>CM053601.1:151727896-151743010 GCA_028646575.1 Pseudocheirus occidentalis | reverse complement strand
AGGAGCTCCCTACCCTGCTAGAAAGCTAGAGAGGTGTTGGAGGAGGGCATAAAAGGGAACAGATTGTGGGAGGGGTCTTACAGTGGGATCAATGTTCTGGGCTGGGGGGTAGGGACAAAAAGGGGAGAAAATTTGCAACTCAAAACCTTGTGGAAATGAATGATGTAACCAAGAAAATAAATTAAAATTTAAAAAAAAAAAGAAAGTGAATTGAGATCAACCAGTTAATTGATACTGGGGAAAGCACACTGAATTCGGAGCCTATGAGACAGTATTAGAAACATCAGTCCCACGGAGTAACTAGATGATAGAACCCTGAAGGTCTAAATAGTCTTTTGGGAATTCAATCAGTCAGAGTCAATAAAAATGTATTAAACATCCACTATGTGCCCTGCACTGTACTAAGGAAAATTTTAAAAAGAAAGACAGTCCCTGCTCTCAAGGATCTTACCACCTAATAGGGGAAGATAACACACAAAAGGAAGCTGAAAAGGGAGGAAGGGGAAGGGGGAATTACCCAGCTGGCAGCATGAGCCAGGGCTGGAAGAATAAGCTAAAATGGGGTGCTATGCAGTAACAATGTTCTTTAATATGTTAAACTAGCTCTTAGGGTAACACAGGTAATTAGAAATATTTTCAATTTATTTTCTTTGTTCACTGTGAAACCACCAATTACCCTTCAAGAGGGATTGTTGCTGTTGTTTTCAGTCATATCAGACTCTTTCTGACTCCAGTCGGGGTTTTCTTGGCATAGCTACTGGAGTGGTTTGCCATTTCCTTCTCCAGCTCATTTTACAGATGTGGAAACTGAGGCAAACAGAGTAAAGTGACTTGCCCGGGGTCACACAGCAAGGAAGTACCTGTGGCCAAATCTGAAGTCAGGTCTTTCTGACTTCAAGTCCAGCGCTCTACTCACTGTGCCACCTACCTGCCCTCAAGAGGGATAGAAGCATTGATATCAATGGATAAAATTATTTCAAGAGGGAAAGAAATAATTTTACCCATCAATATCATTTTATGAAGGTGTCTTTTTTCATAATAAAATAATAAATGAAATAGCAGAATGTCAACTGGTTAATTTCTAGCAGTGAGATTTGTAGTGCACGTGCATTTTAAAATTTTCAGGTAATGGTTAGAAATTCTCCTAATGTAAAATGTCCTGAGGCTCTGTAGAAAATAAAATGAGCAAATACTCCTTATTTCCCAAAAACTACCGCCAATAAAGATCAAGCAGTCCAGCAGCACAACAGACTTTCAGGAGCTCTATGCATTAGGCCAGTGGCATTCAAATAGTATCTTAAAATGGACAAGTTATTTAATCTCTCATAATTTTTTATTTGTAGGATAACACCATATCTCAGAATTTCTTTATATAAAGCATACAGGATTAAATTTCAAAGCTGATACCTGGTTCTTCAGAGATAACCTAATTCAACTCCATTTTACAGATGAGGAAACTGAAGCCTTTTGCTTCCCTGTGAAAGAAACTTTTCTATAGTATCAGCTTGAAGCTTAGTTTCTTGATGGCTTAAATGCTATTCTATTCTACCAAAACTGTCTCCCAAGTAAATTCTCTTAGTTATCATGGTAATCCTTGCAAGTATTAATATCCCCAGGATATTAATGTAGTATAATTTTAAGCTCTAATAGCTTCAAGAGCTTTACTTCCCTAAGACTTCTGGAATACCTTATATTAGAAATGATCAATAATGCCACTGTCTTTGCTTTTTAAGCTGTTTTACAGTATTTCATTTAAAGCGGCAGCTCTTCAACTTTTTGGTTCGAGGACCTCTTTATATTCATAAAAGTTACTGAAAAACCCCAAGAGCTTGTCTTTAATATGGTGAATATCCATATCTAATATAGATATTTACCATATTTGAAATTAAAACTGATAAAAATTTTAAATACTTATTTTAAAGTAACAATAATAAATCCATTATAGGTGAACATAAATAACATTTTATTAAAAATAAATTTTCCAAAATAACAAAAATATTTAGTGAGAAGAGGGTCATTGTCATATTTTTAGAAGATAACTAGATAGTCCTATCTGCTGCTACATGCAATCTGTTGCAATCTGTTGTTTGGGTTAAAATACATTTAAAAAATCCAGCCTCATACAGATGTGTTTGGAAAAGGAAGGAGTAGTTTAATAGGCAAATAATGTCTTTTTGACATTTTGAAAATTTGATTTTGAAAACTGTTTTGACCTCCTCAAGGACCCTCCAAAGGGATTTCAGGGATTCCCTGGAGTGGGTTTATGGGCAACCTTTTTAAGAATTTCTCATTTAAAGTTAACATTTAAAGAGATTTAAGATTTATTTAATACATACAGATTAAAGATGTTGTACATGATATGAAACAAAAATTTAAATGTTAGTAATGCTAAAAAGGAAAAGAAAAAAGGTCCAGGTGAGTTAACAATGTAAATGAAGTACTGCTTTAACAAGAAGGAAAAAGCCAACATCTTTCTGCTTAGGTAGTTAACAACAGTAAAAAAAAAAAAAAATTAAAACTTCTGACTCAAGTCTCCAAGTCACTAACTCCTTATTCTTCATTCAGTTCTCCACCATCCCTGTTTTCATTTTGCCCTATCTCTGGAGACCCTGGAATGCAGGCTCAGGAGCATCTCCTGGGGATGTTAGAGTAGGGATTTCTACTCCTGTCTTCAAATGACTGTCTAGGTCATTTCTAAAATTCCTGTCTCATTCACTCAACAGGAATCCAGATAATAATAACACATATGAAAGTGTTTTGAAAATGTATAAACACTGAGCTAAAGGTCAGAAGATACAGCTAACTAAAAGTCCTACTTTTCCATATTATCAAAATTACAGGAAAACAAAGAGTCAATCCCAGAATCTGAATGTGAGAGTTAGAAAGACTTCAGTGACCATGTAATTCATCCCATTGAAAAATGGAAAGCAAAATAAACTTTAAAAGTTATTTATTTTTGTATCGAAATTTTAAAGTTCCGTGTAGACAAGGACTAGGTCATCTTGTGCTCCTTCTCCATCCTTCCAGAGTGACTAGGTGCAGTAGACATTTAATAAATTCTTCTTAACTGACTAACCAAAAAGCGATAAAAAATAAGGTAAATTTGCTTTGGCTACTATTTCCTGTTATTAAATCTCCAGAAAAGAAATTCCCTTAAGGGATTTACATAATTGCTTTTTTTAAAAAAAAAAAAGCTAAGAGAAAGTATAAGTTTAAAAATATTCTCTAGAGTTTTCACTGAATACATTTAAAGATGCTCATTAATTATATCATGTAAAGAATATATCCCAGGAAGCCTAACTTCCAGAATAATAATGAGAAACCCATTTCTACTGCTGCTCTCCCTAATACCAGTGGTATCACAGGTTGTTGGATCTTTTTACTATCGTTGCCATAATCCCACAGTGTTTGTTCAAGTAATAACTCAAATTTTTATTTTATTTTTTGCTTTCTGGAGGAGAGAAAGCAGGGAAATTTGGGTTAAGTGACTTGCCCAAGGTCACATGACTAGTTTTGTGTTAAGTGTCTAAGGCCTGATTTAAACTCAAGTCCTCCTGACTCCAGGACTAGTGTCCTGTTCACTACGCCTCCTAGCCGCCCCTCAAAATTGTTTTTTAATCTATTTTGTTGTTTATTCATTCAGCAATGTCTAACTCTTCATGTCCCCATGTTCTCCACTATCTTCTAAAGTCTGTAATTCAGATAAGCATCATCTTTCTAATAACTCCTATTAAAAACAATAAGTGAACGCCTTGTGTCTGGGCTCTTCCCAACTCACCAGGCCCACCTGGGAGGTCTGAAGGGGGAAGAGGAGGAAGGTAGAACTGCATCAGTTAAAAAGAAGAGACAGTTCTGGGCTCCCTCTCTCATGGTGCTATTAATAGACTTTTCATAATGGGACAAGGGAGAATGGGTAGCAATCTTTTACCCTACTCCTCAGCTACTTCTTCAGAGAAAGTTGGGCTCACCTAGGCAAGCTAGTGCCTGGGCTTCTGACTGCCTCTTCCCTTGGTGCTTCCTAAGTAGGTGATCTGACATCACTGAAGATGGGTATGTCCAGGTTTGGAAGTGACCCAAGTTTGAAAGGTCCTGGGTCTATTTGGCGACCCTGACCAGCAGCAAGGGGTTTCTTCATTGGAGAAGATGACCACTGGCAGAAAATGACCTGCAGTTGTTTAGACAGTACAGAAGCATTAATAGGCTGTGCCTATTCAATGGTCCCACAAATTGCTTCATACTTTGAAGTTTGCGATACATTATTCCTCCACAAAGTGTGAGAAAGTATAACTCACTGATTGCTTATCTCTTAGCATTGTGCAGTCTTTAGTATCTTTTAGTATTTCTTTTTGCGTGTAGGAAATAAATACCTGCCCCATACCTGATTCACAGTATACATGAAGAACTTTTCTACTATCCCTCCCCATTTTGAGGAGATCTAGATGAGAATGAAAAATTAAGCCTTCAGCAATTTGCCTTAGAGTACTAAGGTAGGGGACATAAAGGAGCCAAAAAGTTGAGAAAAGGGAGCCTAATCTCTCTCATCAAAGGACAAGTTTCCCCAGGACTTTGCCTCTGGATCCCATTATTAGGTTCTAATCAAGGGGCCCTTTAGTAGAAAAAAGAGTAGACAGAGTACTCTCACCCTCAGATGTCCTTAAAAGTCAGATAAAAAATGGCTGTGGCTCAATGTAATAAAACTAAACATTTACAATTTATAAAAAAAATCATTTTTCCCTAAATATGATATGTATTTTAACTGATGTCTGTTCTTAGGGAAGATTTCTAGATTACAGCAGTACCATGAATCCAAAGGGTGAAAACCAGAAAATGTCACAGAGCCTCCAGTATGCTACTTTTATAAGAGTAATATAGACATATGCAGAAAGGGCATAAAGCAATTAAATAATAAAATAGCACTTTATAATATAAAAATAAAATTATTTGGTATGAAAAACAAAGAAATAACAAAAAAAGTAGGAAGCTAAATAAAGAAAAGCATCACATTTTGGTAAATGAAATTTGTGGACTATTCTTTATAAGTTAAAAATCAGAATAATGAATTCAGTTGATACTAACTCAAACCCAAGCTTCAACTATGAATCATGAAACAGGTCTCATTTATTTTTCCTAATCTCATTATTCTAGGAAATAAATGATTTGTTCTTCTGTGATATACTAAAAAGGCAGAAAGACGATAACACAAGGCAAATTAACAAGACACCCAAAAGCATACCGTAAGCGAGCAAAATAGACTAATATTCCTTACACCAGGAATTACTACCTTTTTTTAAATAGGAAATTAAAGTACCAATAAGTTAAATGATTTTCCAATGTCACACAAACACAAGGCCAAAATCAAAATTATGTATTTTTACATTCTATTATCATTAGGCTAAATTCATGATCTTTACAAATACCATAAGGATAACTCAAAGTACTACTTGTTTTCTCTATAATAATTGCTTAGAATACTATACAAATATCAGTTTCCTGAAAACAAAATTTTACAAATAAATGAAGTTTAAAACTTTCCAAGGAGAACACGCTGAGAGAAAAACTTTATATCAATTGTCATTATGAAAAGGAACACTACTGAATAGGCCAACTACAGGAATTTCACACCAGTAAAACAAAAGTATTATCTTTCATAAAAGAAGTTATACTTAAAAGAAATTAACAAAAGAAAGGTTATCAAGTGTTAGCAGTCTGAGCTAATGTGCAAAATCTTTAAGAGTATAGACAATGCAAAATACGACTATATAAATATGTTTAACCCTCACTGGAAAATCAGGTTCTAGAAAACCAACACATTAAATTATGATAGCTATTATTCTCCCTGAGCTTAATCTAACAAATCTGTAAGATATACTTATCTAAGCCAGCAATTTTTTTTCCTTACATAATAGGCAAGCACACAAGCCTGGAAATTCTAAACACAGGAATTTACAGGATCCAATCAAAATCAGGTGAGTAGATGAGAGTAAAAAGTAGGGAAAGGGGCCAAAAAAAAATAGCCATTTATAAGGCACTTCAAGGTTTGTAAAGTAACCTGCATGTGTTATTTCATTTGATTCTCCCAATAATTCTGGGAGGTAGGTGCTATGATCATCCCCATTTTATAGATGAAGAAACTGAAGCAAGAAGGATGAGTGACTTGCCTAGGGTCATACAGCTACTAGGCAAGTCTGAGGCCAGATTTGAAATCAGGACTTTTCTACTGCAGGCCCAGTGCTCATACTCCATGCACCACCTAACTAAAAGAGAATTCTGCCCCCCCCCAACTTTCATTTCTAATGGGGAACAAAGGCACTGTAATTTTATATTATTGGTTAAACTAGGCAAGTAGAGGGGCATGACCTTACTCTAAGAATCCAACAGTAAAAAGTTTCAATTTAAGGAATACAGTAAATTCCATTAGTAGCTCTAATAGAGAACAGGGCACTCAGTCATACAACCATTTGATCATACAATTTTAGTACATATCAACAAGTTCAAACAATGCTTGGGGGAGAGGAGAAACAAAACATATAAAATTATTTTTAACTACTCATGAAAATAAATTATCATTTAGCAAAGTTCACTAAAAACAATATAAAAAACCAAGGTACCTTTCTACATACTACAGATACTGAGAGAAGGCAAATATATTATCATACAGGAAGCTGAGGAAAACATATATGTTTTCATATATGCTGTGATTTGGAAATAGGACATCTTAGAGATCATCTAGTTCAATCCAATTGCATTTTTACAGATGAGACAGTTCAGACCCAGAGAGTCTTACCCAAGTCCCAGAGGTAAGAAAAATAGAAGATTTAAAATTTGAACTCAGGTCCTCTAAATTCCAATCCAGTGCTCAATACTACATTATATTGTTCCTCTTCAAGCTTGCATCAATAATCAACTGATAAATATTTACTGGGTTAACTACGTGCAAAATAGGGTACTAGGAGCTACAGGAGATAGGAACACAAGAGACCATCAAAGGCCTTACAATCAAGTTAGGAAGATGGAACATAAGTACAGGAAAAGTTCAAAAATCACAGAACATGAGACAACGCATGATTAAGTATTGATGGAATGGTACAGTCAGTAAATGCTATAAATTCAGAAGAAGAAAAATGTTACTATGGGTTGGGGTTAGGTTAGGAAAACTTCCTAAAGGAAGGAGGACTTCAGCTTGACTTTGCAGGATGGAAAGAATTAGTCTACATCTAGTTTTTATGTAAATGGATAAAAAGCATCTGATATCAGCTTCTGTACTTTGATTTTGGGGAGGGAAATGCTCCCTTGAAATTGTATTTCTCCCCATTTATGGTTTACAATAGTGGGTTTGCAGGCTGTGTAGCCATGAATAGTAAGAGTGTAAACAAGGTTAATGACCTTTTATGTGCCTACAGAGTTGGAATGAAGAGCACCATTATGTCATTTCTTAAAGTTAAATTTTTCTATTAAAGGTCATTCCACTAAAAACAGCTCAATCATGCCTTCAATACAAATTTTAAAAACCACCTGATTATGTAAGTCAAATGTTATATTTATTGAGATTGTACACAAGAGTGAAAGACAATTATCCATAAACAGAAATGAAGATATTCTATACCAATTTCTTTGGCTTTTCTAAACTATACAGTGCTAAGCATAACAGTATATTAGAGTATTCAGCATACTGGCTAATAGTAATAAAGATGGGGGAGGGGAGTTAGGCATAAAAAAGATAACTACTTAATTTTATTTATACACTAAGTTAAATATAACTTAATGTATACCAAAGGTGTATACTAAATTAAAACATGTTCAAATAAAAATTTTAACCTCAACATCATTGGAAAATATATAAGAAATGACAATTTAGGGTCCAAGTTGTGGAATCAGCTGGGGGGAACTTTCTATAACAAGTGAATCAGTTTCTCCACCTGGCTGAGCATTCAAAAGAGCTGGGCAGAGCATTCCAGGCAAAAGGAACAGGTAAAGGAAAAGCAAAAAGGCAGGAAAGTTATGTATGGGAACAGGGGATAGGTAGTGTATCAAGCAAGTCAACAAGCATTTATAAAGTACCTACTATGTGCTGGGTATTAAGCTAAGTACTAGAGTTACAAAGAAAGTTTTAAAAAAAATTTTATAGTTCATGCTCTCAAGGAGCTCAAAGTCTAATGGGAAGATAACATGCAAATAACTACAGACAAGCAAGATATAGATATATTTTTAAAAAACAAATTTGGAGATAATCACGGGGGAAGACATTAGCATTAAAGAGGAAAAGACTTCTTATAGAAGGTAAGATTTTAGCTCAGACTTAAATGAAAATAGGAGACAGAAACAATCAAGTAAAGAATTTCAGGTGTGGGGAACAGCAAGTAAAAAGGCACAGAATTAGGAGATGCATTAATTATCATGTTCAAGGAACAACTGAATCACAGAGTACAAGGAGGAGAGTAAAGCTTAAGAAAAGAGAAAAGGTAAAAAGGTCCCTGGGTTAGACAGTGGAAAAAAATCACCTTGTACTGATAATGGGTATTTGAAGATCTTTCCTGCCCCCTAATAGGCCAAATGTAAACACATGGGGCCTGCGGTGGGAGGAGTTTGCTGAAGAGTGGAGCAGAGCCCACAGAAAGCTGGAAGTCAGGGCAGTCAGAGTTGGAGGGATCAAATGATGCACCCAAAGGGACAGCTAGGCTTGTGAGTGTTTGTTTGTGGGAAGGCTAAAGGATGGTGTAGCTCTCTGCTCTGTTGTGGTATATTAACTTCTTTGTTGCTATGATAGATTCAGCTTTCTGGTTTGGGAATTTGGTTTTCAGGTATATGAATAAATGATTTGCTTCTGTATTCTATATGGAAAGTCTGTTATATTTTGCAATTCAGCATATTCACAGCCACTGTTGGTGCTGTGAATATTGCATTAGTGCTATCCACCTGTACTCCAATTTGAACACAAAAGCCTAAATCTCACAATAAATACTACTGGTAATTATGATATTGTTACCACTTGAGTATCTCTTTATACACACACACACACACACACACACACACACACACACACACACACACTCTCCAAATTTCAATTAAATTCTGACAACATCCTAAGAATTGTACTGCCATCTTAGGGATAAAACGTAAAACTTAACTGCAGATATAGGTAGTTCTCAGACACACTTAAGATCTAGAAAGAGAACAATTAGTTTAAAATGGCATTTTTTATTATACTCCCAAGTGTTCCTTCCCATTTATCAGTAGATTCTACCTACATATTACTTATGTATTTTTAATTAAAAAGAAACATACCAACTTTTACAAAGTCACTGAAGGCAGAAAAACTATCTGAAAATCATGTAAAATTCCTCTGATGGGTTTCTACATTTACCTTTCATCAACAAAGATAAGAAAAAAGTTAATGCTCACTTGGGAGAATAATTCTAAGGTAATTTGGAAATAGCTAATTACTTATCTTTAAGTTCTCTGTTTTTATATAATACAGAAAATTAAGCAAAAACTGCATAATTCCTTTGCCTAGATATTTATAGACATCTAATCTACAATAATGAATTATTGTTTTAACTAAAATAGTTCCTAAAAGACTGGCACATTTTCATATTATATATAACAAGCTGACAGTATGATGCATACTTGGAAAATCCTAGGGAATCAGCAAAGACACTGAGATAATTAATAGCTTCGGCAAAATTACATGCTATAAAATAGACCCTCAAAAATCAATGGCATTTCTATGTAATAATATACAACATCTATTTCTATATAATAATATAATAATAACAAAACCCAAGAAGCAATAATAGAGAAAAACTTTTCCAATTAACCATAAAACGTATCAAATAGCTGGGGACCACTCTACAAAAGCACACAAAGGATGTGCATAGACTCAATTACAAAATGCTCCTCAAAGGAATAAAGAGCAACTCAAATAAATAGAGGAATATTCAAGTGCTTGTGGCTAGGCTATACCAATGTAACAACAGTGAGCAAACAGTGAGCAAAAATTAATTTATACTTTTAAGGCTATGCTAATCAAATTACCAAGTTCCTTACAGGACCTGATAAAATAATAACAAAATTAATTTCAGAAAACAAAAGGCACAGAATATTAAGGGAAATGATGAAAAGAAGTAAAGGCAAAGGGAAATAGCATTCCAGACCTCAAACTATATTATAAAGCAGCAATCATCAAAATCTGGTTTTTGATGGCAAAAAAAAGAGACAGAACATATTGGTTAAAAAAAGAAATAGATCACTGAAACAGCCTAGATGAGAGAGAAATAGAAAAAATAGAACACAATAACCAAGTGTTTGATAAAGTGAAAAACATAAATTACCTTAGAAAAATCCTGACTTTAGTATTAAAGATCATAACATACATTTATGAGAAGAGGATGATAACCTCGCACAGGAAGGAGAAGGAAATTATCTTAAACAAACAAGAGGGGCGATTACAAAGGATAAAATAGATCATTTTGATTACTTGAAACTGAAAAGCTTCTGCCCGACAAAATTAATGTACCTGGGATAAGAAGATAAGTGGCCAAATGGGGGGGGGGGGAATCTTTGCATCAAATTTCTCTGATAAGAGTTTGATATCTAAGATATAAAAGTAATTGACAAACACATGCGTCTGTATATACAGAGAAAGAAAGAGACAAGTAGATACCACCAAATAGGTAAGTGGCTAAAGGACATAACAAACAGTTCTCAAAAGAAGAATTGAAAAGTATTCAAAATCACAAGAAAGAATGCTCCAAATTAGTAATAATAAGAGCAATGCAAATCAAAACAACCCTGAGGTTTCACGAACTCTTGCTTTGAAAATTAGCAAAGATGATTTAAAAACGGCAACAGTCAATGTTGGAGGGGCTGTGGAATGATAGGCATAATAAAACATGGGTGATGGAGCTATAAAATGGCATATTCGTTTTAGAAAGCAATTTGGAATTATTTGAATAGTGGTATCTGAGGCTGTGCATGTTTTAGTTGAACTTTTTTTAATAAAAGAATTTCCTAATATCTGCAAAGGTTTCCTAAGTTCTGCACCTGCCTGTGGCATGCTAAAACATACACGACTTTAGACACAAAGCTTCCACTGCTAGACATATAACTCACAGGGTCAGAGGTAGAAAATGTGGTCTCATATACACCAAAGTATTTATAGTCACTCTTTCTGTAGTAGAAAAATAAATGGAAACATAGTAGATGCCCCCAAATGAGTTTTAGTGACAGCCTCAAGTCCCTTTTGGGGGTAAATGTAAGTGTGCATGGGGGTATAGAGGGGATTCAGGGAGGACTATCACTTCTAGTGTGAGGACTATCACTTCTAGTGTGAGGACTTGCTGAGCACTTTTCAGGGCTGCGCATTCACATTTGGTTTCCACCTGTCACCCAACTCTCACCTCTGGTTTCAAGAAGTTCTGGCATGTGCCATTCTCAGGAGAAAGGCTAAACCTGGTTGACGGCACCTGACAAACCTCAAACCCATTGATGAGTCAAGCAGATATCTGTCCCAAGCACATGAAGATTTTCCCCTACCCCCACCCCCAATGGGTAGAAATGAATAATTTGCTACAATGGCCTTGTAGCTGAAGCAGATGATAGGGAGCACTTAGAGCTTGTTCAGATACCAAAGATGCCAAGGTCATTCACTGCATCCCCACCCATTTCCAGTCATCCTGACTTTTGTCCTCCCACTGGACTTCAATGACTCTGGAAGAGACGGGTGAGGCTGACGACTCTGTCTCACTTAAATCCAATGACCGAGAAAGTCAACATAATCTCTTATGTGACATCACTGGTCCTCTTCAAAAACAAAAGACAAACAACTGTCCACAATAACATCACCTTATGTTTATCTAAAGTTTATCTAAAGTTTTATGGTTACCAGTGTGGTATGTGAATGCAATGGAATACTGGGATACTGGAATGGAATAAGGCAGGATAAGAAAGTCTGAATGTGAAGAAGGCAGCAAAGAACAGAAACACCAAGACTGATGCAGAGCAAAATGAGCAGACACAGGAAAATGATAAGGAATGACTGCAACAATGTCAATGAGAAGAAAACAACAAAACAAAGGAAAGAGACCTGTGAAACTATAGCGACCATAACTGTCCCAAAAAATGGAGAAGAGAACCTGTACCTCCCTTGTTTCTTTGCAGACTCAGGGAGATGATGGGCTTTACATGTAACACAGCATATACTATCAGATTCAGATGAATTAATTAGCTTGGCTAAACTTTTTTTCCTTCCATTCTTTATTCTTTGTCATAAACAGTGACTCTGGGGGGGGGAAGGGGAATTACTATATCCAAAAATAAAGGTAATATTAAAAACAAAAGACATCAATACATGTTTTTTCAAAACGATTTGAACTCAGTTGATCAATTTTCTACTTTCAAAGAGAACACTGTAGTTTAAAATTTGGGTTTTCTTTTTCTCAAATTCAATATTGCCTTTTACACACACAACTGACAAGTCTGAGCTAAAGTCATCTCTTCCCTTTATTACAGTCCACTTCAGCTTTGCACTGTCATCATCAAAAACAAAAAGCAGTTAAGTTAATTGCTAGTGAATATGACGCAAATGGTTTCCCTGACAACAGCCCAAGTTCTGAAGGGCCAGTTCCAGGATTTCTTCATTTGTTTGCTGTCGGTCTGATGATGTAGGCACTAGCCTCCTGTTTCACTAAGCAGCCAATGTAACATACACACAACACTGCTTACTTAACCATTTGCTGGTTGCCACAGCAATTTCAGTTCATGCACGTTAGCCTACAATTCATACAATTCTTGGAATCAGAGATGTAGAGCTAGAAGGGAATACAAAGATAGGAAATCCAACCCTCACATTTTATAGCTGAGGAAACTGAGGTCCAGGGCGACTGCTTTTCACACCACTTCTATACACACTGATGCCTCATTAGGGTATGGAGGTAACCATGGGTTCTCAAACATTATGCTAAATGAGCAGAAGCTATGGAGAGTTCTAACATGCTAGAATGGATCTGAGTACAGTTCTGGCAACAAATTGAATCTCTTTTCTGAAGACTAGCCTAGCTAAATACGAAGGGAGACATAATCAATAAGCTGGAAGTTTGGTGATGAATTCACTGGCCATGGAAACCCCAAAAAACAAAGAAAAACACAAAATGGCCCTCAGTCCTGGGAAGCCCAGGTCAGTTTCTGCAGTGATGGCAGAGAATCACAGTTTTCAGATTTAGTATAAACTTTAACTTAGTTATCCAGGAGGCTAAAAGTGAAATCCTTGTCCAATAAGTGGACTTAGTAAAGAAGGCATGAAATCATAACCATCTTGATATTTGCATAAAAATCCATGTAACTATATGATAAAAAATAATTGTACATGTACGTTCAAAACAATTTCCAAAAAAATTAGCCAAATTTAAATACACATTTGTTTTTGACAGTATCTAATTTGGAAATGAAATAAACCATACTTTAAAAATTATTTTCCACCTTCCAACTATACTTAAATTATATTTAAGTATAATTTAGACCAAGTAAAGGTACAACCTAGTTACTCTATGCCACGTCATGGGAAAGAATAGGTAAGGGAATAGTTTGTTTCAAAAAAAAAGTCTGTGGGGACCTAGGAAACTGAGAACAAACTACATACATGAAAGAATACAATCAGAGATTCCAAACAACATCAACAGCAGTTTTATGATTGTCCTACAATTTGTTAAAAGTATGGTTCATTATGGTTTACCAGGTGGCCCAGAAAAATCCTATATAGAATAGAGAATCCTGAATGACAGAAGGCTAAAATTGTGCTAAATGTGGGTCAGTAAAGCTTTAAGACAAACTTTTTCCCCTCGTTTAGTGTTTTATTTTTCCCTAGTTACACGTAAAAACAATTTTAAACATTCACTTTTAAAACTTGGAGTTCCAAATTCTTTCCCTTTCACCCCTCCCTCATTGAGAAGGCAAGCAATTCAATATAGGTTATACATGTGTAGTCAAGACAAATTTGTTATTATTGAAGAAAAGACATTTTAAAATGTATATTGGGGGGAGCCACAGTAAAAAGGTCAGCATTTTTGCAGAGTTCTTCCAACACACCCCTCTAGGACAACTTTTATAAAGTATATCAATCCAAATTCTGAGCAGGAAAACTAACAAAAACTCAGAGTGAATCATCTTTCCAGCCCAAGGTGACTTAGAAAGACAGAAAGAGAGGTCTACAGACACTGAAGTGAGGTCTGGCTGGAAGAAGAGCACAGCAGAAGCAGCACTAGCGGGTGACAGTAGGGTGATAGCAACAAGAGAAACCAAAGGTCCAGAGATGGTAAGGGAGCTGAATATTCAGCCAGAAGGAGATCCCAGGAAACTCCCTTATACTAGCACTGTACTAACACTGGGTATAGGACAGGAGGCCATTTGGCAGCATTGTCACCCATACCTAGTGCCAGGTCACAATTTCAGGACAATTGGTTGTCCATTACCTAGTTCAGGTTGCAGCCACAAAGGAGGAGGGGCTCTGTGTAAAGATAAAAATAACAGGCCATGAGGGCAATGATCAGACCTCTCCCCAGATCATACCACTCTGGAAGCACCAAAAACTTAAGAGACATGCAGTGAGCTAAAAGTAGCAGAGTTTATAAAAGACAGAAGCTCCTACTCCACCCTCCAAGGTGAACAGAACCCTACTCTAACATAGAATCCAAAATCAAGAAATAAGCTGGAAAAATGAACAAACAACAAAAAAGAACCTGAACATAAAAAACTACTGTGATGGCAGGTAAGCTTGAGATACAAACTAGAAAGAAGAGCAGGACTCAAAAAACCTACAAGCAAAGCCTCAAATAAAAATACAGATCAGATGCAAGTACAAAAAGAATTCCTAAAAGAGCATAAGAGTTGGGGGGGGGGTGTTAAAGAGGAAAAAAAAATTTTAATAAAATAAGAGCAGAGGAAAAATCAGAAAAGAAATAAGAGCAATAAAAATCATGAAAAAAGAACTGAATTAGGAAAGAGACTTAACTGAAGTTTGGTAAAAGAGGTACAAAAAAATACTGAAGAAAATAACTCCTTATAAAGTAGAATTGGTCAAATGATAAACGTGAAGAAAGAGAAAGAAAGAAAGAAAGAAAGAAA
>CM053601.1:151712283-151727396 GCA_028646575.1 Pseudocheirus occidentalis | reverse complement strand
ATATATATATATATGTATACATACACATATGTCCATATAGGAGGGTTTATATATGCATATGAATGCATATCTGAGTATGTGTATATATGTGTACATAGAGGGCACAGGATCAGTTCAATTGAATAGGAAGGGATAATACTTTAAAAGGTGAAATTCTGAGGTGGGTGAGGATTAGAATGAGAGGAGACAGGGAGAGACAGAATGGGGTTAATCATATCATGTAGAGGAGGATAGGGATAATTATTACAGTGGAGGGGAAGAACAGGAAGGCAAAAGGGAAAGGGTCAACTTTACTCTCATTGAATCTGGCTTAGGGAAGGAATGACATAAACTCTAAACTGGGTATCTTGGCACACAGGAGAGTAGGGAGGATAGAGATGAGAGATGGGATAATGGAGGGAGAGCAGGATCGGGGGGAGGGTTGCTGGAAGTACACACTCCTGTAAAGGGACAGGGCAGGGTAGAGAATAGAACAAGGTGGGGTGGGATAGGAAGGAGGGACATATAATCAGTCTCTCACGATATGTCCATTGTGGAGATGTTCTGCGTAACCACACATGTACAGCCTGTATTGAATTGCTTATCTTTCCAATGGGGGCAGGTGACGAGGGAAGAAGGGAAAGAATCTAGAATTTAAAGCTCTACAGTCAAATGTTTAAAGTATATATATATATATATATATACATACACACACACACACACACATATATATGTAATTATTATCATTAACTACATGCAACTGGAAATTAAGATATACAAGCACTGGGGTAGGGAGACCCATCCTGCCCTACCAGAAAGTCATAGGGGCAAGGGGGAAGACATAGGAGAGAGCAGACTGGGGGAGGGACTATACAGTGGGATGGCTGTTTTGAGGTGGTGGGTAGGGGAAAGATGGGGAGAAAATTTGTAACTCAAAATCTTGTGAAAATGAGTGATGTAAACAATAAAATAAATTAATTAAATTAAAAAAAGGAAAAACAGCTGACCTGGAAAATAGATCCAGGAGAGATAATTTAAGAATTATTCAACTACCTAAAATATATGTTAAAAAAAAGGCTATGTATAATATTACCAAGGAACACAGCCCTGATGTCCTAGAACCAGGGAATAAAATAGAAATTCAAAGAATTCACTAATCACTTTCCAAAAAGCATCCCAAAATGAAAACTCCCAGGAATATTATACCCATATTCCAGAGCTTCCAAGTCAAGGAGAAAATACTGAAAGGCAGCCAGAAAGAAACAGTTTAAAATATCATGGAGTCATGGTCAGGATAATGCAAGATTTAGCAGCTTAAAGGATTTGAGGATTGGAGACCTTGGAATATGATATTGTAGAGGGCAAAGCAGCTTGGATTACATCCAGATATTACCTTTTTCAGCAAAACTGAATATACTTCAAAGGTAAAAATAGATTTTTAATGAAATAGAGGATTTTCAAGCATTCCTAATGAAAAGACCAAAGCTGAATAGAATATTTTAAATTCAAATAGAAAATTCAAGAGAAGCATAAAAGGAAAGAGAAAGCATAAGGGATTCAATAAAGTTAAACTGTTTACAATCCCTACATGGGAAAATGATACTTGTGATTTCCAAGAACTTTCTTACTATTAGGGCAGTTAGAAGGAGTATTCATAGATAGAGGGCATATGTGTGAGTTGATTATGATAAAAATAAAATTAAAGAATGAGAAAGAGGATTGCACTGGGAAAAGGGGGTGGTAGAGGTAGAATGGGGTAAATTATCTTAGATAAAAGAGGCACAAAAGAGCTTTTACTGTAGAGGGTAAGATGGGGCGGATTGCGGACGATGCTTGAACCTTACTCTCATTGGAATTGGTTCAAATGGAGAATAACATACATACTCAGTTGGGTATAGAAATCTATCTCAACCTACAGGGAAGCAGGAGGGGAAGGGGGGGAAAAGAGGGCTTTGATAGAAAGGAGGAAGGATTGGGGAAAGGTGGTATAATCAGAAGCAAAACACTTTTGAGGGGGAACAAGATTAAAAGAGAGAGAAGGATAAGCAGGGGGGAAATGGAATGGAGGGAAACATGCAGTGAGTAATCATAACTATGAAAAAAATTTTACAGCAAGTTTCTCTGATAAAGAGAATATAGAGAGAATAGCATCAGATTTATAAAAATACAAGCCATTCCCCAACTGATAGTCAAAGGATATAAAGAGATGGTTTGTAGATTAAGAAATCAGAGTTATCGATAGTCATACAAAAATGCTCTAAATGAGTGTTAACTAGAAAAATGCAAATTAAAACAAATCTGAAGTAGCATCCCATACCTATCAGATTGGCTAACATGACAGAAAAGGTAAATGACATATGTTGGAGGGGATGTGGGATAATGGGGGCCCTAAAACACTGTTGGTGAAATCATCAACTGATCCCGCCATTCTGGAGAGCATTTTGGAACTGTGGCCAAAGGGTTTTAAAACTGTGCATACTCTCTGATCTAGCAATGCCACTACTATGTCTGTATCCCAAAGAGATTTAAAAAAAGGAAAAGGACATAGATATACAAAAATATTTATAGCAGCTCTTTTTTTGTGTTGGCAAAGAATTGGACATTTAGGGAATGCTCATCAATTGGGGAATGACTGAACAAGTTTGTGGTATATTATTGTGATGAAATATTATCGTGCTATAAGAAATGATGGGCAGTATGCTTCTTGGAAAGACTTACATGAACTGATGCAAAGTAAAGTGAGCAGAACCAAGAGAACGCCATCTGCAGTAACAGCAATGTTGTATGATAATGAACTGTGAGTGACTTCACTATTCTCAGTGATCAAGACAATTCCGAAAGATGAAAAGTGCTATTTGCCTCCAGAGAAAGAACTGATGGAGTCTGAATGTAGATCAAAGCATATTTTTAAAAACTTTATCTTTCTTGTGGGTTTTTTTGGGTCCATATTTTTCACAACATAACTAGTATTGCATATGTATAACCTATGTCAAATTGCTTGCCAACTCAGAGATGGGGGAAGGAAGAGAATTTGGAAATCAAAATTTAAGAAAATCAATGTTAGAAATTTTTACTTGTAATTGGAAAAAGTAAAATTTTATTTAAAAAAGTCTTGGATATAAGTGAGGGGAATTATGAAATACAGTTTGCTCTTCTGAAAACTTTTAATCCAGAAGACTAATATATAGAGGAAAAACATGGGAGATTTTATTTCTCTTCTCAAATAGGCCTACAATTAGTTGTAACCCTTGGCATGTCTCTGGGCCTCAATTTCCCAGAATGTAAAATGAAGGAAGTTGAGTAGTCTCTACAATTCCATTAAGCTCTAGCATTCTATGTATTTTGCTGATAACTTCTATAAAAGCATTGTCACATTTTCACTGTATCAAAGTAGCCAAATATGGCAAGCCAATTACATAAAAACCCCCAACTTATCTCATTTTTTTAGAGACAAGATGATGTCAGAAGATCAGAGGCAAAAAGATCAAGCTTTCAGAGTAGAACCATATTCTTCTGGAACATTTTCATATCAGTAACTGAAAATGCATACTGGTGGAAAGTTTTTTAAGTAACAAAGACCATCATTCTCTATGCTTAGCAAATATTCTTTTAGGAGGCCTTTTTAGAATCAGAATGTGAATATAGGTAGTATGATCTATACAGAAAGAATCAGTGAATAACTGTTTCTTGTAGTACTTACAGATTTTTGGAGAGATATGTGGGGAGAGAAACCTTAATATCACACAAACACTTCAACCTCCCTCCCCTTTTTAAAAATAGAAACTTTAATACAGAAGCAAGCCCACTGACAAATGAGTATGTTAGCTGTCAGATCTATGAAGTCCTGCAGGAAAGCTAGAGTTAGCAATCAGACATTGTCTGCTGATGAGTGGTGCCAGTAACCTCAAAGCAGCAACGTAGATAATGCATGAAGTTCCAAATATTAAAGCAACATGATTCATATACCATAACCTGAACTTCTTAATTACAGCATGAAGTTGGTGAGTCCTAAGGACTGATAGAAGAAGCAAAAGGAGTTGTAAAACATAGGAAGAATCAGTGAAAAACTTGATCTTAAATAAACTGCTCATGTTGTAGCTTCTGTCTTTAAGAAGGTGTGAGAAAAATATATAAAGGGCAGACTAAGATGGTGGGGCAGGAAGAAGCAGTAATCCCAGCTAATCCAACAGATTAAAAAGAACACCAGACTAAATCATGATTGGGAGAACCAAGAAAAAGTCATAGCAAATCATTTCTCCAGCTCAAGTTAGCTTAAGGAGACATAGGTTTATAGACACTGGGGACAAAGACCTGTCCAAGAAGATGCTGTGCACAGAGCTGTCCAGCATGGACTACTCTTGGATCTAAGGCTACATACAGTGGTAAGCAGAGGCCCAGCAGCAAGAGGCTGAATGCTGTGTAGTGAGTAGAAACAGGAGCTAGTTTGCAGCTCTGTTACTTTTACCCCAGAGCTGGCTTCTGGATCCAAGGCTTATAGAGAAGGGGAAAACCTGTGCTTAGGGATGGCAGACAGGGCAACCAGAATTGTGGGCCTGAGACTGTGTTTGCAAGAAGGGGGAACGAGCAGCTGTTTTGTGGCTCTGACTCTGTTGGAGGGTCCAGGTTTAGCCCCCAGCCAGTTCTGAGACCTTCAGCCAAAGAACCAGGCCTGGGAAACCCTGAATTTCAGTTGCTGTAAGCCTGCATAGCCTTCCAGCTCCATGACTGGGATTGGGGCCAGCAATGGTCAATTGGAGCTTCAAGCAGGTGCAAGACTACAGTTGTGTTAACCTTGACCCATGTAATGATAAGGTGTTTGCAAAGCTCAAACGTAGAGAGAGTGACCCTTAGACTTCAGCCTTGGTGAGACTTCTTGGGGCACACTGAAAGTTGGCAAGTCCCTAGCTTGAACCACCTCTCAGATCCTTCAAAATGCATTTAATGCCCAGACAATTAGCAGGACCCAAGAGATTATAAAACAGGATTAAGTATATCATAGACATTTGCCTCAGATGTGCATAGTTTTTTTCTAACATAAAGTCCTAATGCAGGAAGTAAGGCTAGAAGAAAGAGTAAGCAAAATGACTCCCACAGTAAAGAGCTGTTGTAGTGAAAGTGATGCTGAGAAGAAATTGACTCTAGAAGAAGTAGAAAGAACAGAGTTTGAATGCAGATTGAAGCGAACTACCTGCTCTTGTTCTTTTTCTTGTTTGGTTTTATTTCCTCTTTCACATTGTTCATTCCATCTGTTATAATCCTTCTTTATAACCTGACTAATGTCTAACGTGAAAGTATTTTGCAGATCCTATACTTGATTGCATACTGCCATGGGTTGGGGGGGATGAGAGAGAGAGGGGGAGAAAATGTGAAACTCAAGGGATTGTGGAACTGAATCTTGTTAACTAAAAGTAAACAAACGAATTAATAAAGACAAAAAAAGAAATTGGCTCTAGAACATCTGCAAAGTTTCAAATTAAGACACATCTTGGACACAAGCTCAACTAGACTTCCTAGAAGAAAATGAAGCAAGAGTTATAAAAAGGAGTATAAAATTATTTTTACAAATGTCATGAGAGTTCTAGGGAAAAAATAGAAAATACATGAGAGTTTTGGTAGAAAGACTTAGACACTATTTTAGATAAGGAAATAAGAACCTTACCTAAGCAACAAGTACTCCTTGAAAATTAAAATGAACCAAATAGAAGATAATTTTTTATCTTTAAAGTTTTTCATTAACAAAAAGTGAAAGGAGATCACTGAATTGAAATGCAACTTTAAAAAATATGGAAGTTCATCAAATTAAAAAAACCTGAATAAAATACCAGAATATATGTTTTTTCCTTTTTGGAGGGGGGAAGGCAGGGCAGCTGGGGTTAAGTGACTTGCCCAAGGTCACATGGCTAGTGAGTGTTAAGTGTCTGAGACTGGATTTGAACTCAGGTCCTCCTGACTCCAGGACCAGTGTACCAGCTAGCGGCCCCAAAATAAAAATTTTGAAAAACAAAAATTAAAGATGAACAAACTTTTAAAAATCCATTGAATTAATAAATACAATTAAAAGCTTTTTCAAATAAAAAACTCAATAAAATAAAGGGGGGATGTGCCTCAGTCTGTACTCTGAGTTCATCGGTTGGTTAATCATGCGTCCTGTGGAGTGGTGGCGGGTCATTGTATTGATCAGTTCCTAAGTCTTTCACAGTTGATTATCTTTCAATACATAGTAGAATAAAATACAAACAAGTGGATGTTTCCTTACTTGACAATAATAGGTCTAAAACCTATAGTCAGCATTTTATGGTCATGGGAGTAAACTAGTGGTCTTTCCAGTAAGATCAGGGATAAGGCAGTGATGTCTACTAGCATCATTACTGTTTGGAATAGTGCTATCAATTCTAGCTATAGAAATAAGACAAGAAAAAGAAATTGAAAGATTAAACATAGGCAGAGAGGAAACAAAATAATTTTTTTTGCAGATGATCTAATGATATACTTAGAGAAATTAACTGAAAAAATTATATTGGCAAAATTTCAGTGTATAAAATTTCCGTATATTATCAACAAGTACTAGAAGGAAGAGAGGGAAATTCCATTAAAAGTTAACTATAGAATGTGTAAAATACTTGGTAGCTTGCTGACCAAGATATACCCAGAAACAAAGGGAAATCAACTATACGGTGCTCTTTATAGAAATAAAGATGGGCCTAAATAATCAGAGAAATACCAGTTGCTTATGAAAAGGCAGACAGGCAATAGACATTTATTAGGAAAGAAAAGAAAGCACACACTTATTAAGTACCTACCTTGTGCCATGCGCTGTGCTTTATAAGTGTATTCTCTCATCTGAAGTGAGCATCTAACGAGGCTGCTAGAATTGTTCTCTGTGCTGAGTATGTAAATACGAATAGTGAGGAAAGACAGTCCCTGCCTTCAGGGAGTTTGCATGGTAAGTCATAGGAGATAACACATAAAAGGACCCTGAAAAGTAGGTGTTTTGGGGAAAGGTACCTGCATCAAGGGCACATGGTGGTAAAGTCTAGAGAATCATAAGCATAGTCTAGGCCTGTTCCCAAAAATGGAGGCCCCAGAAGGAACTTGCCAATGAGAGAAAGGGGTTGTCAGGGAGAAGGGAGGTTCTCGAGTGAGAAGGCTCCTGGTACAGAGGGAAGTTTCAAGACGAGGAAGCAGATGGATCATGGTAACAGAGTTAAAAGAGGCCTTATCTTTATATCATGGCATATCTGGGAGGCCAAACAAATATAATAGAAACAACACCATTACTAAAATTAACTCGTGTATGTAGCGTCATACCAAACTACCAACAGAAGGCTTTGTAGAACTAGAAAAAAAGTTATATGAAAATTCCCATGGAAGAGCAAAAGGTCAAGAATCATAAGGGAAATTATGAAAAAAAAGTGAAAAGGAAAGGAATCTATCTTGTATCACCTTCTAAGCTAAATTACAAAACAGTAATCATCAAAATTATTTGACATTGGATAAGAAATGGAGAAGTTGATCAGTGGGATAGATTAAATGTATAACATCCAGAATCAAATGAACATGGTAGCCTAGTGTTTGATAAACCCTCAGACCCTAGCTACTGGATAAGAACTTACTATTTGACCAAAACTGCAACGAAAATGGGAAAGTAGTTTGGCAGGAACTAGGTATAGGGTTATACGTTACATTATATGCCAAGTTAAGTTCCACAGGGGCACATTACTTAATCTTAAAGGGTAACATTGTAAATAAGAGGAGCAAGGAGGAAATTACCTTTCAGATCTAGGGATAAGGGAAGAATTCATGACCAAACATGGACTAGAGATGATTACTGATAAATGACAGTTTTGATTATATAAAATTAAAAAGATTCTGTACAAACAAAACCAATGCAGTCAATATTAGAAGGGAAACAGGTAATTGGGGGGAAAACCTTTGCTTTACTTTAATCTTATGGGGTTAGGAGCCAAGATGGCAGAATAAAAGCAGGGACTTGCTTGAGCTTGCCCCCAAACCCCTCCAAATACCTGCAAAAATGACTCTAAACAAATTCTAGAGCTGCAGAACCCACAAAATGAAAGAGTGAAACACATCTCCAGTCCAACAGCCTGGAAGACCCACAGGAAGGGTCTGGCCTTGCACTGGCCTGGGAGCAGAGCATGGTTCAGCATGGGCTATGTTGGATGCAACAAGGCTGGAGCAGGCTTCAGGGGACTAGATTGCTGGCAGCTGTGGCAGTTTTCAGACTTCTCAACTCACAAATGCAGAGAACAGCATGGAAGGTCAGTGGGGGAACTCTGTGGGACCTGGGTGAAAGAGGAGTGCATGGTTGGGTCACATCCTGGGGACAAGGTGGTGGCAGCAGCAGCAGTGGCTGTTTCTGGTGCTCTGGGCCCACAGATGGTGGGAGATCCAGTGGTTGATACAAAATCCCAGAAGCCTGGGACAGTATACGCAACCCATCCCCCATGCCCACTGAAAGCAGAGTCCTGCCTTGACAGGGAGTTAGAAAAGCAAGTATTTGACTGGGAAGATGAATAAACAGTACAAAACAAGTCAGACTATAGAATCTTACTTTGGTGACAAAGAACAAAACATACAACCAAATGAAGATAACAAAGTCAAAACTCCTATATCAAACGTCTCTAAGAAAAATAGGAGTTGGTCAGAGGCCATGGAAGAGCTCAAAAAGGATTTTGAAAATCAAGTAAGAGAAGTAGAAAAAAAATTGGGAAGAAAAATAAAGTATTGCAAGAAAATCATGAAAAATGAGTCATCAAACTGCTAAAGGAGACCCCCTAAAATACTGAAAAAAAATAAGATTAAAAATAATCTTATATGGGTCTCATTTCCAAGATACATAAGAAACTTTCAAATTTATAAGAATGAGTTATTCAATCAATAAATGAGCAAGCTATATTCTAAAGAAAAAAATCTTAAGTTCTCAATAGCTATATGAAAAATTCTCTAAATAATTAATATTTAGAGAAGTAAAAATTAAATCAACTCTGAAGTTCCCCCTCACATTTATTAGATTGGAAAAGTTGACCCCAAAACAGGGAAAAATAACATATTGGAAGGACCATGAGAAAACGGGTTAATAGATTATAGGTAGAACTATGTATATGAACAGCCATTTTGAAAGCAATTTGCAATTATGCTCCAAAGCTGATGATACTGATACTAAGCTGATCATACTCTTTGACCCACTTAATTCACTATGCCAGAAAGTGATCAAAGAGAGAGAAAAGGACCCACATGTACAAAAACTACTTATGACCAGTTCTTTTTTTTTATGTGTGTGGCAAAGACTGGAAGCTAAGAGGGTGTTTATTAATTGGTGAATGGCGGAACAAATTATGGTATATTAATGTAATGGAATACTATTGTGGTATTAAAAATGATAAAAGGGATAGTTTCAGAGAAACCTGGGCAGAATGCATGAGCAAATGAATAAAGTATTTATTAAGCACTTAATATGTGCCATGGGGCTACAAATAGAAAAGGAAGACAGTCCATGCTCTCAAAGAGCTTGCTTTCAAATGGAAACAGCACTTCTGCAAATCAGATGGAAAAGTCCCATGGTCCTTAGGGTGCAGCATTTCACCTTAGGGTAAAGACTTGAATGTATTAATGAAGAGGGAAGTGAACAAAAGCCGGAGAACAGTTTGTACAAGAATAACAGCACTGGAAAAAAAACCCTTTTGATGCTTTTAAGGATATCTTACTGATGAAAAGACTAATCACAGTTCTAGAGGATCAGAAATCAAACAAGCTACCCATATCCTGACAGGTGGTGGATGGCCTTAGGGTACAGAACAAGACATTTTTTGGACATGAGCAATGCGGGAATAAGGTGGTGATTTTTCTGTTTTTTTAAAAATATGAATATTGTTACAGTGGTTTTGCTTTTACTTTTTCAATGGGGGATGGGAAGAAGGGAGAATGATCTTTTAAATTAAAAACTGAAGAAAGAATGCAAAGAAGAACATAGTTAAAGAAATTTTGTAGTAAAATTATGGGGAGGGGTAGATTGACAATTTGAGAGCTTCTTAAGAAACAGAAATTCTTCAAGAAATAATGATTGCTGATAGTAGCAGTATGAGGTTTGCAAAGTGCTTTAAATATATTAGCTCATTTGATGCTCACAAAACCTAGTGATGTTGTTGCTTTTGGTATAATCCTCATTTTGCAGATGAGGAAGTAGGCTTAAGAGGTTCAGTGACTTATCTCAGTACTAAGTGTAAGGCAGGACTGGAACCTAGGTCTTCCTGATTCCTGATACCATACTGCTTGACGGCTTTATAATCCAGTGTATAATCCATAAGCTTGGAATGTTACAGTTGGAAGTGATGTTAGACTTATCCCTGTATTTTGTAATCTACACTGAGGTTCATGTAAGCAGAATGATTTGTACAGTATCATGTAAGTCAGTGACCAGATGTGAGCCTAGAACCCAGTGTTCCTGGCTTCTCATTCTCTCTCTATCCTGTATTTGAAGTAGTGTAACCTCAAGAGCCTCCTACAGTGTTTGCTGTACCACAGTTATTTTACAGCTATGGTGTACAGAACATATTAATTTTAAAATTCACTAAAATATAACTTCTAGTTTTTTTCTTTTTATAAATTTTTGCTGCAAGGGAAGCCTCACTGGGAAGGAGAAGGGGAAGGATGTTTTTGGCTACTTAGTATGCACCTTATTAAGCAGTAATCAGAAATTAATATGATGTAAAGACAAAAGGTTATCAACAAAATTTTTAAAAGACCCAGTTGTATAAATTTGGCTTTGGGCACATATATGTTTTTCTCTTGAGCTACATGAGGAACAATGAAATAAACCTCATTGACGTAATTGAACCTGATAATATCTCCTGATTATACTGCTGACGTCTCCCTGTGGTTTTGTTGGTTTGTAGAGCTGTGCAAGGCAAATTTGGCTTCTGGTCATGCTTAATCAGAAACTTTTTACTTAAAATACAGTTATATACCATGAACAAATTGCAATTAAAGGATGGCATTGTGAAAGGTGTTGGGCAAGTGCTTTATCAAATGGAATAAACACTTATTTTTAAACTTTTAACTTTTTTAGAGTAATATTGTAGACTTCATAGGCTGCTTAGGAAAAATACTTTTAAGAATGTAATCATTCTAGATGATGTATAATATTTGCCTTTAGAAAGTTGTGGCAATAGAAAGTCATTGTCAATATTCAATCAAATTGTCATAGATTTTGTCAAATGAACTTTTACAGTATAAAGAACTATATTGTGAAGTTGTTATAATTTTAGCAATGACTCTCACTGCTGTTTAGCAAATTTCCTCATTACTGTTCAACATTATTGCTAAAATTCCTATCCTAAGTCATTTATTGTGAACATAAAATGGAAGAAAGGGCGCATTAGAAAAAGTGCTGTTTTGTAGAAACAGGAAGGCCTCATCTGAGGATAATGGGTACCAGAAAAGAACTTCTCAATATGAATCCATCCAAAGCAGAAACCAGCATTTTAGAGTAAACAAAGAAAAAAAAAGATTTGATTGAAACTTTATCTTGGTAAATGAAAGAAAAATTGCTTTATTTTATCTTATGTTTAACAGAATGTGAAATATTAATTATTGAAACTAATATTTAATTCTTACAATGAACAAAGATTGAATCAAGTGTTGGTTTTTCATAGGCATATAATCTTTTGGATGAAATGTATGCTAGACCCCCAAAGATATCCTTTAATTCATGTTTGGCTTTTTCACTGTAATCTTAAGAAAGAGGACCATTGCTATGAAAATATTGGAAGGCTTCATAGTTCTTTTTGCAAAGGCCTCTTCATCCTTTGATTTGCAAATCATTCTCTGGTAAGTGTCTCCTGATAATCTGAGAGATTTTTGCTTCCTTCCCCGACCTAAAAAAGAGGCTGCCCAGCATAGTTGATAGAGAGTAACGGAAGAGCCTGCAGATGAGGTACAGCTTCTGTTTGTTGTGGTTCAGTCATTTCACTTGTGTCTGACTCTTTGTGACCCCTTGTGGTATTTTCTCAGCAAAGATACTGGAGTAGTTTGTCATTTCCTTCT
Organism: Pseudocheirus occidentalis; assembly: GCA_028646575.1. Taxonomy (NCBI): domain Eukaryota; kingdom Metazoa; phylum Chordata; class Mammalia; order Diprotodontia; family Pseudocheiridae; genus Pseudocheirus; species Pseudocheirus occidentalis. The sequence goes on along the minus strand of CM053601.1, from coordinate 151,715,354 downwards.
CCAGCTCATTTCACAGATGAGGAAACCAAGGCACACAGGGTTAAGTGACTTGTCCAAGGTCACACAGCTTGTAAGTGCCTGAGGCTGGATTTGAATTCAAGAAGATGAGTCTTCTTGATTCCAAGTTGACTGTGCCGCCCTCTGTGTGTCTATAGAGCTGCCTCTCTGTGTGTCTATAGATGCATACTTTTTTTGTGATACAGACTTACTTCCATCTTATGTCCACAATAAATAATTATAGAATAGGAATTTTAGCAGTAATGTTGAATGACAGTGAGGAAATTTGGCAAATAATATGCAGCTCATTAAATGCAAATCACTTAACTTTTTGGTCTTCAGGAAACACTCTTAAAACTGAAAATTGAAGAATAAATGTGGAACTGTGTTGGGAGAAGAGGTTTTCTCAATGGGAGTTCATTACACCAAACAAAATGTAACCTAGTGTGACAGAGATTCTTATGGCTCCCACAACTTGTGGGAAAGGTCTGCTACATGTCACTGCTTGCCATCCAAGGTCCTCTGATAGTTTAACTAGGCTAGGATAGGGGTGGGGGGATTGCTGGGCTTTCTACATTGGTGCCAGTCCTCATGTGATATTCTTCCACTTGTAAGGGGGTCCCATGTACCCCAGTTCCATTTAACTACTAAACATTCAGATTAGTTTTTATAAGGAAATAGTTACCCAAAGGTATAAGAACAAATATGTTTCAACATGTGGGGCGCACTCTGCCCTCCCCTCCTTTATAATCTGGGAAGTGGAAGATTTTTAGATTTATAGTTTATATATATGTATTTAATATTATTTATATAATATGTTATGTAGATATAATGTATATATATGTAGATAGATTGATTTATAGTTTAGCATGTTTCCTAAATTGCATTGTTCCAAGTTCTGAGTCCAAGGTCCGCTGAGGCTTGAGTCTGAGGCATCCTAGCTTCTCAGGACTTTGCTGCTAGAGTGTCTCACTGTGTGTCAGGTGGGGACTATTACCTGTACCTAGAACTAAGAAGATTATAAATGGAATCGACCAAATGAAATCCCAACCCAGTTTCTTGGGTCTTGAGGGCAGCGGCGGGGTGAGGTGTGTCCCTTCCTTCTCCCTCACTAGTTCATGGTGCCCTGAACTGGGTGAAACTTTATATTCATCCTCTCTGGACACTGAGTGGGAAAAGGGGGAAAGGGTACAAGGGTAAAGAGAACTTGGGTCTCAGTTTAATAGTTTTTAGAGGTGCTGCCTGTTTTGGCCAAATAGCCATGTGGAAAGAGGTTACTTTCACCCACATTGTAGGGGAACACAAAATGTCTTCTCCCAAAATCTGGTCCTTTCATCTTGGGTGATTTGGGCCTGCACCAATACCCTATTTCACTAGAAACTATGAAAATGTGGATAATGGATCCCTGAATACTCAGATAACAGGATCTCACCCTTTCCCCATATACAGCAAAGCATATTGTTTGTAAAATGAGAGGAATGGATTAGATTACCAGTAAAGACTCTTCTGGTTCTCTCATTCTTGGGGACTGAACTTGAAGAGAATCACAGAATACTAAAGGGAGAATGAATGCTTGTAGACAGCTTTAAATTTTCATACCAAAGTATTAACATTGTGGTAACAGGAAGTTGTGGCAGTGTTCCATTAAATCAGTACGTGTAATAAGAGTTAAGGCATTTTCAGATTTTATGTATTTTAAAAATAGCACTCCAGAGACTTAAATTCTTATAGTAGTCATATAACTAACAATACTTTTCACAGCTGCAGGAAATACTGGAAAATCCTCACAGTGCATTCTGTAACACTTACCTTCTTGAAAATTAAGGCTTCTTAGGAGAGTTTGTGGCTCAGTATACAATGTTTTATGGCAACAGTTTGTGGATCCTATTGGAACTGAATATCCTCAGGAGAAGAGTGCCTTGGTATGTTATGGCAAATAATTTGAATTTGCATTCTAATTTTTATTTCGTGGGTATACTATAGTTAACCTTTTCCCCCCTTTAATCTATAAGCAGAGAACAATGCTTCTTCCTTGGAAAGATTTGGAAATGTGCCATGTATTGCGATTTCATCTCTCCCTTCAGTGTTAATTTTTCTGAGTCTGGTGTTTGATATTGTTCTTTGACTTATGCCTACTTAACTTATCATCAACTTTTAGAATTACTTTTGTGCTGTTACAGTTTGCACTTATCTCTAGTACTTTACGTTTAATATTTCTTTTAAAGAGATCTCTTATACCTTACAGGATGGCCTTCTTTTAGTTTTTATGTCATTTGTTAGCAACATCTGGTTGTTTTGAGTGAATTTTCTTGAGTAAATACATTTCTTATAGTCACTGTTATCTAATTATTGAACTTGAGTGGAGAAGTAGCTGCTCTAGGGGAAAAAGCATGAGCCCGGTGAGTTCTAGTCTTAGATTACTGCTGAGTTACTGTGTGGCCTTGGGCAAGTCCTTTCTTCTGAGTCTTCATTTTGAAGTGACTTGGGCCAGATAATGTTTAAGGTCTCTTCTAGCCCTAAAATTCTACATCCCTCCATTTTACAAGCACATTGTTTCAGGTATCCAAAAAATATCCCTTGAGTATCTGGGCTGCTTTCTAGCCTTATTCTGTAGTGCAGGTCTCGGAGTGAGCCTGAGTGCTAATGGTTGGTGCTGAGGATGGCTTTACAGCCTAGAGACTGCCTTGACTACCATTGGTCAGTTGATGGCAGCAAATTCTAGTTGTGGACCTGAGACTGCGCTGGGAGCATAATTAGTCACTTCTGCACTGTTAGTTTCTTGAAAAATGCAAGTAAAAGTTTCAGAATAGCACAACCTTCAGAAAAGAATGTGATCTTTGACAAGACAAAAGCAAGTTTAGATTCTAACATGAAAAGACACAAAAATTGATAATAATAGAGGGAAAAGAGGGAGGGAGAGGAGCAATGTATGAAATTTACTAGCATCAGTTTGGGTTCAACAAGGGAATAACATACTCGGTTAAGAATAAAAACTTATTGTACCCTACAAGCAGCAGGAGGGATAAGGGGGGAGGAGTGTAAGAAGGGGAGCATATTCAGGGGGTAGGGGAAGA
>CM053601.1:151692329-151711783 GCA_028646575.1 Pseudocheirus occidentalis | reverse complement strand
ACTTAACACAAAAAACTAGCCGTGTGACCTTGGGCAAGTCACTTAACCCCAACTGCCCTCCAAAAAGCAAAAAAAAAAAAATAAATAAATAAAAAAAGAATGAGTGGGTCAAACCAGAAATTAAAGAAACAATCAGTAACTTCATTCAAGAGAATGACAATAATGAGACAACATATCAAAACTTGTGGAATGCAGCAAAGGCAGTTCTTAGGGGAAGTTTTATATCCCTGAATGCATACATGAATAAAGTAGAGAAAATGGAGATCAATGAATTGGGCATGCAATTGAAAAAGCTAGAAAAAGAACAAATTGAAAATCACCAATTAAATACTAAATTAGAAATAATGAGAATCAAAGGCGACATTAACAAAATTGAATCTAAGAAAACTATTGAATTATTAAATAAAACAAAGAGCCGGTATTATGAAAAAGGAAATAAAATTGATAGACCTTTGGCCAATATGATAAAAAAAGAAAGAGGAAAACCAAATTCTGAATATCAAAAATGAAAGGGGTGAGTCTGCCTCCAATGAAGAGGAAATTAAAACAATAATTAGGAATTATTTTGCCCAATTGTATGCACATAAATATGACAATATTAGTGAAATAGATGAATATTTACAAAAATATAAATTGCCTAGACTAACTGAAGAGGAAGTAAACTACTTAAATAAGCCCATCTCAGAAAAAGAAATTGAAAAAGCCATCAATGAACTCCCTAGGAAAAAATCTCCAGGGCCAGATGGCTTTACTAGTGAGTTCTATCAAACATTTAAAGAACAACTGACTCCAATACTTTACAAACTATATGGGAAAATTGGAGAAGAAGGAGTCCTACCAAATTCTTTTTATGAGACAAATACGGTACTGATACCTAAATCGGGAAGAGACAAAACAGAGAAAGAAAATGACAGACCAATTTCCCCTATGAACATAGATGCAAAAATTCTAAATAAAATATTAGCAAAAAGACTACAGCAAATCATCATGAGAATAATACACTCTGATTAGGTAGGATTTATTCCAGGAATGCAAGGGTGGTTCAATATCAGGAACACTATGAGTATAGTCGATCATCTCAACAACAAAACTAGCAGAAACCATATGATTATTTCAATAGATGCAGAAAAGGCTTTTGACAAAATACAACACCCATTTCTATTAAAAACACTAGAAAGTATAGGAATAAATGGAGTCTTCTTTAAAATAATAAGGAGCATCTATCTAAAACCATCAGCAAATATTATATGTAATAGGGATAAACTAGATGCATTTCCAATAAGATCAGAGTTGAAACAAGGATGTCCACTATCACCCCTCTTACTCAATTTGGTACTAGAAATGTTAGCAGTAGCAATAAGAGAAGAAAAAGAAATTGAAGGAATCAAGTTAGCCAAAGAAGAGACCAAACTATCACTCTTTGCAGATGATATGATGATATACTTAGAGAATCCTAGAGAGTCAAGTAAAAAAATACTTGAGACAATGAACAAATTTGGCAAAGTGGCAGGATATAAAATAAACCCACATAAATCCTTGGCATTCCTATATATCTCTAATGAAATCCAACAGCAAGAGATAGAAAGAGAAATTCCATTTAAAGTTACTGTAGACATTATAAAATATCTGGGGAATCTACCTGCCAAAACAAACCCAGGACTTATATGAACACAATTACAAAACACTTTTCACAGAAATAAAATCAGATTTAACTAATTGGAAAAACGTCAATTGCTCATGGCTGGGTTGAGCTAATATGATAAAAATGACAATCTTACCTAAATTAAATTACAAATTTAGTACCATACCAATCAAGCTATCAAAAAATTACTTTGTAGAGCTAGAAAAAATAGTAGCAAAATTCATCTGGAAGAACAAAAGTTCCAGAATATTAAGGCAACTAATGAAAAGAAATGCTAGGAAAGGTTGCCTAGCCATACCAGATTTTAATCTGTACTACAAAGCAGCAGTTATCAAAACTACTTGGTACTGGCTAAGGAACAGAGCAGTGGATCAATGGAATAGATTGGGTACACAAGACTCAGCAGCCAATGACTCTAGTAACCTACTGTTTGTTTAACCTAAAGACCCTATTTGACAAAAACTGCTGGGAAAACTGGAACACAGAATGGCAGAAATTGGGCATAAACCAATATCTAACACCATACACCAAAATAAAGTCAAAATGGGTACATGATCTAGGTATAAAGGTTGATACCATAAGCAATCTGGGAGAGCAAGGAATAGTTTACCTGTCAGATCTATGGAACAGGGAAGACTTCATAATGAAACAAGAGCTAGAGAGCATTACAAAATGCAAAATGGATAATTTTGATTATATTAAACTGAAAAGCTTCTGTACAAAGCCAATGTTACCAAGATCAAAAGGGAAGTGGAAAATTGGGAAAGAATTTTTATAACCAGCGTCTCTGATAAGGGCCTCATTTCTAAAATATACAAAGAATTGAGTCAAATTTATAAGAATACAAGCCACTCCCCAACTGATAAATGGTCAAAGGAGATATGAACAGGCAGTTTTCAGAAGATGAAATTAAAGACATCTATAAGCATATGAAAAATATTCCAAATCACTAGTGACTAGAGAAATGCAAATCAGAACAACTCTGAGGTACTACATCTCACTGGCCAGACTTGCTAAGATGACAAAACAGCAAAATGCTCAATGCTGGAAAGGATGTTGAAAAACTGGAACACTAATGCACTGTTTGTGGAGCTGTGAACTGATCCAGCCATTCTGGAGAGAATCTGGAACCATATATGCCCAAAGGGCTATAAATAAGTGTATACCCTTTCACCCAGCAACACCACTTCTAGGGTTATATCCCAAAGAGATCAGACAAGTGGGAAGAGGACCTGCATGTACAGAAATATTTACAGCAGCTCTTTTTGTGGTGACAAAAAATTGGAAAACAAGGGAATGCCCATCCATTGGGGAATGGCCAAACAAGTTGTGGTATATGAATGTAATGGAATACTACTGCGCTATAAGAAATGAGGAGCACTTCATGATAACCTGGAGAGACTTATATAAACTGATGCTGAGTGAGAAGAGCAGAACCAGGAGAAATTTGTACACAATCACTGACACAACGTATGTGTGATGACTAACTCTAATAGACTGGGCTCCTCTCAGCAATACAAGGTTATAGGACAACTCCAAAAGACTCATGATTGAAGTAGATAGCCACATCCAGAGAAGGAGATGGGAAGTCTGAGTACAGATTGAAACAAGCTATTTGCTCTGTTTCTTTTTCTTGTCTTGTTTTGTTTCTTCTTTCCCACTGATCATTCCATCAGTTTACAATCCCTCTTTACAACCTGACTAATGATTAATGGGGAAGATATTTGTAGATCCTGTATCTGAGTGCACACCAACATGATGGGAGGGAGGAGAGGGGGAGAAAATATGAAACTCAAGGGACTGTGGAATTGAATGTTGTAAACTAAAAGTAAATAAACAAAAAAAAGAAAAAAAGAAATGATGAAATGGGCAATTTCAAAAGAAATTGGAACAATCTTGAAGAACCAATACAGAGGGAAGAACTAGAACAACGATAACATTATAGAAAAAATAACTATAAAGACTCGAAACTCTGAACAACACAGGGATAAACCACGAGTCCAAAAGAATGAAGATGAAATATACTACTCATACCCTGAGAGGGGCCAAAACTGAAATGCAGCAAGAGACATAAAGGCTAATGTGGGAAACAGACTGTGCTGCTGCATAGTGATGGCTTTACTTTAGCAGGTTTTCTTTTTTAATTGCTGAATGGGAATAAGAGAGGGACAGATTAATTTTAAGTGTGCTAATTTTTTTTAAATAGTCAAAATTTTTTGGAAAGAGTGTCTCTCTTACCTGATATTTACTTGCCCTCACTGAGACCTAACTCCCCCATGTCACTGTATCCCTGGCTATTCTCTCTAACAACAGCTTTACCTTCACTAACCACCCCCCACCCCACCTTAGCACACTGGTACTGGAAGGAAAGCTGAAATACCCCTCATTCCCCATTCCCACTTCCCACTTCCAGACTGCCCCTCTGCCACCAGCAATCAGCAACCTCTCCTTCCTTGAAGTTCGTTTAACTTAAGTTTTCTAACTAATCCAGATCACAGGATCTGTTGTATACCAGTCCCCATACTGTCCTCCCTGCCTCCTCAAGGAGCTCACCATCTGGATCACTGCTCTCTTCTCCTCTCCAGTTCCTGTCCTAAAATGGAAGGATTCTAACATCGTTATTGATGCTTCCTTAAACTCCATAACCTCAGACTCCTTGTATCCCATACCAACTCTTCACCCCAATTTTACTCTCAAATCCTTCCCCCTCACTGTCTTAGCAATGATCACTCCTTGCCTAACCTCAGCCTTGGGTTCCTCCAATAACCCCTGGAGAAAAGGAGGGAGAGTAATTCAGGCAGGGAGGGGGAAATGCTTGGCCTCAAGAGCCGATGTGTCATGTGAGGGAAGAGTCCAGAGGCCGGGTCAGAGTCAAAGAGGGAGTAGATAGGAGTAAAAGACTGGGAAGGCAGGAAGAGGCTAATTTATGAAAGGAGGCTTTGAAAACCAAACAGAGGATTTTATATTTGTGACAAATGACAAATCATGCAGCACAAATTACTTCAATGAGCTTAAAGGTAACAGACAGCTTTAGTGCAACTTCACTCTAACCAAGACAATTTAGCTTGAAAAACTGGAAGGTGAGGGGCCTGGCCCACTACAGACTGGCTTGGAGGAGGTGAGGGGCCTGGCCCACTGCAGACTGGTTCGCTTGGAGGAGGTGAGGGGCCTGGCCCACTATAGACTGGCTTGGAGGAGGTGAGGGGCCTGGCCCACTGCAGACTGGTTCGCTTGGAGGAGGTGAGGGGCCTGGCCCACTGCAGACTGGTTCGCTTGGAGGAGGTGAGGGGCCTGGCCCACTGCAGACTGGTTCGCTTGGAGGAGGTGAGGGGCCTGGCCCACTATAGACTGGCTTGGAGGAGGTGAAGGGCCTGGCCCACTGCAGACTGGCTCGCTTGGAGGAGGTGAAGGGCCTGGCCCACTGCAGACTGGCTTGGAGAAAGGTGAGGGGCCTGGCCCACTGCAGACTGGCTTGGAGGAAGGTGAGGGGGCCCACCATCACTCTTCTCCACTTCATACTAACTCTGTCATCCAAAGGGAGGCAATTAGCTTTTGAGGACCCTAGGCTACCAGACTCCCTGTTGACTAATAGGGGTTTATCTGCACTGAGAGAGGGAGTTTCCTCACCAGGACTTCCTGAAATCAAAGGGCTTGATGAAAAGGAGAATAAAAGCAGAAAAGACTAAATTGCAGCAAAACAGCAAAGGAGAGTCCCTATCCTTTTTGGCTGTACAAAGTCAAGGTAAACTTGGGTCAGTAGAAACCTGTGGTCAACAAAAGACTTTCTAATACAAACAAGTGGGAACCTTTCAAAACATCTGCTACAAGTTTTCCATTTTACAGATGAGGAAACTGAAGTCTAGAAAAGTTTAAGGACACAGCAAAGCAAGGAGAAGCAGAACCAATGACTGCCCTTTGGAGAGGCAAGGCTCCACCACCCTGCACAATCCACAGTTCCCTTCTTTGACGTGAGTGTCAAGGAGCTGGGGACATCACGCGAACGTCATTGAGCAGGGTGAGGGGGGCCCAGATGGGTTTTACCTGGAAGGACTCTGCTGTCGGAGAGGGAGAGTGAGCCTTCTGGGACTGCACTCCCAGCGTGAAGGAGACTGTTCAGGGGGTAGCAGAGGGAGACCCAACGTTCTTGAGTTCCTCCTTAGCTGTAGCATCAGCACATTATTTCTATTACTTGGTGTCTGCTGAATAATTAAACGACATTTAAAATTGTTATGCTGCATGACCTATGTACTAGTACATATTAAACATGTTTAACATATTGTTCAACAAACCACAGAAATTAAATCATACTCTTTCCTATAATGAAGTTAATTATTTCCACACATTTCACATCTTATATTCTGTTGTTCTTCTTCCTTTTGAAATGATTACTACAGTGAACTGTGGAATCCAACGAACAGGAAGATGAACAACCAGATGCTTCTTTCACCTATTCTGTACTCTGTTTTTTGGAGGAGAGACAGTCAACAAGAAAACAAATTGATAGGAGGAATTTGTTCTGAAAACACCACTTCCCAGGCATACTTTGGGTCAGGTTCAGTCCAACCTCAGACATCTGGTACAACAGTTACTATTCGTCCTCTCTGCTGCCAGGCACAGGGGATCTCCCCCTCCTCTAAACCCCACAGCTTCTTCTTCCTTTGCCTGAACAGCCTCGCCTGTATTATCTTTATTTGTGGACACCTTTTCTCCTAAACCATGCGCTCGTTGAGAGCACAGACTAAATCACATTCTTCACATCTGCACAATAAATACCCAGTTTAAATTTTGCCAATAATAGGCACTGAATAAAGAGTTGCTGAATGAATGTAAACATTAATCATACTCTCCCTGAGGCCCACAAGTTAATTAAAAATACTTTATGAATCATCAAATGTTATATTTTACAATAGTCTAAGCCTCTGAAGACTGGCTCCTCATGTATAACAGCTCTGTACCTCCGTCCATCACAACAGTGCCCCAGAATGTTGCCCTCTCCCACCAGGATGGGGAGGAGGAGATGGCTATGACTGTGCACACAGATCTGTGTCCCAAAAGCTTGTTTCCTCTGCATACCTCCTTATGCTCCATGACACAATTAAAATCATCAAAATAACTTGGAGCATTCCAGGAAGCAGAAGCTACAATTTCTTAAAAACTCAAAGGTCTCTTTCCATATAATAGTTTATATATAATTTTATATAATATATTTACATGATACATTATATAAATGTAGCTTATATAATATTTCCATATAAGAGCTACGGCACAGCTGAAGGAAATAATAATGAAACTACAGAAACCTGCGAGTAAGTTTTTTTTTTTCTAAATTGGTTTTCAGTAAAAACATCAGACTTAGTAAGCCTAAGGCATCCAGCATTATTAGGCTGCTATTTTCAACAGCTAAGGAATATCATGGAATCAATAAGAATGGAAAACAGAGTTCCACCATCAACTCTCAGCGCCTCACGCTCCTCAGGCACACTTCCAGTCAAATTTTTCTTTCTGTCTACCCACACAGTCTCTGATGGTAAGGTCACTGCACCCTGTCTAGTTCTCTGTACGGTGACTACATACTAGAAGGTCACATGAAGCTGCTCCTTCTACATTTTCATTTCCTAAGCAGACCAGCACTACTGATGCTCACTCATCGGGTTTATTTCCTATTCTGCAATTCATTTAGGTTTTCCTTCTATGAACTCTCCCTCTTTTCCTCCCATACTTTAAGAAGTAGAGAAACCAAATCAAGACATTTGAGAGGAAGCACAACAGAGTAAGAGAGCCCTAGGCTCTCCCATTAGCTCAGCTCCAAGCAGGGCCCTGGTTAACTGCTCATCCTTGCCAAGTTTGGTTCAAACATTCTCAAGTTCCTAATAATCTAATTTTAGCTTTAAATAATGCCCAGAACTGGAGTGTGATTCAAGTATCAGTACTTGTTAACCTCATGCCACGACCCTTTAATACAGTTCCTCATGTTGTGGCGACCCCCCCCAACCATAAAATTATTTTCGCTGCCACTTCCTAACTGTAATTTTGCTACTGTTCTGAATCATAATGTAAATATCTGATACACAGGATGTATTTTCATTGTTACAAATTGAACATAACCCACAGACTGAGAACCACTGATCTAAGGCTCTCCCCTTCCATCTCACTACCATCAGTACCAAATGCCAACCAGACAAGCCAGAATACCTAAAGAGCCAGGTGCTTTGAGAAACAGAAGTAGGGCAGCCCATGCCAACAGGATTGAACCACCTCCAACCCCCCTGAAGACAGCCAAGGAGGCTGTGCACAACTTCTCCTGCCCGGGGCCCTGCTTCCATTCCAGTTGCACAGCCGTCTTCCAAGGAAGCAACCAGATATCCTGGCAGACACCTTTGCAGATGCTTCAGCCAGTTACTAAAGAACCAAAACACAAGTCCTCCATGCCAAAGACTTTGGCAAATCAAATGATTCCCAACACTAACAATGCATGGCCATCTACTCTGCTAGACTTAGGGTTATACGTATACATGTATATTAAGTCTTGAAAATCAAGGCACTAGCTAATCTTATTTAAAAATAACTCACAAAGAAATGAGATATTGGAAGAGCCAGATTATTTCTATATCTAATGATGACAAAACGAAGGCAGCAGGATCATAGATTCTGAGCCAAAAGGGACCTTAGCGACCATCAAATCCAACCCCTCACTTTATAGGTGAGGAAGATGAGAGGCAGGGTCCCACAGCTAGAAGTGTCTGAGGTGGGATTTGAATCCACATCCTCCTGACTCCAAGTCCAGCTCTCTATTCACTACATCATGCTGCCTCTCCAGGAAGAGAGTCTAAGCCATAGTAATTGCCAATGAGTATAAGCAGAGAAAAACTGTGACTAAAAGAATAATAAATTGAAAAAAACTCTGCAAATTATCTTTTATAAAATTCAGAAAAAGCACTCCCTTCAGGTTTTCCAAATGGACAGACACACTTCTAAAAAGCAGTTTTTAGTTTGTACAGGATCAGCCTTGAAGCAACACAAATAATAGCAGTTATTATGATGGAAGTCAAAAATGCCAAGTTTAATAACCCTAGATCAGGAATACATTTAATTCTACCACCAGGCACACAAGATGCTTTTTAGTATGATACGCAAGAAAATGTAGATCATCAATATCTCTGGAAAGATCAAGAAGATTCAATCTAATACATAATTTTTAAAATTAGTCTTTGCAAAATTATTCAATTTTATACAAGATTTTTAAAGGTAGTTTTTATCTGAAAATCTCATTAAGAAGTTACTTTTAAGGCTGTATGATTTATTCTGCAGTTCTCTGACCTTGTTAGTTTTTGTGTCTTTTTCATCTGGGTCCTCTATTTCACAGCAAGGGTTAAACCCAGAAAACAGTGGGAATGGGTTGATATTTGGCCTACATGATTTGGAGAAAGCACCCATCAAACTATCCATGCTCCGAAGAGAAGTAACCACATGTGGGGGAAGGGCTGGATCCATCATTAGTTCTACCATCATTTGGCGAGCCTCATTTAGCATCGAAAGATCAACATCAGTTCCTCGTGAAGCATTCTAAAAGAAGAGAAAAATGCTTAAAATTATATCAATTCTTTAATTTGATTATGGAGAAAACATCAAATGAACAAAAAAATGCCCATGATAAACCATAGATTACACAGTAAAATCTCATTAAATTAGATCACATTAAAATGCATATTTTCGATAATTTTGATGTGGTACATATCATTCTTACTGGGTGAAAAGTTGGGAGGGAATATCATAATTCAAGATTTCATTCATATAACCTCTAAAATGTGATTTAAAATTTGATCTCAAAAGGAAGTATAACTATGACATGTCTAAAAAGTGAGTATACATTCTAGATCAAGAATTTAATACATTCAAAAGCAGTTCATTTCATTTGTGGGCTAAACTAGCTAAAGATAATACATCACCTAAGTGTTACTCATAACAAGGTTTTTCCACTTTGCACTTGATAATTTACAATGAGTTTAAGTTAAGATTTCTGAATCTTAAATTCAGAATTCACAATAGCCAGATATAAAATTGATAAGGTTTTAATCTTTACCAATTATGACTGAAATAATATAAAATGGAAAAAGGGGAAGCTATAAGATTATCATTCATCCAAAATAGTATTTAGCCTCAGAGCCTAGCAGTCTGTTTTAATTATTCCATAAAATCATACTGATAGATAAATCCATCTATCTTAAGAAAACTGAGTCTTGTGGAAAAATTTTTAAAACAGAGTATTCACAATTCAAAGTTCATTGCATGGTTTCAATAAAGTCAAAGTCAATAAAAATTAAGCAGATTGCAACATATTGAAACTTCATAAATCTCAAATCTAATATTGCCTGCAGAACAAAATGTCCTGCATGTTTTAATAGAGAAACGGCAACAGGATAGAAATTGTCTCAGTCAATGAACGGATGATTGTAATCAACATGAAAATGCAACCAAAGAACAGATTAATAACCACTATTTAGATAACTATATTAAAACCAAATACTACTATCAGGGAATAGATCATGAAGGGGGAATGGATGAAACCAAGAGAAGTACAGTCAAGATGGAAAAGAAATGAGGTACTCAAGTTAATTTATTTTCTGGCTGAAATAAATGTTAAAACTCTGCTATAAGAAATAGTTGTAAAATGCATGTTAGAATAGACTTTCCTCCCATCCTTGGTCAGGAACATATCACATAGAACACAGAATTCATCTCTGATGACTACCTTTGCCATCATTCCCCATACTATGACTAGCAGCCCCTGTATGTATGATAGGTTCAGACGCTATTGCAGGAACTGATAGCCCACCCCTTGCCTCTCCATCTCATAGGACTGAAGCCCTGACATCACTCTCTCCACAGAAATCCAGATCATAATCCCTCCTTTCGGGCTCAAAGCTAGCCTATTCTGCAGAAGATTTTAGGGCAAAAAGTAGTGTTTGAAAGTAAGTAGTGTGTCAAAATTTCAGACTGACACTGATAATGTTAATAACTCACTCTGGAAGCAAATAACCCTGGGTAGAGCTAGATGTAAGTGTAATGAGTAACGGACAGTACCATCACTTCAGAACCATCTATGCTCTGTCGACTGACCTCACCCTTCCCTCCTCCCACTGTCTTACATCTCCTCTCTCTCTATTTCAAACAGGCTGTTCCTCCTGTTGCTCTTTTTGTCCTCTCCTCTCTGCCCATCAACTTCTCCCTCTTCCTTGTATGTCTGTCTCTCTTTTCCCCCTCCCCATGTGTCTCTTTCCTTTCCCTGTTCCATCCTTTCACTCCAAAGATCCCTCTTTAGGCACTCTCTCCATCAAACAAGCCGGCAGTCTCTCTGTGGCTAGGGAAGCTGTCCTACAATGACAGATTCACAATTTGCCTTCAGAACAGTACTAGAGACCTACCTTTCCAATTTGATGGGAGCTGCCAGACGTTGAGCTCTGTTGGCATGGGTTCTAAGAACTCAAGGTCACTGCTACACTAGGATGAGCAATCAGAATAAGACTTTAATAGCCCAAATATGATTGTAAGAGAAAAACTTCATTTCCTTCCTCCCCATCCCCATCCCCATCAGAAATGCTGCAACAACTAATGAAGAGGCATTGCCTAGAGATGGCACACTCCCTAGGTGTTAGGGTAGGGCTTGGAAACAGTACATCGACATTCTATGTCCTACACACTAGAACCAGAACTAGCTTTTCCTTTAACTAGCCTGTGTCTACTCAGAACTCCCTATTCCCTATCATGGCTCTTGCGTTCCCTAACATCTGTCATCTAGGTGCACATCTAATCTCAACTCCTCCCTTCAGAGCAAACTCTTATTGATCCCCATTTTCTCTCTATCCTGGCATTAGCTGTTTCTTTTTTTTCATTAGCTGTTTCAAATGCTTCTTTTCCCCTGATTCCCTCCCCACTATCTTCTTCCCTCTCAGAAGAGATCCTTTCCTACTTTACTGAAGCAATCAAGATCTATAAATGAGCTCCCTTTCCCCTTCTACTCCAATCCTCAATCTCTCTTTTCTTGCTCTAGCCTTTGAGAAACACAGGACCCTTCTTGCCAAGACTAATCTCTTTATTTCCCCATTTTTATTCTTTGTTTCTTCCCAGATATCTAAAAATATGTTCATGTCTTCTCTAGTCTTAGTAAGTTTTCCTTTAGCCCTGTCATCTTCTCAAGATGTCTTCCTATAACACTTCTCCATTTCCCAATCAACTCCTAGAAAAGTCACCCAAACTCATCTCCACTTTCTCACTTTTCAACCCCTTGCAAGTGACTTCCTATTGGAATACCAAGCTAAAAGGGCTCTTCCAGAGGTCACCAACTATTTCACAACTGCTAAATCAAAAGAACTTTTCTCAGCACTCATCATTCTTAACATCTCAGCAGTTTTAGATACTCACCCTCTTCCTGGATACCCTTTACTTCGTAGCTTTAAAATGATCCTCTCTATGCAGATAATACCCAAATCTATATATCCAACTTTAGTCTCTGTCCTGAGCTACAGGACCACACTGACAAATTAGCTGCTTTTTAGACATCTCCAACTGGATTTCTATAGGTATCTCAAACTCAGCAGGTCCAAAAGTGAACTCATTATCTTTCTGCAAAACCTACCCCTCCTCTTCCAAAATTCCCTCTCACTATCACAGGTACCATCGTCTTCCTAGTCACCTGGGCTATCAACCTTGAGGTCATTCTTAACTTCTCATTCACACTCACCCCACATATTCAATCAGTTGCCAAATCTCGTTTTTTCTACCTTTTTCTACCTATCTCTCATATATACACTCCTTTATCCCCTTTCACTCCCAAATTATTGAATGAGCCTTCTAACTGGCGTCTCTGCCACAAGTCTTAGTTTCTGGCTTTTTTCAAAACCTTCTTGAGGAGACATTTCCCAGGTTCCAGCCAATCCCAGGAGCTAGTGCTTTCCCTTCTAAGGTTATCACCCATCTATTCAGTCTGTCTTCTAGGTGCCTAGTTATCTCTATGTTCTCTCTCCCCTTAGAAGGTGAGCTGCTTGAGAACAGGGACTATTTGACCTTGCTTTGCATTCCCAGCCCATAGCACCATTCTTGCAACAGTACTAATAAATGCTTGTTGAATGACTGCCAGGAAGCTCTCTTGATTCTCCTCCTACTGATCCAGCAAATCCTTTACAGTTTCCTTTGCTGAACCTTCATCCATTTCCTGCTCCCTAAAAGCAAACTTCCCCCAAGGCTCTGTCTGAGGTCCTCTTCCCTTATCTCTATACATTGTCTCCCTTTTGGTCTCACCAGTTCCCCATAGATTCAATTGTTGTCTCTAGACTGACAATTTCCAAGTCTCTATAGCCAATCTGATCTCTCTCTTAAACTTTAGTCTCACATCTCCAGCTTTGTTCCACTGACATTTGAGACACAACCTGTTCAAAACACAATTATCCTTCCTTCCCCCCACCCCCCCCCAAAACCCTGCCCTTCCTTCAAATTGTCACATTTCTGCTGAGGGTACCACTATCCTTTCAATTGTCCAAGGTTACAGCCTTGAAATATTCCCCAGCCCCTCTGCCTCTCTCAAACCACAGACCCTACCAGTTGGGAAGCCTTGATACTTGCCCTCCCGGCACTTCTCCTATTTGTCCCCTCTTCTCCATTCACACTGCTACCATCCCAGTCAGACCCCCCCATCACTTCCCACCAGACAACTACAATATCCTCCCAACTCATCCTTCTACATCCAGACTCCCCTCTCTTAAGTCCAGCCTTGTCTCTGCTGCCAAAATAATCTCCCTCCAGTATGGGTATGACCCTGTCACTCCCCAGGTCAGAAATAATGAGTGGATTCCTATCAGCTCAAAGAGAAAGCACAAACTCCCCAGGCTGGCACTTCAATCTTGCTCCAAGTTTATTTCATTTTACTCTTCTGTACACGCTCACATTCTAGCACAGTGATGATCTCCTTACTCTTCCTCCCATAAGAGCATATCTTATGACTCTCCAGCATGCCTGGAATAGATTCTACTCTTAACTAAGCCCCCTTCAAATTTGGAGCTGCCTTTAACCTTCTCCTTGTTAGTAATTTCTCCCTCCTCGAATTGTATTTTATTTACATACCTGTTTTTTTATGTATCCTCCAGGAAAACATAAGCTCCTCAAAGATAGTTACTGTTATTTCTTTATAGTGCCTTTATATACAGTAAGCACATAATGCATATTTATGGACCATTCTACTCTGGTCTGTTTGTGTTCTAGTCGCTTTCAGTGTATCTTAGGAGTTCTGTTACACTTCAGCCTAGCTGGTGTCATCGAACTTGTCCGACAATACCCTCTTCTCTGGGTCTGCCAGAGAAACTCAGCTAAAATCAGCTTGCATCACCACCAAGTTTCCTAGAGTGCTGCTCACCAAGGTTACAAACTTGGCCTTCCTTGATTCCAACTTCCAAGACTGAAATTGTTTCTCCTTTCTCTGACCAAGAACAGGACTCTTACACTTACCACATGCTAGCTGTTACTATAATGATTTGTGTATGTGCTTTAGCTTCCCTCCCAGATTATAAAGTAGAGAGGGGAGAAGGCAAGAAGTGGGGCTGGGCGTATCTAATTTATTTTGCTATCTCTCTCAGTGCTCACAGTGTTTTGTACATAACTGGTAATTTAATAGCATGACTCCAAAAATACTTTAGTATTTGTCACATTAATAATGAATAAAGTTTTGTGCTTCTTTTTCTTGATTTTAAAAACATTTGAAGGAAATTAATTTTTTAAGTGTCCTAAGTTGTTTTTTTCTCCTCAGTAAGTAGTCTTCAATTTTAAAAAAAATGGGTCCCTGTACTAACTTGGGTTGAAGCCTAAGCTAAGCCCAGGTTATCCCATGACACCTGTTTGTTTTTTAAGCCACAGAACCACAGAATTTTAGAATTGGAAAAGACCTCAGCAGCCATCTAATCTAACTCACACCCCAAAGGAATCCCCACTACAACATACCCGACAAGAGGTCATCCAGCCTCTTGCTTGAAGAATTATTTTTAAATGAGCTTTTTGGGGGGGTCACTTGCCTCTTTTTTCCTACAAGTGGAATTCAGAAAAAAGATCCATTTAATTGCAGGTTCTGGTTAGTTATATTCCAGATTATAAAGTGCTTACTATAGGAAGTTCTGTTTCTAAATTTACATGTTTCTTTTAAGATTGTCACAAACATCATTCTTCCTTCATGCTTTTGCACACACTCACCTGATAATGAGGTTTAGACCACTGCTTCAAGTCCCAATCCCAAAGAATCATCTGGAAAAAAAAGAAATTTCATTCATTTATAAATTAACAGAAACTAAAAGGCACAAAGGCAAAATTTAGCTTCTTCAGCTCTAGCTACTTAAAAATCAACTTGATACTTGGGTAGCCTCAAGGTTACATGTCGTCCTACAGGTCCTCAAGTATGGCCCTTTGATTTAGTAAAAAAAAAATTTTAAAGGGCTATACTTGAGGACCTAGAAGAGTTACACATGGCCTCAGGTTGCCCACCTCTGATCTGAATATTAATACTTGAATAAGTGAAGAGAATTACAGAAAAACCAAACAAATTAGCAAACTGCATAGAAGCTTCTAAGAAGGGTCAATAGTATAAAAGTAAAAATTATACTATTGTTATAAATAAGCAAAAATATCCTAACATATCACTCACCATCAGTAAAAAGAAAATGTGGGCCAGTGAACATCTGATGCCAGTGGGGGGTGCTGCTTGCCTAGGTTACTGAAGGTGTTGCTATAAAAAGCAGTTCTCACTTAAACCGTACCTATTTCCTGTGGTTAGAGGGAGCACATATGAGTAACTTTCTCAAAGTTATTTTCATCCCTACTCTATGTGCAGTTAATTCTTGATTTTCCACACATGAAGAACTATGAAAATTCTTCCATTCTCAGCTGCCCCCTAAATATACTTACAAATCTGCTTCTCCTATTCAGTCAATGCATACTCAAGGAAGTAGGGGGAGCCTTAGAGAAATTTTATTTGTGTGGCCCAATTTTTTGGAACATAGCTTTTCCATTAGGCAAGATCTAACTGCAAAAGGGGAGAGATTTATAGAACTTGGAGTTATTCAAATCTCAACTGTCTGACCCAATTACTTGTTGTGTGAGGTGCTGTAAGTGATTTAACCTATCCAAAACACAAACAATTCTCCAAGAGTCTAAGTTATGGACGGACAGTGATCTGCATTAGCAAAAGGAATTCCCAGAGTGTGAGAGAGATCACAGATCCTAGACATACTGACATAAATAGCAGATGTCTCTTCCTGTGTTCACTAGAACAGAACAGAACAGTGCTGCTGGAAAGAGCCTAGAATTCATCCAGTCCAATGGTATCAAAATCAAATTTAAAAAGGGAGGAAAGTCATATATAAGGATCCTGGCAGCTGCATACTGACTTAGAAAACTACATATTAGCATTATCTATATTCTACTATATTTGTATTTCATTAACTATTGTCCAATCACATTCTAAAATGGTTGGTTCCAAGACAGCCACACAATGCAATCTGGAGTAGTGTTTGTCCCCTCAAGCTGGGACAATCCCCTCCTTTAACCAACGAGAGGTGACATCATTTGCCAGCAGCACAGAGCTCAAATATTTACAAAATGTGGACTCCAGGAGCAGCTAGGTGGTGCAATGAATGGAGCACCCACCAGGGAGTCAAGAGGACCTGAGTTCAAATCCAACCTCAGATACTAAACACAAAAACTAGCCATGTGACCTTGGGCAAGTCACTTAACCCCAACTGCCCTACCTTCCCCCCTCCAAAAAGCAAAAAAAAAAAAACGTGGGCTTCAAAGTAAATCTTGTCTCCTGAAATCCTTGGTTTTTTCTACATCATACTATCTCTTGGTATTAATTTAACATGTTCTGTAATATTCTAATATCATTATGAACAAGGATTAACACAGTAAGAGAAGGCTGTAGGGTGAACAAAACACTCTAATACAAAGAATATACAACATGTGTTTAATAGAGCAAAAACTGTCTGATTTTTGCAAGATTAAGAAATTCCATTTTTCCATCATTGCTCCTTTCTACTTCAATTCAGAATGTTGGATAAGTTCCACAAGGACAGGGCCCAGGTAGGTCTTAATTTGAATCAGAATCTCAAATGCTGAGTCCTCTGCATAAAGAAAGCTCTAAATCAACAGGTGTAAAACGAGACTGAATTTGCTAACTCACAGGTAGAGAGGAGCAAATTAATATCAAAGCACATTTTTTTAAAAGAGGGTATCCCTCAGGCCTTTTTCTTTTTGTCTTTAGCATTATAAAAAATGAAAGGGGGAGAAGAGTTGCTTACTATAATATTTTAAATAAAATGTGGAGAATCTTTATCAGGTTCAAAGTGAAACTCAATTGTTAAGTATTTACCCTTGGTTTTGTAAAACTGTGCTTAATTCTTTCTCACCTGAATTATTCCTTATAAAACATCCACACTACAGCTAGTCCATATAGCCCCTTGAAGCAAGCCCGGATGTTTGTGCATGTAAAACACTCTGAATGGTGGTGTATCATGTAGCGCTAGGCCTTATGTCAGGTGCCAGTGATAAATTGCAAAGAAAACCAATTGCAAAAGGAAACCAGTCCCTGTTCTCAGAAAACTTATACTTTACTTGGAGGAAACACATGCATGGGTTAAATATATACAAAATATATTCAAAGGATATACAAAGGAGAGCCTGCATAACTGGGAAAGAAAGGTCTTCTGGTAGTGGGTTGTAAAATGATGAAAAATAAAGAAAAATATCAATAAAGTATAAAAAAAATCAGAAAAAAACCACTTTAGGAGACATAAACAGGGCCAATTGATCACTACCATACACTTAATTTAACATACACTTAAAAGCAAACTGTATGTAACAGCAAAGATATGGAGAGCCACTGGAGTTTCCTAAGCAGGTAAAGGAAAGACCTGCGTTTTAAGACTATCAATTTGGTGCCTGTGTGAAGGATGAAACAGAAAGGGCAGAGACTGGAGGTAGGGAGACTAAACTAGGAGGCTACTCTAATAGCCCAGATGTGAGGTGATGAGGAACTGTCCTAGAGTGATGGCTGTGCAAGTGGAAAAAAGAATCAAAGAAGTAAGAGATGATGTTGAGGTAAAAATCAATAAGACTTGGCAACTGACTAGATGGGGCAAAAGAAGGCCTGAGGATTAATCCAAGATTTCAAACCTAAGTTCATGATGGGGCTGGGGGGTGGCCTCAGCAGAAACAGGGAAGTTGGGAAGAGGGATGCATTTTGAAGAAAGATAATGAGTTCTGCTTTGCACGTCCATCAATCAATCACTGAACATCTATTAAGTCGCTACCATATGCCAGGCACTGTGTTCAAAATTTGGTTCTCCATCTGGGACGCTACTTTTAAAAGCATAATTACCTTTAATGGTAATATTTATCTTTAGAAAGAGGTAGCAATAGAAATTCCCTGAGAAAAGTGAATTGAATTTTTAAGAGATTTTGTTAAATTAATTGTTATACTCTGAAATATTTGGAAAGTAACTCAGGAATTAGCAGTAGGCCAGACCCAAACTTCTTATTGTAGATGTTTTTTTAGAGTCTAGAGACAGTACATGTAGCTCTTGTGATAGTGGTGGTACAAACCCTACAAATGCAGAGTACTGAATTTTCCCTATCTTTTAACTCTTAAATAACTGAACATTAGTCCCAATTTTGCTAGTAATTCACTATGACCTCAAAAAAGTAATTTAACCTTTCTATGGGTCTCTGTTTCATCCGTAAAATGAAAGGGTTAAAAAATGTTCTCTATGGCCTTTTAACTCTGATCCTGTATCCCTAAATGTCAATGTATGTCCAGTCATCAATATTAAAGCTTATGGATACATCTAGTATCTGAACCCAGCCTTGGCCCCCAGCCTATCACAGTGCCCACACCCTCATGCCAGGGGTTGCTCAAGTGCTCTGTGTTTGACTCTCAAAAGTCTACTCACTAGTCTGAACTGGGACAGACAAGTGGCTCAAGGAGTCTTGTGCACCACAGGCCTATCACGGGCACTGCACTATTCAACATTTTTACCGAAGACTTCAAAGCACAGATGGCTGCTTATCAAATTTTCAGATGGCAGGAAGCTGGAGGCAACAGCTAATGTATGGGATGACAGAATCAGAACCCAAAAAGGATCTCAATAGGTTGGAACAAGAGCCTACATAGAACGAGATGAAATTCAGCAGGGCTAAATGCGAAGTCTTGCCCTTGTTTTGCAAAACAGACAGAGATCTGTGATCTCTGACCATAGCCTTGTACTCAGTGTGCCAGAGTCAAATCAAATCAACAAGCAATTATTAAGTGCCTACAGTATACCAGGCACTGTGATACATTTTATGCTGGTGATTCAAGGAAAAGCAAAAAATAATCTGTGCTCTCCAGGAGTTCCTAGTTATATAGAAGAATCACCTATGTACAAACTAGATATATTCAGGATAAATTGGAGACTGCTTAGCACCAGGATGATGGGCCAGGAAGGGCTGCTTGGAGAAGGTGGGACCCAGAATCTTAGCAGTGGAACAGGACCTCCGTGGACCTCGAGTACAATTTCTACCTGAAGCACAACTACCTAGAGCGTCATCCTGATAGTCATACAGTTTCTGCTTGATCACGTCTAGCAATAGAAAGATTACTTCCTGATGATCCAACCTGTTGTAAGCAAAACTAGTCTCATCCTTTTTCTTCTTTATGATAGCCAGTCAAATACATGATAGCAGGGGGGCGGAGCCAAGATGGCGGCTTAGAAGCAGCAAAGCACCGCAGCTCCCACACAAACAC
>CM053601.1:151665101-151691829 GCA_028646575.1 Pseudocheirus occidentalis | reverse complement strand
GAAGGGAAGGGAAGAGAAGGGAAGATAAAAGGGAGAGAAAAGGAGAAGAAGAAGAGGAGGGGAAGAGAGAGAGTGAGCATTGAGGCTTCTGAGCCCTTTTGCTACAACAGCCTTCTTTGATGCTTGCTTTTATTCTGATATGCTTGAGAATGTTAGAAACTATTTTTTTTCAACTCTGTTCTGGGAGAGTGAACACATGGCCCCATCTTCCTTCCAACCTTTCCCTTGCTTTTGAATGGAGTTAGAGTGGACAGGTATATACTGATTAATTTCTGTAACGAGTTTCTTGAAAACATAGTGGAAAACATAATATTGCGGGGGGGGGTTCAGCTTCATGACATCTAGGAAGGTGTATTGATGACATGGTGGCAAATTGTGACTCTATGTCAGGGAGAAACTTCCTAGTGAACAGAGCTCTCTGTAAGCAGAGTGGCCTGTGTCTGGGAGCAGTGGGCTTCTTCCTCTTGGAGTTCTTCAGCCTGAGGCCTAGTGGCCATTTGTCTGATACATGGCAGGGAGGATCCCTTTTCGGGTGGTAGTTGGAATTGGTGGCCCTTGAAGTCCCTTCCAACTCTAAAATGTTGTGATTTTGTGCCTTGATTGTTGTTCAGTTTTATCTTACTAGTTTCATCCCAGTTTTTAGCCTGTTGCAGATATTCTGAATCTTTATTCTACTCTCTGTCCTATATTGAACATCCTGTCTACCTTTTTGTCGTCTATAAATTTTCTAAGCATGCCTTGTATGGACTCTCCTATGTCATTCTTTCATTCAGTCATTGCTAAGTTCCTGCTGTACTTAATTAAGGTATTGTGCTGAGCAGCAGAGGAGAAGAGAGAAAGTTAGGATCTGATCAAGCTTCACTGGCTACAGGAGGGGGAGACACAGAGATCTGTGTGCACCAGCCCTAGGTCAGTAAGAAATGTGTTGGATTGGGCAGGTCACAGGATAGAGTGGTGTGATGCTTCATCAGAAGACATTCTAGAAGTCTTTTAAGTATTAAAAACATTTTTGCTAACCTGTAAAAATATTTTTCTAAGATTGTTGAGTAAAGCTCTAATTCAGAAAAGGCAACAACAATCTCATGTGTAAATAATAGGATGCAAATGCAAAGTATGTCTGATGTAATTGGCTCAATGCTCATTGATGAGCTGAGCTAATGCCTGGGAATTTGAAGTTGTTAGGAATGAAGATTTGCTTAAATTAGTTATTTCCATACATAGATATTCAGTTTAAAAGATTTAAATTTTGTGTAAATTGAGTCTGGTATTAATACTGTTTCAATTCACTTTGGCCATTAGTAGTCATTTACAAGTGCTTCTGGTGTGTAAAATATACTGGGCCTTGTAATTATATAGATAGGAAGGGGAGTTCAAATCTGGCCTCAGACACTTACACTCACTCAGGCCTGGTACTTTGACCCTGGACAAGTTACTTAACCTGTTTGCCTATTTTCCTCATCTGTAAAATGGAGATAATTATATCACTTCTCTGTCAAGGTTATTGGGAGGATCAGATGTGAAGATATATTTGTAAAGAACATGGAACAACGCCTGGCACATGATAGGGGCCGTGTGAGTGCTGGCTACTATCATTGCCTGGCATCTTTTAGGTATCTCTGTTGATTGGTATTGAATAGGAACCTGTAGATGTTATTTTATTTGAACAGAAGGCAGTTATCTGTGAGAGGATACTTTTTGTCCTTTATTTTTAATCTCTATTTTCAGGAAGTAGAACAAAATCTAAAAAGACATCTTCTATCACACTGCACTAGCAGATAACTCAACCATTTTGTCGGGTCCTTATTTTTCATGTGTCAAATATAACTCTCTGACCCTGCCAAGATAAAGTAGAAAAATTTCCATGTTTACTTAAAATGCAATGTACATACACAAAGTAAATAGAGAACACAAAAGAAGTAGAAGTACTGAATAATTTTTATCTGTTTTTAGTAATGGATGTTCATCTTCCTCATGAGGGAATTGTTTATTTTTAAAAATAATTTCTGTCTCATTATGATTTTATTTATAAAAGCAAAAAAAAATTATAAGGTTATCAAACCTAAGTTTCATTCTCCTAGATTTTAAGCAATACCATTGCATGGCTTAAAGGATATCATTGTACCAGAGAATATCGCCCCTCAGAGCTGGCAGGGACCACAGAGAACATCTAATTCAAACCCATACCTGAAGCAGGAACCTTCTCTGAATGTCCCCAGTACTGAGTCTTTCAGTCTCCACTTGAAAGCCTTCAGAGATGAGAAATTCATCACCTTCTACCTTGATACTGTTGTTGTTGAGTAGAGAGACATAATTATAGATTGTTAGACCTAGAGGGACACCTTAATGGTTGGTCATCTGTCCAACCTGTTCATTATAAAGAGAGAGACACTGAACTTTGCTAGTGTTCAGGAATCTGTTTAGTGGCAGAGCCTACCTAAGAACCTCTTTGTTTTTTGTCTAGTAACCTTTCCATCATAGTGGGTTCCTTCTTTAGTTCAAGTCCAGATTATTAATTTATTCTGTTTTATGTGCCTTTTCCCACCTGTCGAAACATTTTGTAAACATATGAATTTGTTTGAAAGTATAATCCAAAGGAATTTCAGGTAAAACTAAGTATGCTATTGTTTAAAAAAATAAAAAGAAATCCAAATCTAGTGAATGAGATACTTAGTTAATTTATCTCCTCCCTCTCCCATTCTTTTGAGCATTTTGACGGAATCATTAACATTTATAAATATTGCATTTCAGGCAGAAATTTTCCCCTTGGTCTCATTCCACAGATGAAATGCCCTTTAAAAAGCTGGCCAAAGGCTAACCTAGTTTTACTTGTTAAATATAGATAGATATAGAGCTAGATAGATTGATTGTGTTGAGAGACAGGGAATTTTCTAGTTTTCAAAATTCTTTTACCTACCTCTCTAGAAAGAGATGACATGGCCTATTGGACAAATACTCAACCCCAGGACTGGGTGGATTCAGCTCCCTTCTCTGACATATACTGGGCTGGTAGCCCTAGACAAGTTAAGTAACTTCTCAGTGACAGTACTCAAGGAAACTCAATAAGATCTGATCTACATTGTGAGCATGAATTTCTTCATTGGCAATTCCTATGGATCTGTGATATCATCAGTATCTATGTGCTCTCCAGTGGTGCAAATTCTAACCTATCTGTGTGTGCCCTTCCTGTGGAACTCTTCTGTGTCCTCCTGGAAGTTCAACAAAGGGCCCTTTTCACTTTCTCCTGAAGACAACCTGACTGTCCAGGTAGCCACCCCATCTTCTTTTCCAATCATACATTTCCTTGATAAAATAGTTTATCTTCTTCTTCCTCAAAGTTCTGTACATTTCTCATTGCCTCTAGGTAATAGTCTCAATTTTTTCAAGGCTGTCATATTCCATTTCTTGCTTCCATACGGCCTCACTTACTGTTAAAAAGATGGGTCTTTGTTTTTAGAAAAAGTGTGGGCTCCTTGAAAGAGCTTTTCAGTTTACCCAAAGCAATCCACTTCACTCTTCTCTTGCTCAGCTTTGGATCCAACTTGTCCCTCTTTATGGTCTGGGCACTGATAAACACATTGATAGAAAAGCTCCCTCTGTTGGCCATACAAGTGCATGTCATGATCTGAGCAGTAGACCTTCATCCAGATGGTCAAGCCAAATTCTTTTGAATGATTCTCTGTATTGATTAAATCACGTTTGTATCCCTCTAAAATCTGCCTCTTTTCTCCACTTTATATGACATATTCAATGTTGCAGTTTATGTGGTCATTCAAGGCTTTATCAAATGACTGTACCACTAGTCAAGTAGTTTTATAACCCCAGACAAGTTCTGTGTTCTCTCAATTTCCTCATTTGTAAAATTAAGAAATTGGGCTGGTTGATTGGTAAGTTCCCCTCCCACTCAAAGAGTGACTTAGGATTTACACATTCCCAATTTCTTTGTAGGTGGTGCCCAATAATTTTTAAAAACAATTTTAGTAATCTTCTTAAGATGACAGATTGGGGAAGGGGAGGTTTTAGTGAAGTACTGACTCCATTTAATGATATAATAAACAGGGTATCATTTCTATTTCTAAGTGACTAGAAAACTAATAAGTGGCATGTCTTTAAATGAACCGTAACTGGTTATAAAGCTTAGGAATTCTGATCCTTAAAATGAAAATTGTTTGAATTTATTCTTAGACTATGTATACCTTGTTTCAAGACACTGGTTTGATGGACATGTTCAAAATCCCCGTTCCAGAATTTGTGAGCTACTTCCATGCATTAGAGAATGGCTACCGGGATGTTCCTTGTAAGTATAAACCAGTACATAGTAAAACTGCAATGTAATTGTGTCATCAGGGGCAAGTACTCATTCTGAAATGGTTAGCTGCTTCAGATAGCTGTGGTAGTTCTGAAAATGCTCAATGTGATTGTTTTTAAAAGCAGTTTTTTTCTTTAATATTTCTGAATGCACTAGGATATTCTCTAAAGAACAACTTTGAGGAGAGTATGTGCTTCGTCATTTGTTTTTGTGACAGGTTAAAATTTGAAAATATGGGCATCATACTAAGACAGTAAATATATCTAAGTGTGTCATCTTCCTTTTTAATAAATAGAATAGACCACTGGGCCTCTTTGCTCATATTTCCTTGAAATAATTATAGCTTTCTTTTTCGCATTGTGAGATTTTTTTTTATGTTTTACTAATTGAAGTCAGTCTTCTTTGAACATAAGTCTGATATTCTTCCACAGTCTGTCTACATGCAGGATTTCTGGCCTGCTTGTGCACCATGGGGGTGAGGGTACTACATACTTTTACGTTGGACAGATACAATAATCTGTCATCATTTCTACATGTAGAAGACATCTTGTAAAGCTAAGAATTTACCTGGGAAAATGAGTGAATCTTTTGTTTATTAGTTAGGGAAAAAATAAGACTACATATGGAGATTTTGAAAATCTCTCCCTGGCTATTCTATGGGTAAACACGATAGTTACATTTATCGATATTTATATGTAGCACTTTACATGGGTTAGCCATTGATCCCTATCAGATGCCCATGTCAGACTGAGAAGTCTTCATAGCTCAGAGCTGCACTAACACTTTGGGGGCTGGATATATAAGGTGAGAATTTACAAAGTACTTTTCTAACCACAACCCTGTGAGGCAAATATTAGAGATAGAATCATTCCCATTTTACAGATAAGCAAACTGAGGGTCCTAGAAGTTAAATGACTTATTCAAGGCCACAAAACTAGCGATGAATGAGAAAGTGACAGAATTTGTTAGAAGACACCTCAGTGGCCAAGGAGTCCAGCCTACACGCAATAGGACTTCTGTTTCTGGTCTTCCTGACGAGCCATTATCTTGCCTCTACCTGAAGCTCTCTAGGGAGGGATAGTCCATCATCTCTGAAAGCAGGAAATTCTCCTGTGGTACTAACATTAAGACTCAGTTTGCCTCTTTTGTTCTTTGTTCTGCCTTCTGGGGCCATCTGGGATAAGTCTCATCTGCCCTCTGCCTGAGAGCCCTCCACAGTGTCCCTTCTGGCTCCTTCTCCTCATACGCTTATTTCCTTCAGCCATTCTTCACATGACATGGACTCAAGAGCCTTCACCATCCTGCTTGCCTTCCTAGGGACATTCTTCAGATTAGGAGCATCCTTCTTAATCCGTGGTGCACACAGCTCAACGTCGTCCTCAGGATGAGGACTCATCCTTTGAGGAGGGCAGAGTATAGTGGAAGGACTGTCCCTTCCTCCTTCCCAGAAGCTGTACCTTTTGTAAGGGGTCCCATTATGATGTTGGTGTTTGTCATTGCTCCATCGTCATGCTGCACGCTCATTGAGCCTGCAGACTAACAACACTGTCCAGACAGTTTTCAGAACAAGTGCTGCTTAGCCATACCTCCTCCATTTTATATTTGGGAAGCTAATTTTTGTGTACGTAAGTGTAAGGTTTTTACATTTATGCCTATTGACTTACATATATTAGTTTCAGCGTAATACAGTTGGCTGTCAAGATCCTTTTGAATCTTTATTCTGGTGTGCATTATGTTAGCTATCCCAGCTTGATGCCATTTGCAGATCTGATAAACATGCCATCCAGACCTTTGTCAGAGTCATGGATAAAAGGTTATACAGTATAAGGCAAATCGTGGATACTTGGGGTATTCCACCAGACACCACCTGGCATGGTGACGTTGAACTCTTAACAATTATTTTTTTATTCCAGCCATCCAGACAGGTCTGAGTCCATGCAGCTGTATTAAGTGTATACTACATATTCCTTTGACTTCTGTACAAAAGGAGTATGAGATACGTTAGTAACATATACATGTGTGTATATGTATAGTGTCCTAAAAGTCTTAGTGCAGTTTCAAAGCTTTAATAACTTCAGAAGTATAAACGCTAAGACTCAAAAAACATTTGAAAGGTTAATTATTTAAATGTTTAAAAATATTGATGTTTCTTATTAAAATTCAGCATTAACACTATCTTGCATTATGTATCACTAGTCGATTTTCAGACTTTTATAAAAACTTTCATCAGCTGCTGCTCAGTGACTAAAAGGATTACGTTTGTGATCCTGGCCTCAAGATCATTTAAAGCAGCAGTTCTCAACCTGTGGGTCATGACCCTTTCACAGGGGTCACAGGGGTCCCCTAAGGCCATCGGAAAACACATATTTCCAATGGTCTTAGGAATTGAGACACCACTCCTTTATCGGTCTCTAGGCGGGTCCACCCACATGCAGACATGCCCACATACATATTAAAGGGTCATGACATTAGAAAGGTTGAGAACCACTGATTTAAAGAATGAGATTTTGATGCATACGCAACAGTTTTGATATGACCCCGCAGGAAAAAGTCTAATGGAAATGGATCCAATGTCTGAGGTAACGAAGCAAGAGGGCCTTGGTGTCCTCTGAGAGTCCACTGGTCTAAGAAAGTGGCCTCCAGAACCATTGAAAATGTGATGCAGAATGTCAGGGTTATTATTCAAAAGTCACAAAACTAAGTGTAAAAGAAATTTTAATTTTTAAAAAGAAATTTTAATAATTAAAATTTCAGATGATTTTTTTTGGTAGCATGATACGTTTGAAGCTAATTAAAACTTAAAATTACACTAAAACTTTTGGGATGCTGTATGTATAGATTTATGCATAGAGAGGAGACAGACAGATCAGACAGAAACAGAAAAAGGCCTGAAGTGACTTTCACCCCACACTTGCACTAAGAAGATCGGTCCTCAGAGCAGCAGCTAATGCCCACTCCTGAGAGCCTGAGGGGCAACCCCCAGGGACTGTGGAATTTTTTCTTATACTCACCAGTCCCTCATCCAGTGTGTCCCCTCCACCCCTGCATTTCATTCACACAGTTAAATGTTTAACTACTGATTAATGCCCCAATATAATTCTGATCAGTTGATATCCCCTTGATATCACAAATGACCAGTTTATATCTGTTAAGATTTTTACTGAGAAATTACATTAAGGACAAAAGTACAAAGGTATCCCTCTGTCCCAGGGCATACTCTCCCCTGTACACCTGGGTCCCCAGGGGGTATTTGACTTATTTAAAGAGGTAGCTACAAAGTTTTCCTCCCATACAGTTCACTTCTGGGTGTGGCTAGGGGAGGAGTTACTTCCTATCTTGTCTGACGTGGTGTCTCAGCTGGAGGGTCAGTCCATTGTTGGGCTGAGTCAGGCAGGTGGTGCTCAGGGTGTCGGTGGCACACTGGACTTGGCTAATGCAGCTGTAGCAAATCTTTTGTGACCTTCAGTGTTGGCCTCTGGTAGGTTTTGTGACTTTTTGAAGACCACAAGGTTCTTCTCTCTGGGATGCTCATTCACCTAGAATCAGGGAAAAATAAACACAACAGAGGCAAAAGAAACAAAGATGCTGTGTATTTGAGGGCACTTGGCCACCAGCTGGGGAAGGGAATCCCTCTCCCAAAGGCTAACAGCCTTTCTTCCTCTGCACTGGAGACTGTCCCCCATAGAGAAGGGGAAGGTTTGTCTGTGAGTGCCTTTGTTATTCATATGCAATTCTGGCTCAGCTGCTGATTAGAAAGCTTTTTGTTACCATACTATAAGCACCTGAACTGTCCTGGATTGGGGTGGGACCCATGATTCCTGAGCCGGATCCCCAAACTTTTATTCTGACTCCATGGTCAGGAGTCATAGCAAGTGGAGCCTACTGACCAGTCCCTTGTTACAGTCTATCAAAAATTTGACCAAAATCTAGGTAAAATATCTCTAACATTTCCCTCATCTATAAGCTTAATTTTGTTGTCAAGAAAGGAAATGAGGTTCATCTTACATATCCTGTTCTTGTTGCAGCTGGACTTGCTCTTTGTAATGGCCACTTCTCTCCAGGTGTTTAACAACCATCTCTTTAATGATCAAGTAGAAATCACTGACCTAGAGTTTTCAGGCTTAATTCTTTTCATTTAAAAAAAAAATTTGTACAGCTATACTTGTTAAATTTTGTTTTCTTCTATTTCCCAAGGCCCTTTTCCCTCCCCTGCCTATGTTCAAAATATGACAGGACTGCTTTCTACTAGGATTGTTTCTCCTTGCCTTCCTCTTTTCCCCCAACAGGGATTGGTTTTTCCTAAGAAGTAACAAAGCCAGTACAAGATCTGATGCAGCTAGGTCACCTAAGGGTATAATAAGTTCCACCCACATGGGGGAGCTGGGGACCCTCTGACTTGGTGGACATCTGAAGACCAGATAAACTAACACACTCTGCCTTGCTGACCACACCCATTTCCACATAGAGAAAAAGTGGGCCATACGTGTAGAAGCTAAGTGCCACTATATTATTGCCAGTCCTTGCTATGTTTGGGGCTAAATAAACTCCTTTTGTAACTGTTCAGTGATTTACCAGTGCCTCACTTCATCCCCAAATCAAATCTAAACCAACAGTTTGCCATCACCAGGCCAACTCTAATAATGGCAGATGAAACTATCAAGGCATTTGGAGATACCCTCTTCCCCAGAGCTAAGACCCAGCAAGCAAGCTGTGCCCTGAGCTTAACATAGCAACAGTCTTTTGTGCTCTGGATGATTTTACCCTCTGCACAGCACCAGGTATTCACTGAAGGATTTATAATTTTCATATTAATCAATAACTACTTAGATTTGTTGGAGCTCCCCCTATTTCCCAGGGACCTGAGAACCAACATATTGCAGTCTAGAGCTGTCCATCAAAATCTCATGATATCCTAACAATTCCTGAATTTCTCTGCTGGTGTAACCAAACCAGATACTACACTCCTGTTCCCATCATACTTACTCTGCTTCTGTACCCCACTGAATAATCACAAAGCTCAATGACCCTTAAGATTTATGTCAGTCAACTTAAGAACTATTTCCAAAGGATCCAGGAAGGTTTGCATTGTCCATACATGAGCCTGCTGTGGGAACTGCCAAGAAAGATTGTGTTGTGGTACAGCTCACTTATGGGTTTTTTAAATGTATTTAAGACCTGTCTTTGCTCCCACCATGTTAAGCCCTCTTTCTTGGGGAGGGGGGAGCTTCCATTTGCAAGCATTTTCCTCACTCTGAAATTAATTATATTTCTGTTTAATCCTTGACACACCTACCTCTAGCCTGTTCTGTTTGGCTCTGACCACTCCTAAGATAGAGGCTGGTTCCAGTTCAGTTGACATTAATTGGTGTCAGAAGTGGGATTGGACATGGAACTGGGTCATTGGATTCTCTAGTACCGGTGGGAATGAATTAGGTGCCACTGGAGATTTATTTCTCTGGAGTCCAACCTCCTTTGTCTGGCGAGTCCTCTGTCCTTTGTTCCTTCTCCAATCTCCTGGGCTCACCTTTCTTTGTGAGGAAAACTCCAGGGCCCCTCCTTTCACCTAGTTTTGGTAAGGATATCCTATGCATACCTCAGTTCCTTTAAATTTGCTGCTGTGTGTTTGTTTTTTTTCCTGTACCCCTCTGATTAATTGGTCTTTCTCTGGTTGCTGTGTGTGTGTGTGCCTCTGGTTTCTTTTTCTGCAGTTCTCAACAACCCTGTATGCCTGAGTCAACCAGGTAAAATTAGATTTGCATGCTTTGTTGTGAGTTAACCTTCTGTTTGGAGATGTCTTGTCATTTTGTCTGTGTTTGTGTCTTTGTAAAATGTGAAATGTCTATATCATGTTTGTGTTGTGAGTTCGATTTAAATCTTGAAAGATTTAAAATACAGCCAGCCATAAAAACTTCTAAGGGCTATAGCTAGAGAGTTTAGAACACTGCAAAAGAGTAATAGCTTTCATAACTGAGGCTGTTGTCCTAGTAAGCAGAACTAGCTCCCACTTTAGACTTTGCTTGGGTGATTTGGTTATAAGAAAAGAAAAAAAGGATTTGTCATTCCAACATTGGTTAAGTTGGAGTTACAGAAATGAAGTCAGTTAATCAAAGTTTGTAGAACTGCTAGAAACATCTTAGCAGACTCAGGAGGTTTGGAGATTAATCATTAAGGAGCTTGGCAATTCGTCATTTTAAGATTGCAAGAGAGAACTTCCGAGATGTTGGAGTATTTCCAGGAACTCATTCCATTCAGAAATATCTTAGTAAGTTTTGGGGTACCACTGTGTGGAATTTGTTTTAAGGAAAAAAAGGATTACGTTTTCCAAAGTTTTTAAACAGTAAATGGAATTTAGGTAATTTTTTCTCTGAAGATCAAGATGGATAGCTTCATTGTTCAAGGGCAGAAAAGGAAAACTAGTTTAGAAATAATTCCAGAGTAAAGAGATTGAAGAAATAAAAAAAATAGATAAATGGCTTGCCCCTTATAGCAACCTCTTGTTAATCCTTCCTTGACTTTTCAGTTTTTATCTTATTTTAGCCCATTCCTCTAGGTAAGCTAAGTAAGAAGGAATGGTACTCTGGACTTATGCTTATATTAGAAAAATGAGAGACCCAGGAAAGGTAAAATCTGTGGGCATTCTGCCAAAGGCAAACAAACCAAAAAATCAACCAGCAGCAACATTTAGAGTAGAAAGCCTTTCATTTAGAATCCTGACTCTGGTACCTATTCCTTATGGATCCTTGAACCAGGCTCTTCTTCTCTTTGGTGTCTCCTATGGGATATGAGGGGTGGTGGACTTGGCACAAGTTTCCTTCTGTTTCTTAGTGCTCTGCTTGTGTCCTTCACCCTCTCTAGGCCTCAGCTGCCTCATTTTTAAGATGAGAGGGTTAGATTAGCTGAACCCTAAAGCCCCTCCAATCTTTGGAGCCTGTAGCGCATATATTTGTTTTCAGCGGATGGAAGCTGGTCTTGCCATTCTGCGTTGGTTTTAAAATCCATTGCAGATAATTGTGTCAGAGTTCCTTTACATAATGGGAGTCTTATGTGAAACCAAGGACCATAAGAGGTTCCCTTGTTTCAAGGGCAGATTTCAGGTAAACTCATCATCCGTTGGGAAACAACATGACTTTTCAAGCTTGTGAGATTTAAGGCTCCTAGGGAAGTCCTGTTATGAGGCCACTGGGGTAGTTCTGATGTAATTGAACTTTGAATTGGGACAATAATATCTAGTAATTTGTATGTGGGACTATGAGGCATCATGTTGTGCAGGGCATCAGGAGACTTGTGTTTGGATCCCGGCTCTGTCATTAACTAGCTCTGGTACCTTTCTGTAGAAAATGATGGGTTTGGTTTAGGTAATGAATAAGGTTCCTTTCAGCCCCAACAAATGATGAAATCTTTAGGATGGCAGTTCTTCTTTGTGAGCTTGCTCTGTTCAGCCTCAGAGAAAACAGGGATAGCACAAATTTCTTAGGGTTTTGAAAAGTAGAAAAATGTATTTGAAGAGCTAGCATTTCCACACTTCTATTGTCACAAAACAGACCCATTTTAAAATCCAGATGCCACAGTTTCAGTTGTGCTGCAGGAAATACATTTATTTCCTTTTGCTCCAGTGTGTGACCCTTCTGTGTGGTGATGCTCTGACAACAGTCAGCCTTTGTAGTTGTTTTCCCATAGCAAAGCAATGTAGTTGTTACCTACATATGTAGAGCCAGCATGATCAGGAAATGTACTGGGACTGTAAGATCCTGTGTGTTCACCAAAGTTGCTCTTACTCTTGTTACTCTGCTTAGACACTCGAATCCCTCATCTCCCATAGGCACTGGAGCTGGGCAAACTTTCTGGCAGAATTCATGAAGGTGTGCAGATTCAGTGCTAAGGCTGTTATCCATTTTTGATGAGTCAGAAGGCACCATCTTCCCAGA
This sequence comes from Pseudocheirus occidentalis, assembly GCA_028646575.1. Taxonomy (NCBI): domain Eukaryota; kingdom Metazoa; phylum Chordata; class Mammalia; order Diprotodontia; family Pseudocheiridae; genus Pseudocheirus; species Pseudocheirus occidentalis. Next base: position 151,679,598 of record CM053601.1, on the reverse strand, counting down.
AATACGGTGATGTAAGAGGAGTTACACAATGAGAAACCCATGGTAGGAAAGAGGGTCATGTCTTGTGCTCAGCAGAGTAGATGTTCCACTTTAATGGCTGTAGCAGCTCTGGAACCGTAGAATCACAAGGGATCTAGTTGGCCCCTCCATGGTCAGCTTTTCAAGCTGACACCCCATGTGTTGTTGGCAGCAGGTGGGGCACTGCTGGCACCCACAGATGCGTGCAGCCCTGCCTCCCCCCCGCCCGCCCACCAGCCTCCAGACTCCACTCCACTGCCAAGAGTGAGTGACTCAGCAGTCAAGTCTTTGAGTTCTTTCAGGACCCAAGGATAAACTGCATGTAGGTCAGGGGATTGTGATTCAAAATCTCTTCCCTCTTAGTGTTTCTTACTTGCTTTTATTGGGTGTCAGTTCCCTTTAAGTCATTTTCAGAGTGAACTGAAGCTAAAGCAGAAGTAAGCAACCCGAGCTGCCTCCTCCCTGTGGTCATTTGCCACCATCCCACTCACCCCCAGCAATGGTCCCTTCCTGATCTGACCCTCCTTGGTCTCCACTAGAGCTAAAGAATGATGCCTGTGCCTCGGCTCATCATGAATTCCAGCTTTCAACTTTTTGGCTGGTTCGTTGTTTGGTGAATTCCTTGTGTGTCCACATTGATCTCTTCAGACAAATCCCAGTATTCTTTCTGGTTGGAATTGCTTCCCTTTGTGTCTTCAGAGGTTTATTCTTGAGTATCTCCCTTCCCTCTTAGGCTGATTTTCTCTGAAGTATATTTGTCCATAGAATGCTATCTATCTTTTCTCTGAATCCTTTGAAGTTTGCTTTTCCAAAATCTAGCATGTGTGTCATGTTATGGCCAGAGTGCCTCTCCATCACAAATTAGGATGAAGTGGTTATTTCCCTACAAATTTCCCCTCAGCCCCTCTCATCCTCCCCTTCAAGCAATTGCTGCCTCCCTGTTAGTTCGAATCAGATCTAGAACAGAATTTCCCCTTCTGGGTCCCTCCAGCTTTTGAAGGAGAACATTATTGCTAAGGCAAGTCATTAGTTTTTCTTCTGTTGGGAGAGGAGAGGGAGAAGAAGAGGGAAAGGGAGGGGAACTATGCTTTAAGAGATGGTCATTTTTATACCCTATTTTTTTTATAGATTCATAATACCATTTACCCCTTGAGAATAGTGTTTTTCTTCTTTTGTAGAGACTATTTAAAAAAAAATAGGAACAGTGATTTAGGAGGACATGAAGAATGCCCACTCCAGGAGGAATAAATGGGCTGGGTAGAAGTGGTTAGAGCATTTGACAATCATCCAGGAGTCTGAAGACCAGATTTCCAGGTTAGGTTTTGTTACCTAATCATGTGCCTGAGGATTTAGTATTTCCTGTTTCTTAGTCCCAGGGTCCTTATCTACAAAATGGAGGGAATGCTTCTCTTACTTTTCTCAGGGTTGTTTGGAGGAAAGAGCATTGTAAATTGTGAAGGAGTAAACATCCAGCAATACTGACATACACTGAGCTCTCCTCCTCCTCTTCCTCCTCCTCTTCTTCCTCCTCTTCCTCCTCCTCTTCCTCCTTCTCCTCCTTCTCCTCTTCCTTCTCCTCTTCCTCTTCCTCCTCCTCCTCTTCCTCCTTTTCTTCCTCTTCCTCCTCCTCCTCCTCCTTCTTCTTCTTCTGGAGGGGCAATTGGGGTCAAGTGACTTGTGCAAGGTCACATGATTAGTAAGTGGTAAGTGTCTGAGGTTGGACTTGAACTCAGGTCCTCCTGACTCCAGGGCCAGTGTGCTTTTCACTGTGCCGCCTAGCCTCCCCAAAATAAAACATTTTTCAAAAGCTTTAAGCTGTGTTATTGCTGTATGGACTTTACCTCAAGCCAAATAGTCACCCCAACACTGAGCTCTTCTTACTGCCTGTGCCGATGGGAAGGAACTAAGTTATGCTCTGGAAAATCGTGGCTCTCTAGAGTTTGTGAGTGTGTACTAACTGAAGAGATAGTGATTGAGACCCAGTTCTTACTGAACAAATAATGGATTTGTAAGAATATTTTCTGGGTGATTTCTTGACTTAGGACGTGTTCTAATGAGTATTTTATTTGGTAAAATCAGAGCTCATGATTACTTGGAATTTTTATTATAAAAAGGCAAATAATGGCTCCAGAATCGGAAGACCTGAGTTCAGAATCTATCCCTAATCCTTACTGTTTGTGAGTCCCTGGGTTAGTTATTTAATTTCCTTGGGTTTCAGTTTCTGCATTTCCAAAATGAGGAGGTTGAACAAGATGGCCTCCAAGGTTCCTTCCTGCTCTGGATCAGTAATCCAGTGGGTCCCAAAAAGAGATCAGAACTTTATTCCCGAAGTTATTTCCATGGTAGGACCAGCATTTTAATACTGTAGTAGTAACCACAATCCTGTTGGATCTGACAATAAGCTTCTGATGGAGATAGCAGTTTCTCTTTTAAAAAATATTTCAAAACATTTGTTTCTTGAGGTTTTGTGATATACCACTAATCATGTTATCTTTTCTCTTCTATTATCCTCCAGACAGCAATACAGAGAGGAAGAAAAGACCTTTTAAAAATCTTTGTTAGGGATGGATGTGCTGGCCCAGACACTCCTCTCTATTCCTGGGGAGGCTGAAGCTCAGAAATTCCTTGAATTCAGGAGTTCTGAGCAGCTCTGGGCTAAGCTGATCAGCTGGTTGTGTACCCTAAATCTGGTGTTGATATGGTGAGCCCATGGTAGTGGGGGCCACCTGACAGCCCAAGGAGGGTCACAAATAGAACAAGCTGTTCTGAGTAACCCTTATTTTCCAGAATGGGAGAGAGAGGGATCCAGTCATTAAAAAAATGCTTGTTTATGAATCAGTTCTGAAGACTGGAAGTTGGTTTCATTCTGGTCTTGGAAAGCAAGCTACATATAATTGAAGTCTGCAGTTTCATGCACAATCTTACCTTTGTGTTCTAGGATATGTAGAGAGAGAGAGAGATGTCCATTTTATTTAGTGTTTAAGTTCAGAATAAAAACAGTGTGCTGTGGGGAAAATACTCGTCAGCTTTAAATTGTGCCTTATGTTACTGAGAAAGCGAGTGGTCAGAGTAGTCTTGGGGAAATGACATTTTTCACCACGTGGGTGGACATGTAAACTAAAAGTGAAGAAGAAGAGAGCGATAAGCAGAAACCGTGTAAAATGGAGACAGCGCCTTCCTTCTTAGAGATCTTTTTAGGGTTTGAACAAGACGACAAGCCTTCTTCAACATCTCTTCAGTTACCCGTTTTTCACAGTCCTTTCATGCATGATAGATGAACTTGTTTCTCCAATGTTTTGATGATTTGCAGATCACAATCGTGTCCATGCTACAGATGTCCTGCATGCGGTGTGGTACCTGACTACTCGGCCAATTCCTGGATTTAAACAGATCCGTCAGGACCTTGTGAAAGTGATTCGCACAGGTACTGCCTTCAGTAAAGGAGTGTTTAAGGATGAGCCTAAGAATAAGTTAGGCAGTCTAGAAATCACCCTGTTGTGCCTTTTGGACAGTTGAATAAGTTCTTCTTTAATGAATTTTTGGTTAATGAGGTTAACCAATTATTTTAATCCCTATAGAAAAGTCTAAATTAGTTGGGCATTATTATATGATGCTCATATTATCAAGATTTTTGGTAATCTTTTCCTCTCCCACTCCTTTCATCTACTAGCTATTACTGAAATCTCTTTCCCTGCTGATGACACAGTCTCGCTGAACATCCTTTCCAGTCCTAACTAGACCTTCTCTCATTCTCTTTGGCTCATCAATCAAGGCAGGGGAGTAGGAATACTCTGCTCTTTGTTGCCATTTCCAGGTTCTCCTCCTTCCTTTTCGTATCTACCACCCAATCAGAATCCTGGTAGCTATTGCCCACAAACCTCTAACACACTCCCTTCCCTCCTCAATGAATTGGATACAATTGGCTCACAATTTTCCTCTACTCCTTACTTAATAATAGGGACCGTTGAACATACATATTGACTTTCCCTCAAATACCCTAACCACTCAGTTGCTCAGTCACCTCCCTTGAATTGCCCCTGTACCCCACTTCAGCCACATATAAAGATGGTCATTGATACTCTTGACATTGCCATCACCTTCTTACCACCTTTACACTCACAAATTCTGAAATCTCCTTCCTCTACCATAATCTGTTGGCTTATCACCTCTCCCCCTCCCTTACTTACATAACCCACTCCTCACCTGACCTCCACTCTCTTGTCTCCGCAGTTCTTTCCTAGGATATCTGCCCAGCACTAGCCATTCCTCTTCCCATCTTGACTCTTTGGTGAACCAGTTCAATTCGATACTGTTCTGTCTTGAATCCCTAGCTACTTTATCATTTCACTGATTATGTCCTGCAAAGCCTCAGCCTTGGTTTGCTCCTACCATTCACTGCTTTGCTTCTATACATGTGTCATGCAACTGGTGTGAATGGGTCCACTGCAAATCCATGTTACATAAACTCAGCTGGGCCCTCCCTTTTGCTAGACAGTTCTTCTGTACCTGCCTTATCAGCTGACTATCCTGCTCTCTACACTGATTCTTCCAAAGCTTTCCATCTCTCCTCAAACCTCTCATGGCTCCCTCTCCCCCATTCCTTCCACTTGCCTCATTTTACAGAAAAATTGAGGTCAGTCACCTCTTTTCACCCCTCGATAATTTCATATAACTCATATGCTTTCTGCCCCATCTCCTCCTTCACCCATCTCAGGTTCCTTACTAAGGCCCACGCCTTCACCTGCACAAGTGATCCCATTCCATTCCATCTCCTCCAACAGATTGCTGCCTTTGTCATCCCCACTCAGTCACTTATTTTCAGTCTATCCCTGTCTGTTGGCTCATTCCCCACTGCCTACAACATTCCTGTTGTTCAGTGTCAGGAGATAGGCCTGATCACTTTCTGCTGTGGTACCAGCTCTCAGGTCCCTGGGAAAGATGGAAGCTCCAGCAAATCTAAATCATTACACATATCTTATCAAATCATAAATCCCATGACAGCATTTGCCAGACGGCGAGATCATCCAGAGGTGAGAGCAAAGGATTGCTGTTAAGCCAAGCTCCGGGCACAGCCTGCCTGCTGGGCCTTAACTCTGGAAAAGAGTGTCTCCTAAGATCTTGAAACTAGAAAGGGCAGTATTATCCTCCCAGTCCCTCACAGTCACACCACCCTAGGAGTCATCCTCCACTGCTCACTGTCACTCCCCTTCTCTCACCCATTTCAATCTGTTGCCAGGGTTTGGTGATTTTACCTTTGCAATATTTTTTTAATACTTCCCTTCTCCCATCTGATACTGCCTCCATTCTAATGCAGGTCCTCATCACATCTAGCCTGGACTAATGCCCTAGCCTACTGATTGGTCTGGCTTTCCCGACTCCAGTCCATCTTCTATTCAGCCACTAAAATGATCTTCCTAAAGTGGAGGTCATATTCAATAAAATCCAGCGAGTCCCTATCCCCTCCAGGATCAAATACTAAATCCTCTGTTTGGTATTCAAAGCCCTTCATAATTTAATTGCTTCCTATCTTTCAAATCTTTTTACACCTTACCCTCTGCCACATATTTTTTGATTCAGTGGCACTGGCCTCCTGGCCTTTAAATAAACAAGACATTTCATCTTCTGACTTCAAGCATTTTCTTTGGCTGTCTCCTGTGCCTGGAATTCTCTCCCTCTTTATCTCTGTACACTCACTGGCTTTAAGTTACAACTAAAATCCTATCTTCTACAGGAAGGCTTTCCCAGACCCTTTTAATTCTAGTAGCTTCCCTCTGTTAATTATTTCCTATTTATCATGTGTATGTGGAGAAGAAAATGGCAAACCACTCCAGTATCTTTGCCAAGAAAAACTCCAAATGGGGCCCAAAAGAGTAGAATGTGACTGACATAGCTGAACAACAATACAAAATCATGCCTTATTTGTACATCTTTGTTTGCATGTCATCCTCCCCATTAAAAAGTAAGGTCCTTGAGGGAAGGGACTATTTTTTTTTAATCTCTTTCTGTATCTCCAGTGCTTAACACAGTGCTGGCACTTAGTAGGCACACAGTAAATCTTTACTGGTTGTTTAAATGAGCTCCCGCTTATCATTGTTCATCCTAAAATTTGGCCCTATGAATTGTGGTTGAATTAGGGGAGAGGGTGGAATGATTATATAATCTCCCATCCTAGACACTATGTTAAGGAAAAACTAAGAGCCTCTAATGTCTTTGGTTGCCACGTTGAGCTTGTGGACCTCTAAAATTCTGAGGGTCTTTTCCATGTGACTTGTATATCCATGACTTTTTTTTTCATAATCCAAGATTTTTTTATTGTTCTTTTTATAGTCACTCATGCTATGAATTCATAGGGTATTGGTTCCAACAGCTCAGGTTCCTTGCCATTGGTTCTCATAAAATGTGCTTCTCTGGGTGGAGCAGGCTGGTGTTTCAGTCGAACCCGAGTGCCTTTTTCTTTGGCTTCCTTCTTCATCTGATCATTTTCCTTTACCTGCTTCAGGAAGCTATCTTTGCTCTTGGAATGCTGAATATGCTCAATATGCACATTAATTCTCTTGGCTAAAATCTTGCCCTTAACTTGTATGTTTACAACAATGCCTACAGCATGCCGAGCAACATCATAGACCCGTCCAGTCTGCCATGGTAACATTTGTGGGGCATTCCTTGCTGAACTGGCCCCATACCCTCGATATTTACAATATCACCTTTCTTATATATTTGCATATATGTAGCCAAAGGGATGACACCATGCTTTCGAAAGGGCCTAGAAAACATGTATCATTTTCCCTCTCCTTTTTCCTTTTGTATTCGTCATTTTGGCAACTCACTGGAGTATGATGGAGCCTGTGGAAAGACTGTCCATGATGCTTTAACTTTGTTCTTGTGTACTTGTGCATTTTAAAATTCCAAGTGCAAGACTTTACATTGATCCTGGCTGTATTTCATCTTCCTGGATTTCGGCCCATTGAAGGCTTCCAGTCATGTCACCTGACATGTTAACGCCCAACCTATTTCATCTGTAGCTTGCATATGCATTCCACCTAAACCTTGATCCAAGTCCCGGAGAAAGATATTAAACAAACAACCTGCCAGAACATTCAAGACAACTACCCAGAAGGGACATAGACCCAGAGAGGATGCTTCATGGCAATTGGAATGAAAATCATCATGGGGAGGGCAAAGAGTAGAAATGGACTGCAAAGTCAGGGACACAGGAAAATCTACCATGGGGCAGTGCTCCATGAACCACAGAATAATATTGTAACTACGTGGAGAATGACACTGGTCTCTGGTAGGGATTGAAGCTTGTGCTTCTGGTTCTTTGCTACCACAGAGAATACTGCTGTGGATATTTTGGTGCATATTAGATCTTTGTTCTTGCCTTTAGCTTCCTTGAGGTATAGGCTCATTAGAGGGATCTCAGTTGCATAATTCCATGCTTATATCTGGAACAGTCAGACCTAGTCATTATCAACCATCTCTGTAAAGAACAGATTTATGCAGATTATGTTCATTACAGGGTCCCCATCTCCCATGACAGAATAGAGCTCTTTCCTGATGGCGGTGTTCTTCAGTGGGATCTCCTCCAACCGTAGAATTACGATAGCTTCCTTTCTTTCCCTGTTTCAATCCCTCCCTTTGCCATTTCACCTATTTTCCTGGAGCCTCTCTTCTTCCTGAGAGACTACAAGAATTATTTCCCCTTCATTGTTTATCACTGACTTGATTAGGGTACATTACACATTTCTTTTTTTTTTATGCTTCCTATTATTGCCCCACCCCCCAGTTTACAGATACACTTCACAAAAAACAGTGATTTTAGTCCATCTTTTTCATGCTTGTTCCTCACTTCTATTTAGGTTCCATTTTTTTTCTATCTTTTTCTCTTTGTGTACAATTAGAAATCTCCCAATGGTCCCTTTGTTTTTGTTGTTAAGTCCATAGTTGACTTTCTCTTTTTTTCATTCTACTCCCCTCCCCCTGCCCCAGGATAATTTATTCAATTTCTTATAGTTTCTTTAGTAACTATATTCCCTTACTTTTCTTGTGTTTCTCTTGTCCAGAGTATTTGCAAAGCAAATAATTTGCTCATCTAAATGGTTTTTTTTGTTGTTGTTGTTAGGAATGCCTCAAGTACATTAAAAAAAATTGAATGTCCATCTTTTTTTCATTAATTATTAGGCTCATGTTTAATGGGAATGTCACTTCAGACTATATCTTGAGCTCCTTTGCCCTTTGGGACACATCCATTCCCTTCTGGGGTTTTTGGTGGGTACAAAATAACCTTCTGTTATTCAGATTTTTTTTCTTTTTAAAATATTTTTAAGCCTTTCTCCTGGTTGCTTGCAGAATTTATTGTTTGTCATTGGAATTATTTAAATTAAACCACTGTGTGTCTTTAGGGTTGTAGCATAGGGTTTTGTTTTTTCTGGAAGCAGCCTGTGAATTATTTTCAGTGACTCTTTATTTTATGTATTTAGAAGTTCTGGGAAGTTTGCTGGTAGTATCCCTTGCATTGTGGTGTTCAGGTTTTTTGACTTGTGATGTTCTTTTGGAAGGTCTTTGATTGTAAGTGTCTCTACACATCCTATCTGTCCTCAAGATCAATGTGTTTTGCTTTTATAGAGATATGTGTTCTTTCTAAATTTGTGATTCTTGCTTCTCTTCTTCCAGATTGTCCCTTCTTTCTGTGTATTTGTGTTTCCAAACAGTTGTTTTTTCTTTTGCTTCTGTGGAGACTCACCGCCATGGATTCATGCTTTTCTATTCTATCCATTATTCCTGCTGTGCAGGCCATAAATTCTGCCCTCATGATTCTTTTTTGAACCAGTCAGAACATATTACTGGGGTTCCATGCTCTCTGGGGAACCTACAGAGTCTTTCGCCTCAATTAATTTCCTTCATTACAATATTCAGAGATGTTTGGACTTGTTTAGATGTCCTGGTGACCATTCTTCCTTCTGTTATTAATAGCTTCCCTGTTGGTTTATATGCTCATGCTTAGAGCATTTATCTGTTTTCTTTTTTCTAAGAACTTTGATAATTTCTGTCTTTTTTCTTCTATATTCCACAATCATTCACTTTCTGACATCTTCCACTTTGATGGTAGATCCTCTGGGGGCTGGGTCTCAAAGCTGTCATAGTCTCTTTTTATGTTGGAGAATTCACTTTTCACTGACCTTAATTCCTGTCCCAAGTGACATCTGGAGGGACACAATTAGACATAGCTTAATACCAGTATTCTTTCCATCAGGTCTGGTGCCCTCCCCCCCCAACCCCTCACAAGCAAGATGCTTGAAATCTTAGGCAGAGCACACTCTCACTTCAACTTCTTGTTGTTGTTTGTCCTTCATTCTCAAAGAGGACCGTGACATTAGGAAGGTGATGCCATGACATGGATTTAAGTGAGGCAGGGCTGTGCAAAGTCACCATCCTCACTTTCTCCTCCAGAGCCATCTGGGTCCAGTAGCAAGAGATAGATCAGGACAAGTGGAAATGGCCCGGGATGGGCAGCATTAAGTCATTGCTGAGGGCATTGCAGGGAGAAAGCAGGCTGTGCCACTTTGTTTATTTGTGGTGGTTGGTAGAAGAGCGGACGTGGAGGTAGGGACTAGATTAGTCTTGTGTGGTGTTAATGTAAGGTATTTATATATATTAATTTTATGCTGTTAATTTATCAAGTTGTTACTTCATTAGACTTGGTATATCGGCCTGTGGAGACATGAGTAATTACCTCTTGCGCATAATTCTTGTTTTTGAGAGTTTGGGAAGATTGGTGATAATGCCTAGTTCTCCATCTTGTCAGTCATGTGACCTTGGCATTCCAAAAATGCTAAAGAACTAGGGTGGAGTGTCACTTGTAACTCAAAGTGCTGATGAAGGGCAGACGGGGTTGTTCCTCCACATGCAGCTCTGCCTTTCTTTGTTGCTCATCACCTCTGGTTTCTGGTTAGTCTAGGAACACCACGATTATTCTGTCTTGGGCTACTGTCATCTCAGAACCACAGGGTTCCTCTTCTCCTGGGGTTCTGCTGTTGTTTGGACCTTGCAGATATGCCAGCTTCTACTCCAGGGAGCTGAGTTTGAGTCTCTTCCTCTCACAGCCACTCAGCTCTTTGTTTCTAGCTCTCTTTTAAAAGCCAAATTCAGGCATGTAGCCTAGGGTTATAATCTGGTTATGAATCAGTCCTTTATTCATAAAATGGAAATAATGAGTCAAGGAGTACTTAGGACAAAGAGAGTTCATTTCTCATTAGTGGAGGTTTCTTCAATTTCAGAACAAAGGATCCCTATACTTTAGCCTGACAGGCAAGTAGTTAATATAATCTGCCTCTTGGGAATGCCCTGTATAAAATATAGACCCCCGTCATTAAGAAGACAAGATTACCATGGCCAAGACATTTAATGTCTCAGTATCTCAGGCAACTCTGATGCTATTAAAGTGTGCAGTCATTCCTAGTCTGCTACGATAGAGAAAATTTACGGACCAGAAGAACCCTATTACCCGTGAAGGCCTGAGTCTAGCAACTACAAGAAAGTTGATCCTGTATACTTTAGGACTAGTAACTGTTTAATTATCTGTGTCATTCATTGCATGTAGAGGATGACAAGATTATCTTTAGAAAAAATAAGGCAAGTAATCCCGAATGTGAGGAAGTTTAGCATGATGACAGGCCCTCCAGGGGCCAGTTTGGATTCTTCCTCTTCTGTGGAGCTTTTCCCCAGGTCACCCTGACATTTCATTCTAAGAGTTTATAGATCACTTAGCTTAAGTGTCCTCTTAACATATTCTAATTTCCAATAGAATTCTTTGTTTCTGTGTCCTATTGTCTACACTAGACCTTAAGGTCTGTGTGAAGGCAGGAACTGAATCTCATTTCTCTGTATGTCCTCCAGTGTCAAGCCTTCATTTTATGTAGTAGACACTTTATAAATCTTTGTTGCCTTGAACTGGAAATAATGACAGCTACCTCTGCTGTTTATTTCCTCCGCAGAATATAGTAGTGGACTTTCTCCTATACGCATTTCATACACTTCTTCCAAAAGTTGCCCAATGACGGATCCAAACTATGGCTGTGTGGCACTGAACATCCCTGCCTTGGAACTGATGGCTCTTTATGTCGCAGCTGCTATGCATGACTATGATCACCCAGGGAGGACAAATGCGTTTTTGGTGGCTACTGGTGATCCTCAGGTAGGAACATTTTTTAATTAAAAACTTGGAGAGGAATAGTTAAGAAACTTCTAAAAATTTAATATAATTATATCACAGAGTTAAATATCCAGTTTCCCCCATTGGACCCTTCGTTGATTTTTAAGGACTGTTGGTGTGTGTCCTAAGGAAATGATAAAAAAAAATCTCCCCCTTTGGTTATCCAGATGGACATAGATAGATAGTTTATAAAAGATGGACATTGCTGTGAAAAAATCATTGGAGCCTTTATTGTATGATTTTGCCTTTGACCTGGAACCTGAATATGATTCTCTATAGTCTTCTCTTTACATTCACCCAGCTCTTTGATTCATTCTGTCTCTTGAACTCTTTTTTTATAAGCTAGGTCCAGGCATGTGGCCCAGGATTATGAGCAGGTTCTGAATCTTATAGTTTATTTTACTTAAAGTAGAAATAATGGATTAAGGAGAACCTGGGACAAGGAGAGTTCATGCCCAGTCAGGGAAAGCTTCATCACTTTCAAACTATCAGACATTAGCCTGGATTTTTAAAAAGCAGGAAATAGATGGAGGAAGGATTCTTCTGTCTTCCAGAAAAGCTATCTCTAGGCTGGGTGTGACTGTGATGAAGGTAAATGACTTGGCGATGACATTGGTAGTTGAGATCTCGTATTCTGTTTGTTGAAACCTTAGGACAAAGTACAGACTGCCTGGAACTTGATAGAGCTTCTGAACACGCCTTAGAATGTGTCACATAGATCTGAGGATGGGGATTGAGTATTAGAAGTCTTTAGCTACTCAGTTTGTCAAGGGCTGCTCCACATGCCAAGTACACGAGTGTGGGGACATACTGGGCCACTTTTAGGCAGCTGTCAATGCTAAAGTGGGAACATATTTTGGTCAAAGGTTCATTGTCAGGCAGTGAAAAGCAATATACCTCCCCTCTCCCCCAGCTTCCCTTTCTTTCATTCATTCTCTGCTTTTGAATCTCACTCCCGTGGCTCTGACAGTTTTTCCTGCCTTCCTCTCTTTTTTTTTTCGTTTTTTTTTTTTGTTTGTTTTTGGAGGGCAGAGAACAAGTGACTTGCTCAAGGTCACATGGCTAGGTTTTTGTGTTAAGTGTCTAAGGCCGTATTTGAACTCAGGTCCTCCTGACTCCAGGGCCGGTGCTCTATTCACTGCGCCATCTAGCCGCCCCCCTGCCTTCCTCTCTTGTGTTATTGTTCAGTCATGTCTGACTCTTTGTGACCCCATTTGGGATTTTCTTGGCAGAGATACTGAAGATGTTTGCCATTTCCTTTGCCCGCTCATTTTATAGATGAAGAACTGAGGCAAACAGGATTAAGTAATTTGCCCAGGATCATTCAGGTAGTGAATATATGAGGCTGGGTTTGAATGCAGGAAGTTGAGTCTTCCTGACTTCAGGTCAGGCACTCCATCCATTTTACCACTTCTTCAGTATGCTTAATTCTCTTTGCTGCAATTCCTTGGTCTGTCTGGACAAATCCCAAGTATGTGAGGAACCCCAGAAAAGAAGCAGCTTCAGGAGAGTTATTAAGGAAGACTTTGGAGAGGAAGAAATAGGGTGGGGTTTGGTTAGGAAAACTATATAAATTAAATCTCATTTTGGTAGATTCCTCCCCATTGTGCCTCAAGTATCCATAATAGCTCCCATTTATAAATCTCATTCAGATTTACAAAGGACTTTCTTTGTAACCACTCTGTCAGATAGTATAAGTACCATTGCCCTCAAGACCAGTGTTCTTTCCATTGTATTATGCAAACACACACACACACACACACACACACACACACACACACGCATCCCCTGCAAACTAAAAAAATTCACCCTGCTATAAACAGAAAGGGGAAAACCAGTTGTTAGAGGTAGTTAGAGGTAGCCAGCCCTCTTAGAACCATTAACAGTTTGGGGGGGAGGAGCAGTGGACTTTCATCACTGAATAGGGTTAGGTGCTTGGTCAGCAGTGTTCATGGTCACACATGAGCATGTATACACACATACAACACATGCTATTTCAAATTATGCTCTCTACTGAATTAAAGATAATCTCCAAATAACAAATGATGTGTCATTTATATTTGGATTTGGAATATGATTTTAGATGAACATGTGGATATTAGTCTATCAGGTGTTTTTGGAATACAGAATACTTCAAATAATAAAGACCTGATCTTAGGAAAACATAATAGGAGTCTACCTTTTGTATATTGCCTGCCTGTCCAGACGTTATAGTTTTCTAGAACTTTGCTGCCATGTTGTTTTTCTATAGCCTCTTTCCTTCCATTGCAGTGATGGGTTAGCTTTCAGTCTCGCAAAGGCTAGAACTTTGGGCTAAATATCACAAAAGCTTTAGTAATCTTGTTCAAGATTGCCATAGTGTCTTGTTTAAGTTCAGGGATTAATGCTGTTTAAAGTTCCTGAAGGCGTGGCCAATCAATGGTCACCTAAACTGGGCAATGCTACTAGACCAGAGAAGAACAATAGGATGCATGAACTGATGCCGAATTTCTTTTTTCTTTTTTTTGCTTTTTGGAGGGGGAAGGCAGGGCAGTTGAGGTTAAGTGACTTGCACAAGGTCACATGGCTAGTTTTTTTGTGTGTGTCAAGTATCTGAGGCTGGATTTGGACTCCGGTCCTTCTGACTCTAGGGCTGGTGCTCTATTCACTGATGCTGAATTTCTTATAAAAAACCTTATTAGTTCTGGTAAATAAGAGGATTTGGTGAGAATAGACATCCTGCAGACACTTTTTCATTCATCCATCTATGCATGTTTTAAAGTTGCTGTGTACTCATGTTGAAGGAGGGGTGTTGGGCATCGTAGATAAGGAAAGCATGTAAAGAGCCTGTATCATCTTCTGTTACCTACAAGGTAGAATTTTTCCTCCAAAAAACCCTCGTTGCAGTAGGTCCTTTGATCTGAAAAGACTTCATATTGTTCAAGTCTTTTGTCCTGGCTTTACTACTCAGCTGCCTCTTTGAACTTGGGCAGAAGGTCCTTTCCCTCTTGGGGCCATAGCTTCCTCATCCATAAAATGGGAATTTTGGATAAGAGTATTGTAAAGCCAATCAGCAGTAGATTCCTGAGAGAATGCTACTGTGAAGAGCTTTTAAGATTAGGATTACACAGTATTAGTGAACACTCTGTTTATTACATTACAGAATCAGATTCAGTACAGTGTTCATAGTATCAGCAATTCACAATATTATATACAATCTTCAGAACAAGGAGAGTCTCAATATTATATCTTATTACAGAAAGGAACAAGGAACAAGAGAAGAATCAG
>CM053601.1:151632520-151664601 GCA_028646575.1 Pseudocheirus occidentalis | reverse complement strand
AGAAAGCTGTGTATGTCAGGTGTCTTATCTTACTTTGTTTTAAGTCCTCTCTAACACTTCTTCCAACCATACTGTTTAACTGAAACTGCAGTCTTCAAAGTTACCAATGGCCTTCTCTTAGTCTGTCCATCCTCCTTGACCTCTCTGTAGCCTTTGACATTGTGGGTCACCTTTTCCTTCTGGGTACTCTCTTTTCTTTGGGTTTTTCTGATGTTGTACTTTCTCTGTTCTTCTCCTATGATCTTCCTGTGGGTCATATCCACTAGTCAGAAATGCCCCCAACTGCTCCGTCTTCATCAGCTCCCATGGTTCAGTCACCACCTCTACGTAGATGATTCCCATGTGTGTTTATCCAGCCCTGCTTCATTTCCTGACCTTGTCCCTTGCCAGTTGCCTTTTGGATGGTTCAGACCTGATACCCCATAGGCACAGATGATCTAACACATCCAAAGACACCCGTCATTATCTTCCCTTCCTAAACCTCCCCCTTCCCAGCTTCTCTCTCGCTGCCATTCTTCCTAGACTTCTTTCTTGCTTCCTCACTCACACGCTCTATTTCCAATTAATTGATTTTGAAATTTTTGTCTTTGCAATGTCACACATGCAGCAGTCACTTTAGTTCAGACTCTCATCCCCTCTCACCAGGATTAATATCTCAGTAACCTCTTAACTTGTCCCCCAGCCTTGGAAATCCCTCCTCCACTCGTCTGCCAGAAGTACTTTTTCACCGGGTAGTTCTGACCATATCACTTCAGTGGTTCCCTGTTACCTCTGGGATCAAATAGCCCTTTGTTAACTAGTGGAATCCCAGGTCCAGCCCTGGGCTAGTGATTATTCATGGTTGCCACTGACACAGTATCACATGTGGGCCTGGAACTTAGGGCTTCTGGCTTCTCAGGCTGATGTTGTCCACTTTCAATTACTGTCATTATGTTTGGTAGTTATAAATATAATCGAGATGAAGTGTAGCCTTGTGGATAGAGAGCTGGTCTCTGAGCCAGCCTGGCTTCATATCTTACTTCTGATGCATACTAGCTGTGTGATCCTAGGCAAGTCACTTAACTGTGCATTCAACCTTCAAGGCTTTCAGCTGCCAAGAAGGTGCTGATCTGCCTTTGTAGTGGGGCTTTCCTCATGTCTGCTAGTGAAATCACAGGGCCAGGCCCTATTCCATCTCACATTGTTATTTATTGCTAAAAATGGTTATTGAACTCTTTAGCTTGACAGAACTACTTGGGGAAATTTGCTTTTTTGAGGGACAGAAAATTGTAACATCCCCTTAGAGGACGGGAAGTTTCATTGGAGCCTTAGTGGTCTTGTCCTAGGTGTTTTTTAAGAATGTATGGAAATTACTGTTTCTCTCATTTGGATGAGAATCACAGTCAGGCTTAGTGGGGAACAGTGATGTGTGAAGCTTACAGAGTCCTTTTCTTTCCTCAAACAGGCCAATGATGTGAACAGTCCTGGCATACAGTGGAATAGTGAGGATGACCGGCTCCTCGTGTGCCAGGTGTGCATTAAGTTGGCGGATATAAATGGTCCAGCGAAAGCCCAAGACTTGCACGTGAGGTGGACAGAAGGTATTGTCAGTGAGTTTTATGACCAGGTGAGTCCTGATGTAAGTGGGGTGCCTGGAAGAGCAGCTGTCACATCACATGCTTCTTCTGAAAGGATGCCATGTTGGGTGTTTGGGCCAGGGGAGGGAAGGGATGCCTTCAGTTTCCTATTCTCCTTTCCAAGCCTGTTTGGCTTTTACCTGCAGAAGTGAGAACAGGAATCAGCTCCCATTGCTGAAGGCTAGTAAGGGTTTGGTCCTGTCCAGAGGTGTGGTGAATTTAGCTTACAAGAGTGAATGAATAAGAAAGCCTTTTAAAGCATGCATCTTCTGTGTGCTGAGTAGTGTTCTAAGAGGTGGGGATACAGATAAAAGAGACCATCCCTTCTTCCAGGGAGATTCCACTATTACTTGGGGTGGTGTGGGGGAAGTGGGCTCAGGCTCTGGGAGGATGTAGAGGCCTGGAAAGCCTAAGGGCACAACAGCTAGCAAAGCCCATAGGGTCCTTGGGCAGCGGCAGCAGATCAGGGAACTGCTCTTGGGGGTCTTATATCTTCCTAGAAGGCCCCCCACCTCATCCCAACCATGTGAATAGTCAAATGTACTGAGTGGCCCAGGCCGGGAGAAGGGGAAAGACTGAGTACAGGGGTGGTCAAAGTATTGTGCCCTAAAATAACTGCTGGGAAATATTTTATAGCTCACTAGAGATCATTTAGTCTCCCCTTCTCCCCCCACCCCTTTTTCCAGATGGGAAAACAGGTTAAATCACTTTACATAAAATAACTCAGCTAATAAGTGGCAAAACTAGAAGTGAAGCCTAGGCCCTGTGACTTGAATTCCAGCATTCCCCACTCCAGCTCATTGCCTTGGGAGATGAACGGCCAAGAGGGCTAGGGTGGGGAGCAGGTCACGGGGCTTTGCAGGACACCCAGTTTTTCTTTCTTATATAGTCCTAAGAGCATAGAAGCACAGATTTAGAGCTGGGACTTTTGTGGTCATGAAGTTCAACCTCTTTATTTATAGATGAGGAAACAGAGGCCCAGAGAGGGGTAGGGCTTGTTCATCATCACCCAATAAATATCTGAGGCAGGATTGGAACCCATGCTTTTCTGACTACAATTCCAGTTCTATGTCTACTACACCATGCTGCCTGCTCTCTTATTCTTTCCTCATTTGTCTTTCTGCTTTTTGTCCTCTAAAGTTTCACCTCTACAAACCCTGTCTCTGCTGCATATACAGCTATGATCCCTGGTTATTCCTCTTCTGACTCCTGGGAAAGGAGAGAAGGGCCCAAGAGCACTGGGTATGAGGCAGGAGTCTATAGAGCTTATTGTTTGCTAGCCAACTCTTGGTCAAAGGTCACTGGGCCCAAAATCAAGCCCATCATCAAGCAAGGATGGTAAGGTCAAAAAGCCTCTTCCCTCCAGAATGCTGTTTCTCCTCTGGAGAAGTGAAGCCTCTAGGTTGGACAACAGATGCTTGGGGTTGGGATCCTAGTCGAGGTGATTGGGTTATACTGATCCATCCAGAATCTCTTTCCCGGGAGCAGATGGTGACCAAAAGCATGCATTCGCAGGATAATTATATCTCAAATCTGTGGCAGGTGGACAGAATAAAGCCAGCTGACCCCAGGGGCACCTGCCTCAACCAATAAGCCATAGATAATCACGTCCACAATTTTATTCCTAGGTTTGAAAATACCCAAGTCTACAGTCCTATTGTTAACAAAACTGTTTGAGTTGTAATGCTCTCTATTGGATTTCTGGTTGCTCTCCCTGACGTGGTTCTCTCTCCACTCCAATCCATTCTCCACTCAGTCTTCCTAAAACTCAGGTCTGACCGTGTCACCAATTCCCATCCCCCATTCAGTCCTTCTCTTTAGCGTCCAAAGCCCTTTATCACTTGGTCCCTTTCTGCCTTTCCAGTCTTCTTATCCCTCATCTCCACATGCTTTGTGATCAGTGTGATCACACTCAGTGACCACGAGCCATTAATGGCTGTGGCCTCCTCACTGCTACTTGAATCAGCCTCTCCATCTCCTAACTTCAGGCATTTTCACTGGCTGGCTCCCCAGGATACTTTGGACACAATCTGGTCACAAATTCAAGCACGGCAAAGAAAAAAACTATGTATGTTGGTTTTCTTTTGATGTCCGTCGATTTTCTCTTTCAGGCAAGCTTAGCTACAGTGTTATCACTTGAGCAAAGCCCTCCGGAGGATTTTTAATTAGTCACTGTTCTTCATTCCAAAGAATTCCCACTACTTTTTCCTGCAGAAAAATCTCCTAAATAGTCTTCTTTTCATCATCCCTAGTGGAACAATCTGGGAGTCAGGAGACCTGTAGGAGCAGAGCATCTGATACATTCCTGCTTGTTATCTGTCCCCAACACACTCCGTGAGAGCTGGACCAGCTCCCTCATTTTATAGATAGGAAGGTGAGACCCAGAGAGGGGATGCAATGGCGATAGAACCAAGGCTCAAGCTCAAATGTATTAGTGACTCCTCTGGGACTTCCAGTTGTAACTGCCTGGGCCAGACACGGAGTGACCACTCACCCACTGTCATATAGGCAGAATATCACTGCTTTCTGTGCATTACACTGAACAGTCTGGCCTTTATAAAATATCTAAACATTTTAAAACATCATAATCCTTACACCGGCAGAATCCTTTTTAGGGATACATGAATTACAGTGTGTATATATATATATATATATATATATATATATGTGTGTGTGTGTGTGTGTGTTTGTGTGTGTGTGTGTGTGTGTGTATACATATATACATACAGTATATACATAAAGCTATGATTAATTCTAGTAGTATCATAATAATGTGATATAGTGGAAAGAACACTAGCTTGAATCCTGGTTTGGTTGCCATTTTGATCCCTCCCTGGGCCTCACCTCCCTGTCTGTAAGACGAGGGAGTTGGGTCAGCTCTTGGACAGAGTTGGTAACAGGTCAGAAGCTTGGAGGTTCTTGTCTCTCAGAGCTGTGCAATCACAGCCCTTCCGGGCCTCAAGCTTTGGTCAGATGGTCTGTTGATCTCTTTAGATGGGTTGAATGTAGGGATGTGTGTGAAAGCCCTTGGCCAAGTTCAAGTCTGGTTTCTCCCTCCAATTTGCTTTGACTTTGAACAAGTCACTTTCCCTTTTTCCCCACATGTATGTAATAGGACCTTATTCTTTCCTGTTCTATGAAGGAGTCATTGCTCTGGGATCACAGTTTACTTAGACCGTCACAACTTTGTCCTCACCTTCCTCCTTTCTGCTCTGCCATCTTTGATGCTGCCCTGGGAGTCCTGTTAGGCTAGTACTCACCCTGCGCTTTGTGTTGACAGCACCTTCCTGTTATATGGTACAGGATGTTTATCCTCTGCTTTATAAATCTGTCAATGCATTTTCATAAAATGTTGTAATTTTATTCTTGAATGGTGCCCTCACAGGGCACTACTACCTATTTATTTACTTAAATAGGAATCCTTTGTATCTCATGTACATCCCATACTATCCTATATCCATTTAGCTTTTGCTTGAAGACCTCCAGGGATAGGGAGTTCACTTTGTCATGGAGCAGACTGTGATTAGAAAATACTTCTTCACACATCACTGAAAATGGCCATTTTATAACTTCTGATATTCATCCTAACTCCTTTTCTAGAGACCAACAGAACAGTCTTGTCACCCCCAAATTTTCTAAGCATGGGACCAAAGTCATTCATTGAGGTGTTCCTTCAAGAGTTTACAAATTATTGTTCTCATTTTCTTTTTTGAAAGGGTTGTCTTTGAATGAAAAAAGAAATGCTTATGTCTTAATGTTGTGAGAAATAAATTTCCTATGCTCTACAAAGCACCTTCTTAAAGTAGGGGGAAGATGACTCCCAAATAGGCAACATCCCAAATTGCCTGTTGGAAAAGCTGGTCCAGACTGCCCTGCATTGCCGCCATAATCAGGGCCTAAAACCTTCTTTGGGGGCTAGGGCAAGGCATGGAGCTGTCGGCTTCTGAGGGGCAGTGAGTTTGAGAAGGGAGGGAGTTCACTGCTTCCCCTCACTACTCATGTATTGGCCTTTTAGTGGGTTGGGAGGAGAAGGATAATGGCAATACTGCTGATTCTCAGTGAAGAACAGTTTCTATTTTTGGTCACTGTTGAATGAACATAAAATCCCTTAGTAGAATAAGGAACAACTGCTGAAAATTGAAAGGAAAGCCCAGCAAGGCCTGCTTGTGCACTTGATGCTTTCTGAAGGCCTGGATGTGCTTACATGTGCTTAGAATCACAGCTTTAGCAAAATTCTCAAGAAGCCAGCTAGAATGCTCTTTAAAGAGAATAAAGTACCATTCAGTTGGCCTCAGAAACAGAGAGGAAATAGCTAGCAAACAAAAACCGTGTGATATCACACTCTGCTTCATCCCTGTCATTAAATGGAGACCACAACACTGATGATAAGTAACCAGCATCCATGGGAATCTTTGGAAAGGCAGCAATAACTTAGGTGAAAACTCTCTTGCGCCATATTGGAGACTGGGGTTTGGGGTAAGGGAGGGAGCTTGGTAGTATGCTTTGAACACTGGAGGATATAAAAATGCACCTTCTGTTTGTCTCTTAAACTACTCAGGGAGATGAAGAGGCCAGTCTTGGGCTGCCCATCAGTCCCTTCATGGATCGCCACTGTCCACAGCTTGCAAAGCTGCAGGAATCTTTTATCTCTCACATAGTGGGGCCCCTGTGTAATTCCTACAATGCAGCAGGTTTGCTTCCTGGCCTGTGGATTGAGGAAGAGTGTGAAGATGCTGCAAATGAGGAATTTTGTGAAGAATTACAGTCGGAAGAGGATGGAGCTCACGCTCCTGCTCCTATGGCTCCTGCTGCTTCTCCCCCTAGTGCCTGGCCAAGTAAGGCACCCACCCTTGTCATGCTAGTGCACGCAGAATGTCACCAGTGTGGCTTTTAGAAAGTTATTTATAGGTTGCCAAGCTCTTGTGTTCATTTGTCAGTCAGTCATAGATGAATCTTTGTCATTATGATGCTAAGATTTTAAGGCTGTATTTTGATTTTCACAGAACCACAACGAAAAAAGAAG
The DNA here is from genome assembly GCA_028646575.1 of Pseudocheirus occidentalis. Classification (NCBI taxonomy): domain Eukaryota; kingdom Metazoa; phylum Chordata; class Mammalia; order Diprotodontia; family Pseudocheiridae; genus Pseudocheirus; species Pseudocheirus occidentalis. Next base: position 151,657,962 of record CM053601.1, on the reverse strand, counting down.
GTCAAGTATCGCAAGTTTTGCCAGCTAACGCAGCATCTGAATGAAAATCATCAGCTGTGGAAGAGGCTGGTTGAGAGGGGAAGTGAGGACTCTGCTATAGATGGCAAGTCGGGTGTGGAAGGCCACAGTCCACTTCCATCTCCAACCAAAGAACTCTGAGACATGGAGGAGGCAGGTAAGGGAGAAATGCTGCTGCCACTCTCAGCACGAGCATCTTTCCATCCCTCAGCACCATCACCTCCACTACTCTGAGGGAGAAGAAGGGAAGCTCAGTTGTTGCCTTCCCTTGGGAGAATGGATGAAGGAGCTGTGCTTGAAGAGGACTCTACACCCTGGCCTCAGTTTCTTCACTGTGCTTACTTTAAACCAGACTATCTTCTGGGAGGTGGGAAGGCCTTCATGCTGTGATAGGATCCTCGCCACCCTGGCTGTGTTGCCATTCCTATGCGCTTGACCACATGGAACAGAAAGCTGGGTTTAATCCTTCGTAAATCTCATGATTGTAAAGTCTCTGAAAGTCCTACGTTGTGGACAGATCTTCTGGTTCCAAGGCTTGGTTTCTAACGGCCTGAATCCAGAGCTTGTCCTTTCCACATGGTCCCAGCAAGTTGAGAAAGGACTCTTCAGTTATTGAAGATGCAGGACTTTGGGTTTGTGCGAGATAACTCTTTGTGTCTAATGATGAAGATGGCATTTGCGGTCTAGTCAGTGGGAGGGTCTAAATGGTGTGTTCATTGCTACCCTCCCACCTTAGTTTTTCCATTTGGAGTCTGTGACATCCACATTATATTCCGATTTTTAAAAATTATTCAGATGGATCGAGGTGCATTAACTTCTGATGCCTTTGGGTGTTATACACGTTGTTGCAGTTTTACTGAAATGATTCAGGTTTGCAGTGAGCATCAAATTGTGTCTGTTTTAAACTTAAGCTTTGATGCTTCATGGTAGAATTTTTTAATCTTAAAGAGAGTTTTTTAAACTCAGTACTGCTACATTTTTTCACTCTTACTCAGGATGAATATTTTTTAAAAACATATTCCACTAAACTCATAAAACTTTAATCCTCTCCCACTGTTGAACCTGAGCTATAACTTTATTAGTGTTATTCCTTCTGCATACATACATTTTTGAGACAGATCAAAGCCAAATCCTCATTCTTGTAGTTGAATTGAAATCCCCTCTGATCCTCACTGTAGAATATAATGCAAACCACTCCTACAAAAAGGTCATGAATAGCCAAAGGAAAAATACTCATGTGCCTGCATGCGGTAAATGCAGAGTTGGAGCAGCCATCTTCAGAGTCAGGATTCCTCTGGTCAGTGCACCTGAAAGGATGCCTGAGTGGCACCCATGCACCCGCCCCCTTTGGCTCTGCTTCCCTCTGCCCCAGGTGCATTCTGGGCCATGCAAGAAAAGGTTAAGCCTAAAATGACTACTGCATATTTATTCTTATTGCCCAGTTGTTGGTTTAGTTTCAGGATCACCATATACATCTGACATGATGCTGTCTTTCTCTTGCTACCTAAAGTTACTTTTACTGGCCATCTTACTTCCTAACACGTCTTGGATGAGAGTGGCGAAGGTGGTTGCAAAACACATGCATGTGCAGCTTTTCTACAGCACTTGTGAGCTAGGACAGTTGCACACCCGTGAATCTGTGTGTGAAAAGCATGCAGAGCTAATCTTGGGTATGCAGGGAAAGCACTGAAAACTGCCCATGCAAATAGATGTGTGTGAAATAATGACTGACGGAGCTCAGTCTAGACTAAAGGCATCAGGCTGTGCCCGTGGCACACTCTGCCCTTTGGCAGTTTAAGTAGGTGTTCTCTTCACAAGGCTGATGTGACTTGGAGCTGTCACCCCAAGAGGACTTGTGACCATCTGACTGAAAGATGGCTCTTCATTTGCAAAAGACCCTTTTGTGGGGTGCTCACACACCAGCAACCTCATTTGTAATGCCCAGGGTTTCCACTGTCTGCCCCCACTCTCCATGTAGTCACGTTCACCAGTTTTGCCAGCCTCAGAGGAGCACAGTTGCTGTTGGTTCTGCACGGCCTGCCAACCTGCCATGACAAAGCAGGCACTCACCAGAGCCCATTGTGGTTAGGATTTGGAAGGGGAGGCGGGGGGGAGGGATTTAATGTGCAGCTTTCATTTAGCTTCTCAATAGAAGCGTGTTATTCTTTTTTATTCTTTTAGAATATTCAGTTACTGGAGTTTATTTTAAAATAATGGAATAATTTGACAATTGGCTGTTGATTTTTCAACATTAGAGCTTTTCAACTTTTTGTTCCTTGATTATGGCTTACAAACAGGTAACTTTAACCCAAAGAAACTCTGCAAAGTATTTTTGTCCAATTTGTTGCTTCCATAATCATAAGGAACTAGTATATTAAATATTTTAAAGCTACCAATTGTTCCCAAGTGTAAATTTTCTGCTGTGTGTGGGGAGGGTATGGGGTCCATGCCAAGGTCCTATTGGGTACTTTTCTCAAAGGGTCTTGGCCCTCTGCTCCTCCAGGGAAGTCTAGCATATTACTTTGTGAGTCACCATAGCTGCCCTGAGCTAATACAGGGGAATTAATAAATACAAAATCAGAATCCTAGAAGCTGAGGTAAGCCTTTGAGTTAGTCTAGTTCAAACCTGTTGTGCAGCCTCAGTCCCTTCTATACAGCATGGTTTATCTGCTGTTGCGTGTAGGCCAGATAACCTGCCATCTGTTCAATGTGAACTGATTCCAGAACTCTGACTGCCTCCGCCAGATGAGGGAAAATGGCCATTGGCGCCCTGCTTCTCCCTTCAGTTCTCTTGAACCCTAGATTGAACTTGGTCTTTTAGGTACTTAAATGACCTTTGATAACATAATTTGGAACCATCCTTGAATCAGAGAACTTATCTCTCTGCCTAGTGGATGAAGAATGAGCCATTTCTGTGATAGACTCAACCTGCCAAGACTGCCCCTTCTGCTTTCAGAAAGCTCTCATCGTTAGGGGGCTCTTTTTAATTCAGCATTGCAATCTGCCTCTCTTCAGTCTTCACCTAATCTTCCCTTTGCTGCTGGGCTACTTCAGAGCTCCCAAATGACCTGAACTCCCAGCTGACAGTGCAAAGGGAGGACCTTTCTCATTTGGGACAGCAGAGATTACTCACTCAAGTAGTCTAAAACTGCATGTCTTTTTAGCAGCTGGGACACATTTTTTGCTCATGCTGAAGTTTGCGATTAGTTACTAATATCTCCACCCAATAACTACAGCGCAAAGGGGGACAATTTGTACTTGTCCTGGAAGTCACTATCAACAGAAACTACAGTGAGACCAAGTCATTAAAAACTGAGAGACAGGGCCCAAATAAGGGGGGCTAACAATTTCCCTGACCACTGAGAATGCTGTGGGGGAGATCAGTTTGGATGTGAAGAGACCACCACAGAAATTCTGTATCGATGTCATCATACACGTTCATAGCTCAACGTTTACATGTAAAATCTGAACATCAATTTCCAAAGTGAAGTTACAGATGCGATTTCTCTTTATAAATACAGATGCCTCTCACTGGCTTGAAGTGGAAGTGTTTTGGCGTTGATCAGATTGGGAGGTGTAGCCCCATGGCCTGCTGGTTGATTATACCAGCTGTAGTCCTGACCACAGCGACTCCTGTTGAGATGTTTTAAATGGGGATAGCCCTCCTGAAGAGCAGCCACGACTTCTAACTCCAGGACTGAGCTGCATGAATGAACTCCATTCTGCTTAATGTGAGGTATTTCTGCATTCTCAAACTTGGGCTGTAGCAGCCAAGTAGAAGTCTTTACCTTAAAGTTGAACCCCACTTGGTGACCATGCCCATTGTGATTCCTGGAGTTTGTTCCAGAGGCCATTTCATACATCCCACTTTGGGTCAGAACCACTGAGAGGAAGTAGAGTGAAGCAAAGACGAGGCTTTGCTAAAAGGTACTCAAGACAAGACTCAGGTGCAGCAACTTGAGCAGGACCACTTTCCCCCTTGAGCTGTAAGATTCGAGGTGTTCCTCTGAGGGGAAGAAGGACCAAGTCTGTTTCTTCCAATGACATGCTGACAAGAGGCAGCAAACTACTTCTCCATTTCTGAGAGCCTCTGCCTCCTCTCCATTCCCTAGTGTGGGAAGGGCACTGGATTTGTATTCAGAGTGCCTGGGTTTATCTTATTTGAAAAGGAAAGGGCTGAACCAGTTGACCTCTGAGGTCCCAAAACTAAATCTATGAGCCATGCCCTTCTCAAAGGAGAATGTCCACCAGTTCCACAAAAAGGCCTTCCTTCTGGCCCCTGAAACTCATGGACTTTTCCCTTGTTTTCTGTTAGGAAAAAATGCTTTTCCTCATCTCCTTCCCTGGGACTATGTGAAACTTTGGCTACAGCTTCTAACACAGCTAGTTTTAAAGTCAACTGGTATCTAATGAGATGCCAAATAACCAACAGTCCTGATTAGTGCTCCCCGGAGGGCAGAATGTTCTCACAAATACTATAATCTGTTATTGTTTATGGTTGTAAACAACTGATAAATGAGAATGCCAGGCAGACAGGTGCCTGCGTGAACAAGGGATCCTTCGTGAACACAAGTGTCAGTATTTAACATTAACTAAACTCTTCCAGTTTAGAGGCAAGGAATAGCCTTACCTGGACAAGGCCCTGACCCTGAAACCAGGGAGAAAAGCCAGGATTTGATGAAGGAACCAGATCACCAAAAGCCCGTCAGAATCTTTTCCCCCAGGATTTATTCCTTCTCTAAACACTGCCCCCAAAGGGAGAGAGCAGAGAACTGGTGGGAAGTCCCCTCTCTAGATATATGGCCCCAGAAGATTAGGAATCTACATTAAAAAGGTGGGTAGAATTAGAAAGGTGGATTTGGGGGTACAACGATATTTAGAAGACTACATCTCTTTTACATTTGCATTTCTCAATTTAGACTTTTGAAAATAGTTTCAAATAAAATTATGATAATGGGACCATTGTTCAAATTCTGAGCAGGGAGCAGAATCCTTCATGGTCTAAAAATACACAAGTCCTCCCAATAGCCATCCTTTGGCTACCGTCTTTCTGCACAGAGGAGGTATGGTAGTGGCTGCAATGTCATGCCTAATCTGGGTCTGAGATTTGGAACTACTCCAGGTGGAAAATGCAAGTGGAATCGCTGAAGCAATGATGTAAAAAACAAAAACATTTCCATCCTGGCCAGCTGTTCTCCAAGACAATGTCTTCTTCCTAAATTGAAGGGGAAGAAAAGTCAGTCTTTTTCCCAGGATCAGAAAATTGATGTCTTTCCCCCACCGCCCCCTTATCATATTATATATCATTAAACTGGAAGTGTTGGGACAAAGAATTAGTAACCCCAAGTAATAAACATTTATTAAACACTTACTACGTGCCAGGCCCAGCTATTAGAAGAAGAAAGGTGCTTTGGCAAGAGTGGCACAGACAGTGGGGCCAGACCTTTAAGCTTGCTTCTCCCTGCCTGTAGAGGTGCTGAATTAGGCCTGCAGATGCTCCTTGCCCAGAGTACGGGGGCAGCAAGAGAACTCCCTGGGCAGGGACAGCACGCTCTGGAGCTGCTCCATCACAGGGCGTCTCCTTCGAGCAGCGTCTGTTCTACTGATACAAGATAAGCCCATTTCCATGTCAAGGATCATACGGACAATCCCTAAACAGACCGTAAGGCTATGCATTCACTCAGTCGTTTTGTAGCAGTGCAGCTAGTTCAGGGGACACAGTAAAGAGAATGTAGGACGGGATTCTGATTCTGCGGCTCCTTTACTATGTGACCTTGGGTAAGTCTTGCCCTCCTCGGACTCAGGTTTCCCTAATTGTTAAATGATGATCTTTTATCAATCTCCATTCTTGACCTGACACTGTTGGTCACCCTCTTGTCCTTGATACTCTCTTCTCGCTAGGTTTTAAGGACACCCCTTTCCTGGTTCTCTTCCTACCTACCCGACTACTCCTTCAGCTTACACCATCTAAGCACAGGTGACCCTCAGGTTCTGTCCTGAGCCCCCTTCTCTTTTCCCTTATCTGGGGGCATTTCACCAGCTACCTTGGATCTAATTATTGTCTCTGTGCTGATGATGCTCAAAGCTGCCTTTCCTGCCCTGATTTCTCTGCTGACCTCCAGTCTTGTATCTCCAGCTGCCTTTCAGACACCTTAAACTCAATACACCTAAAACTGAACTCGTTATGTCCCCCAACGCTCTCTCCATCTTCTTTATTACTAGAGGGCAACCCCATCGTTTCAGGCCCTCAGGCTCACAGCCTAGGAGTCATCCTGGACTCCTCACTTTCTCTCACCCTCCACCCCCAATCCAAGATGTTGCTGAGGCTTGTCGGTGTTCCCACTCTGGTGCAGACCCTCTTCACCTCCCACCTGGACTACTGCAGTAGCCTGCTGCGGGTCTGCCTGCCTCAGCGCTCTCCCCATTCTAGTTCATCCACTTAGCCACTAAGATTGTTTTCCTAAGGCCCAGAACCGGCTGTGTCACTCCACTATTCAGAAAGCTCCAGTGGCTCCCTCTTGTCTCCTGGACTAGATATAAAATGCTCTTTTTGGTGTTCAGAGTCCTCGGTAACCTCGTTCTCTCTGACTTTTCCAGGCTCCCTACACCTTCCTCCTCACCCTGTAATCCTCCGTTCAGTGACATGGACCTCTGGACACGGCCTCTCTCTCTGCTCCCGGCATTTTCTCTGGCTTTCCCCCCTTCACTGCAATGCTCTTCCTCCTCATCTCTGCCTGTCACCTTTCCTGGCTTCCTTTAAGTAAGTCCCAACTAAAATCCTGTTTTTAACAAGAAGCTGTTCTCAGTCCCTTTTAATTCCAGGGCCTTCTGTCTGTTATTTCCTATTTATCCTATAGATATCTTGTGTGTGTGTGTGTGTATGTGTTATCTAACCCTTTAGATTATAAACTTAAGATCTGTCTTTTGTCTCTTTCCCCGATGCTTAGCACAATTCCTGGCACATGGAAGAAACTTAACAAAAGTTTACTGATTGACCGGTGATCTCTGTAATCCTCTCGGTTCTTACTTGAGATTGCTTGGTAGCACAAAGGATAGAGAGCTGACTTTGGGGCCAGGAAGATCTGAGTTCAAATCCTGCCTCAAGCACTTACCACCTGTCACTTTAGTCCATTTCAGGCTTCACATCTTTAAGATGGGGTGATAATAACAGTGCCTTTCTCCCCGGTAAGAACAAAACGAGATAACATTTGGAAAGTGCTTTTCAAATCTTAAAGTGCTCTATAAATGCAGGTGATGATGATGATGAGAGCGGACTGCTGAGAACACGGCTGCTGCTATTAATACGACTGGCACGCATTCCTCGAGTGCATCAGGAATGACAGAAAGCTTTCTTTACAAGAGGAGCACAATTATGTTTGCTCCCCAAACCACCCTAACTACGTTTCAGAAATGATCACATTTTATCCTTTCTCTGGCCGGCTTCTCAGCCATTCAAGAAGCAGCTGGGTTGGCTCATTCATGGTGATGGTCAGCAGCAAAGCTTCTTGTTCTAGGCCAGCTAAGGGTCTCAGAGACCCTCACACCCAGGATGACCTTACCTAGTGAGAAAGGAATCAGTGCTTCTTTCTTAACAAACTGTCCATGGCTGTCCAGGAATCGCTCTGGATAAAACACGTCGGGGTCTTTCCAGTACTTTTTGTCAAAGTGAACAGAATAAAGATTTGTGATGACTGTGGTGCCCCGAGGAATAGAATAACCACGTACAACCGTATCTTGAGAAGTTGCATGGAAAATACCCAGTGGGACGACATTACTAAATCTCAAAACTTCATGCAACACTGCCTCAGTAAACGGCATTTGGGATTTGTCCTCCAAGGATGGCATCCTATTGGGACCCACAATTAAATCAATCTCTTTGTGAACTTGCCCTGTTAGAGAAGAAGGTGTGAGTGAGTAGGCAGTTGTTAAAATCACAAAATGTTACATTACTTTGATCTCAAACATGAAGAAGCCCTTTGTAACCAAAGACTGAAGATATCACTGGACAGTCCTGAGAATATTCTAACTAAGCAGGTCTCAGGCTGATGCTCCCAGACAGATTCTTCCTGCTTTTTCCCCTATCTGTTAAAGTGATATTGGAACAGATGACCTCCAGCTATAACTGTTGTGCTGACAGTACGCACAATTAAAACATACTCCTTAGAATCAGTGGTGCTCCCAGGCGTTACTCTGGGCAACCATTTTTCAAGTAAGGTCTGGTACACATAAATTCTAAAACAGTAAAAGATTCTGAAGGGGAAATGTTACAGTTTGGGAGAAAAATGACTATCATACTGTGTGTCTTCGTCAATTAGAACTACATGTAGTCTATGTTTTGGGAAACAGCTTAGAATGTAGATCATGGATTGAAGGTTTAAAGCCATCTCTTCCAACTCCCTCATTTGACAGTTGAGAAAACAGGTCCAAAGAGATTAAATGACTCACCCAAGGTCACACAGGTAGGTAGTAAATGTGTGAGTCCAAATCAAGGGCCCTTTCCTCAGCAGATGATTTCTCTGCCACTCCCGCCTCCATAAAAGGGATCCCAAAGTTCAAACAGATTTCTCACCTTGAATGTTAGGATAAAGGCCCATAAAAAGAAATGCCCATCTTAGTACATTGGTGGTTGTTTCTGTTCCAGCGATGATGAGCTCCCCCACAGAGAAAATGAGGTTTTCCTCAGAATATGTGGAGCCGGGGTTGTTTCTCCCTTTATCCATCTCATCTAAATATGCATCTACAAAATGCTGAGGCGAGTGAGGCTTCCTATTGGCAGACACCTTTTCAATAATTCGAGAGAGAAAATCATAGACCACAGCTGCATTCTTAAATAGTTGCTGGTGCTTCCCAAAGGGGAAGACGCCGATCCAGGGGAAAGAATTATACAGGAAGACAGAGGCGCTGGCGGCCAACTCCACATTCTTACTAAAGATCTCAATCATGTGTTGAAACTCTGTGTCTTCATAGGAAAAGCGTTCTCCAAAAACAATCACGTTGGTGATGTTTGAAACAGCGTTTGTTACCAAGTGCTTAAGGTCAAAAGGTTCCCCTTGATAGGTATCGACAGCCTCGACGAAGCACTTGGCTTCTTCGGCGATTTTGGATTCAAAGGACTTCTGGCCAGAGCCAAAACAGTGGAAGCTGTTCACAGCTAGCCTTCGATGGTCCATCCAACCCCGGCCGTACGTGGCATTGAGCAAACCTACAGGCAAGACTGGACCAGTTATCCCCATCGTCCTCTCATCCCGACCCAGCCCGACTGGCCACTATACTGAAACTAGACCCCCAGTGTTCCAGACCCGGATGGAGACAGAACATCCCCTCCAATGGGAGGCTTGGCAGATTCACGATTAAAACCATCACTTCTCTCCCCAGCCAACCTCTTCCTCTGGCTGCTCCACCAACCTCACAGCCCAAAGCTTCAGAGACCTCTTGGACGCTTTCCCCACACCCACCATATTCCTCAGCTGCCAGGCTGCTGACACCACCCCCACCACACTCTAGGTGTCTGCTCTCTCTTGTTTTCCAGCTGCCATCATGGCTCTAAGCCCTCGTCTGTCCCCACTTGCCTTGGGCCTCTTCCAGCTCTCTCATCTTTCATACTACAATCTGGCTGCACATATAATCTCCCAAAGCCTAGCTCTGATCACATCACTTCTCATTAATTCACATGCAGTGGTTAATGCGTACAGAATAAAGTAAAAATTCACTAGCCTGGTATTTAAGGTACTACCCAGTCTGGCTCCAATCTTCCCTTTCCACCTTAACTTATTCTAAGCCCTTTCATCAACTCAAACAGGCCCAGAATCATTCTTTATTTTCCTTCTGACCTCTCCCTTCTTTCCTTATTTGCAGATACTATACCCAGTGGATTCCCACCTCTGCTTATGGAAATCCTTTTCTTCAAGGCCAAGCTGATATGCCATGTCCTCCAGGAAGCCTCTTCTGCTTCCCTGAAGTGGCTGTTCCCCAATCACACTTCCTAAAATTCTTCTGTTTTACTTCCTATTCTGTCTGTATGACGTTATTTGCATATCTGTTATTTCCTCTATTAGAAGAGAAAATGTTCCTGAAGGACATGGCCCGTGGTCTTTTCACGATATTAAAGGGCTTAATAAATGTTTGTTGACCTGAATTAAATAATCTGTTTTCCTTTAGTAAGCTAGGATAGTCTAAGATGAAAAATGAATAATAATTCCAATACCTACCTAGAGTTTAAATGCTTCTTAGGAATTATGAAGAAATTAATCTAGTATCATGTGTTCTCATACCGACAATAACCCCATTAAGAAGGCTGTATAAATACTACTTCCATTTCCCACACAAAAACAAACTACAGCTCAGAGAGGGTGCCCAAGGTGAAAGAGAGAGAGACAGACAGAGACAGAGAGAGAGAGAGAGAGAGAGAGAGAGAGAGAAAAGAAAAAAGCATTAAGCAGCCCCACAGCCCTGCACTGAGCCTTCTACAAATATCTCATCTTCCCAAGTCTCTCTGTGCAGGGGATTTGGGGTTTTGAATGGCATAGATTGTGTTTTCTCAAAGCAAATGATGCCTGAAATTGGCTTTAAGATATTTTAATAAGTCCTTAATAGTTGAAATACACGTACCTCCCATTTTAGTCATCTTCTTGAACAAAGGGAGAGCAGGTCTGTCCGCAAAAATTTCACCCTGATGAACCAGACATTCTTTTACTGCGTCATAGCCATTCAGGACCACAGTGAACAAACCTCCGAGATCCAAACTGAAAATCTTTGGAAAGAAAAAGAAAAGAGAAGAATTTAAACAAGTCTTCTGGGGAAAGATCACTAGGGAAATCTCTATATTCTTTTCTAGGCCTTATCAGAGTCTAAATTATTATCCAGAAGTACACTCGTTGCCTTTCCAAGCCTCAGTAATCGGCAACTAGTATTGAAGGAAAGAGGTGAGGTCTTAGGAGGACCACCAAGGCTTCCTCTCTGCTGGGCCCTGCACCAAGCTCGGCCTCCTCGCTGGCTCTGTGCCTAGAGTAGCACCCGGCTCTGTGGGCAGGAGAGAGTTGGGGTGCTGCCTCTGACTGGGGGGGCCTCACACAAGTTACTCAGGCCAGACTCTGGGCCCAGCTTCTCCTCTGTAAAATGGGGGTGGAGAGGGTTGGATCCCATGCCAGAAGTCTGCCTCAGGGTGCTCTGCCTTACATGTTGTTCTGACCTGGGCAAGAGAAATTCCAAGATCCCTTCTTATTCCTCATTTCCATACAGAGCTGCGCATTGGTTGTTTTCTTTTTTAATGACCGATTTGTACAGATTTTAATTTTGATTCTCATTATTTCACCATTGCCTCTTTACTAATACACCTGAATGTACAGGCCTCACACTCACTCTTAAGGCTAACTCCCCTTCATACACAGTGCTACAGTTCACTTTCTTCACAACAGCCCTAGGAGGCATCAGGTGGTAAAACATCAGGTCCTTTTATAGGAGACGCTGGCTCAGAAGTGAAGCTGGTGGCAGGGCCAGCCCCTGCATCAAGGCTCTCTGACTTCCCTTCCCGCTGACTCATCTTTCCCCTGTTCCATTCTCGTGGGGTCTAGCAAAACTTGTTACCTCTATCAGTGGTGGTAACTGTCCTTGTTAAGTATTTAAAAGGCCTTTCATTTATAAGCCACTTGGCTTCTAAGTGTGGTTTTTTACTGTGTGTAATCAATTATGATTTTAACTACAATCCATGAATAATAATATCCATCAATCTTTTAATTCCACTCTACAATCAAGAAATCGATGCCCCTTTGACTGAATGGCCTTTCTCCGGTCACTAACACACTATCCAATAATAAGCAGCAGGACTTGATCACGAGGCAGTCACCCTACTTGCCAAATACAGAAATCCTCATGTGTTACAGCTTTCCCTTCCTAGAGAAGTGGAGGGTAACAGGCCTACCCTCTGTCCTGCCCACGCTCCACAGTCTTTGGCGCTATCAACATGGTAAATCTTGGCTAATCAAGGACTCCGGAACATGTCTGTTATCAATTAATATCTAAATCGCATCATGTCACGTCATACTCTTACATTCCAATAATGAAAGAACAAATGTTCTATCCCAGTCTGGAGGCCACATGTGGTCTTCTAGGCCCCTGGGTTCCGCTTTTTAGCTGAGTCTAAGTTTTACAGAACAAATCCTTTTATGAAAGGAATTTGTTCAGTGAAGTTTGGATTCAGTCAAAGGGCTGCGCTTGAGGATCTAGAGGGCTACATTTGGCCTTGAGGCCGCAGGTTCCCTGTTCTATCCTCTCTTCTTGTGTGGCTTCAAGGTTTCTCAACTGCTTAAAATTTTCCTGTTTTACAGTTTTTGAAACACTGCCACATCTCCTGTGTGCCTCACAATAACTTTGTTGGGTAGGAAATGCCAGAAATATGTTCATTTATGGGAAGAAATTGGTGCTTGGGCAAATTAAGCAACTTGGAAAATCACTTTAGTGGCTGAATGGGGGATGGTTTGGAGTGGAGAGAGACTTAGGGCAGGCATCTAGACCCCCAGCAGCTGTTACAGTAGTGTAGGAATGAGGTACTGGGGGGCTGCAGCACAGCGGTCCTAGCTCTCGGCCCACAGCCTTGAGTCTGGAGGCAACACCCACTTCAACAGACATTCAGCGTAGATTTGCTAGGTAAGGAGTTCTACAGGTGACAATAGTGGCAGTCAAGTCTCTGGGTTAGAAATACCTAAAGAAACAGAAAATGACTATGTGGTGGTGTTGAATACATGTTTGCTTTTAAATATGGAAGGTGCATAACATCACATCTAATGTGAAACCTGGAAAGGACTTTAGAGACCATCTATTTATTCCAACTCCTAGATTTTATGGATTTTGAAACTAAGGCCCAGAGTGAACAGCAGGCCCTCGCCCACAGGTCGCACAGGCAACAGAACCTGGCTTGAAGCAGGCCTTCTGACGGCAACAAATAAATACAAGGCAATTTCCACCAGATCACACTGTCTTCTTCAGTTACACCACCACTCGTCCTCTAATGGGATTTTCTAAAACATGAAAGGGGAGGTTCCTTCATTTTGGTTTCATACAAAATTGATAATTGAGGAGAAAACATGCCCAAGTCATCCTCTCCAGCCACCGTGGAGCAGCCCTATTGACCTCTAATCTCCTGTCTCCAAATGCCTTTCAGACATCCTGACGTGGACATCCAGCTCCCAAGCCGGCAATCTTCCTGGACACCTCACTTTCTCTCACCCCCTCTAACCAAGCAGACATCAAGGCTTGTCCATCCCACCTTTGCAGCGTCTCTGGAATATGCCCCCTTTCCTCTGCCAACACTGCTGCTCCTTAGGGGTAGGCATCACCACTTCACACCTGGATTACTGCAACAGCTGCTGGTGTGTCTGCCTGCCTCAAGCCCCTCCCTGTTCCAATCACTTAATAAGTGTTTTTTGATTGATTGATGATCACCACCAACAGCAAAGCCCACAGCCTGCCTGAAGCAGCCAGGTGCCCTGAGGGATAGGGGGTGACAAAAACGCCAGGCAGCTCACACCACTTGGCCACCTCTTTAATTACAATATTTCTTCTGGCCCCGGTGGAATCAGCCTAGGGCTCTAAACCCAAGAACTCCAGGAGCAGCAGTAACCACCAGCCATGCCTCCATGCATCATCCACCATAGAGGAGAGGGGACCTGGCCACCAGCCTCTGCAGGTGCTGCAGCCCCAGCTCAGCCCCACAAAGAAACCACCAAATCCTTGGCACCGTCAAATGGTTCAGTATCAGGAATGGATGTGGCTTGAACATTGGGAGGGACATTAAAGGTGATTTACGGTCAGCTTTAACCTGACATGGGTCACTGGACCTTGGCATCTGACTGACAGCTGAAGCTTCCTATATTCTACATGGTCTGCACCCCCCAACCCCCATTAGAATGAGATCAGGCAGCATCTTGCTCTTCTAGCTGTACCCCAATACTTTGAACAATGATTTACACAGAGCAAACACTTAATAAATACTTCCCTTCCTCCCTCTCATTCCTCCCTCCCTTCTTTCCTTCCTTTCCTCCTTACCTCCTTTCTATCCATTCATTCCTTTCAATTACAAATTTCAAACAATGTTATTCATTAACTCTCCCAGCAATGGGTAAACTCTCCCTTTTAATATCTTTCCCACCACTCTAAGCAACTGGATCTCCTCTTATTTAATAATAGCTAACATTTATACAGCTTACTACAAATGGGGTCCCCAAGAGGGGGGCACAACTGAAAAACAGCACAACAATAAAATGGGACCCCCTATTGGAGTTTTCTTGGAAAAGACACTGAAGCTGGGTGCCATCTCCTTCTTCAGCTCAATTTACAGATGAGGAAACAGAGGCAGACAGCAGTACAGTGACTTGTCCAGGGTCACACAGCTAGTAAGTTCTGAGGCTGGATTTGAACTGGGTCTTCCTGACTCCAAGTCCCTAGCCCTATCCACTTTGACACTTAGATGTCCCCGATTTCTACTCAGAATCATATGAATACTATGTATAACTGATTAGAGTTATGAATAAAGAAGGAAGGAAGGAAGGAAGGAAGGAAGGAAGGAAGGAAGGAAGGAAGGAAGGAAGGAAGGAAGGAAGGAAGGAAGGAAGGAGAGAGAGGGGAGGAGGGCAGCGGGGAGCGCCAGCGGTTCGGAGGGAGCCCCTGACTCGGGGCTCCGCTCACACCCTCCACTGCACAGACCAGGGAAGTTGAATTAACCATTAACCCCGGCAGAGCCGCAGGGCCCGAAGTTCCAAAGTCTGGGCCGGCGGCCGGGGTGGGGGTGGGGGTAAGACCGGGGGAACGTCTCCCGGGGATGACCAGCGGGCTTCGACCACCGCGTTTGGAAGGGGGTGGCGCATAGGGAAAGGGGGGAAAGGTGATGGCTACAGCAGGTGGACGCTGACAGAGAGTGGGCAACTAGACACCGGAGAGAGAGAATGTGATGGTGGCAGGGGTGGGTGATCGCTGCAGGGGTGCAGCTCGGGCCTATGCAATCTTCCACCTCCAGGGTCGGGATCTCCTGAGGCCGTGAGCCGGCAGGCCTGGCGGCGGTGCCGGGCCCGGCGCGGAGGCTGTACCTGGCCGTGCACGTGGCTCTGCCGCTCCATGTAGACGTGCGGCAGCTGCGCCGAGGCTGCGAGGGAGAAGATGTTGCCGATGAACGGCAGCCCCGCGGGGCCCGGGGGGAAGCTGGCGGGACGTTTGGGCCGCAGCAGGAGCAGCAGCAACAGCAGCAGCAGCAGCAGCAGCAGCAGGACGAAGCCGCCCAGCGCGGCCGCCGCCGGCACTCCCAGGCTCCCGGCGCCCCTAACACCCCCGCTAAGGACCCGCATGGTTCCAGCTCCGCGCCCCCCACCCCGGGACGTCCAGGCCCCGCTCCTATTGGCCTACGTCCCTCGACGTCACGGATCGGCACCTCCCATTGGCTGCGGCCCCGGAGCGGTTACTAGGTGACCGAGGCCACCTCCCCTCCACTGGCCCAGGCTGGGCACGTAGCCTCCTCCTCGAGGGCGGAGGCTGGGTTTGCTTTTGTGTCGCCTACCCTTAGCCTAAACACACAGTAGGCGCTTAACAATTGCTTATTAATCGACAAGTATTAGTTCCTCCATTTTACAGACGGAGAATGGGTTACACAATACATAGACCTCAAGCTTTCAAACTGAAAGGGACATTAGCGCTTCTCTAATTGCTCCCAGGGCAATTTGGAAACGCCCAGAAGCAAAGGGACTTGTCCAAGGTCACACCGTCAGCAGTTTCTAAAGATCAGAGCAAGGATTCAAGCTCGGGTCCAAATCCCTACAATGCTCTACCTTTGCTACCTGCATCGCTGAAAATGCCAGCTTACCTATGCCTCGGTGGTCTTCTAGGTGATTTTCCCTGATGTCCTGTGCGGCTCGAAGGCTAGGTGACATCTGTGTGTCCCCCAAAGGGGTCTCTTCCCAAACATTCCTCGCAGGCACAACAGAGCGCTCACTCTTCCTTCCCACACTGGCGAGTCTCAGCTAGGGACCAAGAGGATTTTTTTTTAAGAAGAAAAAGATTTTGAGGAAATGTCCTGTTTAAATTGCAGCTCTTTTGAGGTAGCCGCTCCAGGCTGATTAATTAATTCAAACGGAAGGAGCAGAGCTGAAACATTATCCTGGAGAGAGAGGAGGGGTTTGAAACCTACATGGGGGGTGGGGGTGGAGGGGAAGGAAATTAGTCGGATTGTTTAGTTAAGGGGAAAAAAATTCTTTGGATCCTGTCTTTGTCCTGTCGGTTTCTCATCTAGTGGTTCTTCTTTGGAGGGCAAGTGGTTCTCTTTGGGCATCGTTACCATCCATAGGTGATGCCATTTCAGTTCATCTCAATTCCACTTAGCCCCCCCTCCCAGTAGTATTTTGACAGGAAGTTCAAACTAGCAATGACCACTAATTCATCCAAACTGGAAAACAATATGTAATGATTTTTGTCAGAAAACTAAAACATGACTTCCTTTAGTGTCAAAATCTCAATACTTTTGGCAGTTTGACTCTAGTTTCTGATAATTATATTTAGAGTCCGTCATCCCTAGAGCACCGCTGTGTGCCATTCACTGTACTAGGCACCAGGGATATAGATAACAGCAAAGAAAAGACAATCTTCCCTCCAGGAGCTTACATTTGGAAAGGAGAAGGCAACTCAGGAAAGACAGCTGGAGAGGGGGGAGGGGGAGAAGGTGCCCAGACAGGCTATCATGGGGAAGTCCTGAAAGTCAGCCACACAAGCGAAAGGGGAATGAAGCATGGCTGGCCTGGGCCTGTCCCCCAAGTGAAGGCCACAAAAGGGACTCACCTATGTGAGAAGAGGGTTTGGTGGAGGAATATTCAAGGGTGAGAAGACCTCAAGTAAGACTACAGGCTGAGTCATGGTTGTGACAGCCAGGAGGGGAATTGCTCCAGTGGGCCACTAACCATCAATCCCCTCTATTCCCATCTTGGAGGCAGCTAGCTGATGGGAAAAGGAGCTGCATAAAATCATAGCTTGATATCATTTTAGGGATAAAAGGATATTGTCTGGGAACATGCCCTCCTCATTCCCCTCTTCTCACCCCACCCCCCACTCAAAAGGCAGAACAAGACATTTCAAATAGAGTCAATGTGAAAATTCATTTTGCTTGATGATGTAGACTCATTACAAGGCTCACTGAAGCATATTTTTAAGTGGAGAGGTTAGAAGAGAAGAAAGGCCCAGAAAAGCTTGGAAAGCCACAGGTTAATTTTGCTACATTGTTGTTTGTCCTTTGTTCTCAAAGAGGACCACGACATCAGGGAGGTGATGCCATGACATGCAAGTGAATTGGATTTTAAGTGAGACGGGGCTATGCAGAGTCACCAGCCTCCCTCTCTCTCCTGGAGCCACCTGGGTCCAGTGACAAGATATGGACCAGGATGACTAGAGAAGACCCTGGACACAATGGGAGACCTTGACCTTTTTAAGCTAAGGTCTTTCCTAGGTCTTGGTTTAATTGAGGCAACACCCATTCAGTGATTAAGGCCTGATGCCCTTGGTCCTCTTCCCTCTGACCACATAGAATATTACAATTTTGCTATAGACTTAAAAAGAAAAGCATGTTATAATGCCAGAGATCTGCAACTTTGCATGTAGTCCTCTGTTTCTGTTTTATGATGATTATGTGAATGCTCATTCTGTTTGGTTTTTAAATTGGGAATAAAACAATATATATATTTTAAATTCTGAGAAAAAAAAGACTGCTTCAATCTGGTGGGACTTATGGGCACACACCCAGAAGTTCCCAGGCTTCATGTTCCATGTTGATTTGCCCTTTTAAACCATATAAAAATGTTTGTGGAAGGAGTGGCGGGGCATAGGCTATTTGCCTAGTTTGGAGCCAGTTCATGACTCCACCAATACAAAATACGTTTACAGTATTGTGCTTCTTAAAGTACTTCTCTTTCTGTGTGTCCCACAGAGTAGCACTGTTAGTGACTTACACATAGTAGGTATTTAAAGTTTTTTTAATTAATTTGATTTGAAGAGTCTTCTAGTATTACCTACAGAGTCTCCAATGTTTGACAGATTCAGTAGGCAAATTATTTTTTTATTTTTTATTTTTTGCTTTTTGGATGGGGAAGGCAGAGCAATTGGGGGTAAGTGACTTGCCCAAAGTCACTTGGCTAATAAGTGTTGTGTCTGAGGCCGAATTTGAACTCAGCTCCAGGACTGGTGCTTTATTCATTGTGCCACCTAGCCACCCCGAGTAGGCAAATTATTGAACTCAGAATACTATATTTGGTTGTTCAGCCATTTTTCGGCTTTGTCTGACTCTCACCCAATTTTGGGTTTCCTTGGCATTTGCTTTGCTTTGTCATTTCCTTCTCCATCTCATTTTACAGATGAGGAAACTGAGGAAGACAAGGTTAAATTACTCCTCCAGGGTCACACAGCTAGTAAGCAATGGAGGCCAGATTTGAACTTGGGAAGAGAAGTCTTTCTGACTCCAGGCCCAGCACTCTATCCATTACTATGTAGTTGCCCACAGTTAAATTTCCTCCATTATAAAAATGAATATAACCCGTTTTCCTTGCCAATGAGTTCAATTGCCTGGTTGCTTTCTGTAAGTTCTGTTTTATTGGTGAGAAATTTGCTTCGACCCCATCCTGTGGAATATTCCTAGTTTGTTCCCATTCAGTGGCAAGGGAATTAGCTATATTCCCAGAGAGGTCATGTCCTTAGCACTGCAGCACCTTTTAAATAATTCATAGGTGTTTCCCTTTTGGTTAGAGGGCAGCCTTCCCCAAAGTACTGGCAGCCTGGAGAGATGCATCATGGTCTAATGGACTTGGGGGTAAGAAGGCTCAGGTTCTAGTCCCGACTATAACACCGGCTGCCACTTGTCTTGAACTTGACACAGCATCTTGACCTCTTTTCATTTGTAAAATGGGGGTGAAAATACCTCATTGGGTTGTCGTACTTAGTAGAAAGTTTGAGTTATCATTGTGATAAAGGTTCTTTGTTTTTGCTCCTCTCCCCAAATTCTGCCAATAGTGGATTCATTCCTTTGGGTTAAGCATTTCTCTCCTAAGGATTCACTTTTTAAATTCTAAACACCTCTGGAAGGGAAGCACACAAAGTCCCTGACACTCAGCACAAGTTTATTAGATGCTTGTTTTTCCTCCCTAGATGAGAATAAGGTTATTGGGGAATCGGGAAAGGCTAAGTTGGGAGAGAGCAGTCATTTAAATGTAAGAGGGTGTTTGTATGTGGAGGGGAGGCTACAGGTAGAGAAAGCAATGCCCCTGAGACAAACACCAAATTACTTAACAATTTTGTTTGGAGGAGGCAGGATATAGGGCAACAAACATGGTGCACAGGATTGGGCAATGGATGCAGGGTCAAGAGGACCAGGATTCAAATCCTGTCTCGGGCACTGTGTGACCCTAGACAAGTTGCTTTACACTCATTTGATTTGAGGAGTCTTTTAGTACTACCTAAGGGGTCTTTGATATTTGATGGATTCAGCAGGCAAATTACTGGACTCCCAATACTACATTTCTGCCATTATAAGAATAAACACAACCCATTCTCCATGCCATTGACTTCATTTCCCTGGTTGCTTTCTGTAAGCTATATTTCACCAATGAGAAATCTGCTCTGATTCCGTTTTATACAATATTCTTTTTTATACTCTCAGGTGAGATAATATCTGAGAAGCTCTTAACTCAATACCTGATTCATTGTAGATGTTTGTTCTCTCCCAACCCCTGCTGCCTCAGTTACCTCATCTGTAAAAAGAGGGGTTCCTTTCAGCTCTAAATCTATGGTCTCATGACTAGGAAAGGGAGACAAACATGGCATCTTCCTGTTCTCCTTTTCATCCATTGTTATAACAAAGAAGTCATATTCTAAAACCATAGTGCTAGAGCTGGGAGGAACTTACAAGGCATTCTGACTTTGATATTTTTACGGAGGGGGGCTCTAAAGGCAGGAAAGGGAGGTCACATTCAAAATCCCAGCTAGGACCTGAACAAGGTTGTCTGACTCAATTCCCAGACCATGTGACATTATTATGCCCAGAAGAGGATGAAGGATGCATAGAACAGGACAGAAAGCAAAAGAAACGACATTTCCCCACCAGCACTCTGGTGCCCAGCATCAGTGATGAAGAGGAGGGTGAGTTCCCCATTTTCTCACAAGTGTTTAGTCGGTGATATGGGGGTAATTGTTCTGAATATGCTCTCCAAAGAGCTGAGGAATTCCATTCTTGGGTGATATTGAGCAAGTGTTCTTCCCTTTCCGGGCTTCCTCTGTAAAAGTAAGGATTTGGATTGATAACCTGGAAGGTGCCTTCCAGTGAGCAGTGCCTTGTTAAGGGTGCTGAATTTGTGGTCAGAGGAAGGCTCTTCAAATACGGGCTTTGCCCAAGCTAATCAGCCTCTCTGGGTCTTCATATGCAGCTCTCAGAAATGAGGGGCAAGAAAAGCATTACAAATCGAGAGCAGGCTTCTAATACCACCATATTGTCATATTGATTGTGTGACCCAAGGGCACGCATGGAACTACTCCATAAACTAGCCTGGAAATTGACCAGAAGGTTCTGCTCTGTACTGGTGGAGGGAGTTCTATACTCCAAGGGAATCACAAGCTCTGACCAAAATAAGGGAGTTGGACTGGATCAGAGGGTCTTAACCTGGGGTCCATGGACCCTGATGGGTCTTTGGATAGATTACAGAGGATTTCTGAGCCTGGATGGGGAAAAATACATCTTTATTTTCATCAACCTCTGGCTGAAATTGAGTTTTCCTTCCAATTCTGAATGTAAGCAGCAAACTAAAGTGTTACCAACAACTGTACCTTTTCACCAATAGAAGAAACCACAGTTATTTTCCTATCACATTACAATTGTTGCAGATGTCTTGAAATATCATTTCTCTTCATCATTACTTGGAAATTACTGTAGCTCTTGGAAGGCGAACTGGGGAGGCTTTAATTCCATTTGCAACAACATATCTTTATAAATCAGGTTATCCACACTTGTAACTATTCAAAGAAAAACTCAACTCAATAGATGTTCATTTGATGTTGCGCATATTGGCTTGTTAAAGACAGCTGTAGAGTTTAATGTAATTATTCAAGCTAATTAACAATGACTTTTTAAAAAATAAAATGTAATGTTAGACAGCCTACATTTTACAATATCTTGTCTTGCTGTTTATTTAATACATTAATAAAGAAGCATATATGACTATATTACAATGAAAACATTTTGATAATTGCATCTCATTATAATTAGTTTCCTTGGTAATCCTTGATAAATTTTATGCATTTAGAAACATTACTCTGAGGAGGTATCCATAGGTTTCCCCAGGTTGCCAAAATTTGTTTCAGGACACAAAAAAGATCCCATTTGAGCTCTAAATTTGTGATCATATAATCACTCCCTTCTTCTCCTTTGAGTATCTCAGCTACAGGAAACTCCTGAAGTGCTAGGGCTGGGGTGGGACAGGCCTGTAGAGCTCCCTGAGCCCTCTTTCCTTCCCCACCCCTTGGAATCACTGGTCTCATCTGGAAAATAAATCAATTCCTTCTCATTCACCACTGACCTTTCCTCAGGTACTTAGGGTTTCAGGCTCTGGGGTTCTTTACATTTTAATTTAAACTGACTGGCAGCATTTGGGGGTTTGAGGGCACTGATTTCATAAGGTTGTTTACCTTCTACTCAAGGGTGGTGTTTTTGATTACTGCACATATAACAGAAGGATTTTTCAACGTGCTGCTGAGATCCCCTGGGCGCTTATCTGCGGAAATGAGACATGTTAGAGGTGAAAGAAAAGGAAGTGCAATGGGATATCATAACATCGTCTTGGAAATAAGAAACTGATTCCTTTAGAAATTTCAGTGACTTTTACAGATTAAGAGGGACTGGACCTGTGATTTCATTGATACAGGAAATTGCTCCCATGTTACAGATGAGGGACATTGAGACTCAAGAACTTATGAGACTTGCCCAAGGTTACACAGTTATTGTCAGAGGCAAAATCTGAACCCAAGTTTCTGGAATCTGACTTCATTTATGACTTCTATACAGATAGGGCCCTGACTACCAAAGTATTTGTTTTCCCAGTCAAGGGACCAAGCATAGATGGAGGCCTGTCTCCCAAAGGGGATCATGGGTGTGGTGTCTTTGTTCTGTGGGCATACAGTCTGCAGGTAGTTGCTGTTTCTCCTTTTCTTTCTTTGAGGGAAAGCAAGGGAGAGGAAATAACTTAAAATCATTTTCAAAATAAATTGTATTGATACAGTTTTTCAGTCTCCCCTCCCTCACCGAACCTTCCCCTAGACAAAAGAAACCAGTTAGACAAAAACATCTCTCAAGTGCATCTGAGGATATCTACAATATTTTTTCCTAGTAAATCCCTTCACCCCTTAGCCCCTTTCCCCCACCCTCCCACCTTGTGATCCAGGAGGTATCAGGGAGATTGTTTCCTTATTTGTTTTTAAGAACTTTAATGCTTTAACTTCCCCCCCCCACCTTGGCATCAGCTTATACAAATCTTTCTATGCTTCTTTAAATTTATCTTATTTGCCAGGACACCACAACACATTCAGAGACAGTACTTTGTTTTACTGCTCCCCAATTGATGATTACCCTTTTTGTTTCCAGTTTGTTGATATCGTAAAGAGTGTTGCTGTGAATATTTTGTTATATATTGAAACTTGTTTTGGTCTTTGACTTCTTTGGGATTATTTTCCCAGTAGAGGAATTACTGGGTCAAAGGTGATGGACAGTTTACTGTATTTTCTTGTGTGATTTCAAATTGTTGTTCAGAAGAGGCAGACCACTTCACAGTGCCAGCAAAAGGTACACCAGCACATCTGTCTGCCCACTGCCAGCATCGACTAACTATTCCCATTTGTTAGCATCTTTGCCAATTCAAATGTGCCTCGAGTCGGACCTCAGCATTGTTTTAATTTGCATCTCTTATAGTGATGCAGAGCTTATTTTCATGGGATAATTTATAGTTTACAATTCTATTCTGAAAGGATTGCTATTTTATTGAGTAATGGATCTGTTGGTATTACATGGTTGTGTCAACTGCTTGTGTTAGAGAAATTTTGCCTTTCTTTTCCTTCCTTTCTGCCTCTCTCCTTTCCTTTCTTTCTTTCTTCCTTCCTCTCTCCCTTCCTCTCTCCCTTTCTTTCTTTCTTTCTTTCTTTCTTCTTTCTTTCTTTCTTTCTTTCTTTCTTTCTTCCTTCCTTCCTTCCTTCCTTCCTTCCTTCCTTCCTTCCTTTCTTTCTTCCTTTCTGTCTTTCCTGTCAGGAGTGAGGTAGACAAAAGCCAGGGTCTAACGCTCCAGTCTATTGCTGTATTGGCTCTGCTTTACTTCATCTCTAGTCCCTTTGATGCTGTGACATTCAGGAGCTCTGCTCATTTGATGGAAAAGATCTCTCCCTTGACCTTGAATCTGACCCCCAAGCCACATTCCCAGGAGGCAATAGTGCAGTCATAAATCAAGGCATATTACCCAGGCAAAAGCAAAAGCTGACTGACTTTGTTGCAAGGGGGCAGACGAGAGTATTCCTCAAAAATTCATTGAAATTTGTAAATGGAAGCAAACTTGAGAAATCTGTGAAGGAGAACTGGGAACTCTGAAACCATGTAGTTCAGCTCTCTCATTTTTCAGACAGAAAATGGACAACCAGAAGGTCAAGTGATTTGCCCAAGGTCACTGGGATAGTAAGCAGCAGAGTCAGCATTCAAAGCAACTTCCATCACTCCAGAGCCTGTGCTCTTTCTCTGGGTCCACAGCCAAGTCTTTCATTTGGAAGATGAGAGGCATAGAGCAGAGTGGGTCAGATGAGTTAAAATATATAAAGCTCTTTGCAAACCTTAAAGTACGGTATAAATTCAGCTAATACTATTACTCGTCATCACCAAGGTCACTTATAAGTTAATAGTGAGAACATGTCTAGAATACAGTCTTCTACCTCTTACTCCAAGCTTCTCTCTATCCTGAATTTGTTTTGCCGAAATGTAAGCTTTGGTAAATCTAAAACTTAGACACAGAAAACACTCTATAATCTACAAAAGATGAGGTTTCGGCATAAGCAAACCATAGTGTCAAGGTAAAGGAATTAAGATGGGCTTTTTGTTTGTAAGCCTTCCAACATTTCTCCTCACACTTCCTTATAAACATTACCAAAATTTATGTTATTTCCCTGTGAATGGCTTTTTTTTTAACAGAATGACAAGATAAAACCTTATGTTTTTCAGCTGTAAAGCTATAAATATTCCCAAAGGTCACCCTCAGCATGGAGACAATTTGCCTCCTGTCACTGTATGTCTCTATGCACTGGCAAAGTCCCAGGAAGGCAGACCTGCTTACCTGTTTCTTTGTGCCAAGCCTGAACCCAGTTAGGAGAAAAGCCTCACAAAGCAGGAGAAGGCAGCCCCTCCAGTTCCTAATAAAAGACCTCAATGGAATGAAATTAATGTCAAGGCTGAAATGCAGATTTAATAAGAAGAGAGCATTGAAAGGAACCAAGTCCCTCTTTTCGTCTTGGCATCTGTTTGAGAAAGTGCTTGATTCTATTTCTTTATAATCAAGGAATTACAAAGTCTTCAAGTTTGAAGGTGCCACAAGAGGCCATCTATTCTAACCCATATCCCAGGAAGAATCCTGCCCCACCCCCCTTACTAAAGTTAACACTTCATTTTGGGGGGTCCCATCTAACTGTGAGCAATTCCTTGTTGGCTATAAGATTTCTGGGACAATAACTCTCTAGCCAGTAAACTGTCTTTCCCACAGTTTTGTTTCCAAGTCTGAGAGTCCTAGGGAGAATTCCTACCTGAATGCAGCTCAGGTCTGCGTTAGGGTGGCCAGGTTTGCCTGGGATAGGAAGAGTAGAAGCACCTTAGCAGCAGGCAGAAGGCACTTCTGAGTCGTGGTTGTGGGTCTTCACTCTATTCTTTGATCCTCCTGAAGAAATAGGCTTTCTGATGTAAGTGCGCTCTGCTATTCCTGAGGTTCAATCTTCTTTGGGGCTCAATAAATATTCCCTAAATCCTGGGGCGGGGAGGGGAGAGAAGAAGCGGTGGTGGGAGAAGGGAGAAGGCAGGCTCTTTTCCTTTAATGCCTCTCCCACTTCTGGACTGGTCCAGAAACCCTAATTTAAATCTTGCCTCTGAAAAAATAGCCTTTCAATAACTATAATCTCAGGGGAGGACAACTTTGAAAAGATGGCATTTTAAAGGTGTGATTTATCACTCAGTTCAAGAAGCAAGGAGGCAGTCAGTCTCAAAGAGTAACAGCCAAGGAACTTACATTTGAATCTAAGTGAACTTCATCTGCTTTCTACTAATTGTGCTTGCATAAGTGATCTTTTTGAATGTTGAGAGAGAGAGAGAGAGAGAGAGAGAGAGAGAGAGAGAGAGAGAGAGAGAG
>CM053601.1:151607647-151632020 GCA_028646575.1 Pseudocheirus occidentalis | reverse complement strand
GCAAGAGCCCTTGGCCTCGATGGGTCGCGTCAGCCCCCCTGCTATCTGCAGGCCGAGGGCTCTGAAGCAGTCCAGTGGGGGGCCGCCGCGGCTCTCAGAGGTCCCTGCTGCAACAGCCGCCTCCCGCTGCCTCCTTGCCCTGGGAGCAGTTTGGCCGGACCGCTCTTCTCCTCCCCAGTTAGCAAAATCCACTGACCTTTCTCTTAGCCTTTTTGTCTTCTGGCCTGATAAATGTGGTAACTCTGCCTCCAGTGCAGCCTATCTGCTCTCCTGTAGTCGCGGTTCCCCGCCCGATGCCCCAGGGCCTGAGCCGGCGGGGGGTGGGGAGGAATGGGGGGGGTGTTTCAGCCTTGGGTCCCAGACTGCTGTGAAGAGCACTGCCTGCTGAGCTGCCTGTAGTGCTTTCTGTCTTGTGGAGAGTTTTGGAGCTTGAAAATCTGTTTAGAATCCCATTTTATGAGTTTTTTAGCATGTTTGTGTGGGAGCTGTGGTGCTTTGCTGCTTCTACTCCGCCATCTTGGCTCCGCCCCCCCTCCTTTTCCCTTTTTAAAAATACCTTTGGGATCCAATCTTAGTAGTGATATTGCTGGGTAAAAGGGTATACATAATATTATAACCCTTTGGGCATAGTTCCAAATTGCTCTCCAGCACAGTTGGATCAGTTCACAACTCCACCAACAGTAAATTAATGTCCCAATTTTCCCACATCCCCTCCAACGTTTGTCCTTTTCTTTTTCTGGCATATTAATGAGTCTGAAATGATTCCTAAGAGTTGTTTTAATTTGCATTTCTCTAATCAATGCTAATTTATAGCATTTTTTCATATGATTATAGATAGCTTTGATTTCTTTGTCTGAAAACTCATTCAGTCTCTATCAATACATATTTCCTATTATTGGAAGTTATTGATAGTTTAAATCATTGATTATATCAACTCAGGTTATGACCTGTGAGATACAATTAAATCAGGATTTTTTTTAAGCTTATAATATGATTGATCAAGAACTCTTTAGCATGGGAATAGGCAAAGTGTCTGCTGTCATTTTGTTGTTGTTTTATTATGCTTCTCTTATTTATATTATCTCTAATCTGTAGTTTTTTGCAGTCATCTTTTAAAGACACTTTTCCATTTTATGGGTAAGTTTAGCTGAAACTAGAGAACATGATCTATTTTTACCTTAAAACCACCAATTGGTAGTCCTATGTATACCCTTCTGTGAACCTACCTCACTCTGGAGCCCACTACATTAGAATAAGCCTGAGAGTGGAAAACTCTTTTTCAAGCTCTGTCATTTTCTGAGGCAAGGGAGAGCAACTTTGCATTTAGAAGACATGTGATAGTTGGTGGAGAGGCAGTTGTTAAAGGAATCTGATGATCTTTCCCTGCCCCCTAGGCCCTTTGATAGGCTTAAGTGGCTCTGAGAATCTTCTCTGATTTGGAAGTATACTCTGCCCCCTAATAGGCTGAATGTGGTCACATGGAGCCTGTGGCAGGAGGCTTGTTCTTCAGGAATGCCCACACCTTGTTACTTTGTGATTGGGCAGTGGGTCAAGAGGGCTGTGACATTCTCTGATGCAGGAGAAGGTTATATACACCCTGATGTGAAGTTTTGCCTTGGGGCTCACTTTGGGAAGAGGTGGGTGATTTGGCCAGATGAGACTCTGGGAAGCTGTTGAGCCCCCCAGCTTTGAAAATCCAGATGTTAGTGCTTCCCTCTCTGATAACTAACTAGGTGTGGATGTAATAGTCAGATAGCTGGAAGCCCGTCTGCCGATCTGTTTGCCTGTAACTTCTGTTTGTATTCTGTTTGTATTCCTGAAGTTCAGGGTGCTGACTTTTTCCCCTGAACTAGGTAAATTATATATGTTTGATTGATTAAAGTAAGACTGTTAACCCATTTTGCATTACTTTCCTTTAGAAAAGCAGATCTAAGAACCTATGCTAGCAGCCGTCCTGGGTGTGCTAGAGTGCTTGCTGACATAGCAATATACTGTAGTGGGAGAGGAGTCAGGAAGACCTGAGTATGCAGCCCACCTCTGACACTTAATGACTGTGTGACTCAGGGTAAGTCATTTAACCTCTCAATTCCTCAGGTCTCTGTTCCTCTCTAAGTGACAGAGAAGATGCTGACCTGCATTGGTAGGGGAAGTTTCTTTTTCCAGGGAAATTTCATACCAAAGAGATAACAAATCTTGTTTTTATCCTTATAGGGGTGAGTGGCTCTAGCAAGAAGACAAACAGTGCTCTCAATGACAAGGCCCATAAAGAGTCTTTGAAATCATTTTTGACAACCTGTCAAAGCTCTCGTTCTTTTAGAACTAACTGCTTTTCTCAGGAGGGATTAGAAGGGAAACATCTAGACAGAAGGAATTCTCTCTAAGGAGGGGATGATGGAGATCTTTGTTCTTTAACCCTCCAAAGTATATTCACATTTCAAATAAGGACAGATGGCAGACTCAAGAGAATGACTTTAATGGGAGAATTCTAGACCTCTGACAGATCCTTTCTTCCTTCCTTCCTTCCTTCCTTCCTTCCCTCCTTCCTTCCTTCCTTCCTTCCTTCCTTCCTTCCTTCCTTCCTTCCTTCCTTCCTTCCTTCCTTCTTTCCCTCTTCCATCCCCCTCCCCTGTCCCTTAGGCTGGAAATTTAGTGATTGGCATGAGAGCTTCTACTTGCTTTGTTCCTCACATGTTTTGGTTTACCCCTCCTTAGACAGACTGATTGAACCTCCCAATTCCTAGCATTCACCATATTGATATTAGGTTTAATGCAAACACCCAATTAACTTTAGATCACTGTGGTTCAGAACTCTTGAGTCAAACAATCCACCAGCCTTTCATCTCCTTGGTAACAGAGACTACAGATATTTGAAGCCACTCCTGGCCTCAATAAATATTTATTGTAGGCCTACTCTACGCAAAGTATATTCCATATTCTGAGGGAGATATGAGAATTAGAGAAAGCACAACTTCCCCTCATGGAGCTCACAGTAAGATACAAATCCATAAAATTATAATGCATAATATTGCATGTTAAGTACATCAAATAGGCATAGAATACAATTCTATCTGGGGCCTGATGGGAAGGTTATAACTGATAGGAGGAATCAGGGAAAGTTTCATGGGAGAGGCAGCATTTGAGTTGGGCTTTAAAGTATGGGTAGGAGTTATTAAACAAAGAAATGGGGGCCATTATTCTAGGCACAGGGAACATCATGAGTATATATGGAGGAGGAATGAGTGGGGGAGATGTTCAGAAGGCAGCCTAACTAGAAAGTACCAATATCATGGCAACTCAGTGGGACCTCAGAGGGCATCTAGTCTAACCTATACCTGAACATAGTATCCCAGATGTGGTCTGACCTTGGGCAGAGGACAGCAAGGTTATTAGCTTCCTCCCTATGGGAGGTATCCCTTAATACTTTCTAAGTATTACATTCTAATTAATAATAATTATTACTTTCTAAGATGGTCTCCCTTCTTTGACTGCTAAGATACATAGTTGACTCTTTGCACAAAGATCTTCCATTGACCTTATTTATTATCCATATTTTGGGGATTCACCAGCAGACCTCTAAGACCACAGGTCATTTTTCTGGATATCATCCCCTTTGAATTATTGCTTCTTCTACTGACTTTCTTCCTATGTTGATTTCAGTTTGGTCAAAGCTTAGACTTGGCAGAGGGCAGTAGCATGAAATAAATGCAACTCTTTAGGGGAGAGTGGGAGAGGACATTTGGCCCATAGCATTTAGAACTGAAAGGGCTCTTAGAGGTTGTTTAATCCAGTTTTCTCTTTTTTATAGATAAAGGCAGTTTTAGAGATGAGGCTCAGAAAGGAAGAGGGTCTTATCCAAAGTCACATAGTTGGGGGTTGGGGAGAGTAGGATGCCATTCCCAGGCCACTAAAATCCCATCATACAAAGACTTTTTAAATCAGGAAAGGTCCCACCCTGACCTGAGACAGTCTCCACAGTTGCAAACTGCCTTAGAAGAAGCTGGACTCCTGGGGAGGCATAGGTCTATGTGTGTGTAGACACCATTTTACTGCTGGGAAATTGAAGGAAATCAGCATTTTCATCTCCTTCCTCCCAACCTGTGGTTGGTTTGGAATGAGCTGTCTTCTTAGGAACCCCTTCTTCCTGGACAATTATCCATTCATTTTAAATAATGTCTCTTGGTGGGCAGACAGTGCTTTTTCAATTATTCATATCTTCAGATTTCTCTTGATGAAATTAATTTATTTTTTTCTTTGGAAGTTTCCACGGCTATGCTGGAGAGAAGGAGAGAAAGAGAAAGAGAGAGAGAGAGACAAGAGACAGAGAGAGAGGGAGGGAGGGAGGGAGAGACAGAGAGACAGAGACAGAGGGACAGAGAGAGACAGAAACAGAGACAGAGAGACAGAGAGACATACAGAGACAGAGGGACAGAGACAGAGAGAGACACACACAGAGGGAGAGCTTTAAACCATCTTTAAACTCTAACAGAGTAGAAAAGATCACTGAATGTAGAACCAAAGGATTTGGGTTCCAGTGTTAGCTATTCTATTTGCTAATTGTGTGACCTTAGACAAGTCAGTATCTCTTGGCTTCACTGCTAAAACTAGGGGATTGGACTAGATGACCTCTGGGACCCCTCATTAGCTCTAAGAATTATTGCTAAGTACAAAGACAAAAGCAAAAGGATGTTACCTGGTGTCAGAAGATGTGGATTCTAATCTAGGCACTACCACTGACATTTTCCATTTCTGGGTCTCGGTTTCCCCACCTGTAAAAATGAAAGGATTGTACTTGGAGACTTCTAAGGGCTCCTTCTAGCTTTGGCATTCTCTGAAGAAATAGGTCTAATATTATTTTGAAGCCTGCCAGTGACCAGGGACTCTGGATTTGGGCCTACCATCTCATTTAGAATTGTGAAATATAACTAACAGATTGGTAATTTCCACACAAAAAAGATGATCAGAGATTTTCTGGAGCGTTGAGCATGTCTGGAAATGAATATAAACATGAGAGACTCTGTGGTCTTTCAGAGACTCACAATAATGGATTTATCTGGTCTAATGCCTGTGTCTGATGATGGATTCAGCCCCATTAATCAGCTGGAAATGTTTTCTTTCCTCAACTCAGAAACTCACTGAGAAATAAATTATTAGAGCTGGAAGAGACCTTAGAGACAGTTCAGTTCAATTCAATGCTTTTATTAAACTCCTGCTCTGAACCAGTCACCCTGTTAGGGGCAGGGAGAAGGTTTGGGGGGGGATCTGAATATGTAAATCCAGCCTGGGGGGGGGTTTATATTGTCCCATTACTCTGATGAAGTTGGCACTGCTACTCTCCCTCAAAACATTCTCTTGGTCTCAGGGACTAAGAGAAGGTCAGAAGACTGTGAGGAGAGATTGAATTCCACCCCATATCTACTTCCTGGGAGAGGGGACAGGTGGAAAAGGGCACTGATCCATTCCCGAATCCCCATGCCAGCTCCTTGCTGTAGCAGAAAGAGCCATCAACCTCACCTGAGAAAGTTTACATCTCTTTCTCACCCCAGAACCCTCAGAGGCTCAAGTTTCATTGAACGTGTACCTGGAGAGGAACACAGAGAAGGATTAGCTGAAAAGGATCTGAGAGATCATCTAGTCCAATTTCCTTATTTTCAAGATGAGAAACTGAGGCTAGACAGGGTTAAGTGA
This sequence comes from Pseudocheirus occidentalis, assembly GCA_028646575.1. Lineage (NCBI taxonomy): Eukaryota > Metazoa > Chordata > Mammalia > Diprotodontia > Pseudocheiridae > Pseudocheirus > Pseudocheirus occidentalis. The sequence continues at coordinate 151,626,335 of CM053601.1, read as the reverse complement.
CATGCCCAAGGTCACACAGTGGCTAAGTCAGGATCTGAACTCAGGTCTTCTGAATCTAGTGTTCTTACCCTAGCTCCTCCTTGCCTCTCATGATACTATGATCCAGTGAACGTTCCTCCTTCCCATTTCTTTTATTTATCATTGATTATACTTCCATGACTTTCATGTCTGTTTCCCATTCCTTCAAAGCTTTTGGCAAGGTCGCTGGCTGCCTAGTTCTTTATCAGATCAGTTAATTAGTGGCATTGTTTCATCTTCTAACACCTCCTTGGGTGATAGTTAGCCCTATGACCTTCATGCAGAGGGAGATATGACTCATGTTTGGCTGAGAGAATGTTGAATGTCAGGATACATATCTGTGTAAGTGGCAGACACTTTGAAAAAGATGCTCTAGGTCTCAAAGAGGGAGATGGTTGAAAGAGAGAGAGAGACAGAGAGACAGAGATACAGAGAGAGACAGAGACAGAGACAGAGAGACAGAAAGCGAGAGACAGAGAGAGAGACAGAGACCGAGAGAGAGACAGAGACAGAGAGAGAGACGAAGAGAGACAGAGACAGAGAGACAGAGACAGAGAGAGAAGAGAGACAGAGAGACAGAGACAGAGAGAAAGAGAGACAGAGACAGAGAGAGAAGAGAGACAGAGAGACAGAGACAGAGAGAGACCGAGAGAGAAAGAGAGAGACAGACAGAGAGACAGAAAACGAGAGACAGAGAGAGAGACAGAGACAGAGAGAGAAGAGAGACAGAGAGACAGAGACAGAGACACAGAGAGTGAGACAGACAGAGGAGACAGACAGAGAAGAAAGAGGCACAGACTTTTAAATGGTGGAATGGAGCCCTCAGAGCTGAGGACATATGTGGGAAGCTGTTCCTTGACCTCCTTGAGCCCCATGGCTTACAAAACTAGAGGCTGCTGAAAGTGGACCTCTCATAGGTGAGATTATTTTTTTCCCTCCTTCTCTCTTTCCCTGTTTCCCTCCTTTCTTCCCTCCCCTTCTTGTTCCCTCTCCCTCTTTCTTTTTCATTCCCTCCCTGCCCCCTCTCTCCTGGATTGACCTTAAATCTTATCTCGCTCCCAGCTGAAGAACCCATATACTCTTGTGTGTTCCTCAGTATCTATATCAGTCTGTAGGACTTCTATTTCTATTTGCTTTTATTTTGCTTAGATAAATGGGTTTGCTTGATATTTATTATTAGTGATGGTCTTCTGCAGGTGCCATCCCTAAAATACGTCTAGCACCAGTCTGAGTTCAGAAAGAGGGCCACTTTCTTGATCCCCTTTAAAAGGGAGGAGAGCCCTAAGCTTAGTACTTTCTCACCAAATACTGATTATATAAAAGACCATTACAAATGCAACTTCTGCTCATCATTTCTAGCACTCACTCAGCCAATTAGGAGTCCCATTTCCCTCTGATTATGTAGCACAAAGGTCATAGGGCTGGGTTTTTTTTAAAGGCATTACCCAAGGAGATATTACCATTGCTGGACAATCAATTACCTAAGACTGCTGTGTAATAGATGGTAGATGGATGAGGAAGCTGAACATCCAAGCTGGGATTACAAGCCAGGTTTTCTGGCAGTGTTCTCTGCATGGCACCAGGCTGTCACTGGGTCAGGGGGCTCTGGGAGAGCTTCCTCTAATAACACTCCTTAATTTCCTCCTAGACTTAGCTTCTCCCTCGAGAGCTCTGTCCAGTGCCAAGTCCAGCCTCCCACCCCAGGCAGGTAAACCTCTGGAGTCTGGTGCTACCGTTCGAGGTTTGAGTCACTAACTCAGTTACTTGCCGATCAGATGCTAGAGTTTCTTCCCAACCATGTCTCTGCTGAACTCATCAGACTGTCTGTGCAGAGGCTTCTCTGACGGGGAATTGAAGTCTTGGATTGGACCCACATTTATATTTTAAACTTAGGAAGCTTAGGAGAATCTTGGGGCCAGGACCTAATTGCTCAGGGGAGAGAAGTCATACAAACTTCTGGGGAGATAGATCAGCATTTATAAAGTATTTACTACATGTCAGTCATTGTGCTAAGCATGAAGAATACAGATACAAGCAAGTCCTAGAACCTGTCTTCAATGAGCTTTCTGAGACAAGAAATAACAGGGAACTGAAAATGGGGGAGGAAAACACCTGTAGAATGCCATAGAGATGGCTGGGGAATCTATCTAGATACTGACCATCCAAACATTGTAAAGGGCATATAGGTGGAACAGGGCTCAACCTGGAGTCAGGAAGACCCAAGTTCAATTCTGGCCTCAGATATTTGGACCCTGGACAAGTCACTTAAGTCTGCCTTAATTTTTACATCTGTAAAATAAGAATAACCATGGTACCTACCTCTGGGGGTCATCATGAAGATAAATTGAGACTATTTGGAAAGTGCCCAGCAAATCTTAAAGTGTTTATATCAATGCTGGCTATTATTATTCTCACATGGTAATCAGTGAAGGCGCATTCTTGAATTGGCCCTCAAGTAAGGGTTCTGGGATCCAGTCTTAACTCAGACACTAAGTCACTGTATGACCTTAGGAAAATTCCTTTTCTTTTCTAGCCCTCAGCTTCTTCATCTGTAAAATTTAGGAGTTGGGGTCAAGAAAAAACACCCAAAAAACACTGATTCAGAGAAAAAGGCCATGGTTCCTCTTCTGACCCTCTTTACTGCCTTTGTGACATGGGAAAGTCATAACTTTTCTAGACTGCATTTTTGTCATCTATAAAACAAATTGATTGGACCACCCCAGGGGTACCTAACCTTTTTGTGTGTCCTCAAATTTTTTGGCAGTCTGGGGAAATCTTTGGACTCCTGCTCAGAATAACAACTTAAAATACTCAAAGTAGACAAGATTACAGAGGAAATTGAAGGCTGGTGATAAGACAAATGTAACCCAAGCTCACAGAGCCCCAGAAATCTACCTACACAGGCCCATTGACTCTACATTAGGAGCTCCTGGACTGAACAGTCTCTAACATCTCACCAGCTTTAAACTCTATTGCCCTGGACTAGTGAAGTTCTAAGTGCTGTTCCAGTACATAGAAAACTCCCAGAGGGAGAATGACACGGCCAGAGTAATTGGGAACTAGTGGCATTTTTCTGTGTTTTCTCTGCAATATCTCATCCGCTGTCTGACATTATCTCCCTCCCCTCTCCAGTCCTGTGTTTCTAGCTCAGGCAGGGGGAGGGAATGTTCCCAGGACACAGTGAGCCATTTTCTGGGCTCATCTCCCATCTTATCTCCTCATCTCTCTGGACAGAGCCCTCAGTGCTGCTGAGCACTCTCGTGGGACCCAAGCTCCTTACAATGATGCCTTCATCTGTTATCTCCCTCCCGGAAAGTCTAGGTGTCTATGTGGCCATCTGGCTATTTTTATGCCCATCCTTCATCTTGATGACCTTTTCTTTTTGAGGCAGATGTTGTTGTCAGAGGCACAAGGGCTGATGCCTCCCCCAAGATGTCCCCGAGTGGAGAACTACATTTACAGCTAAGAAACAAAAGGTATGGATACTTAGGCAGAAAAGCAGAGGTTAACAAACAGGTTATGCCTACCAAGGCTGAGTGGAGAATATAATACCCCTTGGAGACTTTTAGTAGAGATTTCAGTTGCAGATCTAAGCTTATAGATTAAGAATTGGAAGGGATCTTAGAGGCCATTTAAGATGAGAAACCAAGGCCCAGAGAACTGAAGGGTCTTGCCCAGGGTCAGAAAGCAAGACTGAGGCAGGATTCCAAACCTAGGTCTTTCTGACTCCAAGTCAAGGTCAGGATCAGGAAGGACTGAAGGCCTTCTATCTATCTATCTATCTATCTCTTATTACCCAAGAGACTCAGTATGTCATTGGGGGTGGTGAATTGCCAAGCCCCACAGGGATGGTTGGCACAAATGACCCTTCCCCCTGGAGGATGGAATCCTTGGAAGATGTGTGTTAGGGCTTGGAAACTAGAGGAAAATGAGAAGAGAGTAACGGATTTGAACTCAGGTCCTCCTGACTCCAGGGCCGGTGCTCCATTCACTTCACCACCTAGGAACCCTGGTTTTTGTTTTTTGTTTCTTGAGTCCTCTCTTATATTCTGCTGTGCACAGACATGCTTTTTTCTTTTCTTATTTTCTATTTAAGTTTCAATTTTTAAGTTTATAATATGCTTCTTTTTCTTTTTTTCTATTCTGTATTTAAGTTAAAAAAAAAAGGAAAAAGAAAAATGAGGGAGTGGCTAAGATGATATTGAAAATCCCACCTGGCTCTAACTTTCTATATTCTGAGCACAATCCTGGTCGCTCTATGGGCCTCTGGGTAACCACAAACCTTCATGTACCTTTGAGACTGAGACCAAGATAGGACGGACTCTCCTTTTCCCCATTCTCAGAACCCTGTTTTTCTTACTTGCTAGCTATGTGAACCTGAGCAAGTCATTTAACCCTGTTTGCCTCAGTTTCCTTATCTGTCAAATGAGCTGGAGAAGGAAATGGTGAACCACTTCAGTGTCTTTACCAAGAAAACCTCAAATGGGGTCACCAAGAGTTGAATGTGACTGAATAACAACAACACTTGTTTTAGGCACTGTGCTAAGTGCTTGCTACACCAAGCAAGACAGGTCCTGCCTTCAAGAAGCTTTTATTCTAAAATGAGAAAAAATAAAGGAGATCTGGAAATCTGCAGAAGGCAGGCAGGAGAAATTGAAAGCCTACCCATCAGAGCATGGTGGTCCTAAGGGTGGAGTTCAACCTGTAGAGAGGAGGTAGAACATCAATAATGAGAGTCATCCACTAATGGAAAGCACAGGTTACCTTGTGACTGGAAGAATCTAAGAGTTTGGAATGCAGTTTTCTGGTCATGTGGAAAAGAAGACGTTGATGAGTTCAGGAAGTTTTCAATGAACTCCTCTCTGAGGGCCCTATAAAGGTGACTATTCCACGATGTGATGATGGTGTGATCGGTGTAAGGAGAGGAGAGGCTAGCTCTGTGTGGCAGTGATCCTGAGAATTCCAGATTGGGTAGGTGGGAAATGATATACATACTGTATTCCTGTCATTCTGGGCCAAAAGGTTAGGAATGCAGGTGAAGAGACCCTTTGGATATGGAACCTTCTTTAGCTGCCACTGGGTATAGGGGATATTGCTTGCTGGATTGGAGTGGCAAAATGTGACCAGGGATGAATTGTGAACAACTTCTTTGCTTAAAAGAGAGTAAGAAGGGGGCAAACTGCCTATCATTTGAGCTTTCTTCTTAGTTCAGCAGTCCGCTGATTTTGGGGGTCAAAGAATGTAGGATATCTTGAAAAACAAACCGTCAGTTCATTGTATCAGCTTCCACGGCCAACGTAAAGGTCTGTTCTTATAGCTCAGCAACTTTTGCTTGGGGAACTATCTGGAAGTGGTCAGGTACTCCATGCTCTTAGGCAAAAAGGAGTCTGGCAAGATGGTAGAGCTGACTTAGACCATAGGGGTTTGGCAAGGGTTACTTGATCGGTTATTTAGTAAGCTGAAACAGCTGTGTATTTGACTGGATTGATGGGGAGTGTTAGAGTTTCAATAGGAAACTGATGGACTTCAAACTGAGAAGCTTGGGGATGAAGGACTCAACCCCCAAAATGCTGAATTTGGAATCAAATGACAGCGGTTCAAATCCTGGCTCTGCTGTTTATTATTTGTGCAGCATTGGAATTTGGGGGAAATCAGGAAAGACTCATGTAGAAGATGGTGCTTAACACTCATCTTGAAGACGGAGATTGTGGTGAGATGAGGAGGGAAGGCATTGTGGATGTGGGAGATGCTGGGCACTGCAGTACACTGTCACATATGGGGAACAGAGAGATTTGCAGTTTGGCTGCATCAAAGAATGTTGGAGGGGTACACAATGTACAACGAGGTTGGAAAGATAGATTGGGGCCAAGGGGTGAAGGGCTTTAAGAACTAAATAGAGATATTTGTATATAATACTAGAGACACTAGGAAGCCACTGAAATTTTTGGGTGGAGAAATGATATGATCACATGTGGGCTTGGGGAAAATTACTTTGGTAGCAGTGGGTGGGATGGACAGAAGTGGGGAGAGACCTGAGGCAAGGAAATCAGCAAGGAGGTTATTTGCATAAGTTAGGTGGGAGGTCATGATGGCAAGAACTAGGGTGGCAGCTGTGTGAATAAAGGTAAGGGGTCAGATTGGAAGGATGTGATAGATGTGGAAATAGCAAGATTTAGCATCTAATTAATTGGAAGAGGGGGATGGGGCAGAGTGAGGAATTGAGAAAGTTATGAACCTGGGAGACTAGAAAAAGAGTAGGTTTTTTTTTTCCAGAAAAGGGAAATTATAGATGAAGATTCATCTCTTTCTTTTCCTTGGAAAGGTGGGGAAGAGTGAATATTAAATGTTTTGTATATGGTGTTATCAGATGACATCGATATATTGGTTAACTTTTTGTGAGTAAGACTCACTGGGGTAGGTGCTGCTGATATCAGGACTATTGATACAGAAATGACAAGGTATCACTATGAAGACATAAGGTATCAATGTAAAGACAGAAAAAGTATCAATAAATGTTAAAAATAAAGGATGAGAGTTTGGTTCATCAAGATAGATTCAGCCATAGTAACTGGAGTAGTTGCAATGAGGAAGACTATACTCTCTTCTGACAAGAGTGAAAATAGACTAAAGATGGAAAAAGATGAAATGAATGCTAAATGCAAATGGGCTAATTATAGTTATAAAAAGAAAAAAAGTAACTGGATGGATTAAAATAATGACAGTAACCCAGCAAGATGCAGCTATCTACAAAGAACACACAATGCAAAAAAGACATGAATTTAAGCTGAAAATCTAGAGAGTCATGTGGAAATAAATCATAGATCTTTAGGAAAATAGAAAGAATACTTACAAAACAATAAACTCCTTAGTGAAGAAAAGGCAACTTAAATGGAGTGGTTTCAGAGGAAGAAATAAGTCAGTAATGTTAAAAAAAAAACACCATGCTTATCCATAAGAGCCGCATTCGAGGCTTGTCAATATCACACAAAGGAGATTTTGGTTTTCTTTTTAACCTTATAAAAAATCACCTGGTCTGGTCTCTGACAGTGACACTACAGTTCTCAAGAAGCAACTATCAAGAAAAATGGATTCTTCCATTCAAGAATGGCCTGACAGGGCTTCTGCTATCCAAATCACCCAAGAGTGATGGCTTTAGTGGAGCAATGAGTGGGACCAGGAATGTTGCCAGGAGATTAAAGACATAGCGTGTTGGATAAGGAAGGAGAAGGAGGAGGAAGAAGTCGGCACTGAAAGAAAGCTCATCTGCCCTCTGGCTACTCCAGATTAAAACAGAAAAACTAGAAAGGCAGACAGTCCAAATTCACAGGAGGAGACAAAGGTAGAGGGGGCCAGGGAGGTTTTTCATCCTGGTTTTTGGGTACCAGGGGAAAAATCTCTTAGAGAAATAGACTCAGAGGTAGGAGAACCTGGGTTGAAATCCTGCCTCTGTTACTTACTAGATGTATGGCTCTAGGTAAGTTATTTAATTTCTTAATGCCTTAGTTTGCCTATTTGTAAAATAAGAGGGTTAATGGATAGCCTCTATAGTTCCTTCCAGTTGTAAATCTATGATCTTCTGTTAGGACTAACCCCACCTCAGGAACTAAGGGCCCCTGGAACCAAAAGGCACCAGGCCAGTGATCCCCTTCACTGGGTCTCTGGTCACTAGAAAGTGATCAACCCAATGAGCAGGGCAGGTATCAAACCAGATGCCAGATGTGGTGTCCTATACCACTGAAGACCTGAGTCAACTACAAGCTGAATTCTAGCAATTTCTTGGGGGAAATGCTTAGGGACAACATTGTAAGCTGTATTGAATTGACCTAGGGTGAAATAAACCCCAGAGAATACTGATAACTGATCCCTTGTTGTATTCTCAAATGCAGCAAATCAAATAGAACCCCAGGACTGAGAAAATTGGACCAGTTTCCAATGAATAAAGGGGATTAGTATGACTTAATGGTTCAAAAAGGAGATTTGTCTTCCGAAACTAAATTAAATGAGTGTATTGACAAGTGGTAGTGGTGGCACTGGTGGGTGTTTTCCTATGGGGGCGAGGGAACCAAGCATGGATGGACTAGGAAGTCAACAATTCCGGCCCCCGTTTTATATCGTTAGTAAACATAGAACTAAGTAATGGCACTGATCGATTTTCATAAGACAAAATTGATCTTGATTTTTAAACTAGGTAAAGAAAGAATGGGAAAAGATAATTATAGGCCAACCTGTCTTATTGTCTTGGCACAAAAATATCACATCCAAAACCAGTTTGAGATAGTCTAGCAAGTAGAATACTTCAAAAATTATTCACTCTGATCAAGTTATATATACCAAGAAGGCGTGCTTGACTCAACGCTAGGAAGACGAGCTACAGGCTGTATTCAGCAATGAGGGGAAATCTCATCATTGTATCAATAGAAGTAGCCTTGCCAAAAATTAGCATCAATTCGTGTTCAAAACATTAACAAAACACGTGGATTTTTTTCTCCCTCTGCATGGTGAAAAACACCTATTTAAAAGTAAAAGCTGTCACATGTAACCAATAAACTAAAGTAGTAAACAAAGTTGTCCGTTTTCACCATCCTTAATGGCGTTAGAAACATCAGCAGTCACAATTCAGTACTCTCCTGTATTCCCAATTTCATCCGTAGGTACTCTCTACTAATAGACCACATAAAGGTACACTCACCACCCACCCGTGCCTTTTTCTCCTGTGTTATTCCTGTCTATGTCTTCCCATAAGTTCTCTGTAGAGGACACTTTGAACATTGAAGACTTTATTTATTCCATTTTAGCTGGAGGCAGCTGGGTGGTGTAGTGGATAATCCAGCCTCAAATACTTCCTAGCTATGTGACACTGGGCAAAGTAACCTCTGCCTACCTCAGCTTTCCCTTCTGTAGAATGGGGATAATAACAGCATCTACTTCCCAGGGTTGTTGTGAAGATCAAACAAAGTAATATTTGGATAGCCTTTATACACCTTCAAGAGCTATGCATAGCTGAGGTCTCAATTAGTGAGAATAATGAATCCCTTGAAATGGTCTATTTGAATTCACACTATTCAAAATTATAATTATCATTCCTTCCCATTGGAAATATGAAGTGTGAACTCAAAAAATGAGCCCACTTCAGGGTTACCATTACTTTCACTAATCAAGACTTAGTTGTATTTTTAGTATTGTAGGAATATTACTGCATCACTCAGCCTGAGCTCACTGACTTTTTTGGCTATCCTTTGGAATGCCTTTTTTTGGGCCACTTCTCCCTCTGTCACATTGCTGCTTGGGTGAATATGTTACAACCTGTTTACACCCACCAGGAGTCTTGTCATTGCCACTTGGGCCATTTGCCATTCAAATGTTTCTGTCATTGTGGTCTTTGAAGGTTGGTGGCCACACAACATTAGCAAGAGGACATCATTGTGAAAGAGATGAAGTTTGGATCCAAGGAACAGTCTGGGGTCATGAAAAGTAATGAAAAATGTCCTAAACAAGACCCAGCCAAGTCTCTTTATACTATTGAATCCTGAGCCCAGCTAATTTTCCAATAACACATGAAAAAGAAATCAGAGAGACAAACTCTATGGGGATGACATGACTACATGCTTAGAAAATCCAAGGAACTTGGCAACAAAACAAATTGGGGTTAAAGAAAGAGCAGGATGGGGCCCCAGAGTCATTCATTGTCCTCTATGGTACTGAGAAAGACCAAGAAGAATGAATTTAAAAAGGAAAGATCCGAATTATAATCATTATAGAACTGTAGATTATTTTGGCTTCAAATTTATCTGAGCACACATATGTTATTTTCTATGATTATAATTTCTATATTTTCTATAAATTGTAAAATTCTAATGGAAGAAACAAAGGAAAACCTGAATAACTGGAATAACTAGCCTCATGGCTAGGAAGGTGAAGCATAGTAAAAACACCAATATTTCTCAAATTAATTTATTGATTTAATGCTAGTTAGGTGGTATAGTCAGACTGGAGTCAGTCGGGAAGATCTGAGTTCAGATCTAGCCTCAGACACTTACTAATTATGTGACTCTGGACAGGTCACTTAACTCCTGTTTACCTCAGTTATTAAATAATAACACCTCCCTCCCAGGGTTGCTGTGAAGTTTAAATGAGATAATAAGTATAAAGTGCTTAGCACAGTGCCGGATACACCTTAGCTTTTATATACCAAACAGATATCAATGGGTTTCGTTATAGTAGGCATTATCTGTAACTTTTCCTAGTATGTCAGATATTCCTTTATTAAAGTTACCCATAGAAATGCCTGATTCTAGAATGATTTAGGTGCATAGATCACAAATAAAGATACAGATGCAGATGCAGATGCAGATGCAGATACAGATGCAGATGCAGATGCAGATGGGGACACAGATAGCTAGGTGGTGCCATAGTGGATAGAGTACTGGGCTTGGAGTCAGGAAGACTTATCTTCCTGAGCTGAAATCTGGTCTCAGACATTTACTAACTGTGTGACCCTAGGTAAGTCACTTAACCCTGTTAACCTCAGTTTCCTCATCTGTAAAATGAGCTGGAGAAGGAAATGGCAAACCACTCTAGGATCTTTGCCAAGAAAACCCCAAATCATAGAGAGTCAGAAATGACTGAACCACAAAAACAGTATAGAGCCAGATGGACCTCACGGCTACCTCATTTTACAGACGAAGAAGCTGAGTTCTAGTGTGGTTAAATGACTTCACCAATGCTAGAGCCACATGGGGATTCAGTTGCAGTCCAGGAATTTGAACTCAGATCTTCAGACTCCAAATCTAATTCTCTTTCCACTCTTCCACACTGCCTCATCTGTCTATGATTTAGGTCTATTGAGGAAAGGACATTGTGTAGCATATTTTACTTAGCCATGGGATCCTAGGGTTTATAGCTTGGTTGATTGTAGAAGTCGTCTGGTCTAATCTCCTCATTTGAGAGAAGTCGTGGGGCTTGTCCCAGGTCACATAGTTATTCTATAGCAGTCCTGATTCTAGAACTTGGGTCTTCTGGCTCCCAGTCTAATGTCCTTTATATTACATTATATAGGGAATCTCAAAAACTTTAATAGCTTAAAACTTCCTTACAATTTTTGGGATGTCCTGGATATTCCATATAGAGGTCAAGTAGACACAGTGACCCTGGGGGTGCAATTTCTCTAACCATACAATCCTTTCTACTGTCTTAGACTATTACACATGATTACCCTCTGCTCCCTTGAGTCAGTCAGTGAACAATCATGTACCAGGCTCTGTGCTAAGCTCGGGTGATAGCCAGTCCTGCCCTCAGGGAGCATAAAAATAACACATGTGCTCCTGATTGACTGACACTGGTAGTGCCAGGTTATGTCTGGGGGAATCAGGAGAGCCTTATTCTCAGGGTTGCACACAAGTGTGTGTTCTCTGATCTGCTTCCCAGCTGGTCAGAAAACTTCCTCAGAAAGCCAAGGCTTGGTCTGTTGCTTAGCAACCAGCCTTTTTAGTTGCCCTGGAGACTTTCCAAGGATTAAATTGATCCTAGCTGATGGGGTGGGAAGTCATCTTCTGGCTACCTCCCTCATGTACTCCTTTTGAGCTTCCTCCTTCCCCTCTTCCCACCCTTCTACTTGTCATTACAAGGGATCCACAGTTCATCTCTTGATGCCCCTGAGAAGCAGCGAGGGAGATACAGAGGTATGGATGCGTTTGGTTTGGAAAATTACTCCAATGGGAGGAATTCTCATCTCACCACAAGGGGAAAGAGTCACTAAAAAAAACACCAAAGCTCAAATGGTCTTTAAGGGTTAGAAAAGTGCAAGATCCCATTGGCTTCTCCCCATTCAGGGTTCCCTCAGCTTCTCCTCTAGGATTTGAGAGCATTTCACCAGATATTTTGAAACTTTAGGGAGCAGAGGTTCCAAACTGGGTCCATGAACTTGCTAAAGAATATTTTGATAAATATTTTCAAAGTAATAATACCTCAAATTTATACAGAGCTCTGAGGTTTCCAAAGCATTGTACAAATATGACCTCATTTTTACTTCACAACAACATTGGAAGATAGATACTATAATTGTCCTCATTTTGCAGATGAGGAAATGGAGGCAGACAGAGGTTAAACTCCTGGCTCAGAGTCACACAACTTAAGTAGTCTGAGGCCAGCTGTGAGCTTAGGTCTTCCTGACTCCAGGTCCAACATTCTAGCAACTGAGCCATCTAGTCACTCCAAGATATATTTGGTTTCCATTGTAATGTTTTTTATTTTATACATTTGAAAACAGTATTCTGAGAAGGGGTCCACAGGCTTCACTAACTTGTTCAAAGTATCCATAACATACAAAGGCTATGGTCTTCCCTAGTTGACTAAAGGAGAAACTGAGATTAACAGATGGATCAACTTTGGTTGAAATATCTTCTCAAAGGTTTCTGGAGGAGCCTGGCTGTTTCTTGGTGACAGCCCATTGTAGGGAGTCTGGTTCTGTGGGCCACAAAGGGAGCCCATCTCCTCGTGCTTTTCACCAATCTGTCCTCCAACATCATGCTTTGTGATCTCCAGATCCATGGTGATGATGTACTTTCCTTCTACCACCCATGACTTCCTTTATCTCCATTTTCCTTCACCTCCTTTCATACAGAGATGAATCACTTGGATCACACTTGGATTATCACTTAGAATTGCTCCATTCTCAAGATTTCAAACCCTGTAATTCTCCTCTCCAACTACAAACTCTTCTTCCTCCACCTTCCCTACATCTTTATTCCTGCTGTTCTTGACCTCACTGAAACCTTCAGTCCCTCAGCTCTTCCCTGTTCTCCCAATTCCAAATGATACCATTTCTGACTTCAGCCAGAACTCTAATATTCAGCTACTTTAAGAATGATTCTTTAAAATTACTTCCCCCCCCAATTAACAAGCATTTTTCCCCAATCCCAAGCCCCCAAATCTTAGTCACTATTATGCACAGTCAAGGAAAATGAATTCTGACACTGGCCACATACAAAAGTGAGTCTCATTCTGCATATTTAGTCTATCACCTCTGTCAGGAGGTGGGCAGCATAATTCATCATTAGTCCTATAGAATTATAGTTGGTCATTGTACTGATCTGAGCCCTCTGCCTCCTTTGGCTTTTCATCATACTAACTGAAAATCCTTTACCCCCAACCATGGATAATAATTGCTCTCTTACCCATCTGCTTTCTCTGTTTCCCCCCTTCCACACCTACCAAGCTTTGTTGGAGGAAATCACAAAGATACACTAATTGAATTCACCCCAAATCTGCAAGAGGCAGCCTGGTTTTGTAGTCAGGAAGATATGCATTTAAGTCCATACTTTCAAATCTGATTGTCCTTTGCCTTCAGTACTTACAGAAGCACCAGAAGGCATGAAGGTCCCCTCATGAAATTATGTTCCAAATTCCTTTAATGCGTCTAGGGCAATGGGATATGACTCGCAGGGACATGTTAAGGAGATGACAAATCATGACATAGGATGGCAGCCTCTGAGTGTGTGGGTTGAGTTGCCAGGAGCTCCATGCCTTCAGTATCTCAGAGTTGATGTCTGTTCCTTGAAAATCTCCTCTCCTCCCCTGACCTCTACTTCTCCTTGGGCATCTTATAACTGCAGATCTAGTAACTGGGTTAGGATAGCTGCAGGCTCCTAGTGCAGCTGATGAGATAAGGGCTGGGGACAGGGAAAGGAGGTCCTGGCCTTGCACTGAGCTATGGTCCTCAGCCTTTGAAGTTGGCAAAAAGTGAGCCCTTCCCCACCAAGGTTCTCAGGCAGAATAGATTCACTGATTAGAGGTGAAAACTTCTGAAAAGCTCATTTGCGCTCAAGTGGCTGTCCTTCCCAGGGTCATGAACATTCTAAACAAGTCTGGAAGGAACAAAGGGATGATTCTAATGGCCCACTTACACCATAATTCCACCCCCTACCCACAAGAGAACCACAGCTGCTGAAGTACCATACAGTTTAGCATGGTCAATCTGGGATTCTAACAAATAATTTAATAGGGTTTATGGGGAACAGTGGCAAAATAGGCAGTGAGAAATACTTGTTAATCAAGGGGGACAAATCAGCTTGATGGTGATAGTCATAAACAATAAACAGGACTCTAAGCAAGACGTGCGACTCTCCTTTCCTTAATTTTTGTTCTGGTTCAAATTCATTTGCATTCTAAGTTCACAAGGACCTAGGGAATTTCTAACCCCAAGACAACTAGTTGCCTAAGACAAAGGCCTGTGATGTAGTCTCAGACACATAGAATTAAGAGAAAAGTCTTATTCATAGCCTATGGATACCTTGCTTATTCTTTATCTGGGTATAATGGTCCTTCATATCCATTGGCTTTGATTAAAAAGCTGCCAGTCTGCCATTATAATGGAGAGAATTCCTAGTCACAGTGCCTACCAGATGATTGATATGCAGCCCTGAAGAGATAAAATCCAGAATTTAGGAGCAAGAAACAACACCCAGCATCTATCAGACAAAGAATATTGATTTGCCCAGACAGGAAAAAATAGACACAGATTCTTAGGTATAGGTTTGATAGAGAGCAGTGCCCAACAAGGAACAGATGTAGGGAGATCATTGAACAATGTGACTAGAAAACAATGACAACCTTGCAGCATTGAAGGAGCATATTAGCTCTCTATGTGTGTTCTGATCATTTATGAACCTTATATGTGTGTTCACATGTATAATCCCCTGTCATGGCTCTTCTTTCTTCTGGTGGTACATTTATTTATAGGAGGATATGTTCCAAATTTATGAGGGAGATGTTCTATTGTTGTTTTTCTTATTATGTTATTTCATTAAATGCCTTTGCTTTGCATTATTTGTGTCCTCTGGAAGACTAACAAAAGGAAGCACAGGGGTGGGGGCTTGGAAATTGTGCTTTTAAGCTGATGTGAAACCAGAGAATATTTTGAACTTGAGGTAGCTTTTCTTGGGGCTTCCTGTGTAAAATGGGAATGCTTTGAGTGCTACATTCCTTTTCATAGAGGAATAAGCATTTATTAAGTACCTACTATGCGTTAGGCACTGTGTTAAGTGCTTTATAAATTTTATCTCATTTGGTCCTCGAAACAACCCTGTGAGGTAGCTGCTATTATTATCATCAGTTGATGCAATTGAGGAAACTAAATGGTTAAGTGACTTGCCCAGGGTCACACAGCTAGCAAGTGACTGAGGCTGGATTTGAGCTTGGGTCTTCCTGACTCCAGGTCTAGAGCTCTGTCCATTGTACCACCTAGCTGCTTCCTAAGTATCCAGACTTTTAAAGACAGACTATTTCTGTGCTACGTGACCTGTGAGCATTTGTTTTGTGATAAATCAAGCTGTGTGAGTATGAACTAAAGTGAACATGTAAAGCTTTGGTCAGAATGTGGTACCCGGGGGACTATAATTTTCAAGCCTTGCTTTGGACAAAACACACAAATGCCACATCCTGCCCTTGAATCTCCTTCTTTTCCTATGTCTTCTTTAGAGATACAGTTGTACCTTGTGAGGGGTGCAACATTGAACTTTTAAAAATAGGTACATATATCAGATCTTATTCATGCTCAATAAAAATGTGTGTATGGGGCAGTGGGGTGACACAGTGAATAGAGTACCAGCCCTCGAGTCAGGAGGATTTGAGTTCAAATTTGACCTCAGACACTTGACACTTACTGTGTGACCCTGGGCAAGTCACTTAACCCCTAACGCTTTGCCCAAATAAAATGTGTATATTTAATGCAGTGGTTCTCAACCTTCCTAATTCCAAGATCCATTAATATAGTTGCTCATGTCATGGTGAACCCCAACCATAAAATTATTTTCGTTGCTACTTCATAATTGTAACTTTGCTACTATTATGAATCATACTGTAAATATATGATATGCAGGACATATTTTCATTGTTACAAATTGAACATAAAACACAGGTTGAGAACTGCTGATTTAGTGGGTTTGCTTGAGAAGTAAGTTAATAGAGTTTTAGTTTGAAAGTTTGTCTCTCTGTCTCTGTCCATCTTTTTCTGTCTTAATTTGCCTATCAATCTCTGTCTCTCTCATCCTTTAGTGCTCCCTCCTCTTCTTCCCCAAATCAATTTCTTCATTCTCTTCCAGGGAGATAAATCCTAACCCTTCAGGAAATCCCAGAAAGTTACCTGTCTGTCTGAGACTATGGAGTCAGGGTTAGGGGAACAGAGGCTGGAACAGCCAGGGCTAGAATTATCAAGAAATGAGCTCCCATCTAGAGGCTCCTTATGAGATCACAAGGAAACCCAAGGCCTTTTCCTACTTTGCCTTCTATCAATGAATTAATGTAAAAGCATTTATTAAGCACCGACTGTGTCCCAAGAGCTGTGTTGAGTACTGGGGAGACAAAGAGAAACAGTAGGACAGCACTGCTCTTAAGAGCTC
This sequence comes from Pseudocheirus occidentalis, assembly GCA_028646575.1. Lineage (NCBI taxonomy): Eukaryota > Metazoa > Chordata > Mammalia > Diprotodontia > Pseudocheiridae > Pseudocheirus > Pseudocheirus occidentalis. The sequence continues at coordinate 151,609,923 of CM053601.1, read as the reverse complement.
CTATTCTAACTGGGAGAGACAATGTAGAAAATCAGGGCCAGCTTGCAGAGCAGATGGAAAGGCCCAGAAGGGAGTCTTAAGGTTTCAGTAGTGGGATGGATAGCCAAGTACAGAGGTCCTTAAGCAGGGATATGCTAGTAAATGTTTAACAACCAGCTCTCTGAAAATGCATACCCCACTTTGAAATTTAGCCTGCATCATTGACATTTTCTCTATTACTTTCTTAAGTCTAAACAATCAACAAAACAATAAGTTGAGCTCAGATTTTTGTTTATTTTTGAGGGGCAATGCTCACATTGACAATTTAATAGTCAGCTCTCAAAAGCAGGTACATGCTTAGCTCTAATATACCTTTGTGACCTTAGGTGGCATACTATTAGCTAGCATTTACAGAGTACTTACTATGTGACAGGAACTGTATCAAGAGCATTAAAATGATTATCTCTTTTTATCCTCATAACAATTCTGGGATGGAGGCAATATTAATATCAGACAGAGGTCAAATGACTTGCCCAGGGTCTTGTAGGTCAGATGACAGTGATAGGGAGCTTGGAGGGTATAGAATAGGGCAGGTGGTATGGACTGGAGGACCATAGGAAGCAGTGGTATGATATATGGCAAGGCCTCCAAAGAAATGGAGTTGTTGACTCCCATCTCAACTAAGTCTTGTGAGAAGCCAAACAGCCCAGGTGAAGGGGGAGTGCAAGGAGGAAGGGTGCCCCTAGAGGTGGTGAATCTTCCCATTCATTACCTAGCAATGTTCTCTATTACTTTTACTATTCATAGAAGTTTTTTGGAGAAACCTGGGGGGTCCTGGGCCTAAGACTGAAGAAAAGGCCAGGGAACATCTTTTTTCTATGATGGATCCCAGAAATAAAAAGGAATTCAGTATTTTTGGGGGAGGAGTGGAGTAAAAATACAAAAATGTTTCATTCATCTTAAAATTAAGAGGCAAGAGTATAAGATGGTATTCAATAAGTATAATAATGAATATATGCCTTGGTTTTATATATTATGAGCAAGAAAGAGAGAGACAGAGATACACACACAGAGAGACAGAGATACACACAGAAAGAGTAAGAGAGAGATACACACAGAAAAAGGGAGAGACAGAGATACACACACAGAAAGAGAGAGACAGAGACAGACAGACAGACAGAGAGAAAGAAGGAGACGTGGAGAGTGCTAGAGATAGATATGGAAATAGAGACAAGGAGACAGGCAGGAAGAGGGTAACAGAAAGAAAGAACAAAGACAAAACCACAGATGAGGAGACAGGAAGGGAAACAGCTTTATACACACACACACACACACACACACACACACACACCACCCACGTCCCACCCACATGCACAGAGACTGAAGAGATAACACTTGCCCCAAAGCCAACACTTACTAAATTGTTTTAATGGGAAAGAAAACAAAAGGCCACCATTAGCCTCTCCCCAGGAGAGGGAAAGCTGAGTTAGGAGCTAAGGCAGTCTGGGTGGGAGCCCGCCTGAGGGTGACCATGGGCACTCAGATGGGCCGTTGTGGTCCCATCTGCTGGTGGTCAGTCCACTACCTTCCTCTGGCTCCCTGGCCCACACCCATTGTGGGAAGGCTCCCAGGCTCCTGGAGTTTGGGGATGGTGGTGTGGAGGAGAGGGGAGAGGGATTGATGCTCAGGGGCCGGATTCATGATGCTGCGGAGGGCTTGTTCCAAAGCCTGCCTTATTCTCTTTATCCATCATTTCCCACCTCTTCCAAGAAGAGAAGGAGGCGTGTTTTCTCTACTCTTCTTTGGGGCCAGGCCTGGTCATTATAATTACACAGCATCTAATTTTCTAGAATGTGTAATTAAAGAGATGGTTCATGAGGAAATGGAGATCACAGAAGACCATTATGGCTTCATCCAAAACTGGTCAAAACTGCATTTCCAGCATAGATAAAATGGAAGGTTAGGGAAATGCCAATGTCTTTTACTCCTTGTTGTTCAGTCATGCCCCACTCTTCATGATCCTATTCGGGGGTTTCTTGGGAAAGATACTGGAGTGGTTTGCCATTTCCTTCTCCAGCTCATTTTACAGATGAGGAAACTGAGGCAAACAGGGTTAAGTGACTTGCCCAGGGTCACACATCTAATAAGTGTCTGAGGTTACATTTGGACTCAGGTCTTCCTGACTCCAGACCCGTGCTCTATCCACTGTACCACCTAGCTGCTCTGTTTTTTTTTTTACTTTTTTGCCTAGATTTTAGCTAATCATTTGATATACTTTGCTATCCTATACATTTTTT
>CM053601.1:151591360-151607547 GCA_028646575.1 Pseudocheirus occidentalis | reverse complement strand
AAGGGATAAATGATATCTACATTGGAAGGCAGTTGAGATTGAAAAATATCATGACAGATTAGACTACTGGGCTGAATGGAGTAAGATGAATCTTAATATGGATAATTGTAAGTCAAGAAGTTGGCTTCACAGCTGAAGGATTGGGGCAGTCATGTTCATCTGAAAGAGAGCTGGGGGTTTCAGTGGACTACCAGCTCAGTTTGATACAGCAGGGACAGCATGGAATCCAAAAGAGTGAATGCAATCTTGGGCTGAGCTGAGAGGAGCAACCTCCAGAAATAAAGAGGAGACAGCGTCCGTGTCCACAGCTCTGTGTCATGCTACATCTGTAATATTGGACTCAGTTCTGGCAACTCCATTCTAGAAAAGTGATTTGATAAATTGAAGCACGTCTAGAGGAAGATAACCAGTATGGTCAAGGTTCTAGAGTCTATGTCCAGTGAAGACCGGTTGAAAGAACTATTTAGCCTGCTAAAGAAAAGGCTCAGGGAGACATATGTTATCTATTTTCAAATAACAATAAAAAAATAATAATAATTAAATTTTAAAAAAGGTTTAAGGCTTGGACAGGCTTCTGATACATTATCTCATTTGATTCTTGCAGCAACTTTCCAAAGTAGAAACCATTACTGTCCCCATTTTATGGATGAGGGAATTGAGGCTTAGAGGGGAAGTGCTTGAAAGGCTGTTGGCTCAAGGAGGGAATGGATTTGTTCCATTCTGTCTGTCTCCAGACAATTTGTAGAGATCTCAAAAAGGCAAATTTGGATTTGAGGAAGTGAAAATGTTCCTAACAATTATAATTACTGAGATCAAGTGCCACTTTCTACATAAAATCTTTCCTGATCCTCCTGGCTGCTAATCTCTCCCTCCCTAATTTACAGCTCTATTTACTTTGAATATATTTTGAATCTACTTCTATGTATGCTTTTTCTCCTCAGTAGAATGAAAACTCTTGAGGGGAGAGGCTGCTTCATTTTTATCTTTGGTCACTAGCCAAGCACAGTTCCTAAAGCAGAGTGGATTGATTGGGGGATTGTTGCAACGTGGGCTGATCTACTTTAGGTGTTGGGAAGGTGAAACATTTCACCTCACTGTCTTCAAACAATGACTGAATGACTATTTCTGGATTGTGCTGCAGGAATTGTTTTCTGGCTGTCGGCTGGACTAGTTAACTACTGAAGTTCACTTCTAACTCTAAAGTTCTGTGATTTTATCGGGATTTTACCTATGATAGCTACATTACACATTGGAATTCCTTATTCCCTTTTAAAAAAAGCAATAGACCAAGAATGAGAATGTCTTATGGACCATGATGGAAGAATTTGGATGTGGAAGCATGGTTGTGGACCCAAGGTTCAAGTCTAAAGAAGATAATATGAGATTTATCTTCTGCCCTGGGGTGGTGACTAGAGAGGCAGGCAAATCGTTGTTTGCTCTATGATGGGGCATTTTTGTTGCAGCTTCTGATTTGAGATTTAGAATTGTGTGGACAAACCATGCTACTGTGCACCATGCCCTGCATATAGTTCCTTTTTATGTGCTACTTTCCCCTCTTTAGAATGCAATCTCCTTGAGGGCAGGGAATATCTTTCTTGTTTATATTTGTATTTTTTCCTTTTTAAAAATGTTAAATTTATTCATTTTTAGTTTTCAACATTCTCTTTGATAAGATTTTGAGTTCCAATTTTCCCCTCTCCCCAAGATGACATGCAATCTGATATAGGCTATGCTTGGGCATTTATTCGTATTTTTAATTCGGCTCAATAAACATTTATTATGTGCCTGATGTGTGAGAGACACTGTGCCAAGTGCTAGGTGTATAAAAAGAGGCAAAACAGTACCTACAGTCAAGGAGCTTATTATCTAATATTTCTAGCACTTAGCCCAGTGCCTAGTATGCAGTTAACTACTTAATAAATGCTTTATCTGTCTGTCCATCCATGTCTGTTTGTGTAATACAGCACAGTGATATCAAACTCACTTAGAAATAGGGGCCACTCCACTCCTTGGGCAGCCAGTTGCTCAGTGGATAGAGAACTGGGCTTGGAGTTAGGAAGACCTGGGTTCAAATTTGACCTTAGACACTTCCTAGCTGTGTGACCCTGGGCAAGTCACTCAACCTTGTTTGCCTCAGTTTCCTCATCTCCAAAATGAGCTGGAGGAGGAAATGTCAAACTAGTCCAATATCTTTGCCAAGAAAACTCCAAAAGGAGTCTGGAAGAGGACATGCTGAATAAAGAACAATAAATAGCACTTCAGATCCCTGCAGGCTCATATTGACTCAGATGACTACATAGTAACATTATCTATGTTTTATTGTATTTTTATTTATTTTGTTAAATATTTTCCAATTACATATGGTTGGGAAATTTATAAGAGTGTTGCCCCAAGCATCTGGCCAATGGGTAGTATGTTTGATGTTTCTAATGTAGGGAATAGACTCTGACTCAAGAGTCTAACTAACTCTGCCACAAACTAGCTGTATCACCTGGGGTAAGTCACTTGACCTTTGTGGGCCTCAGTTTCTTCAGCTGTATGATGGTATAATAACTTCTACCTCTGCCTACCTTATGAGTGTCATGCAGATAAAATACAGCAATATTTAATAATTTATAAATGGCAAAGCCTATTATTGCATACAATCAAGTGTTCTACGAAGATAAGGGAGTTTCACAATAAGCAAGATGATAAAGTTGTGTCTTGTCTCCTTGCCCGTCTCCCTGTAGCTGCTGCCAGCATGGCCCCTGGCAGGTGGCTGTCAGGATGCTTGCTGAGGGGGGTGGCCAGCCTCAGGGCTGCCGTTGGATGGAATTTCAATTAAAAATTAAGCAGGGTGGTTGGACTGCCTTGGAGGTGGGGGGAAGGAGGCAACATTTGGGTTGCCTTCTGTCTGCTCGTTCCTCACCCTGTTCCTCGTGGCCTTGGCTCAGTAGCTGAGCTCTCTGCTTCAATGTGAGCCCTAAGGCCTTGGGTGATTGCACAGTTTGGCCCCAGGAAGGCCCTGAGTGCCTGTTGTAGCTGGGCAGAGGGAAACCATGGACAGAGTGAAGAGGGCTTGGGACCTTGTGAGGGGGTCTCTGTAGGAAACTTGGTCCATCATTCCCGTCTTGGATCCTTGGACACGTACCGGCAGGGGAGATCTGAAGAACCTGAGTGAATGTCATGAGAGCCCCGCTAGAACCAAGAGAGTGGGACCTCCCAGGGAATGGAGAAGAGACAGCAGAGAGTCATGGAAGGTGGGGTCCATGGAACCGAGGAGGCAAAACCAAACAGAAGAAACCTGGAAGCAGAGTATGTGTAAGTATATCTGTGTGTTTTGGAGACACAGGGATCTGGGACCATGGGGAGTTAAGTGATTAGTCTAAGGTCAATAGAGCTATAACTGGATGCCGTGTCTCCTGACTCCTAACCAATGCTTTCCATCATAATATGCTGTCTCTGAAAGCATGGCCTGTAACTCTCTCCATTTAGAAGTAAACTGAGGCTTGAGGGTTTGTGTCCAGCAGAGGGAATGGGGTAGAGGAGTGAAAGAACTCCCTCCCAATCCCTGAGAAAACAGATGGTTATATAGACTGGTATGGCCTTCCAATAGGTGGCAGCCATCTGGGAAATGCCCAGTCTGGAGCCTCTGGAATAGAGAATGGAGCTGTGATTTCATTAACATAGGCAATGCCCACAGGAGGTGACTCTTTCCTAAAGCAGGTCAATACCTTTGCTTATGCTATGGTGTTGAACAGATATCTTATGTAAGGGTCTCTGAGGATTGCATACCTAGGTTGCATTGCATTCTTATTGATTTTGTTAAATACGTCCAAATTACATTTTAATCTCTCTAAGAGTGTGGTGAGCCATATGTATTCTTATGTGTTTGACCCTTTTGTCCTCAGACAATGGCATTCTAAGTGACCTGCTCAGGCAGGACAGACGCAGGACTTCCTGGCTCCATGGCCAGTCTCCTATTTACTATGCCATACCGTCTCTCCTGGGAAGGGAGGCCTGTGAATCTGGGGAGATTTCTAGAATGGAATTGGGATGAAAGGAAAGCAAATGACTTAACCTGAATAAGAAAAGGCTCATGAAACTGAGAGGAGGTGCTTAAAATGACCTTCAAGCCAATGGGAATGAAATGAAAGTTATACTTAAGACAAGATGATGGGATCATTGCCTTAAATCTGGGAGGGACCTTAGAGCTCATCTTGTCCAAAATCTTCATTTTAAGAGGAAGAAACTTAAGACTCCCTAAAGGTGAAATGTTCCAGGTCACACAGGTAGCAAGTAGCAGAACTGGGATTTGAACTCAGGCCCTCTGACCTTATATTAAGTCATATACTCTTTTCATGGGAACATACTGCTAATCATTCATCCCCATCTCCTTTCAAGACAGACCAAGAATAGGCTGAACCTCAGGCAAGAGGCATGGTAGATGGAGCCTGGAGTGAGAAAGACTCATCTTCCTGAGTTCAAATCTGTCCTCAGACACTTTCTAGCTGTGTGACTATGGGCAAGTCACTTTACCCTGTTTGCCTTGGTTTTCTCATTTGTAAAATGAGCTGGAGAAGGAAATGGCAAACTGCTCCAGTAACCTCAAATGGGATCATGAAGAGTTGGATGCCAAGTGAAATGTCTCAACCATCACAACAACGCAGTCAGAAAGTTCTAGGTCAGATACCAGCGAATTCACCCTATTTGTGAGGGGCGCTTAGCCTTACAAAAGGGTCTGAGGGAGACTATTCCCTGCCTTTTCTTCTAAGATCAGGGTCAACAACTTGATTGGGCTGATAAGGGGGCAGGGCTTAGGCTGTAACCTCTGCAGGCTACCAGCTCAAGAATCCTTCATCACATGAGATTTTGTGTCAGATAACCAGAGGTGCCTTGCTTTGATTTGTCTGAATGGCCCCCAAAATGAGGATCACTTGAGGTGAGCAAAAGTCGTTTGCAAATACACTTAGATCTGTGGGCCCTGGGAAATCTGGAGACTGAGTTGGGTGGGGACTTTATAAGGAAAACACCTGTGTTGAATAAACAGGGTCACATTCCAAGCATTTTGTGGTCGATAAAACGGCTTCTTCTTTCTCTGTTTCCAAATATATAAACTCTTTACTTGGACAGTTCCTTTCTTTTGCGGTTGTTTTAAGCTCCATGGGAAGAGATCCCAGCAACCTTGCTTTCAGTTTCCAGATGTCAGTGTGTCCATCACAGTCTGACCTCCCCCTCTCTATCCCTTTCAGTGACTCAGGTCAACTTTTCCAGGAAAAGAGCTGGCATCTCTGTGGCCTTGCCTGCTCCTTCCCTGGTAGGGGTTGGGAGGGGGGAAGAATTGTCAGTCAGGGTCTCTAATTATGGCTGACCACTCTCCAATTGAGGTCCTCACCACAGAGCCAGAGAAAGAAGTTTCCACTGCCACGGGATACCAAAATAGACTCATTCCATGGCCTCTTGGAGGGGAGCCGGCCTGAAACTATGCAGCCAGACATATGAGGGGATGGTGCTTGTGATGAAAGCACATTTCAGAGTTTGTAGACACATTGAGTCTGAATGTCCAAAGGCTAGGGACAAGAGTGGTGGCAGTGTGAGAGAAGGATCCGAGCTAGTCCCTAGGGCAGAAGCTGAGACTTTGGATGTGTGTGCTGTGCCTCTGAGGTCCCCATGAGGGTCCTCTCTGACCACTCCCATCTCTGAGGGTAAGTAAGAACCTCTCTCTGTCTGGACTTAGGGGGCCTGAGCCTAAGCAACCAGGCTCTGGAGGGAGATGAAGCTCCCCTGGCCAATTCTAGCAGGAGTTTTTTCAAGAATGCATGCATGTGTCACTGTGACCAAATCTGAGTGTGTGTCTTTTTATATGCGTGCATGCATGTGTGTGTGTGTGTGTGTGTGTGTGTGTGAGTTAGTTTGAAATTTGTGTGTTTCAATGCCAACCCAGAGTAGCTAAGACAGTTCTGGTGCTAGTGGAAAGAAACTGATCCCAAAGCCCAGATACATGCAATACACACACCAAATCCATACACAGGACATGGACACACCCATGGTCTGTAGTAAAGATGATCTCTACCCTCCCTCATTCTAAGCAATTGAGCCATCTGAATGCTTACTTATGGGGAAGATTAGAAGAGCTCATGGGCAGAATGGGGAGAGGTAGAAAGAGATCCCTGCTGATTCCTTGGCACAGGTGGCAAGATCAGGGGAGGGGGAATGATTGGATAACTTACAGTTAAGGGCAAAAGTTGGTGGTGGATGAGAGATGGAAATGGGAGCTTAGGGGTTGTGCTTTCCCACTGGGCAAGGATATATCAGTCGAAGGAGCGGGGATGGGGGTATGACAAGCTGGAATCCATGGAACCGGCAGAGCCAGAGGTTCCAAAATGTGAACTGTTGTGGTTGGTGGATGGGAGGCTACTGGTCCTGTCTTAAGAGAAGGACAGAGATGGATGCTGGGAACCAGATTGCGGGGTCAGGGTGGAGAGAAATACCCCTTGGGGTGGAGGCTGATGGAGAGGCTGCTTCTGAAACTGAACTGGGACAGGGAGGGTCATGGGAAACAGCTGTGTTGAAGGACGGCTCAGGCAAAGTGAGCAATCTGTTGGGGGCTGCAGGGACGACGGTTTTGACTGGGAAAAAGAATTGTAGTGGGAGCCCAGCCAGGAAGGCCCTAGTGTTCCCAAAGAGCAGGATGGAGAGGAAGTACTTTATTTAACAGAAACTAAAGAAGTTAATTTTTTTTTTTTGGTGTGAAGTTGTGCCCAGCAGTATTCTGAGATGGAGCTAGATATTTGGAATTTAGCAAGGAGTGTGTAGTTTCTGGACGAGTGTAGTGGTGTCAAAGCTGGGGTCCTAGACCTGGAATCGGCATGACCTGGGTTTGAGCTCTGCCTCTGACATTTATACATTGGCTGTAGGAGCTTGGACAACTGTGACTGACATCCCAGAGGTGCAGGCTATATGCTTCTGCATCAGCAGAAGACGTTTCACCCTGGGAGTTACCTACACTGTTGAATCACATGGGAAAAGCTTGGTTGGGCAACATTAATCCTAGAAATATCCAAGGGTTTGCCTGGAGAGGGTAAATTAGGGTCAGGATCTCAAAGGATGTGGTTCTCTCTTGATGCTCCCATGAACCAGGCGGTGTAAGTAAGGATTAGCTTTGGATCACGCCCCAGCATCCTTTGCATGTGGAATGTGTTGTTGGGGAGAACCAAGAGTCCCATTACTGTGCCATTTCTAGGATTGTTGGATGAAGTGGGAAGAGAAAGGAATAAGCATTTGTAGATCACCTGTTATGTGCCAGCTACTTTACAAATGTCTTATTCAATCCTCCCAACAACCCTGTGATGTTGATGCTGTTATTATCTCCATTTACAGTTGGGGAAACTGAGGTAGAAAGAGGTTTAGTGACTTGCCCACAGTCACACAACTAGCAAGTGTCTGAGGCTGGATTTGAATTCAAGTCTTCCTGAAATCAAACCCAGTCCTTTATCTTCTGTGCTACACAGTGGCTTCTTCACAGTGATCTTAATTCCTTGGTCTGGCCAAGCTTAGGAGACAGAAAGTTTTGGTGGGACTGGGGGTGTTGAGTTGTTAGAAGGAACAAGTCAACCTGACATTTCTGTTTGAGCTCCTTCCTAGGAATATAGCGGTGAATGGTTGCTGATTGTGGCTGGCATGGGTGTGTGGGTCATAGCTGCCCCACCAATGAGAATGATGCAGTGCTATTTGTGACTATTAAGGTAGAGGCTTATTTTGCCTCCAGTCTTGAGCCATCAAATCATTTGCCATTCTGATTTGCACCATTGGCTTAACCTGGGCCCCAGCTGTGACTGAGGCCTGGAGACTATCAATGGCTCCAGGAGTCGTAAAGAAGGTATCAGCAGGAGATGGTTCCCAAATCATAGACTCAGAGGTGGGAGAGACCTTAGATGCTGTCTAGTCCAGGGGTTCTTAAAATTTATCGAGTCATGGACCCCTTTGGCAGCCTGGTAAAGCCTATTGATCCCTTCACAGAATAATGTTTGTTGCCTACATTCATAATAGAAGGAGATGCTAAATTTCAGTTATGTTAATGAAAATTAATACATAATTTTTTTCCTACTCAAATTCATGAACTCTATCCATAGACTCTGGATCAAGGTGGGGGAGGGCTGTAGAACCCAGGTTAAGAACCTTGATTCTCATTCAACTTCCTCATTTTACAAGGGAAGAAACAGAAGCCCAAGGAGGATGTGAGTTGCTCCAGGTCACACAGATAGTAAATAGAAGAGCTAGGATTCAAATGCAGGTTCTTGGACCCCAAGCCCAGAGGTGGTCCATTGCACCTCACCCTTTCTCCTATGTGTGAGAGCATTCTTATATTATTAACCAGGAATTACAGAAGTTCTGATTTTGCTTTCAGTTATCTGGGTATGTCTAGGATAACGACATCTCTGAGAGGGCCAGTAACCAGTAACAATGTTACCCCAGATCTTGTCCATGTTTCTTCCCAAGCTGTCCCTAAAAGAAGGATGAATTGTTCCTGGTAAGGACATGCGATGTGGTCTCTCCAATTAGGGCAGTTCAAGACAGAGTATCATTTGTACTCCAGAACTAATTTGGGCCCCTAAATGATTAAGGTCAAAGGATGACCTAGTTGTTGCTGAGATGATACCAGAAACAATTGGAGATGTTAGGGATATGACAGTCACTGAGGACTTGGTAAGGGATAAAACTCTAGGAGGAACAGGAGAAGGAACATATAAGGTACTAGGAGTAACAAAGAACCCTGAGACTCTTCCCTGGGGTAGCTGATAGTCCTACTTCCTTGGGGGTGGAGCAAATCTCTTGAACCCAGTGGAAAGTGAGCTGGCCATCATGAGTAGACTGGGAGCTATCATCTTTTCTCCTCCAAATTGGAAAAGGACATCAATTTTATTCTGGTAGCTATAAGTTGTCTTCAAGCTTAATGGAACCTGAGTGAAGGTTCCTGGGCTAGCCACCTCTCCTATATGTCCTTTCCTTGGGTGGCTGATCTGTTGGATTTCAGAGCAGAAATTGACATGGATTCTCATTCAATTCCAGATGGATCACAAGATCATAGAATTATTTCTGGAAGAAATGATCTAGTAGAACCCCCTCATTTTATGGATGTCAACCCAGACCCAGAGATATGAAGTTACTTGTCCCAGGTTACATGAATAATTACGTGACAGTCAGCATTCGCCCATTACTTCAAATTGAATGTTCTTTCCACTATACCAAAATGCCAGAGTCCCAACCTAACCTCTTAACCCTTCCAGATGATGTAGGATTTTTATTCTGCCATCCACTCTATGCATTCAGACTTAATTTCATCCTCTAAATCATCAAATGGTTCTTCTTGGTCTTCCTGTGGCCACTGACAAAAATTGTCCTATTCCCATGGATATATGACCACATCATAAATTGCAGAATGTCAGAGCTGATCAGAGAAATCTGAGAAATCGTCGCATTCTTCAAGCCTCAAGGCTGACTCTGCCCAGTAAACCCATCAAAGACAACTTGCAAATATGTGGATGGACAAACTGATGGAGGCGGAACAAGACCCTTTCAGGTCATAGAAATCCCCAGATGCCGCCTCTTTATTTTGTTTGTCTCTGTCCAGGAGGGTAGAGGCTCAGATTTTCCTGAAACCTGTTATGGGGGATGTAAGGAGAACCCATTCCTTTGCTATGCTTTTACTGTAGTATATGGAGGCTCTGTTACTGTTCTTAAGGTTTGGCTGTGATTAGAAGAGAACATTCTGTTGGGCCTGTGAGCTGGGAGGGCCAAAGAGTCAATCCAGCTCTTGCCTATTCCTCTCCCTGGTCTGCTCCTGGTATGAATGGTGATAAATGAGACTGGTGTGGACATGCATGTAGAATATTGTCCCTCTGGTGAATTTGGTCCTGTGAGGTTTACTGTCAACTGAGCCATAATCTCTCTTGACTCCAGATACTCCCTGGACACTGGTAGGGCCAAAATGTCCACAAATAAGCCTTCCCCAGCAATGTTTTATGTCTGACTTGCAAAATTGACTTAATTTGGGCTCTAGGAGTAACTTAGGCCTGGGGACCAGAAGAGACCCTAGGAGTTCTTGTAATGATGTTGTGGAATGTTGGGGATACCAGGGGTAGCAGCTTCTGGAACCTAGTGGAGAGATTAGTATCCAAACACAGCTAGAAAACATGAAATGTCAGGGGGAGATGAGCTTTTAAGAGTAACAAAGATTTCAAAACCCCTAAGGCCTTTGTACAGCTTGCTTCCTGGGGGAGCTGAAAACTTCGAAGTAGTTGAGACCTCATGTTTTGTCTTCTGGGCTGGGTGGCTTCTGGGGATCTGAACAGTTCTGCTTTCACAGTGGCCAGTGAATTCAGTGGGAAGTAATTGGCCACCATGAGGAAATTAGGAGAGAAGTCTTTGCTAGGGGAGTTGAATATGCTAGAGAGGTGGCAGTCACTGAAGCTGGAGCTAGTCCTGAAGCATCAGGTGGAGACAGATGAGGAGGAGGTGAGGTGTCAAGGAACACTGGGTATTCTTGGATGTGGCTCCAATTTAACTGATTCCACTGTAAATCTTTTTAACTAATTAATTTATTTAATTATTTTTAGTTTACAACATTCAGTTCCACAATCCCTTGAGTTCCAAATGTTCTCCCCCTCCCTCTCTTTCCCCCTTCCTCCCCTCCTCTTTCCTTACCCACCATGGTGGCATGCAATCCTATATAGGTTCTACAAATATCTTTGCACTAAACATTAGTCAAGCTGTAAAGAAGAATTATAACCATCCATTGTAAATCTTAAGCCTTCCAAATAGTGTTTTTGCAATCTTTGCTTTTCATCTTGGAAAGGGCCCGTTAATCAAGTGTCTTTTGGCTTCATTTACCATTCCTGTGAATCCCTGGACCAAAACAGTCTTTCCTGGCTACCACTTTCTTCTGTGTTGTTTCTGCTTTTAGAATGTAAGTGTCTTGAGGACACAGACCATCTCACTTTCATATTTGTATGCACAGAGCTTAATAGGGTCACATAACAATACTTTTCCTCCCTCCCTTCCTCCCTCCCAGCCTTCTTCCCTCCCAGCCTGCCTGCCTTCCTTCCTTCCTTCCTTCCTTCCTTCCTTCCTTCCTCCCTTCCTTTCTTCCTTCTCTTCCCTTTTCTTCCTCTCTTCTTCCTTCCCTCCCTCCTTGTTGCACAATCCGGGGATGGTCATCACTGTAATTCAATGTGCAAGGGTTTGACAAGCACTTTATCAATGCCTACTAAGAGCTAGGCATTATTCTAGGTGCTGAGGCTACAAAGCCAAAAAAAATGAAATAATCCCTGTCTTCAAGGAGCTTACATTCTCTTGGGAGAAAATATGTATTTAGAGAAGCAAGTTTAAATGTTTATTAATTAAATCTAAAAGAACTTGTTTTCTTTGTGTGGGGGAAGAGAAAACTAATATAGTAATAGAGAGCAGTAGCCCAAAGCTTGTTAATCAGTAGTTAGAATAGTCTGGCCCACTCATGGCAGGATGTTGGGTCTCAATGTACACCATTTTGTGCTCCCAAGGGATAATAGTTATCACAATGGTTTGGACTCCACTTGGAAGGCAAGACTAGAGAAGAAAAGACTTTGGAAGAATGTGACCTCTGCCTTCAAATATCTGATATACTGTTGGGGGTTAGGGAAGAGACTTCTTGTGCTTGGTCCCAGCACTAGAGAAACCAGAGTAAAACTAGGAGCAGGGGGTGAACGTTACAGTTATGCTGGCTCAAAATAGAGAAAAATTTCTCACAATCAGAAAGATCTAAAAATAAACTGGATTCCTTGAAAGGGTGAGAGTTCCCTGACATTTGAAGTCCTCAGGTGATTTCAGGAATTCAGTTGAGGAGATTTCTCCTCCATGGGCAGGAGGTTAGTCTAGGTGACTTTTGAGTTTCTTTCAACTTTAAAATTCAATGCTTCATTGATTAAATCCTGCATTGTGAGTCAAATGCTAACACTGCCCATGAATCAGGAATGGAAAGGAAAAGGAGAAATGAAAAGTCCTTGGGGCAGATCATGGCAGGGTGGAATGTTTGACTAGGATCCAGGAGATCTGGGATCTTCTACTGACTCGCTCTGTGACCTTGTTTAAATCACTTACCTTTTTTGGACCTGATTTTCTTCATATATAAAATGAGGGTATTCGTTTTGATGGCTTTTAAATTTTCTTCCCGTCCTTTTAGGGCTGATTCTCCGACTCTACAGTCTGAAAGAATGTTTAAAAAACAAGTGTGGGAGATGACTTTGACGTAAGGCCCCCTTTTCTGATTGCTGGAGGCTAGGCCAGTCAGGCAGAGAAGGAATGAAGACTGTGATGAATGAATTGAGCCTTTGATAGTTACTCTCTACACTCTCTGTGGATTTACATTGCTACCATTTTCCCCTCATCTCAAAAGATCAAGTGTCTGAGAGTCTGTGGGAGGATGACCCCTTGTCCCTTTTTGGCCTTGGTTCTGTGGTACTGCCTGCCAGGCAAAGCAATAGGGTGAGCATTAACGTCAAGGCTTGTGACCTCATGCAGGTCACATCCTCTCACTGGGTCTTCCTTCTTTGTCCTGTTAAATGCAAAATTGGATTCCATAATGTCTAAGGTTCCTGATAGGTTTATCCTTCAATGATTCTGTGATATGTCTGAATGCAACAGTCTCTGGACATCCCTACTGATTTTTAAGATTTTGATTGTTTCTTTGCCTAGCGCCAGAATTAGTCTACCATTGACCTTGTCCATCCCTCTGTAGTCCCGGGGTTGGGAATGCTGTTCTGAGCAGAGTAGGGGGAGACTCAGGAATGTGGGTCCTTCCCAAAGTCTGAGGGAGAATCCGTGTGACTCCTCCCAGTGATGGGCAGGACTTTCTAGCCTTCCCAAATGATGCTGCTGACTCCTTTAACCTCTTCTCCCAGCTCCCTGCTCTTGAATCAGCTCCCTGCCCCCTCTCTCTGTACCCTGGAATTTTTTCAGCAGGAAGTCTTGACCAAGTCTGCACTCCATTGAGGTAGGCCAGTGTGGGACAGGCAGAAGGGAAGGATGGAAGGACTGGAACATTTCTCTTAATACTGCTTGGATTTAGGTTTGGAGGAGTCAGCACTGTGGCTCCAAGGCCACAGGCAATACTTTCAGCTGAGGAAATGAAGGTTTTATCTTACAGACCAAAGGACCTGGTTTTTAAAAAAACATTTAAAATGCATCCTGTGGTTTTAGTGTATGTGTTTATAGAAGGGCATGTATGTTTTTAAGGTATAATGGAATTAGGACATTGGAGAAGGGTTGGATTGGGCTATGAAATGCTCTTGCTATTATTATGGAAAATATGGAGAAAATATGAGCCAAGAGATAGCATAATGAGATGGATCAGAAGCTGATTGAATGACTGAACCCAGAGAGCAGGCCCTTTTGTAAGAAGTCTCTGCTAGAGCACTCCAGGTATCTATGCTTGGCTCTTTACTGTTAAATATTTTTGTCAGTGACTTGGTTAAAGGCATAATTGGATCTTACCCAATTTGCAGATGGCCCAGAGACAGAAGGGGTGATTGATTTGTTAGATGGCAGCCTGAGGACCCAAAATGATCTTAATGAGCTAGAACTTTAGGCTAAATAGAAAAGGATGAATTTTATTTGGGATAAATGTAAAGTCTTACTATGGGGTTCAAAAAGTCAAATTCACAGGCATACTATAAGGTGAAATGTGCTTACAGAGCATTTCATCTAGAAAAGAGTTTGGGGTTCTAGCTATCTATAAATAAGTGATTGTGATCTTAGGCTGCATTAAGAAAGGAAGGACTAGGGAGGCAATAGTTCTTCTGCCTTGGTTAGACCACATCTGGACTGTTGTGTTTAGTTTTGGATATAACATTTTAGGATGAACATTGATGAGCTAGGAAGCATCCCGAAGAGAGAATGGTGAAGGGACCGGAGATCACTCCATGTCAAGATTGGTTGAAGAAACTGTTTATCCTGAAGAAGAGAAGGCCTGAGGGAGATGAGAATGGTCTCCAAGTATTTAACTGAATTGAAGGGTCATTACATAGAAGAGATATTAGAATTCTCTTTGGTCCCAGATGGCAGGGCTAGGAGTAATGGATAGGAGGTACAATGATGCATATTTTGGTTTAATTCGAGAAAAGATGTCCTACCAATCAGAGAGGGTTTCCTGAGTGGAGAGGGATGCCTTGGGAACTAGAGGTATTTGAGCAAATCTCCCTAGAGATATTTGAGCAAAGGCTGGATCATCACTTGGTGGTATGTTTTAAAGTGAATTCTTATTCAGGTTCAAATGAGCCTGGAGGCTTCTTGGGTGCCTTTCATCTATGAAATTCTATGATTCTGGAGTCTGGCTTTAGAAATAATGTTTGGAAAAAACACCTGGACTTCACATTCAGTTCCTTCCCTCCCACTAACACTTCATTTTGTGGTATAAACTCACTTAAAAGAAACCTAGATTAGGAATCTGGGAACCTTGGATTCTCATCCCGTCTACCACTAAATGGCTGTGTGACCCCACGAAAGTTATTTTCTCTCTCTAGGATTTGCTTTACCTCTTTATACAATGAATTGGATTAGGTGGGCTTCTTTTCCAGCTCTGACATTCAGAGTGTACCTACTGGGGGGCAAACCAGACAGGCAGATCATTGGGGGCTTCGTGGGTGATAACTGGAACCTTAGGTGTGGAAGAAGCCTCAAAGGGTATCTAGTCCAAACCATTACCTATTGAATCTTAGAGAAATACCACACTCTTCATTATGATCTCAGAACTTAGTACCTTTTATGTTTCACGTAGGAAAGTCATCTTGTCCTTGCAACCTGGCTTTTTGTCTTCATATATATTGCTGATACAAATATTAAACAGGAGATTCTCATGTAATCTGAGTAGATGTCTGGGAACAAATGGATAATTCACTTTCCTTTTGTGTAGCTATACAGCACCTCTGCCTTTTTTTAAACTTTTTCTTTTTGGCCATGGTAGGGCAAGACAATAGGGGTTAAGTGACTTGCCCAAGGTCACATGGCTAGTAAGTGTTAAGTAAGTCTGAGGTCACATTTGAACTCAGGTCCTCCCGATTCCAGGGCTGGTGCTCTATTCACTGTACCACCTAGCTGCCCCAGCCTCTACCTTCTTTTAGCTCAATCTGAAGGCCAAGAGGGGACCTATCAATAATGGTCTGGTTCCTTAAAGTATACAGAAATGACAGTTAATATCATTGTTATGCCTTAAGGATTCTCTTTCTTTAAATTAAAAATTTTTTTTTGTATTTGGATCACCTTAATTTTCCAAAATCTATCCTGCCATTTTGTATTCATTTTCCAAAATCTACCCTACCCTTCCACATATACATTCCTAGTAAGGACCAATCCCTTATAGCAATGGATACCAAAGAAAGGGGAGAAAAGCAGGTTGACAAAATTAATCAACACATCAATCAAGGGTGATAGTATATGCCCATAGTTTTAAGTCTGCAAAGAAATCAAGGAGGCACATTCTCACATTGCTCCTTTGGAGCCAAGCATGGTCACTATAGTAACATAGCCTTGGGTTTTAATTTTAATTTGGGGGGAGCAGGGGAAGATGTTCTTTCACAGTAGCATGTACAAAACACTGTTCCTGAAAGGTGCTTGGTCAGTTTCTGTAGGTCAGTGGTCCTATGCTTTTCTAGCTATCACCTAAACTAGGCACCAATGAGTTTTGGAGACCCTAACTAGAAAAAATAAGATGAATCATTGAAGCACTCATTGAGGGTTCACTCTGAAGCAGGCATTGTACCAAACAAACAAGCCAGCAAGACAGGCCCAAAAAAGACGGAAAGGAATTTATATCTCCTGGGGGGGGAGGGGATAGGCAATACATGAAGGAGACATAGAAAGGGAAGAAGTATGAGGAGGAGGACCAAAGCATAGGCTGGGTGATTCTGGCCAGTTAGTTCTGGCCAGGAAGGGGCCATGGTGGTGTGGGACAGATAAGGCAGCCGATCACCTGTCAGAGTCTAGCTTCTTTACAAACAGAAAAACTGAGTGCACGCAGATCCTGCTGTTGCTGCCTTTAAATTTGTGTGCGTGTGTGTATGTGTGTGACAGAGAGAGAGAGAGAGAGAGAGAGAGAGAGAGAGAGAGAAGGAGGGAGGGAGAGAGAGAGAGAAAGAGAGAGGGAGAGAGAGGGAGAGAGAGAGAGAGAAAGAGAGAGA
>CM053601.1:151570481-151591260 GCA_028646575.1 Pseudocheirus occidentalis | reverse complement strand
TGTCCAGAATGTAAAACAAACAGACAAGTCCAGCCCAAAGGGGACCCTGATTTCCTGACTCCTAATGATGGCCACAGCAGAAGGCAATTCTCTCACCTTTGGGAGGCTGCTTCTCTCTTGCTTGGGCCCAGACAGGAAATTCCTCTTAGAGGTGCATTTGCAAGGGTTCATTGCCTAGGCGACACTGCCAATTAGTGGTCCTGGGTCAAAAGAGGGCCTCCCCACCCTCAAAAGGCATGCCTATCCCTGCTCCCTGTGTCCCCCAAAGGCTGATCTGAGAACCTGAGGTAGGGGAGCCCACGCCTGCTGCCTGGGGCTTCTTGGGACATTGCCAAGAGAAGGAATTTCTCTTTTTTCTCTTTCCTTTTCTTCTTTTCAAGCTGAACTTGGCCTTCATGGAATTTGCAGAGGCAAAGGGAGGGGTGGAGAGGAGAAAGGAAGCCAAACACATCACTTGAAAGCCAAGCAGGAAAGTAAGCCTGCCTCACCCCTCTCCAGACCCTGTCATTTCAGCTGGTGGATGGTGTATAATTTGCAACCAAGACATCCAAACTCGTGTTTCCTGAACAGTCTGAACCTTGGGCTGGGACCGACTGGGTCAGATGGGGTGTATGAAGGGAACTGGAGCAGAGGTGGAACAGGGGACAAGATTGGCTAGGTCTGAAAGGGTCTGTGAAAGGTCTGTTCTTAAAGCTTTAACCTGCACTCAGACTTTTGGGACACCCTCTATACATACAGCATTAATATAGATTAGCTATGGGACCCTGGGCAAGTCAATTAACCTCTCCTAATCTGTTTCCTTATCTGTAAAATGGGGATGATAGTAGCATCCATCTCACAGGATGGTTGCAAAGCTCAAATGAGATGACATGGAAATTGCTTTGCAAATTTTAGAGAGCAATTTAAGCACTAGCTACCATGAAGTTGACCTTGTGCACACGCGCACGTGAATGGGTGCATGCATGTGTGTCTATACTTGCATATACATACACAAAATAGTGAAACACATGATAGTTTGGGAAGGAGTTCTGGGTCCCCTCACCATGGTTGGCCCTCCCTGGATGCCCACTCCTCCCCCCTGCCCCCCCCCCCGTTCTCCAATCCCTTTTCTTGCCTCCTCCTACCCTTCCTGTGTAGCAGGACTGGAACCCAAGTCTCAATGTTAAGCCTGCTGCCCCAGAGCACAGGTGCTGCTGCCCTGGAAAGTGCTAGGAGGGTGCCTTGGCAGTGGAGCTAGGGGAAGGGGGTTGCACTGGGGGCTTCTCTGAATAGAAGAGACTCTTCAACAGAGGTTGGGTCATTTCACCAATCTGCTCTGGTCTGTCTGTCTGTCTCCTTATCCCTCCCTCCGTCCCTCCATCCCTCCCCCTTCTACCTCTCCCTCCTTCCCTTCTCTTCCCTCCCCCCTCTCCCTTTCTCTCTTTCCTCACTCTCCTTCCTTTCTCCCCTCTCCCATCCTCTCCCTCCTTCCTTTCTCCCTCTCTCCCTTCATATCTCTCTCTCTCTCTCTCTCTCTCTCTCTCTCTCGTTCTCTCTCTCTCTCTCTGTCACACACACACAGTACACACAGATTTAAAGGCGGCAACAGCAGCAGGATCTGCTTGCTCTCAGTTTCTCTGTTTGTAAAGGTGGAAGTGGGTGGCTTCCTCCAGTTTGGAGTTCTGTGCATTTCCTAGGCAGTCACGAAGCTTTGAGAAGCCAGCTCCCGGCAGTCCTACGGACCCTGCTTCAGGAGTCAGCCCATCAGCAGCCCACTGGATGACTGACTTCTGGGTTCAGAGTCAATATGTTTTGTTTACTGAGCAGGGAGAAGGACTGAAGGGATTTTTCACCTTGAAGAGGCCTGAGGGATATTGGTAAGCATGGTTCAGTAGTGGAGACAGAGAGATAAATATCGCAGAAGTTCAGCATTTCCTGATGCAAAGCCTTAGGCATGAAGCAGTTCGTGCCTACTCCAGAGACTGCCACCCACCCTCCCTCCTCCTCCCCATTAAAACCAAGAACCTTAATAATTGAAGTAGTATTTATTGTTCATGGGTGGGTAAAGCCAATATAATTTTTAAGATGACAATTTTACCTAACTAATCTATTTATTCAATCTTATTCCAATTAAATTACTAAAAAATTATTTTACTGAGTTGGAAAAAAATAACAAAGTTCATTTGGAAGAACAAAAGGTCAGGAACTTCCAAGAAACCAGGGAAAAAAAGATGTAGAGGCAGTAGATTCACCATTATCAGACCTTAAACTGTATTATAAGGCGAGAGCATTGTTGAAGTGTAAAAAGGATAATTTTGATTAATTGACATGAAAATGTTCTTGTACAAATAAAAGCTATGAAGCTAAGAACAGAAGGAATGCAGAAAATTGGGGGAAAACCTTTTATAGTCTTTCAGATGGAATACAATTGGGTTGGAATGTTGCTGTGGTGAAGGAAATGATGAGTTGTTGATTTAGAAAAATACTGAAAAACTTGGACGTAGGAAAGAAGATCTTCAGAGAAATATGATAGGAGAAAATAAGTGTAGTATGGTCCTACATATGTGTGTATATTTATAGATAACTTATGTGTGTGTATAGCGATCTATATTCACACTTAATTGTGGCCTTCTTTAGGGTGGGGGGAGAAGGGAGGGAAAAAATAAAGTAAAAAGTATACAGCAAAAGAAACCCCAAGGAAGCAAAGAAAAGCTGGGCATTGGGGGTGGCTAGGTGTCGCAGTGAATAGAGTACCGGCCCTGGAGTCAGGAGGACCTGAGTTCAAATCTGGCCTCAGACACTTAACACAAAAACTAGCCGTGTGACCTTGGGCAAGTCACTTAACCCCAACTGCCCTCCAAAAAAAAAAGCAAAAAAAAAAAAAGCTGGGCAACTTTGAAAACAATGTGTATTTATTATATAGGTTTTCTTGGAGTGAAAATTTATGGTTTTATATTGAATCCTCTCTTGGTATACACGGCAATTTTTCCTCATTTTGTATTTAAGTTTAAAATGAAAAAATTACAAGCAAGTAAATAAATGAAATTTTAAAAAGGTTAAGAGCCTTCAGACCCAATCAGTACCCTTCAATCAGGTGGTGTACAATACATGTACCCCAGGATGGGGCAAGGCAGACTGAGGTCTCAAGACGCATGGGACACAGCACGATGTGACAGAGAATGTGGAACCTTTACTCTCTGAGAAGCTTTTCAGTAGCTGGCAGTGTGACCTTGGGCAAATCTCTCTGAGCCTCAGTTATTCCATCTGTAAAGTGCAGGGGTTGAACTAGATCAGAAGTTCTTTTTTTTTTTTTTTGCTTTTTGGAGGGCAGTTAGGGTTAAGTGACTTGCCCAAGGTCACACGGCTAGTTTTTTGTGTTAAGTGTCTGAGGCCGGATTTGAACTCAGGTACTCCTGACTCCAGGGCCGGTGCTCTATTCACTGCGCCACCTAGCCGCCCCCTAGATCAGAAGTTCTTAATCTTGTTAGTATTATGAGCCATTGGTCAGTCTGGTGAAGCCTGTGAATTCCTTCGGCAGCCTGGACCCCTTCTCAGAAAAATGCTTTTAAATGCATAAAATAAAACACATAGGAATACAAAGGAAACTTGTTCTACTGAAATAATTGCAAAAATATATTTTTTTAAAAAGTTACTAGACGCAAAATTAATCTAGAGTAAAACTGGTCATTTGATGATCTTTAAAAAGTTAACTTTTTAATAAATAAAATTGTATTTTCTTTCCTTTCTACCTCTCCCCTCCCTATTTGGGGGGAAAAAAGAAAAACCAGCGCTTGTAAGTAATATGTAGCATCAAGCCAAAACAAATTCCCACATTGGGCATAGATAAGCGTCTCATTCTGCATCTTGAGTCTATCACTTCTCAGTCAGGGGCGGGATAGTATGGTTTATCAGTGGTACTGGGTGATCCCAAAGGACCCTTCCAGCTCCTTTATTTTAGGGAGCCTTCTAGCTCCGCTCATGTCAGCCCTCTGTCTACCCCAAAGATATTTTGGGGAAATTACCCCAAGCCCCAGCCTCCAATCAACTCAGGAGAGAAACTATGAATTAGGAAAGAATGGGATTATTCATTGCTTAGCAGCCTAGAACCTGATTCCTAGCATGTTAAAATTGAAAGGTACCTTAGATTAGTC
The DNA here is from genome assembly GCA_028646575.1 of Pseudocheirus occidentalis. Lineage (NCBI taxonomy): Eukaryota > Metazoa > Chordata > Mammalia > Diprotodontia > Pseudocheiridae > Pseudocheirus > Pseudocheirus occidentalis. Next base: position 151,587,130 of record CM053601.1, on the reverse strand, counting down.
TAACCTCCTTATTTCACAATGGGGAAACTGAGATCCAGGTAGAGGACTAAGCAACATGTCTTCTAACGCTCATGCTCTCATGCCTCATAATAGTCGCTGGCACTCCAGACTCATTAAGGGCAATGTGAGGGTTTGCTGAGGGAGGAAAAAACTGGGGGAATCGGGCGGGCGGGGGGGACTGGGACAAGGGCGGATCGGGAGTGGCAGCTGATTTCCTCGGATACCCGGGCGCCTGCTAGCCGGGGAGCCGCGATGGGTGGCTGAGTTGGCGGACTGTGCTGGGAAACACCAAAGAGTTATTGTTCGGGAATCTGAGACCGCTGAAAGCCGATCCTTTAGCCTGGGTCCTCGCTGCCGTCTGCCGGAGATAATTTTAGATAGATGCAATTTATCCTGCTCAGCCCAGGTCTCTGTTAATTAACCTCCGGGTTTTTCTGCTCTTGGAAGTTATTGAATGCGTTTGGCTTCCCTGAGCCTGTACAGACCGGCTCTTTGTAGCAAAGCCTTTCTTACAATGTCCCCGGCTAGGTTTAAAGCTCCTGCTTCATCTCTATTCAGGGCAAGGATGATTTGGAAATACTTTAAAGCAGAGCAGACCAGGCTGGCCCCCTCCACCCGGTGGTTAAAATTCACTGAATGAAGAAGAGAGGAATTGGGCACTGAGGATCACTTGATAATGGAGTTAGGGCTGAAAGAATGAATGGAGGTCCTTTGGTCCAATGCCCTTTGTTTTAGGGGGACCAGTATGGACATTGAGGATCCCAGGGCCTTAGATTTAGAGCTGGAAGGGTCCTTGAAGGTCATCTGGTCCAGAGGTGGCCTCCACTGGCCTCTACAGCCCTTCTGTGCAGCCCCCAACCACATTAAAAGGCAATTGGGAAATAATAAAACAACCGAAAAATTTAATAAAATAAATGAAAACACAACAAAACAATAATAAAATATAATAAAATGATGTCACAGATAAGATGACATTTTAAAACTAAGGTGCTATATGACCCACAGAGATCTTTGTGCATGGTTTAGGGGCTGCCATGTCTCTTTGATTTTGACGTCATTGATCAAGTTCACCCTCTCTATTTTAGAGATGAGGAAACCAAAGGTCAAAGAGGTTGGAAGGCCCCAAACAGTATTAAATGGCAAAGTCGGGTTTCTCCCTACAGAGAACCTACAGTGAGGAGGTAAGGAGCATCCTTCAGGCTGGCTCCAGGACACTCTCTCTTCTTCACTCATCCTCTGCCTCTGCTTGGGGAGCTTGTCCTAAGTGTGAAGGGTTCACTCATCTCAGCCCAGGTGCTGGAATGTGGGGGCTCCTACAAACAGTCCAGGGAGGCAGTGCTAAGCAAGGAAAGAATGAGCCTGGTTTCTGGTCCCATTTTGTGGTTGTGTTGTTTTCAGCAGTGTCAGACTTTTCATTGGTTTGGCTGTTTTCTGGCAGATGCTGGAAGGGTTTGCCATCAACTTCTCCAGCTCATTTTACAGATGAGGAAACTGAGGCGAACAGGGTGAAGTGACTTGCCCAGGGTCACACAGCTGGTAAGTGTCTGAGCTGGATTTGAACTCACGTCTTCCTGACTCTAGGTCTAATGCTTTATCTACTACTTCACCTAGCTGCCACCTCCAATAAACTCTCTTTGATTATTTTCCTCACCTGGAAAATGGGAAAATAATACTTCTTTTAGTGCTGCAGTGTCTGGGATGCTAAATATGGGGTCAGAGGCCCCGGATTCAAATCCTAACTGTTGTTTACTATCTGTGTGACCTCCCACAAATCACTTAACCGCTCTGGGCTTCAACGTCTTCATCTGTGAAATGAGAAGATTGGATTGGATGACTTCCCAGGTTACTTCCAGCTTTAAATCTATGAGCCTCTCTCTCAGCTTGTCATGTCTATGAAATGAAATAATTGGACAAGTCATTTGGTCTCAGTAAAATGAAGGGGATTGGGGCAGATGGGGTCCGAGGTCCTTTCCAGCTCCAAATCTATAATTCTTGGGTCATTTGGAAACTCTAATGTGTTCTTATAATATGTCAGTTTTCCCATCTATAACATGGATTTATTAAGAGAATTTGAAGCAGCCATGACATCCTAGATGCAAAGTCGAGAGTCAATTCAAAGGATCCCTTTTCTTCCTGGCCTCATTTTTGTTTCCTGGTTTCCTTCCTGCACCAATTAGAAATTCCCACTAATAGAGAAAGCTAGTGTTGAAGGAACACTGGCTTTCATTGTCCCATGGCCCCCAGTACAAATCTCCCAGTGAGGGAGACTGTTGACCAAGGGAGGAAGCCTGTGATGGAGAAAGCCCTGGATTGAGTCAATAGGCCTGGCTTCTTATCTCAGCTCTGTCAGGGAAAATGCCTCTCATTTTCTGGACTACAGGTTTCTCTCCTTTAAAGTGAGAGGACTGAACTACGTGCTTTTTAATAGTCTAAGACTCAGTCCCATGAACCTAATTAGGTCCTTGCTTCTGTGTGAAATCATTGGCACGCTTGCTCTCTGTGAGTGAGTGAGTGCATAAAGGAGGCCTCTCTGCCCTTTACAAGAGAGAACAAATGGTCTTGGGGCTACCCAAGTTTCTTTCCAGAAGCTGTTTAGAGAAAGAGGAAAGTGTTCAATTTAGTAGAAACTTCAGATTCAGGGGAGATAATAGTCCTCTTCTGAAGATCGTGGTCATGATGGTGGGGGTCTCAGTCTACAAACATGTAGGTGTCCCAAGGATTTTGGCAAGGGGACTTTAACCTGAGAGTAGACCAGACTCCAGAGGCTTGAAGAAGGTATTCAGATCAAGGGCATTCAGTCTTCATGGTCAGCCAAATGCAGAGGCTATAAAGAATTTCTGCTACCTGCATGGGGTAAAAACCCTTTAAATCTTCATGATTTATGGCAAAGCCGAAAGTTTCATGGGACCAAAGAAAGCTCATCTTCTTGATCTAGTATGCTGTTTCTGTCCAGAACAGCCTAGAATGTTAATGGCCTTGAATTTAATCTCATGAATTTATTAAGTAAAGGAGAAAAAATTTTAAGAGATGTATGATACTTCCCAATTCTTCCTAATGAGGTCAGTCCAGGAGGACAGATTATTGTACTTTATTCGAAGACGGTTGTTGTTGTCTGATTGTGTCTGCGTCTTGGGGATTCCATTGTTTTTGGGGGGAAGGGCAAAGATCCTGGGGTGGTTTGCCCTTTCCTTCTCCAGCTTATTTTACAGATGAGGAAATTGAGGCAAACAGGGGTAAGTGACTTGCCCAGGGTCACACAGCTAGTTTCTGAGGCTAGATTTGAACTCAGGTCCTCTTGACTCCAGGGCTGGCACTCTATTCAATATGCCACCCAACTGGCCCTGTTTCAATACAAGTATCTTCAACCAAAGGTTTTGTGCTTGCAGGCACTTAGGCTATTTCTTTCCAGATGCTTTGCCTATGATTGCCTACTGGCTACATGTAAGCCCTAGTGGTTCCTGGACTAGATTTCCTAGAGGCACAATTAACTGAGGTATAGAGCACACTTTTTTACTTAAGTTTTTTCTGTAAAAAAAGTAACATTAGTAAAACATATCAGAATAAATATTAACTAGAATTAATAGAATCATTATAATAAAAATGTGGGGCACAGTTTAGTGCTAAGTTCAAAGAAAATAAAACTTATGTACGCCAGTGCGTCTTTTGTTTATCTTCAACTGCTAGAAGAACCAGGATTTAAGAATATCTTGAGGGCTCAAACTGCATCTTTTCTAGGATGAGGATTGGGCTTTTTTTCATCTATTCCTAGGAATTAGTACATTTTTTTATCCATAGGAAAAAATAGAGATAGAATCAAAATTAATATTTTAAAGTAAAATTATATCTGTTCAATTATTTGCATTTAAAGTGCATTCACCTAGATAGGAGAATCATAGTAAAATTATAAACAGTTTTAACAAAGGATACACCTAGTCCTTCTAAATCATTTTATTCCTTATTACTGATTTTCAATCAAACTTGGGAAACATCACAACCTTCCAACTCAATTTGAGATTTTCTTGGAGCCAGATGCCAACAGAATGTATGGTTCTGGGACTTGTAATCAATGTGTTAGCAGCTTCTTCCCACCTTTGGTGTGGGGGCTCAGAAAATTCTAGATTTTAGATTAGAGCTTGTTAAAGAAACTCCTGCCCTCTCTCTTCATTTACTTTCAACAATAGAAAAAGAACAAAATTGCAAAGCTAGGTAATGTCTTCTGAAAAATCGGTTAGCTTGGTTTTTTTACTTCATCAACATGAAGTCATTTTTCTTTTCTTAAATGGTTCTTTGCCCTTTGCGATCAGAGCTTCATCCTTAGCAAGTCTCAGGATGGAAGGAAATGTCTGCATTCAGAGAAAGATCTAGAAAGAACAGAGTTTAAATGGAGAATGAAGCAATCTACATGCTATCTCTCTTTTCCATGCTTGGTTTTGTTTCTTTTTTCCCCATTGTTCACTCTATTGGTTACAACCAGATATGGTTGTAATTGGTTACAACTAGACTAATGTCCAATGTGAAAGTTTTTGCAGATCTTATACTTGACTGCATGATGCCATGGGTGGCAGGGGGGAGGGGGAAGGGGAGAAGGAGGGGAAAAATTTGAAACTCAAGGGATTGTGGAACGGAATCTTGTAAACTAAAAGTAAATAAGCAAATCAATTAAATTTAAAAAAAAGATTTATTAATTTCATTCAACAAGCATTCATTAAGTCCCTGTTGCCTGCTAAAATCTGGGAGAGGTGCTCTTATACAAAGAAAAAGTGAAATAGTCCCTGCCCTCAAGGGGATTATATTTCATTGAAGGGAAATGATATGTACAGGGAAAATTAAATGTAAAATGAATACAAAATAGTCATTTCCAAGGTGAGGGTGCTGGTAACTGAGGATGACGGTTGGGGATTGGAGGGGCTTCAAGTAGGAGGGAGCCCTCGAGTTAAATTTTGAAGGAAACTCGGGGATTCTCCCAGGTAGAAAGCATTCTGAATGTGGGTCTAGCCTGGGTAAAAGCATAGGGGTGGGAAATGGAATGTATATAGGGGACAAGTAGGTTAGCTGGAATATAGAGTGTGTGCATGAAGAAGAATAAGGGGAGTAAGAAGCTTGGGAAAGCAGGCGGGAGCAAGACATGAAGGATGTTAATGCCAGGGGAGTCTGTATTCCATGGTGAAGGTGAGGAGCCATTGGAGTATGTCTGACTGTTTTCTGATGAAAGTGACAGAGTTATAAAATCCCCAGAATATATCAGAAAGGAGAAAAAAAAACCCAAACCAAACCAAACCAAAACAAAAACCAGACTAGGCACAAGGAAACAGGACAAAAATCCTGCAGTTTGTTCCTTTTTCTCCACTCATTTTCTGCCTCTGGTTAGGGGAGGCGGACAACTATTTATATTTCTCTCTCTCTCTTTCCTCTCCTCCTCTCTTCCCCTCCTCTTCCTCCTTTGCCTCCTCTTCCTCCTCTGCCTCCTCCTCCTCTCTCCCTTTCTCCCTCTCTCCTTCTCTTCCTCCCTCCTTCTCTCTCTCTCCTACCCTCTCTCCTTCTGTCTCTCTGTTTCTCTCTCATATGTGTATACACACGCACAGAGTTTTAAAATAGAGAACTATATCAGATTTTATTTCTAGCTTCCTTTAAGTCCCAATTAAAAGTCCAACTTCTACAGAAAATCTTCACCATTCCCTCTTAATTTCAGTGCCTTTCCTCTCTCCATTATTTCCTATTTATTCTGTATATAGCTTGTTTTATATATATTTACTTGCATACTGTCTCCCCCTTTAGATTTTAAGTTCCTTGAGGACAGGGACTACCTTTTTCCTTTTTTTGTATTCCCGGTTCTTAGCACAGTGCCTGCCTTATAGCAGGCACTTTATGTTTATTGATTCATTGATCTCCTAGGGTGCAATACCCCCTAATTCTTTCCATTAGAGATTCATTTGGATTAACAGATGCATAACATTTAAAAATATCTTTTAAAAATGCAAATATCTAGGCCTATCAATCATTCACGCTTGACTTAAAATGAGTTCATCCAGAGTACTTCCTTCTAACATTAGTCCCAGGAGAACCAGAGCAGCAACATGCACATTAAACAAGAAGTTCAGAAACTAAGAGAGTCAGCCTTTGAAGATTTAGAGGCCATATATATCCCAGAGCAGAGCAAGATGGGAAGTTCATAGTTGCGGAAGCTTCTTGCTCAGAACAAATCAGCTTTCAGATTTGTGTTAATAAAGTTTCAAGTTAGAATCTAGGGAGAACATCCACAGAGTTTTTCTATGATGCCATCTATGTAAGATGGGGTGAGGGGAGAGTGTTGTAGAATCTCTTTCCTTGGAAAACACTGAGAATGAGGAAGAGTGTGTAGGTTGGTCTGTCTGATGGCAAACCACTATGGTAGAGGGTAAACTCATTTAAAAGTTTCTGTCAGGAATGTTTTCTCTCACCTGGGCATATGTTTGCTGCATCTCTTCTTTGTCCTACACACTTGAAAGTCAAGGTTCTTTAAAATTTTTTTTTATTTATTTGTTTTATGAGGAGGGAATGCAGGGCAATTGGGATTAAGTAACTTGCCCAAGGTCACACAGCTAGTAAATGCCAAGTGTTTGAGGGCATATTTGAACACAGGTCCTCCTGTCTCCAGGGCAGATGCTCTATCCATTGCCATCTAGCTGCCCCTTGAAAGTGATAATCATTAAATATCATATTTTTCATCTATGTCTGAATTAATCAAATAGACTGCTTTATCTTAATTTAAAATGTCTCTGTGTCAGCAACTCCAGAGACCAGATAAGGCTAAAAGTGAGATTTCCTCTTATCTTGGGATATACTTCTTGTGGGAGGAGCCAAACAGACCCAATAGCTTCTTGGTTCTCTGAGTAAACTCAGAATATCTCTTCTCCCAGACAGGGCCAACTTGGGAGCATTCTTTCTTCTAAGAATAAGACTCTGAACCTAAGATACTATCTTGAATAATGGAACCTTTTCTTATCTAAATATTTTGTGGGGCATGTATTATGGTATGGCATGTTAATGATAAAGAAAACACATGTTCTAGGTTCACATGTCATCAATTCCTTGTAATCATAATTTTTACCCTGAATTGGGATGGCTCTAAAATGTATTTAAGTCTTCTGATCTCTCTGTTCATCAGTTAGAAATGAACTTCTAACTCCTTGTACAAATTCTCTAGCTTTAAGGGAATAAATGCTGTAACTGTATTTTGTGTCTACTTTAACCAAACTTTTAAAAAGTAAAAAAAGTCAAGGATATTGATGTACTCCTGAGAAAATTACCAAGATGGTTGAATTTCCTGTGCACTCAAGCTCCCTTTATTGAGCCCTGCTCCATTACATCAATACTGATGGGACATGGGTAGATGCTAGCAAATTAATAATAGGTTAAGAGGAATGTTAGATTGTTATATGTCCTTCATGATCAAAGAGGACCAATGACATCAGCAGGTTGATGTCTTGGCTTTTGAGTGAATTGAATTTAAGTGAGGCAAATCAGAGTTATCAGAGTCCAGTGACAAGATATGGTCAGACTGACTGGTGATGGTCCCTGATGCAGTGGGAGACCTTGGCTTTTTAATTAAGCTAAGGTCTTTCCCAAGCCTCAGTTTGTCTGAGGCAATACCCATTCAGTGACTAAGACTAGGTGAGAATTGAGGCAAAAAAACCCAACCAGCCTAGTTTGCCTTCATAAAAGAATCAGTCTGGGAGGGGAAGACCTTCAGAGTTTTTTTCCTCTTTTTTTTATAGGCAAACTGTAGAATGGGAATTCTCTTTTTTTAAAAAAAAATCTTTTATTTATTTATTTTTAGTTTTCAACATTCATTTCCACAAGATTTTGAGTTACAAATTTTCTTCCCATCTTTTCCCTACGTCCCATCCCAAGATATCAGACCTATTGAATACCCCTTCCTCTGATCTACTTTCTCTTATATCTTTCCCTCTCTCCTCCCCCTAGCTTTCTAATAGGGAAAGATGAATTTCTATACCCTAGTGCCTGCATATCTTATTTCCCAGATGTTTGTAAAAAAACAAAAAATATTTTTTGACATTTGTTTTTAAAACTTTGATTTCCAGATTCTTTCCCTTCTTCTCTCCTTGCCCTCTCCCACCAGGGAGACAAGCAATTCAATATAGATTGTACATGTGTAGTTATCCAAATCATTTCCATAGTAGTTATATTGTGAAAGACTAACTATATTTCCCTCCATCCTATCTGCCCCCCACCTATTCTATTTTGACTCTGTCCCTTCTAACTACCCTCTCCCCAAATCTGCCATTCCTTCTATTATCTCCCCTCTTATTCTGTTCCCCCCTACTTTCCTGTAGGCTAAGATACCCAGTTGAGTATGTATGCTATTTCCTCCTTAAGCCAAATTAAATGAAAATCAGGTTGACCCATTCCCTTTCATCTTCCTACTCTTCCCCTCCATTGTAACAGTTTTCTCTTGCCTCTTTTATACAAGATAATTTACCCTATTCTATCTCTCCCTTTCTCCTCTCATTATTCCTCTCTCACTCTCACCTCTTAATTTTATTTTTTAGATATAATCCCTTCCTATTCAACTAATTCTGTGTCCTCTCTCTATGTATACTTGTCCACACATATACACACTCACATATGCATTTAAACATACATATACCTTCCCATACATACATATATATGTATGTATACATATATACATATATATTCCCATCAACTATCCTCATACTGAGAACAGTCTTATGAGTTACAATTATTGTTTTTCCATGTAGGAATGTAAATAGTTCAACTTTAATAAATTCCTTATGATTTCTTTTTTCAGTTTACCTTTTCATGCTTCTCTTGCTTCTTGTATTTGAAAGTCAAAATTTCTGTTCAGCTCTGGTTTTTTCATTAAGAATACTTGAAAGTCCTCTATGTCATTGAATGACCATATTTTCCCCTGAAGCCTTATCCTCAGTTTTGCTGGGTAGGTGATTCTTGGTTTTAATCCTAGCTCCTTTGACCTCTGGAATATCATGTTCCAAGCCCTTTGTTTGATCCCTTAGTGTAGAAGCTGCTAGATCTTGTGTTATCCTGATTGTGTCTCCACAACACTCAAATTGTTTCTTCCTGACAACTTGTAATTTTTTCTCCTTGACCTGGAAACTTTGGAATTTGGCTATGATATTCCTAGGAGTTTTCTTTTTTGGGATCTTTTTTAAGAGGCAATTGTTGAATTCTTTCCACTTCTATTTTGCCCTCTGGTTCTAGAATAATCAGGGCAATTTTGCTTGAGAATTTCTTGAAGGATGATTTCTAGGCTCTTTTTTTGATCATGGCTTTTAGGTAGTCCAATAATTTTTAAATCATCTCTCCTGGATCTATTTTCCAGGTCAGTGGTTTTTTCCAATGAGATATTTCACATTGCCTTCTATTTTTCCATGTTTGGATCTGTTTAATAGTATCTTGATTTCTCATAAAGTGATTAGCTTCCATTTGCTCCAATCTAATTCTGAAGGAATTATTCTTTTCAGTGAGCTTTTCAGATTCTTTTTCCATCTGGAAAATTTGGCTTTTTAAGGCATTCTTCTCCTCATTGGCTTTTTGGGCCTCTTTTGACATTTGAGTTAGTCTATTTTTTAAGGTGTTATTTTCTTCAGTGTATTTTTGGGTCTCCTTTAGCAGGCTGTTGACTTGTTTTTCATGATTTTCTTGCATCATTCTAATTTCTCTTCCCATTTTTCCTATGCTTCTCTTACTTGATTTTCAAAATCCTTCTTGAGCTCCTCCATGGCCTGTAACCAATTCATATTTTTCTTGGAGGCTTTTGATGCAGGAGTTCTGACTTTGTTGTTTTCTTCCTGTTCCATGCTTTGACCCTTTTTGTCTCCCAACAAAGGATTCTATGGTCTAATTATGCTTCCTTTGCTTGTTCATCTTGCCAGCCAATTACTTGACTTTTTAGCTTTTTGCCACAGTGGAACTCTGCTTCCAGGGTGGAGAGAACTGTGTCCAAAATTTCTGGGGTTTTTGCAAATTTTGTCAGACGTCTGCGGAGGGTGCCCTCTCTACAGCCACCACAAGCTCTGGCACATTGATGTTTCTCTCCCCAGGACCACCACCTAAGACTGCTACCCAGATCCAAGCACGTCAAAGCAAGAGCAATTACTCTCTGAATGGTTGCTTGGTCCCACTATGATCTGCAGGCCAGGAGCTCTGGAGGTAGCCATGAGGCAGCAGCTGCAGCCACCACGCCTCCACCACCTCCCTGGGGGCAGGGGCTAGAGTGTGCTCTCTTGTCACCCAGTTCCAACAGAGTTCCCCACTGACCTTTTACTTTCTCTTTGGTGTTTATGGGGTGAGAATAGCTGCCAGTGATTCACTCTCCTGACGTCTAGTCTGGCCGGTCTGTGCCCCTGGTTGGGGCTGTCCTGCATCTGGACCCATGTGGCTCATATGGGAGTAAGTTTGGCTCCCAATCTGGTGCAATAGACCTTTCCTATCGGCCTGCCAGGTTGCTTTCAGTGGGAGATTTGTTTCTCTTTGTCACTTTGTGGGTTCTGTAGCTCTAAAATCCATTTAGAGTCATATTTTATAGGTACTGGAGGTAGTTGGAGCAGTAGCTGAAGCAAGTTCCTGCTTTTATTCCACCATCTTGACTTGGCTTCCCCTGCCCCCCCCCCAACCCCGAGTTTCTGCTCAGAGCCTAGAAACTGGTATGGCTGTTTGAAAGCAATGCTCATTCTACTTGTTTATATGAATGAACTGATCACCTAATTATTCTCAAGTAAAATCAGAATTCTTCATATTATTAACTATCCAGAATCATTATATGTGTGCATTCGCATAAAACTTTATACAGCCTCATTTTTCACCACTCCTTGACATATGAAAAGAGCTCAGCCTTCCTAAATTCTACATTTCTTCCTTCCTCAGTTCAAGTCTTTGAAGGTTTTCTTTGACTATTACAACTATCAATTCAATTCAAAAGACTCAGTATTTACTTAGTACTTACCAAGTACAGGAAAATGTGCCTTTAATCAATTAATGAGCATTTATTAAATGCCTACTGTATGCCAGGTACTGTGATAGGAAGTAGCAAAATAAAAACAAATCTCTCTCTCTCTCTCTCTCTCTCTCTCTCTCTCTCTCTCTCTCTGTCTCTGTTTCTCTCTGTGTGTGTCTCTCTCTCCGTCTCTCTCTCTCTCTCTCTCTCTCTCTGTCTTTTGCAAGGCAATTGGGATTAAATTACTTGCCCAGGGTCATACAGATAGGAAGTGTCAAGTGTCTGAGACCAGATAAGAATTCAGGTTCTCCTAACTTCAGAGCTGGTGCTTTATCTATTGAACCACCTACCTGAACTTGTGAATCTCTTCTCTTAAGGAGCTTGCATTCCTTAGGGAAAGACAACAGTTGCATATAAAAGTATGTACAAAAAGGCATAAATAAAAGAAATTCAGTCCTTGGAGTCTGGCCTCTAATTTGGCCTTTTGTTCTATGCTTTCCTATAACATGCTGTTTCCTATGTTTACGGTCTACCTCTCCAATCAAACTGTAAACTCTCACTGGACCAGGACTGGATGCTTAGAAAATAGGTATAGGATTGTAAATTATGGAATTTCACTTCCTCCATAGAGGGGCATGTAACTTAGTTCTCATCTGATCCAAAGATAAAAAGCTAAGTAGGGGGGAAGATTACTTGTAAATCTTGAAAAGTCTGAAGTTTCTAAGCATCCTTCCTTTGTGCCCATTGTCAAGAGTTAGGAGACTCTCCTAGCCTGGGTACCCATCCATGCTTAGTTTGGGAAATCGTTTGCCATGTGTGACCTATGCATGTGATTTGTGAAACAGAATTTATCCAAATTTTTACTGCTTTACAGCTATTCAATTTACTCTAATGGTTTTCACAGAGAATTATGTCTATTCATGGCTGAAAAAAACCTGTAAGGTGTCAGTTTAGTGTAAACCGATTGTTATTTTTAGCCCCAAGAGACCCGAGCCCAGGAAGAGGGGTCTGGGGATTTTGCCAGTCTAAGCTGAAATGGATTCTAGCAGATGGCTGTCCTTCAAGTCAATGAAAGACAGAACTGAAGGACAAAGCCTTAGGAGAGTTTGGGGAAAAACAAGATGAACAAGTTGCTAGCAGTTCCTCTAGAGTGAATGGAAGGTCTCATGAGAGTCAGTTGGAGTTGAAGTTGAAGTCAGGAAGACTAGATTGAAATCCATCCTCTGGCACTTGACAGTGATGTGCTCACTGGAAAATCTCTGAACTAGTTTCTTCATCTGAAAAATGTGGATAATCCAGTACTCACCTCCTAGGATGATTGTGCTGCTTATGGAAGGTGCTTTGGAAACTTTAAAGCCCTATGTAAAGGTCAGTGATTATTGGTCATCCATAGAGACACATTGAAAAAGATGACTTCAGTCTAGCTTTCCTTTTAAAATGTCTTTTCTCAACCTCTTCTCAGATGCCAAACTGGCCTTTGGTCATTACTGTGCCTCCTCACATGACAGGTTGTGTCAGATTCCCCAGATCACAACTTCTCTTCCATTGGTTACCCTTAGAAATGATGCCCCTTTTTCTCAAGGAGTTCTTCTGGGGCTCATTGAGGGTCTATCACAAAACATCTGCAATTTAGTCTCTTGGGGTGAGTGACTTTGATGGCCAACATATATTGGTTGTCATTCCTTCGGGTATTTTCCTATCTCTACTTTTGAAGGATGGTCTTTCCTAACCATTTCCTTAAATGCTGAGACTAATGGTCCAAGGGTAGGAACTTGTGACCTTGAGGCCACATGTGGCCCTCTAGGTCCTCAATTGTGTCCCTTTGACTAACCCAAACTTCACAGAACAAATCCCCTTAATGAAACGATTTGTTCTATAAGACTTGGACTCAGTAAAAGGCTGCACAGAGGGCCTAGAAGGTCACATGTGGCCTTGAGGCCACAGGTTCCCACCCCTGGTAACCTCTAACCTCTGCTTGGAGCTCATAGTCAGAGACTGATGGATTTAAGGAGGCATCAAGTCCAGCTTCCCTAACTCCTCTTTAATAGATAAAGAAACTGAAACTGGGAAGTTTTTGACTTGTCCAGGGTCACGTAATTAGTAAGTATCCAAGGGCAAAATTTGAACTCAGGCCTTTCCCAGCTATCTTAGTCGGTCATATTTTAATTAAAAAACTAATTAAAATGTTAGTAATTAACATTTATATAATTCCTTTTCAAGGCACTTTATAAATATCTCATCTGGGTCTCATAAAACCCTGGGAGGTAGATATTATTAATTATTATCTGCATTTTACAGATGAGGACACAGAGGCAGATAGCAGTTAAGTGACTTTCCCGGTTAATAAGTATCTGAGGCCAAATCTGAAGCCAGATTTTCCTGACTCAAAGTTCAGGCTCTACCCACGGTACCACCTGGCTGCCTTGTCTAGTCTGAAGTTACAGGAAGAACAGGATTTCAGGCAGGACTCACCCTTAGTGCCATCTTTTTACAAGTGAGGAAACTGGGACCCAGAGAAACGAACTGACCTCCCCAAGATGGTGAGGGGGAGATGTGAATGCAGAGCTCAGGTCTCCTGACTCTCAGGTAAGAGCGCCTTCCATCTCATCTCAGCTGTTCTGTATCAATCTTGTCAAAGGAACAAAGTTTTTGGAGGGATAACTTTATGTCCTTTAAACCCTGTCTTCTTTGAATGGTCTATTGACACCTTCACAACTTAACCTTGTTTCTTGACTCACCCAATTCCTGGTGTGCCTCTCTGTAAAAGCAATGAGTTTAGTCCTTAGTAACTTAGGGCTAAATATGGAAGGTGTGAGCTCAGTATGGAAGGTGTGAACTGTCCTCTGTTGAGAGGGTGTGAACTCCACTGTAGATGTGGAAGAAGGGGATTGGCTGAGACAGGAGGCCAGTGTGTATATAAGAAGAGTTCTAGAGACAAAGAGACAGAATGGGAATGTTCCTCCTGTTGGAGGAAGCAGGATTGTCCCAACATCTGGGAGCTAGGCTGCTGGACTGAAGAAGTGAGTTGGAATTTTCTTGAGAGAGACAGAGAGAGAGAGAGACAGAGAGAGAGAGAGAGAGAGAGAGAGAGAGAGAGAGAGAGAGAGAGAGAGAGAGTTTCTCTCCCATCTCTCCCAGCATCTGGAAGCTGACTGAGTACTGAGATGAAGTTTTCCTGAGACCAGAATCTGGTGAAGGCCTCCAGGAAGTCTGAGATTCTCCTGAGTCCTAGGGTCAGCTGAACTGCTGGAAGACAGAAGAAGCATGACTGGGATAAGCCTTTGTTTGTTTGTGGCCTGGCTGATCCTTGAATTCCCAGCAACAGAAGTGGTGAAGGGTCTGAGATGTGCCTAAACCTGTGTGTATCAAGGACTGCCTGGAGGACTGGACAAGGACCTGGGAGCTGTCTGCCCTTGAATCCAGGTGACTGTTTGGTGGATTCAAGTGAGAGCTGGGACCATGGAAGGGGATGTAGGGAATCAGAGAGACCACCCCAAGTCAAGATGAAGAAAGGAAGAAGAAAAGAAGAAAGAAGAAAAGACCTCCCCTTGGATGAAATGAAGGTTTGCTGGACACCAAAGGGTGGAGGGTTTGTGTGGTTTTCTAATGATTGTATTTAATGACTGATGGAGTTGATGTATGATTGCCCCATGAGCGGAAGATTGATTATTGTATTATGAACTGACTGAATGATTAAGTTAATGGTTGTCCCATGAGTGGAAGACTGATTATTGTATTGTGAATTGATTGAATGCTTTGTTCTACGTGGCCACTGTAGTGAAAACTGTGTGGCCATTCTAATGTTAAGCTGTTATGAACAAGATATTGTGATTTTCTGTGATAAGATGTAATTTTGTGAATATTATATTGTGATTTGTAATGAATGTTTGCCTTGATTTGTAATGGAATAAACAGAGTGTTCACTATACTGTGTAATCTAAACCTTAAAAGCTCTTCACAGTAGCATTCTTTTGGGAATCTGCTGGTGCATGGCATTACACTCACCTTCTCCCCTTATTCTCTGTGCCTTTAACATCTATTTTGATGTTATTTCTAATACCTGTGGTCTGAGCTTGACCTGTTGACTTGTCCCTCTCCTTCCCCTTCAGCCCCTTTTAGAAGTCCTTTCTCCCAATCACTTGGAATGATTCTATCTTCAAAATTTTGGACTCCAAAATATCCTCTCTGACCTACTCTGTCCAGCTTTCCCATTCCATTCTTCATGAAAAGCTCTAGCTCCACCATTCTTCCCTATTTTCCAGTCTTAGAGGATGCCACTCTCCTTATTCTGCCTGGGCTTCCACACTAATTTATTTCAATTTACTTTCAGTAGTGTGCTAAATTCTCTCCTCCCCTTAACCTTCTGGCATACTATCCTTCCCAGTCTCTGACCGTGGAGAACAACTCGTCTACTCCCCTTTTCCTCAAAATTCATTACACACACACACGTGGGGAGCAGTGGAAAGAGAACTGGT
This sequence comes from Pseudocheirus occidentalis, assembly GCA_028646575.1. Lineage (NCBI taxonomy): Eukaryota > Metazoa > Chordata > Mammalia > Diprotodontia > Pseudocheiridae > Pseudocheirus > Pseudocheirus occidentalis. The sequence goes on along the minus strand of CM053601.1, from coordinate 151,571,680 downwards.
TCCAAGGTCAGAGGATCTGGGTTCAAATCCTGCCTCTGATTTGTACTACTATGACTTTGGACAAGTCACTTTACCTCTGGGACACAGGTTACTCAGTAGTAAATGAGGAGGTCGGAGTAGTTGTCCTCTGAGGTTCTTTCCAGCCCTAGGGCTATGATCCTCTTTTTTGGTTTCCTCTCCAAAACTTGGCTGCCAAGCCTTGTTGGAAAAAAAGTCACAAACTGCTGATTGAATTCATTATAAATTCATCCCCACTAACTTCAGTTGGGTTCTCACTGCTACTCAGCAACTTTTATCTCTACCAGACAGAATAGCAATTACAGATAGCAGAGATTGAATGTGACTCCAGCTGGGTCCAGTCTACCAATTATGTATAAGTTTTCTAGAACTAGCCTAACTCTTCCCAACTCTACTGTGAATCCCATGAGTCATCTAACATTCTAAGGAGGAAGGAAATAAGTATTTATTAAGTGCTTACTAGGTGATAGGCATGGTGTTAAGTACTTTACGAATTTCATGGATTCTCACAACAATTCTGGGAGAGGATGTTATTGTCACCCCATTTTAAAGATGAGGAAACTGAGGCAGAGGCTAAATGATCTCTTCAGGGTTACACAGACAGTGTCAAAGGCTATATTTGAATTTAGGTCTTCCTGACTACAGGCCCAGTGCTCTAACCATTATGCAACCTAACTACCAACTAGAGTTCTCCCTAGGTCAAGTAGGAAAATGACTGGGATGGGCTGCATGTTTTGTTGTAGGTAACATATCAGCCACCTCAAAGGTTTGCTGTTAAGGATGTCTCATTGGCTGATCCCTCCCCTCCCCCCTTCCCTTGTTCTTTGAGCAGCATGAAGAGTTTCACTTATCCCTTTTAAAGCTGAACTCTAAGATTTTAAGTAATTAAAGGTGTGAACAGTAATTAGCAAATAATTAGCATTTCAAAGGCAGTGGCAACAAATGATAATAATGCAACTCCTTAATGTTAAGTCCAAGTGTAAGAGTTAGTTATTTCTTAGGTTGATTTTAAGACTTCTGAGTCTGCCTCAATTTCTCTCCCAGTCTCTAAAGCTATTATTGATTTTGCCTCTTCCTTTCTGAGAGTGATGGTCTCTGCAGGTTAACCCTCTGCCCGCTACACCCCCCCCTCCTCCTCTTCCTCTTCTTCTTCCTCCTCTTCCTCTTCTTCTTCTTCGTCT
>CM053601.1:151546186-151569981 GCA_028646575.1 Pseudocheirus occidentalis | reverse complement strand
TTCCTTCCTTCCTTCCTTCCTTCCTTCCTTCCTTCCTTCCTTCCTTCCTTCCTTCCTCTTCTCTGTTCCTTCCTCAGCTTTCTCATCTTTCTCTCTTAACTTGCCAGGATACAGAATTAGAATGTTTCAAAATAGTTGTTGGATTTATTAAGCATCTTAATTGCCTGTTCTTAGTTTCAACTTTAGGGTTAACATTTTTATATGCCTACTATGTGCAGAACATTTTGCTGAGTAATCAGATAGCAAAAACACAAAGATTAAATAATAAGAAAGATTAAATAAAATAACTTAATAGAACCAACAACTTGTTTGCTGAGCTCAGGATCAAGCAGAGTTTACTCACAGCACACCATCCAGGATAACAGGAGTAGAGTTTATCCTAAGCACAAGCCCACAGTCCAGAAAGTAAGGCTGGAAATATGAGTAAAGAAAAAAAAAGTCTTGAACTGAGAGTCCAAATCCAAGTAGAACCTCAGAGAAAATAACATCTTGGCCACAAGGAATAAAAGAATAGCTGGGAGAAATATAACAAGAGGTGGAAAATGAAGAAGCTAGTGATTAAACACAATAACATAATAGTAAGAAGAATAAATACTTTAGAACAGGCAGAAAGAAGTAAACCTTTTCCAAGAACTGAACTCCCTGAAAAAAAAATCTAATGAGCCAAACAGAAAACAGTGACTCCATGAGAAAGCAAGAAATATTCAAATAAAATCAAAGATGTGGGGGATGTGGATTTATTTCTTTCAACAGAAAGGAATTCAACTGAATTAAATGGATTTTTATTGGAGTGAGACCCCTGATGGGGGGATTTTTGGTGGATCAGTGACTCTTGCTAGGAAATAATTTTCCACCCCCCTTCTAAGTTCTCTCAGGCCATGAGAAACAAATCTCTTTGGATTTAATCCAATTCAACAACGTTATTAAATCCTTACTATGTGTAAAGTACTGGGGAATAAGAGGCAATATAACATATTTTTGAGGGGGAGAAAGTACTAATAGAAAATCCAGAAAAGTCCTGGTGTATAAGGTGGTTTCCAAGCTAGGAGGGAATGCGTTCTAAATATTAAGTGGGGGTACATCTTGTACAAAGACCCATAGGTGTGAGATGAAATGTCATTTATCTGGTCAGTTTGATCAGAACAGAGAAGGAACAAAGTGGAGTAATAAGAAATAACAGATGAATGAATGAAGAAGCGGCGTGTGCTCAGTGTTGGGGCTAAATAGAACTTCTAAAAGTATTTAGATCCCGTGCTACTCAATGAATATATACATGCATACACACACATGCATACATACAGACAAACATATACATATACACATATAATACTGGCATTCGTGTGTTGGTACCTTTAAGCATAATGTACTCCCCTTTTTTATCATGTCCATTTTTATTATAGCCTTGCTTTCTCTGATTTTTTGAGGGGCCTTAAAACATAAAAGATTTGCTCTATTCCTTTATTTTAACTTTATGTGAACATTATTTTTCAAGTGTGTGTGTGTGTTTATAAAGAACATTTTATTGTATTCTACTTTCTAATCTATTCTTTTATCCTTTTCCATTTAATGGGTGAGTTCATCCCATTCACATTCATAGCACCTCAGCTTTTTCTTTTTGACTGCTTGTAGTATTTTTCCTTTGGCCTAAGAGATCCAGATTTTGTTTATGGAATTCCTGGAAGTTCTCATGTTGGGATTTCTTTCAGAAGGTGAACGGTGAATTCTTTTTATTTCTGCTTTGCCCTGTGGTTCTAGAACTGTTTTCATTTATGATCTCTTGAAATATAGTATTTAAGTTTTTTGTGGGGTTTTTTTTGGTCACAATTTTCACATAGTCTAATGATTCTTAGATTATTTCTTTTTGACGTGTTTTTCAGGTCAGTTTTTTTTCATATACTGTATACCTTGTATTTTCTTCTGTTTTTCCCCCCCTCTCTAATCTTTGATTTTGTTTGACTATTTCTTGCTTTCTCATGGAAAGTGTTTTCTGTTTGGCTCATCAGATTTTTTTTCAGGGAGTTCAATTCTTGGAAAAGGCTTACTTCTTTCTGCCTGTTCTAAAGTATTTATTCTTCTTACTATTTTGTTTAATCGCTAGCTACTTCATTTTCCACATCTTGTTATATTTCTCCCAGCTATTCTTTTATTCCTTGTGGCCAAGACTTTATTTTCTCTGAGGTTCAACTTGGATTTGGACTCTCAGTTCAAGACTTTTTTTTTTTTACTCATATTTTCAGCCTCACTTTCTGGACTGTAGGCTTGTGCTTAGGATAAACTCTACTCCTGTTATCCTGGATGGTGTACTGTGAGTAAACTCTGTTTGATCCTGAGTTTAGTTAATAAGAATAGGCCCTGCCTTCTCTAGGAATTTTCTGGTCTTTTCTGCAGTGCTTCAGGCCTGAGCTACTTAGATTATTCTTTATTGCGCTGAACATAGGGTTGGTGCCCCCTTTTTTCCTGGATGGGCATGAGGCTCCTGTGTCGCTTCTTGCTGCTGTAGACACCGATCTGGTTCCACTTCTTCCTGTGAGACTGGGATCTGTTACCCTTTTTCACCTACCCTAGATTTTCTCCTCTCCCTGTTTGCATGGTATTTTAGTTGTCTTTTTTTTGTGTGTGTGTGTGTAGTCCTGGACTGGATGAAGGAGTTTGTAGCTCATTCTTTTAAAAGTTTCTTTATTACTGATCCTTACGAGACATTTTTAGAGATCTCTTAGGGTGATGCTAAGAAAACTGGGCTTCTCTACACTATAATACACCCAACACCCTGGTATCTTCCCATAGCCAATCCCCTTGGGGCTCAAAAATAAAAGTGAAATGGTATATGGCCTCAAGAACTTTATACTCTAATAGAGGGAAACAATAAATACACCAGTGTGGTGGCTAGGGAAGGGATTGTCTGTAGAATCAGGGAGTCACAGGGATGGGGAATTATTGAATAGAAAGGTAGGTTTCAGTTAGTTCATGGAAATCTTTAAATTCCAGATGAGAAATCTATATTTCTGCCTTTAGCTTGGGTTAAATAGTCATGCCAGCTCCAGTTTTCACAAGTCTCTGACATCTCTGATTTCTCCCCTTTACCTCCCTCACCTAGTTCTCTCTTTTTCTTGGCTGTCTTTTTCAGCACAGGCAGCTGAGTCCCATCTCGCCTTTCGTCCTTTGTCTCAGTCCTTGACACTTTCCACCTGATAAGTGTCCAGGTTACATCCTTAACACCCATCACTCTGTACACAATCTCATAATCCAGGAGCAGAAATAAACCCATGTAGCCTACAGAACATGTATGGGGAGTACTCTCCTGTCTGTAGCAAGAGAGAAATTCAGGGCACAAATATTCCTGGGGAAGAAAGTTTTTCTTACATCTTTTCCCATTGGGGATAGGAAGAATGGGCCCATCAGAATCCTCCTAGGACTTTTGGGCTCAGTATGAAAGGAGCTGATTTTCGTATGTCAAGGTCACTCAGCCTGTTAGTATGGGTATAGATTTCTGCTAGGGCATCCTGAACAGAAAATAATCACTACTGCCAGGACCTGGAGGGTAATACTAGGATACTGAGCCAGAAAAGACTTTGCAGATCACCAAGCCAATACACTCATTTTATAAGAAAGAAACTGGGCCCAGAGAGGGGGAAGTAAGTTAGTGGCATAGTTTGTATGAGAAAAAGTCAATTGGTTCAAGTATGGCTATTCTCACAAAGATACCTATATAACAGCCCTGTCTCTAGAATTCTGTACCTGTCCTTTCCCTCTTCAAACTGATTGCCAGACTAGCCAACTGCCCCAGGGAGTGGTGGGGACAAATCACTCATCAGATACCACTAGTGACATCTTTTTCTTTTTCCTTTCAACCCCACCCCCAACATTTTCTTTCTATAAGCTTCAGGTTGATGGAATGGGAACCATGCAGTTTTATTTCTCTGTACTATGTTTATTTCTCTGTTTTTCTCTTTCTCTGTTTCTCCATCTCTCCCTCTGTCTCTCCAATTTTTCTCTGTTATACACACCCACACACACACACATACCCCTCCACCAGCATCAGAAACATTACAGCTTTATTGTTTTTAATATTGTAGGAAGGATTTTAATCAATTTTTTATGAAAAGGAAATATTGTAATTTATAGAGAGCCCTTTGGAAGTGAGTTTTCATTTGAAGTCTGAGCCTAACCAGTGGGAAGTCCTGATCAGGTAATAAAATAATAAAAGAGAGAAGGGGAACAGGGAGGAGGAAGCCAGAAGACCCTGCTGCCCAGTCAATGCCCCCTTAAGGACTGTATCAGGCCCAGAAATGAGAAGGGATTTGCCTAAGGTCACACAACAAGTTACAGCTCAATGAGAAACGATTTTTCTCAATAAATTTTCCCATAGGGAACCTCACCTCCTTCCCCCACTCAAGTCAACCAGTCAAGTCAATATGTGTTTATTAGATACCTATTATGTTCCAGGAACTTTGCCAAGCACCATCTAGCTTTGAAATAAGGATAACCACACATACCTGTATCAGAAACAGACCTTAGCCAGTCCTCAAAAATTTTACTTTTTAAAATTTTATTTACATTTTTGTTTTAATGTCACATTCATTTTAAAACATTCCTCCATTATCTGCTCCCTAGTTATCTTGTGTGTGTGTGTGTGAGAGAGAGAGAGAGAGAGAGAAAGAGAGAGAGAGAGAGAGAGAGAGAGAGAGAGAGAGAGAGAGAGAGAGAGAGAGAGATTGCTAGTTTGCCAGCAAAATTTCAACTGGTCTGATGGAGTACAGGGTTTCTCTAAAATCTTTGTGGAGTTTTAAGCTTGAGACTTGTGACACCCTGCACAGGCAGCCCACTGCTGTAGCCTTCCATCTCTGCAAAGAAGGGAATGTTTTCCTCCTCTCGGGGCTAAACCCCAAAAGCTTTAGAGCTGAGCTTAAGTGAACTCTGAGATAGAGGGTTCCAGGTGCCAATCTCCTCCAATTCCTGTGGCTCTGGCTTCCCCCCTTGCCTTGGTGGTTCTCAGCAGTGTCCTTAGAGGGGAACTTGCCTGATGGATTGCATTCGGTCTTGGAGACTCCCATTGTGTGAAATGAATTACAGCCGGCTAACTGGAAGCATGAATCATCAAGTAATAAGAGGCAGATGGTTTGCTCAGCTCAGAAGCAGCAGATGCAGGCTTGAGCTGGCTGCTTGAGGGAAATGGGCATTTTGATGTCAGCACTATCTCCCAGACTTTGGCCAGATACTGACACCATTAATAAAGATCTTGGCTGAGTCCTCTGTTTTTTCAGAGTACCTCCTTATCCATAGTCACAGCTGAGCCTTATGAAAGGGGGGGGGGTCAGGGAAGGGATAATTAGCTCTGTTTTACAGAAGGGGAAACTGAGGCCCAGAGAGGAGAACTGACTGACAAGGTAACACAATGATTGAGCTAAGTGCAAACCCGTGGGTAGACTTGGATCCCGGCATCCTTATTTCCAGGTCAGGGATTTTTCATTTTTAGATGTTCCTTGGGTTGGGGCTTTTTCCACTACATCACAGTTTTAGAGTTGGAAGGGATCTTGGAAATTCCATTTAATACATTACAAATTTATTAAGCATCTCCTATGCCAAGCACTGTGTTAGGTGCTTTCAATACAAAGACAAAAATGAAATAGTCCCTGCCCTCAAGCACCTCCAATACTACTGGTTGGGGGAGAGGGGGAAGCATATATCAGTGCAATATAAAATATACACAAATAACACCAACAACTAGCAACTGATCTGGGATGTGAAAGAGTAGGGGTTCAAAAGATGTGGGGGAGAAGGGCAGGCATTGCAGACACAGAGAAGTGGGGGAGATTGTTGCATATGGGGAGGCAGCAAGTAGAAGGGATCAGAAAAATTGTTGAATGAGTGAAGGCTTTTTATTTGATTGTTCAGTTGGGTCTGACTATGACCCCATTTGGGGTTTTCTTGGCAAAGATACTGGAATGGTTTGTCATTTCCTTCTCCAGCTCATTTAAAAAAATACAGATGAGGAAACTGAGTCAAACAAGGTTAAGTGATTTGCTCAGGGTCACACAGTGTCAGATTTGAATTCATGAAGATGCTTCTTCCTGATTCCAAGCCCAGTAATCTATCTGCTGTACCACCTAGCTGCCCCTATCCAGGGCTTAGGGAAATACTCTTTGTGTTTCAGGGAAGTCCTGATGTTCGAGGGAGAGGGATGTGGGATTTAGGAAAAATCAGGATTCCTTGATCACTAACTAATCCAATAGACAACCCTCCCAGGCACTTTTGGTTGCACTAGGTTTAGGTAATGTAGAGGCAAAGAGGTTTGGCTTTTCAGGGCTCCAGAAACCTCTTACCAATTGGCTCCTGGCTCCAAGTGCCCAACAGCTGTGAGGGATGGTTATGAAGCCTCTCCTCTTCCACAGAAGAGGCAGCACACACTGTGAATCTTTCATGAGCCTCTAATTCTACAGAGGCACCTGGCTGGATCTCATCCAGTCCCTTCCCCTGGGGCTGGGTGGGGACTTGGGTGTAGCAATCACAGTGTCTGCCTAGGGAGTCTACATTATTGTCTCTCCCTTTTCTCTTCCCCTCTCTCCCTTCTTCTCTCCTCTCTCTCTCTCTCTCTCTCTCTCTCTCTCTCTCTCTCTCTCTGTCTCTGTCTTTCTGTCTTTGTCTCTGTCTCTCTCAGATACTGGCACAATGAAGAATAAGACTTATCTTGTTTCTATGGATTACTATGTTCTTCCATGTGGGCATTCTTTCCTCTTGTGTAAATCTTATTCCAAAAATCAATCAGCAAATAAGCAATTATTAAGCACCCACTATATACTAGGTACTATGCTATAAGTGTCAGGAATACAAATACAAAAGCAGAGTCAGCACCTGCCCTCATGGCTGGAGACAATACAGATTCTTCATAAATCTAGAGCTGGATGTTATTCAGAGAGTAACAAGTCCAACCTGCTCATTTTCCAGATGAGGAAACGGAGACACAGAGACATTATGGTCATAAAATGTCATGAAGCTAGCATCTGTGTAAGGTGTGATTGGAAGCCGGTCTTCTTTACCCCAGGTCTGGTGCCGGTCATTACATCACACTGCCTCCTGCATCTGTTCATAAGTCTACACAGAATAAATGCAAGGCAGCTCAGGTGGAGGACAGGGAATCTGGACAGGTCTGTAGGAGACTTGCTCTGGAGGAGGCTAAGGTTCTCGGAGGTAGAGGTGAGGAGGGAATCCATTCCAGGCGTGGGGAGGGGAAGGCACCCTGTGCAAAGGCATGGAACGAGAGATGGGGGGGGTTTGATGTGAGGAACAGGAAGAAGGCCAGTTGGACTGGGGATGAAAGCATGAAAAAGACCTGGAGACCATGAAGGGTAGGCTGGAAAGGTGGTCAGGAGGCAGGCTGTGGGGGGTTTGAGAAACATACATATATGCATATAGATACACACACACACACACACATATATATTTCTGTATATATATTTATAAAAGGAGTTTATATTTGATCCTAGACATGATAGGGAACCACTGCAATTTATGAAGCAGATGAAAACACAGTATATAGTGTTAATTACTATCCATCAGGCAATGACTCTATGACAAGCCACTCCCTCCCTTTCTAGCCCTTCTTTCACCAGTCCTGGTATACCTGCCTCCTGTCCATTCCCATTCCAGGTCTTAGTTCATACTCCAGGTTCCAAAGGGCTTGGGTTCTAGACACTGCCAAATTTTACCCCACTAAGGTATTAGTCAGTAAAGCCTTAAGATCTGGTGTATACCAGTGAGATATGAATTGATAACATGGAAAGTGATCAAGGCACAAAGAGGAGTTAATTTCGAATGCTGGATTTTTGTCACTCTGATGGTTGGTAGGAGAGAGCTCAGGGCAGAGCCCTCCCTGGCTCCACTTCCTAAAGGCAGCTGACTCTCTTTCACCTAAGGGTGACAATGAACAGAAGTAACATGATAGATGATTCAGGCATGGTTAGAAGATAGAAATCCCCAGAGAATGAGATGGCCATGCAGAACATAGCTGTAGCTCACCATACTCTCAAAGGCCCATAGATCTAAAGGAAGGGACCTCACAGGCCTTCAGTCCAAATCTTTCATTTTATAGTTGAGGAATCAAGGATGTTAAATGACTTCCCCAAGGTCATAAATGTCATTGTGTCTGAGGTAAGATTTGAATCTGGGTCCTTTGACTCAAGAGTCAATGCTCTTTCTTTCTTTTACTCCAAATGAACCTCCTTTTACTGTTACAGGGTGGCCTGATAGATTTGTAGCCAACTTTGTGTTCATCTCTTGAAAAAAAAATTCTCTTTCCTTATCCTGACTGGATGATGTTCAAGTTATTACATAAATATGTTGGAAGAAGGTATTCATGCTTCAGATAGGGCTTGGACTAGGTGCTCTTAGACACCTTCTGATATGCTTTCCAAGTCTGGGATTTAGAGCTGGGAGAGATTTTAGTATTCCTCTAATACCTTCATTTTACTGATAAGGGAAATGAGGTAGGCTCACAGGGTAAGTGACTTATCTAAGGTCACAAAGCTATTCGGCTACTGTGATATCCAGTCCAATATTCTTTCCACTTTTCCATGTTTAATTTATGTACATCTGTGGCTAGACCTGTAAAAACAGAGCTCATTATGTGTGCAACAGTCTTCTATGTCAAATTTCCTCCAAAGAGAGAATGAAAGTAGTATTTCTGAAGGACACTAACTTTATAAAGAGTTGACTCTCCTGATCCCTCTTTTGCCCTGTTCTCCAGAGCATGAAGAAGAAAATGGGAAGACCCCAGAGAAAAGAACTTGTCTTCGGGCCCCTCTGAAGCTCTGGGAAAAGGCAAAGAGCCCCAACTTCTCATAGGGGAGAATGAGGCACCCTCAGCTCATAAGATTGGGTGCCATTGGTCAGCTGGTTTGGGATGGCTCCTTGTGGGTTGGGTGGATTTTTGAGAAGAGAAAGCCACAGCAATCCTGGAATTAACCAGGTCATTCAGGCCCATTGGTGGATACTAAAGATCTTTCTGATTCTGCTGAAGACTGGATATGAGGACTGATCAAAGGGGAAGTGCCTGGGAGCTCTTGGGAATCCCCTGGCTCCCTTCTTCATCATGACCAATCTGTCTGCTAGGAATTACTGAGCAAGAAGTGGAGTGGGGGGTGCTGGTGCTGGGAAGCAGTCAGACGCCTTCAAAGAACTTATAAACTCCCTCTATAGACAGGACACGAACAAGCAACTGACATTACCAGGTTGTGAGGTGAACTGTATAACCAATGAGTGGAGGATTTTGCCTCTAAGATTGCTTTCTCTTGTGGGTAAAGGTGGGTGGGCCACAGCAATGCATCTGTTATGTTTGGTGAGCAAGGCTGCTCTTGTAATTATATTCATCCAGCCCAGCCTTAGTGTTCTGACCAGTTTAGAACCAGGCTCAGATCCTATCGAGTTTCACACAGACACAGGGACTGGTAGTCGACAAGATATTAATCTCCTGAACTAGGACGCAAGACTGGATAAGAATAGGGAAGGAGGAGAAGAACAGATATTTATTAAGTGCCTACAGCATGGCAGGCACCATGATAAAAGCTTTACAAATGTCATCACATTTGATCCTCTGATCATTTGACACACAGATGGCATTGGGAAGAGAAATATTAGACCGCAGAAACTGGAAAGGGAAAGATTGGATGCCAAATACTGTGATGGCTGGGTTTCTAAGGAGAAAATAATTCCACGAGGGGCTCCATCATTCTGCAGATCCCAAGAGTTACCACTTTGAAGGGAAATACCTCAGTTAGATGGGGGAGTAGACAGGTCAAGAAAGCCAACAAAACCTCTGGGGGCTCTTTGCTGAGCACTGGCAAATGCTTGGGAGTCCATGATTGACATCTAGGGTGTATATTCATTTTGGTCTCTTAGGGGTTGCTTGTAGGGATCCTAGGGAGATGTGTGTGTATATCGAGATTCAGGAAGACTCATTTTCTTGAGTTCAAATCTGACCCTAGACACTTACTAGCTGTGTGACCCTGGGCAAGTCACTTGAACTTGTTCGTCTCAGTTTCCTTATCTGGAAAAAGAGCTAGAGAAGGCAATGGTAAAACCACTCCAGTATCTCTGCCAAGAAAACCCCAAATGGGTCACAAAGAGTCCGACACAATTGAAAAGACTATATAGCAGCGTCTAATTTTTAAAGGTTCCTAATTTCTTCTGACAGGATGTAGTTTCCAGTCCTCTCAGCACCCTGGCCATCTCTTTAGAATATCATTAATCTAGCAATCTATGTGTAAGCATTTATTACAGAAACTAACCCTGGATCTGTGATTTCATCAATGGTGGGGACTGACAATGCACAAGCTTGATGTCTGACATGGGCTAGCAGTTGGTATTAGGGTTCTTACAGGTTAAGGGCTTTGTTCATTTTTATGCAACTAATATACAACAGAGAGAAGGGTTCAGATTCAGGTCTTGTTGATGCCAAAGCCTACTATGTCCCACATCATGCAGGTCAGGGATTTTTGTGTTTGTTTGATAGACAGACTTCCATCTTCTCCCATTCCCCAAATACGTCTGTGTTCACTGTCCACTTCCATGACTTTGTATCTGCCCTTCCCACATAACACTGGCTAAAATGCAGTATTTGGCTCTCTCCCTCTCCCTGACTCAGTACTCTCTCCCTCTCTCTGCCCCTATGAATGTCTCTTGCCTTCATAGAACCATCCGCTCTACACGCAACACCTTCTCCTCACCACGATTCCTAAATTTCTACTTGTTGAAACTTGCATTTATCCATAAAGCTACAACCAAACACATTTATGTAGCATTTAAAAATTGAAGATGTGTTTAAATAAGCATGCTATTTGTTCCTCATGAAAACTACGCATGATGAGAGGAAAGGAAGAGATTAAGGAGGTTAATAGGGAAGTTAAGTGGTAGCCCAAGGTCACACAGACAGAGACAGTTAATGTCCCTACTCTTGAACTCAGGGTCCTCTGACCCTAAATCCATATTGTCTCATGAGGATGCTTCTCAAATGCCAATCACTCCACTAAACCCTCCCTGATGCCTTCTTCCCTGGCTCATTTCATTTAACCAGCCTTTACTAAGCTCCTACTGTTTTCAAGGGCACTGTGCTAAGCAACAATGACACAAAGACAAATTGTATTTGCCTCAAGGCACTTACTTCAGACTGGGGAATTATGCATTCAAATAAATGAATGCAAAGTAATGCAAAATAATTTTCAGATGGAGAACAGAATGACTTTCCTCCAGATCCCAGCTGCCGTTGGTTTTTACCTCCCTTATGTACTTACCAGGTTTCTGTTTTGGTTTGTCTTAAAATGTGCATTTGGTGGATGTCCTTTGTTCAGCGCAGGGCTGTGAGGCTCCCAATCAAGTTCCAGGAAGTAGAACGGTCTATTCCCTTCTCCACGGAGAAGCCTACTATCCTGGTTTCTGATTTCATTGAAGTGAAGGAGGCTTATGGACTCGGAATCAGTCACTTCATTGCTGTCTGCCTTAGTATTCTCATCTGTGAAATGGATATAATAATAATCATACCTACCTCCCAGGGTTTTTGTGAGGGTCAAATGAAATCATATTTATAAAGCTCTTTGCAAACTATATTATTGTGCTGTCTGCTGTTCCTATTATAGGACTCTTGAAGGGGAAGCCATATGGGAATGGGCATATTGGTATGAAATATGATAGGATGTTAGGATAACTTTTTAGGAGCATTTTATTAAAAACAAATTTTCAATTAATAAAATATTATTTTCTCTCTCTCCTACTCCTCCCTCATCACTGGGAAAAAACTGAAGAAAAACAAAACCCTTTTAAACAGATATGCAGAGTCAAAACCCCACCAAAACCAAAAAACAATCCTGCATCGGAGGAACACCAAAAACTTTTAAGTTTTTTAAAAAAATGGTGCCTTTTAAAAAATGTTGTTCTTACTCTGAATTGAACAAATACAAAAGATACCTTTTGTTTATATATTACAGTCATTTTTGACTTCTCCTTAAAATTGAACTCTCCCTTGTAACACAGAAAAATCTTTAAGCAAAAAGCTCTAAAGCAATGCTGGGCAGTAGAAAGAGTCCTGGCCTGTGGTCAGGGTGTCTGTGTTCAAATCCCACCTAACTCACTGCGACTGAGCTTTGGGAAATGTCTTCACCCCTCCTCTCTCAAATCTCTCCCCCTGCCCTTCAGTTTCCTCATCTCTAAAAAGGGGATTGGACTAAGGGGCCTCTAAGGTCCCTTCCAAATCCCTATGTGTGATCCTATGATTCTGGGACCTGATATTGTGACCTGATGATGTTACTCATGACCCAGTCCCCACTGTACAGAAAGGAGCGAGCTGTGTTTTCTCCTCTATTTTTAACACTGGTATTCTTCTTGGGATTAAAAAAAAATTACAGTTAAGTTTCAAGGGATCTAGAATTTAAATGGAGTCAGAATGACTCCTTTAGGTTAGGCACTCATTCATGGTGTGGCTGTCTGAGTTATAGAATGGGTCTAGGGCTGCCTGAGTGGTGGGGGCAGTGGGTGTGGTGCTGGTGGGGTGCGTGTGCTGTATAGAATGATAGGTAGCTGATGAGACTGAGTCAATCCGTTTAGAATTGGGAGTTCCCTTTGGGTTAATTCAGGCTGAGGGCGCGGCTGGGAGGTGGTGGTTTAAGCTCTTTAGGGGGTAATTGATCACGACCACAGAGAGCTGACTTATTGATTAGTTCAGAGGTGGGAAGATGAGGGGGGGGTAAAATGGGGAGAAGTGCTGCTTGTACCGGAAAATCCTGATGCCTTGCAAGAGAAGACTGACTGTAACAGGGAGCTCTGGGAAGTCAGGACAGGGGGAGGCAGAAGAGGGCGGCCTCATCTGAGTTGGATGGGATGAGAGGGAAACCATCCAGATTAAATTCCATTGTGAGATGGAGAGAAGAGACAGATCCTAGAAGGAACCCCTTCCTCTTTTCCCCCTGAATACCCAGGGACCCAACCATATGGGGCTCCGCTGCGCCGCTCACTCTTTCTTGGGACCCCAGAGCTCTGCTCTTTGCAGACACTTTCACATCCATTCTCTCATTTGGCAGCTTTTCAAGAATCAGCATGAAGGTTATTAGTTCCATTTTACAGATGAAGAAATAGAGACCCAGAGAGGCAAAGGGACTTGTCCATGCCATGTAACGGGGCTGGTAAGAAGTGATTCTGAGACTGGAAGAAGGTCAGGGATCAAATCCCAGCTCTGAGCCACTGGGAACTTGTGTGACCTTGGGCAGTTAGTGGGTTCATCAATGACTCTGTAAGCATTTGTTAATTTATCACTCTGTGGCTGATGAAAAGACAAAAGTGAATCAACTACCCTTCCCTCAAGGGTAAACAACACGTCCATTTAGATATGTAAATACAGTGTAATATTTTTTGGGGGGGAACTTGTGCTAGCAGTTGGGAGGACCAGAAAAGATCTCATGTTGAAGTCACTTAACCGTACTCTCTGGTTCTCAGTTTACCCCTCTGTCAAAAGAGGCAGTTAGACTAGATGGCCTCCAAGGATCTAAATTTAGAGCACTGGACTTGGAATAAGAACAATCTGAGTTCGAATCCTGCCCCAGATGCTTTCTTGTTGGGTGACCCTGGACTAGTCACTTAACTGCTCAATTTCCTCATTTGTAAAATGGGGAGGATAATAGCATTTACCTCTCAGGGTTGTTGTGAGAATAAAATTAAGATTTAAAAAAAAAGTATTACATAAATCTTAAAGTAGCATACAAAAAGCTAGCTATCATTACCATTAAATCAATGATCCTATAAATAAATACTTCATCTTAAGACTTAGATATCCTGACCTGAAGAAGTATATATTTGCCCTAAAGCTGAGAATGGCCTGGATGAAGTAGCTACCCAGGCCACAGCACTTTAACTACCTTTTATAATATTGATCCTTTACATCCACCCCCCCCCTCCACTCCCACCATGACACAGTCATAACTGACTCCCTGAAGCCCCTTGTAAAGATTAAACAATTGAGTCTTTGTGGCCATGCCCTGATTCTGGCTGGGATTCAGATCTGGTCTCATCCAACCGTACCAGATAGAATTTTCACTCTCCTCTGCTCTAATTGAATAATTTACTGTAAATAGCTGTCATTCACTGTCAAAGCCACGGAGCCTCATTAGCCAAATGGAGGTAAGGTTTGGCTTTTAATGTATTGGGCAGGATAAAATGGAATGATCTAAATGGAGCCATCAATACGGGCGGCTGAATTAAGTCATAAGCACTTAGAATTTCAAGTCCTTCTTGTAAATTACAGGCTCCCTCGCCTCTCTCCCACCACTTGGAGAAGAATGTGGATGAAATATAGCTGGCTGTTTCCATCTCTGGATTCCTAATGATGTGGGACAGGCCTCCAGGCATTCCTGACTTGGGACTTGCTGGGGCTGGGGAATTTCCCTCTCTCACTTTTCCCATTCTTTCCATCTCTCACCCCACCCTGCCCCCACCCCCGAGTCAATGGCCACAGGAAGGAATTTGTCATCCTGACCTTTCAGGATGCTGGATAGTGTCATAGGACCATAGACTTACAGCCGGGAAGGACCTTAGAAGCTGTGTTGTCTTCCTTTTACAAAGGAGGGAGTTGAGTTTTTTCCTAAATTTAAAAAAAAAAATAGTTCAACTTTATTTCCATGAGCCGAAAAGTACAACAGAGTATAGTTATTAACTATAAACCAACAGTAGACTGCTTGCCAGGAATCTGGAAATATCAGTCTGATCCCATATCACAATTAAAGATTTTTTTTTCTTTAGTCACTTGCCCAGAGCCAGGTAGGATCTGAACCTGGGTCCTCTGATTCCAGATAGAGCAGACTCCTCTACTCTACCATGTTGCCCAGCCCTGTTGCTTGGGGTCATAGAGAGCAAGGAAGAACCTTTGAAATAATTTCTTTCTTCTCATCTTTCATTTTACATAGGAAGAAACTGAAGGGTTTATTTGAAGGCATAAAATTAATATGTAGTAGAACTGGGATTTGAACTCAGGACCTCTGAATTCAATTCCACTTCCCTCCCTAAAAAAAAATGTTCTGATGCAGAGAGAGCAAAAGCAAATGTTATTTATTTTTCTCTTATGAGGAAAAGCAGCAGCATTCAGTGATCAAGAGAGTCAGACGGGAGGGGGAGGACAGAGAAGACAGGTAACTGCTATTTGTTCCTTAGGGCATTTTCATATAGAATTTTCCATGTGGACAATGGATCTCCTACCAAAAAAGGATCCTACAATGGAAGATCCTAGAATGAATCTCCTACCAAAGAAGGATCCTACAATGGATCTCTTTAGGAGGAGGCTACAATGGATCTCCTACCAAAGAAGGCTTTGGCTAACTGACCTCTTCCCAGGACCACAATATTCTGTTCATTACAACCAACTTTTTCTTTGAGAGTATTAAATAGTTATTGATACCTTCTGTTTTTATATCTCTGTCATTTCCCACCCTCCTCCATACCCACCTAGCCTTGTAGTCAAGAATAAAAAAAGAGAGAAAAACAGATCAACAAAATGAACCAAAATATCAGCTGAAGTAGCAGCATATTCAGTATTTCACACCCACAATACCCTACCTTTGCAAAGAAGAGAGGAGAAAGTGTTTTTTAAAACTTTTATCAATGTATAGTATGAGCAGCTAGGTGGTATGGTAGATGGAGAGCCTGGCCTGGAGTTAGGAAGACTCATCCTAAGTGCAAATCCAGTCTCAGACACTAACTAGCTGTGTGGCCCTGGACAAGTCACTCAACCCTGTTTGCCTCAGAGTTCCACATCTGTAAAATAAACTGGAGAAGAAAATAACAAACCACCCTGGTATCTTTGCCAAGAAGACTCCAAATAGGGTCATGAAGAGTTGGACATGACTGAAAAATGACTCACCAACAAGAAGTTTGTGTAGATAGATAAAATTGCTTGAGATTCTGGAGTTAGGAAGGCCGGAGTTCAAATCTGACCTCAGACACTTACCAGCTGTGTGACCTTGGGTAAATTACTCAATCTCTGTTAGCCTCAACTCTCTCACCTGTAAAATGGGGATTATAGTAGCACTTCCCAGGGTTGCTGAGAGGATCAAAGGAGATGATATTGGAAAAGCTCTTAGCATTGTCAGTGGCACTGTGTAAATGTTAACTGCTGTTATTATGTCATCTCTGTGCTTGCTGTTTCTCTAGAATTTATGCTCCTTGAGGGCGGGAACTTTGTATTTCTGTGTTTGCATCTTCAGCTCTTAGTGTAGTTTGTGGTGCATGGTAGGCACCTAATTAACGCCTGAAAGACTTAAATTCTGTAGGCAGTGGGGGATGTATTAATATAGGAGTGTTGATGGTGGGGTAGATTTAATAGGACCTATTAATTGGTGTTAATGAAGCCTAGATAGATCAAGGCTGGGAAACCTTCGGCCTTGAGGCCAAGAGAGACCCTTTAGGTCTTCAAGTACAGCCCTTTGACTGAACCCAAGTTTCACAGAACAAAACTCCTTAATAAAAGGATCCAGGCCCTAGATTAATGGGAGGACTATGGTGACAGCAGGAACAGGAAATCTAAGAGATATAACAGTGTATGGGCACCAGGACTTGATCCCCTAGACTCTAGGGGATCTCTAGGGCCTAGAGAATCAGGAAGAGGCTGAGCTTTTTCTGAATTCCCCGTTGTGGGGCCGTGTGACCCCACCCTGGAACTGGACCATCTCCTTGGAGAATACACTTTGAAGAATACAGTGAAGGGCAGTGCATGGTGACAGCAAAAGGCCTGCCCTGGGAGGAAGAACATCTAGGGTTTCAGTCCCAAATCTACCATTAATTAATTAGCACTGTGATCTCTGATAAGTCACTTACTTCCTCGGAACCTATAAATGAGCTAATCGAGTGAAGGTTCCTCCTAGCTTTAAATTTGTATGATACACGCTGGGAGATAAACCATTTCTTGTACTTTCTGAGATCAAACGAAACAGGGATCAGGCCCCCTGGTAATTTATGTACTTCAGTAGACGGAAGACCCAGCTTGTCTCACAAATGAGTCCTGAGGCAAGTCTTTCAATCACATTCTCCAAGGAGAAAATGGTAGGAGAAATCTCAGGAATTTTTCATTAAGAAGAAACAAATGCATTACAGGTTCTCTCCATCCGTCTCCAGGGAGCAGGCAGCTCTTGTCTGGAAGGAGACTATCTCCCCTGAGTGCATTATTAAGGGCCAATTGTTCTCTCAGTGGGAATTATGCCTGAACTCTTATGCATGTGTGAAGTATTGTGGTGAGGTTATTCCAGAAAGAGAGCAGTCAGAATCCTCTGGGTCTGAGGGTTATTTTGCATTGTTTAGTTTTACCCTAAACCTCAAGGTGATATGGAACCTTGAGGGAGGCAGGGAGAACATCCCCCACTGTACAGATGAGAATGCAAAGACTCTGACCAACTGGGCCAAGGGGCCACATCCAGGAGGAGGATTGTGGGAGGAGAACAGGCTGCTCACATGAGTCTTGACTTGGCTGGGTTCCTGAGACAGGGACACAGGACCTTAATGGGTGGTCCAAATGAGAAATTATGATTGAGGAAAGGGTCAGTTTTCTGACTCAACAGGGAAGAAGATGTCATAATGAAAGTTTACAGGTCAAGATGGTGCCCAAGAAGGTCAGAAGTCCTGGGCTCAAATTCTATCTTTGCCATTAACTCTCTGTGTGACCTTAAAGGCATTCCTTTGCCATCTGTAAAAAGAGAGGATTAGAATATAGTGTCCAAAGTCCTTAATGTTCAGTGTCACTGATTTCTTGATGGGATTCTGTGCTTCTGGTCCATGCTGTCGCCAATAACCATGTTCTCTTTTCCTTCCAGGGACCAGACAGTTGTGACCAGGCCCTGCTCCAGATTGGGATAAACATGATGGCTTTCCCAGGGGTTAGTCACTTGGACTCTATCCCATTGCCTGGCCAGGGGTAAGCATGGTGACACATCTTTCTCTTTCTTCTTTTCCCCATCCCTCATTCTGAATACTGTTAAACACCAGCCTTAGGATTTTGAGTCTGAAAATGACTATTCCTGGGCAAGCCAAATCCCAAGAAGTGAGAACCAGATTAGGGGTGTGAAAAATTGGAGTCCATCTCCAGTAAACTTCTAGTAAGCTTGGGTAGGAATTATTTACCCTCCAAGCCCCTCAGTTTCCTTGTCTGGGAAATGGGGAGAACATTTTTTTTTTGCCCCTTAGGAATGTTGGAAGGAAAAATAAGGCCATGAATGTAAGGGATTCTGAGTTCTCTGGGGCCTCATTCTACCATTATCATTAAAAAAGTCTGAAGAGCTTGTCTTCCTCCATCCTTGGGATAAGTGAGCTTGGCAGGCCCCTCATCTTTGGGAAAGGAAAGAATGGAAGGGAAGTAGAAGAGAGAGGTTGCCTCGTTCAGCTTGAAGTCAAATAAATTGGCACCAATTAATTTAGTTTGGGTTGATAGAGGTAGATGTTTAAGATTAAGAAGGTGAAGACAGTTAAGTAAAAAGATATCTCTTTTCTTTAAACAACATTCCATATGTTGTACCAGTGGTTCTCAACCTTCCTAATGCCACGACAGTTCCTCACGTTGTGGTGACCTCCAACCATAAAATTATTTTCATTGTTACTTTATAACTGCAATTTTGCTACTGTTATGAAGTGTAATGTAAATATCTGATACGCAGGATGTATTTTCATTGTTATAAATTGAATATAACGCACAGGTTGAGAACTGCTGTTGTACAAGATTCACAACCATTCAACATTCTATGACTCTGATTCTCTATTCTCCAATTATATTTCAAACTTCTCTATTTGGTGCCTGCAATTACATTTCTTTGTTTATGCTTACTTGGCTTATTTTTCAGAAGATTTGAGTAGGGTGGCATATACATATAACACATATGTATATATACACATATATGTATATTTGTATAGATACATATATCTATCTATATATACACACATGTGGACACATGGGCACACATCCCAGGACTGGTCATTTGAAATTCCTTCTAAGGAACACACCTTCTGACATTGGGACATCTGTTTATGAATCTTCACACTCCATAGTCTGAAGCCAAGAAATGTATTCTCAATGGATAGGGAAAGGAGAAAAGAGGGTCTCTAGGCTTTTCAAAGAAAACAGCTGGTGTAATGGCCTTCCATCTTGAGGGCCCTGACCTTGTTCCCCAGCTGGTGTGTGTGTGTGTGTGTGTGTGTGTGTGTGTGTGTGTGTAGTAGGATGGAGGTTATTTAGATTACATGATATCTGTTTAAACAAACTCCATCTCTACTTTATATATACAAGAGGCAACAGAGCCAAACAGACTTGTCTTCCAGAAACATTCTTCTGCCTTCCATCTGTGCTAGAGTCGTGTGAATCCAGCTGTTTGCTCCTTGGCAAGTCACTTACCCTCTGTCTGCTTCAGATTTCTAAACTGTAAAATGGGGAACACAAAAACACCTATCTCACAGGGTTATTGTGAAGATAACTAAGGTAAAGTCTGTAAGGTTCTTAGCACAGTGCCTGGCACCTAGTAGGTCCTTAATAAGTGCTTGCTTTCTATTTATCTATCTATTCATCAGTCTATCCATCGGCTTATCTATCCATTTATCTATCTAGTCATTCTTTTGCCTATTTATCCATTCATTCACTTTAGTTATTCATTCATTTTTTATTCATCTATCTGTCTAACAGTCTACTTATCTATCTGACTGGGTAACCTTCTCTTGCCCTGGCTGGAAGTGCAAGGGCTATTTGCAATCCTGTTCCCATTCTGATAAGTACAGAAAGTTCGACCTGCTCCATTTCCCACTTGGGCTGCTTTGCCCTTTCTTAGGCAGCTTGGTGGTCACCCACTCTAGAGAGCTTACCATATTAATGCTGAATTTAATATGACTTAGCCTATTGTAGCTCAGAACTCCTGAGCTCAAGAGATCCACCATTCTCAGCTTCCCAAGTAGATGGGATTATAGGAATGTGCTACCATAGATGGTGGGTCTGGAGAGCTGTACTTGTGCAAGAGTGTGAAGGCAGGAATCAGAGCAAAAGAACATAGAATTATAAGGGCTCTTACTAGTCATCTAGCCCAGAACATACTTGAAAGGAATACTTGTCATATCCTACCTGATCGGTGGTCGTCCAGTCTTTACTGAAATGCTATGTATAAGGAACAGCTAGCAGGCCAATTTGTCTGGAATGGAGCTATTCCCAAAGGGGAGTAATATGAAATAGGGCTGAAACGGTGGGTGGGAGTCACACCATAGAGTTTTAAATTGCTAAGCTGAGAATTTTGTATTTTTTTCTAGAAGCAACAGGGAGGCCCTGAGGAGTTTTGGGTATGTATGTCTGTGGAGGCATGATCAGACTGGTGTTTTAGGAATGTCAATAAGATAGCTATGTGGAGGATGAGTTGGAGAAGGGAGACCCTGGGGGGCAAGGAGGCCAACTAAGAGGCTATTGCAATAGTACAGGTGAGTGATGAATTGGGGAAATGGGGGATTAATTAGGAAGATATTGCATAGGCAGAATTAGTCAAACTTGGCATTTGATTTCCTGGTTATTCCACAGGACTCCAAAGGGGAGAAGTAAGACCAATGGGTGGAGCCTACAGAGAAGTAGATTTTGTCTCAATATAAGGAAATACAGCTTAGGGCTGAGTTGTTTAAAGATGGGCTGCCTCAGGAGGTGAACCTCTTGCTGTGGGACATTAGAAGGCTGATACAAATATTTTTGCTCATAAAGGACTTCTTCCTCCTTCTTTGATCTCTTTGGGGGTATAGCCTCAGTAATGATACAGCAGGGCTGAAGGGTATAAAATTTAATGGCTTCTGGGGGATCTGAACCTCCCTAGTTCTATGAAGGCACCACTATCTTTCCTGCTACTTAGACTAACAGCTTATGGTTGTCCTCAACTCTTCACTCTTACTCATATATACATTCTTGTTAGAAATCTTGCTACTTCTATGTAAATCTGTATAGAGATGAAAATTAAATCTATGGAAGTTTTATACATACACACATATGCATGCATATATATATATATATATATGCACATGCATATACATATACACCTATGTGTATATATGCATATGCACACATACATATATACATACACATATGTGTATGTATATATGTATATATGATCATCAAGTGAGAAAGTATGAAAAGATAAGGGGAAGAATTGATGCCAACCTAGAGGAAAGTTTCTTGTGAAGAAGCCCCTCATTTTGGCTATATTTTGCAAATATTTTCATCATTTACTTATATTAATCATAGATGTTATGCTTTTTTTGAGTTCTCAGGTAATACAATCCTGGAAAGGACAAATAATATATTGGTTAACAGAGCTGGGAACCCGAAAGATCTTAACAGGCTGTAATAGTGGACTGAATGTAAACTCCTGTGTAGGGGTTCAAAAAATCAATTGCTCAAGTATGGAATGGGGAAACATGCACAGCTGGACCACAATTTTTCTGACAAAAAGATCCTGAGGACTTCATTCAACTAAAACCAGTATGATTTCACAACCAGGAGAGGTAATGCAACCTCAGGCTTTGTGAACATAATCACAGCATCCAGGAGGAGGGATAGTGAGTCTTGTTGTCCATCCTCTGTCTAGGTCACAGTACATTTGGAATAGTGTGTTCAAGTCTGAGTACTATACTTTAGGAAAATGCTACTTTCAGAGAAGGCTGTCTAGGACAGTAAGGAGTTTGAAGACCATTCTATAGGCAGACCAAGTTGTATGAGCAGTTGAAGATGGATCTTTCACCAGAAGTGAAGATTTAAGGGGACTGTCATAGCTGTCAGCAACTATTTGAAAATCTATAATGAGGAAGAGGAATTATATTTGTTTTATTTACCCCTAGAGGAAGGAAGGAGATAAGTTTTAATTAAGCACTTATTAAGCATCAGGTACTGTGCTAAAAAAAAGGGGGGGGGGGAAGGATGGAATGAAAATGCTGGGAGGAAGTAGAGCATGGAGTAGAGGTTCTCAAAGTATGGTCTGGGCATCCCTGGGAATTGCTAAGACCATTTCAGGGATCAATGGAGCTCAAAACTGTCTTCATTATAATACTAAGATAGTCTAATATGGTAGATATTGATAGATATAACCAGGATTGACTGCCGTCAGCTCAAACTGACAAAAGCTGATTGTTAAATTTCAATGAAAGCATTTACACCTTGGAAATAGGCAAAGGCTACAAATCAGGGGATGATTTATTGGTTTGTGGATTGTTTAGATTAAGAAAGGGATGGGGAAAATGTTAATAATGCAAGTTAAAAGTGTGTAGTATGTGCTTTTTCTCCCCCCTCAGAGAGTTGGTTGTTAAACACTTGCCAGCAGACCACTAGCTATGACTCAGTGGTTTATAAACAAAAACTCTTTGGGTGAGGGGGTCCTCAACAATTTTTAAGGATATAAAGAGATCTTGAGGTCAAAAAGTTTGAGATCGGCTGGTATAGATACTGGACTCAGAGGCAGGGTAAGCCTAGCGTCAGTGACATCCTCTTGATACCAGCTATGTTACTGTGGACAGCTTAAACTTTCCAATCTCAGTTTCCTGTAAAATCAACCAATTAAAATCTGTAGAACAAACCATATGCAATCGCTGTGAGAGTAAACTGAGGTAAAATAGGTAGAGTACTATATAGAGAGATGTCAGATGTTACCTCTACCACTACTACTCATTACTATTTTTGACTCCATATAAAGAAAAAACCCACAAACAAATAAAAATCTTTTGAAGAGCTAGATTTATCCCAAATGGATTCCTGTGGGAAGCAGTGATTTAAAAAAAATTATTTTAGACTAAAAATTATTTAGACAAAAGCCAGAACACAAATACCGAATAAAGAAAAGAAAAAAAAAACGTCATAAACTTACATATTAGAACTTAAATACAAAGTTAGAAAGAAAAAAGCGTGTCATGTGTGTAGCAAACATGAAAGGATTCAAAATACGTAACAATAAATTTTCATTTCAAGAAAGCCTGTATGCTAAATAATACATGTTGTGTTGAGAGCTGTCCATCTTTTCTTTGCTTCCTTGTGAGTTTTCTTTTGTTCTCTGCTGGGCACTTTTTCACTTTGTTCTTTTCCCCACCTCCCCCCCACCCCAGAAGGCTACAATTAAGTTTGGATTTGTTTCTCTATAGGATTTTTTTTACTTACTGAAGCTCTTCAGGCAAAAGCTGTATGATTACTCATTGGGCATATTGTACAGAGGATTTCTGTCTTAAAGTGTATTGGATTAAGTGACCTCTGAAATCTTTTACAATGGTGAGATTCTATCTGTGCCATCATGAATCCTATGAGCTGATGGTTGCGTTATATCATGGGAACCAGAGTTGGTTGTTGTTCTTCATTCTTGAAGATAACCAGAATGCTGTCCCTGTGTTGGGGTCAAGGTACGGTGTCCAACTGTGGCTGATCAGATCAATATGAGCTCAGAAGTCCCTGCCACAGGTCAGGCACATGTGAACATTTGGAGTGGAGATGTTTCTAAATTTGTGCATCTCGGGTTTCTTTCGAGCTATTGCAATTCTGCTTTGTGCATAGAGCACAGCAACTTCTTTGATGTGGGCATGCCATGCTTGGTGGGCCCATGCCAGTTTCTCCCATGATTCCAAAGTTCTTCAGAGAGCCTTTGAGAGTGTCTTTGCATCACTTTTTTTAAACTTTATTTTTATTTGTTTTCTTGTTTACATTATTCATTTTCATTACATTTTTGAATTACAAATTTTCTTCCCATCTTGCCCCTGCCCCACCCCTAAAACAGCAATCCTACTGTAAAGCCCCTCCCCTG
>CM053601.1:151498478-151545686 GCA_028646575.1 Pseudocheirus occidentalis | reverse complement strand
CCTGCTAGAAAGCTAAAGGGGAATTGGAGGAGGACATAAAAGGGAACAGATTGTGGGAGGGGCCTTACAGTGTGATCAATGTTCTGGGCTGGGGGGTAGGGGCAAGAAGGGGAGAAAATTTGTAACTCAAAACCTTGTGGAAATGAATGATGTAACCAAGAAAATAAATTAAAATTTAAAAAAAGGTATTATGGGAAGAATTCTGAAAAGTTTCTGAAATTACACAATTTGGAATAATGCAAGCAAGGTGACTGGACTGTCTGTGCCCTTTTATCCAGTGATCCCATTATTGGACATATACAGACTTTTATGGCCACTACTTATCCTTTGGTTAAGAAATCTACCCTATCCATAAAGGCTATTCCTCTTTAACTTGTTTATCATGTTGCCTTTTATAGTTTAGGTCTTATATCAGTTATTACATATGTGGTCTTGGATGCTGGTTGAAACCTTTTATCTGCCATACTGATTTCCAGTTTTCCCAGCACTTCTTTTTGAACAGAAAGTCTTTCCCTCAGTTGCATATATTCTTGGTGTAGCCTTCACAGTATCAGGCTCCTGAAGTTTGGGGAAAGGGGAAGTGACACTGGTGGCATCTGGATAGGAGGTGAGTGCGGTTTCTATGGGAGGAATGAATGTGGAAACAATTTTCCCTTCCTCCTGTGACTTTGCAAATGAGATAGTGTCCCTCAGCAATGGGCTTTTAGGTTTGCCTTTTTCCCTCTTCTCTGTTAGTTCAAAATGGCATGATGTAGTAAATGGCTGTGGGAGATGAAAATTCTTTCTTGACCAGAGACTATTGGCATTACTTCCGCCACTCTGATATTTAGGCCTTTACATTTTACTTTCATTTCCAAGGTAACAGATATAGGGCGTCCCAAAAGACTTAGTGTATCTTAAAGCTATTGAAGATGAAGCTTAATTTATTGAAGCTTAAAACTCTAAGACTTGTCTAAGTAGTACTTGTCTGTATAGTTTAGCCTAAATGCCAGCTGAGTCATTTTTTTGGGGTGGTGATGAGAAAAAAGAGATTGAGGGCAGGAGCTGGGGGAGACTTGATTTATTTCTGGAGGGGCTGTAGACTTCTAGTCTTAAAACCCAGAGCTGAGAAAGGCTGAGGGGGGTCTGAGCTTGGCCACCTGCTAGTGAGCTTGTAGAGGCTGGGTGGAAAACCAGATGTGTTTGCACATCCAAATTGAGTGAACAGGTGCAGTTCAAATTGAGAAAGCCACTTGATGGTTTGTTGAGATATATTTATTCCACCTCATGCTGGTATGTGACATACTATTGCCAATGGAACTCATGGAGGCCAAATGTTTTTGTGGATTTGTCAACCACAGTTGTTTGTGATTCTTGCTTCTCTATTCCACTGACTTATTTATTTAAAAATCACTTTGCAGTATACTTTAAGTTCTAGATATAGTTTGAGTGTGCTCCTTTCATTCCATTTTCCCCATTATTTCTACCAAAATATTTCTGTTTTCTTATTACTATGTCTAGTTCTATAAAATAATCTCTTAGTTATTTGGTATGACACTAAATCTGTGAATGAATTTAAGTATTATTATACTTTTTATTATTTTGGCATGATCCAACCATGAGCAATGGATACCCTTCTAATTATTTGTTTTCTTTTATTATTATACAGCGTTTTTATTTGTATTCATATGCCATGAGTCTATCTAGATAGATTGACTCACACATACGTAATTTATTTTCTGGTTATTCTAAATAATATTTCTCTTCCTATTTTTTATTTTTTATTTTTGTTATTGCTATATAGAAAAATGATGATTTTGTGTAATTATTTTATTTCTGTTTTATTATTGCTACTAATTACCTCAATTTCTTTGCTGATTCTCTGGAGTTTTTCTTCTTTACTTGTAACATGAAAATTTAGTGATATTTTGTTTATATGTCACCTTTATTTACAAATATATCCTTCTCTTTCTCTCCCATGAAGTAATCGTTTGTAACAATGAATTAGAAGAAAAAGGAAAACTTTATCAAAACCAGTTTCTTTTCTATTTTTCATGATCTCTGGCAGTAAATCCCCCTTAAGGTCACTGAAACCTGAAACTTTGAGTATCTCATATGTAGACATTCATTTTATCCCAACCAGTTGATGCCCTGTGGCCCTCCACTTTTTCTCAGACATTATCTTTGAGTTGGAGGAAGGGGATTAAAGTCTAAACTGGGTTACAGTGCTTTCTCAGGAAATGAATAACTGGCATGTTCTTTGTTTTCTGTTCTTGGTGCTCAGGTATTGGTGAGAAAGATTGATTCTTCAGATAATCTTTATACTGCTGAGTCTACCACAGGGAACCTGTTCAGCCTGACCCAGGAGGGTGCTCCTTTATGCCGTATTATAGCAAAGGTGAGACTGGCAGGTGGTTGGTGGTGGAAACAGTGAAGATATGGGGGTGGAATGAATGGGAACTATGAATGAGGAATGAGGCAGTATGGAAAAAACCCCCCACTGAACTGGTGAGTATATTTAATTGGTTTCTAATTCTGGCTTGAGCACCAATTTTCTGTGACCTTGGGTAATTCATTTCCCTTCTATGATTCTCAAGTCCCCGCTCTGCAAAATTAGGGAATTGATTTCTGACAGGTCTTCCAGTTCTCAGGTTTTGTGAATCTAGGAAGTCATGGTACTCTCTAGTCTACAGATGTCAGCCTAGCAGAGTGAAAAGAATGCTGCATTTGGAGCTACAAGATGCGAGCTTGAATCTAAGCTCTATTACTTCTAGTATGACTTTGGGCAAGTCATTCAACTTTTCTGTTCCTCAGTTTCATCATCTACAAATGAGGAGGTAGGACCAGATGACCTATGAGGTCTTTTTGAACTCTGAAGTGCTATGGCCTCACTAATGAGCACATAATTTCAGGGATACTAAATTGGCATCTCCTGATTCCCAGGGCACAATGGCAACCTCAGGTTATCTCTTTCCTGTCATGAGCTCAAAACTACCCACAAATCAATGTTTCTTGGTCATCAGTTTGTGACTAATTTTGATTTGATTCATAGACCTGGGCTTATACTTAAGTGACTTGTACTTGATGTTGGTACTGTTACCTCTATAGCATCTACCTTAAGGAGGAGGGGTCTCCTAAGCCTCTGTTCCATAGGAGAAAGAGTGGGTTGGGGAGAGAAAGGGTTAAATACCTCTTAGAAAAATAGTACTGGAGTGGTTTTCCACTTCCTTCTTCTCCTGAGGAGGATGGAGGGGAAGAAGTCATTCCTTAGGGGTGTATGTGTCCCTGAACTCAGATGTAGTCTTGCAATAGGATACATGGTGTAGAAGAGAACCACATTCAGAGGCTGGGGCCTGGGCTCAAAACTGGGTTCAGATATTTACTAGTTGGATGACTCTAGGACCTTCTGTCCCTCTCAGTGCCCATTTCCTCACCTATAAAATCAAAGAGTTGAACTAGATTCTCTCAAAAGTTACTTTCAACTCAGACAACCTATGTAGTGACCTGAGCTAAGTCACTTCAAGTCTCTGGGCCTCAGTTTCTCCAGAAGAATTTTGGCATTGTACCTGATGTCATCTAAAGTTCTTTTTAGATGGAATATTTTGTAATCCAGTCTGCTATTAACCTTGCAGGCAGGAATCCTAATAGAAAAAGGAAGGAATGAAGAAAGAAAGGAAAGAAGAAAGGAAGGGAGGGAGGGAAGGAAGAGGGAAGGAAGGAGGGAGGGAGGGAGGAAGCAAAGAAGGAAGGGAGGCAGAAAGGAAAGAGGGGAATATGCATTTATTAAGTACCTACTTATTATGTGCTAGGCATTGAGCTAAGTGCTTTACAAATATTAACCCGTTTGAGCTTCTTAATAACCTTGGGAAGTAGATGCTGTTGAGTGCTCTTATTATTGACACTTTACATTGAGGAAACTGAGGTAATGAGAGGTTAAGTGACTTGCCTAGGGTCATGCAGTTAGGAAGTGGAAACATAGACCATATAGCAAGAACATCCAGTCCATTTCATTGAGAGAGGGAGAAGGGGGCAGAGGCATAGCCTTTTTGTGAGAGAAGGCTTGTTTATGAGTACAAATAGAGGTATTAGCTTTGGCAGCCAGAATTACACCTGTACCAAAAGGGCTTGGTTGAATTTGGGGAGCGATATTTGATTTCTGACGCATGTGAAGCTGTCGATAGCTATGCACACATTTAGAACAGCTGCTCTTCTCTGTGAACAGCATAAGAGGGTCCTAGTAGGGCCAAGGATTCGTGAATGAGCAAGGGAGTGAGTCACTCCCAATGATGTCAGCCAGAGAGATGATCTAGCTTTCTTTTTCCTAAACTCCTTCAAAGCCAGTGGTAAGCTCAGGGTCAGGAATGAAATTTCCAAATTAAATATTTTGAATTTCAAACTGAATGTTTCCAGTTCCTCCCAGGCTACAGCAAGTCCTAGGGTTGAGAGAGCTCTCATTCCATGTCTGGGGTGTGGAGTCTTTAGTGACAAGAGGCTCTCTGAATTTGTCTGAATCTAGCCTGAGGAAGAACTCTGGCAGAAGTGTTGCTGAAGGAGAGGGGGTATGCCCTGGGGTGCCTACTCTCTCTTTCCAGAGTGTGGGATGAAGTTTGTGAGATGTCAAGGGGCGAATTAAGGCAAAGAGAAAAGAAAGGGCATGGAAAAGCCCTTCTGGGGATGATGAAAAGATGAAAAAGATAGCTAATGTTTCCCAGTACACAATCGGCCTCCAAAAAGGTCTTGGCAGATTAGACTCATAGATAGAAGCTGACTAGATGAGTTAGTAAGGATGAATGCAAAGTCTTGCACTGAGATTAAAAAAATCAAATGTATGAACTACCAGATTGGGGAGAACTAGCTAGGAAGCGATTTATGAAAATTTGGAATTGTAACTAACTGAAAGGTCAAATTGGACTAAGTTCTATGTAAGCTTTGGCTACATATACAGAAGTCTTGAAATCTGGAGGTAGGTAACACCCCCTTGTCCTTTGCCTTGCTCAGATTACATCTGGAGTTTGGTGCTGAGTTCTTGGCCCCATTCTTAAGAAAGGCTCTGATAAGCTTTAAGAGGAGGGCAGATTCTAGAGGTGATTAGAAACTATGCCACATGGGAAACCATGAGCCAGAGTTGGATTGGAAAAATTCAACTGCATCATACTTTTAGACTAAGAAGAACAGTGAAGATGACTGTCATCCACAGGAAGGCTGAGGCTAGAGAAAGTTAGCTCATTGAAAGACACAAAAATCATGGCATACCCTAGCGACTGCTGGTGTTGGCTGGAACACTTGACTCAGGGTAGGGGCAGAGGGTCACTATAGGATTGCCAGCACTTGGTCCTTATTCATTGGCAATTAAATAATTCCCAGCTCATTGAACAGAACCCTGTACATAGTAAACATTTATTAATGAAAGAAATTAGGAGCATTTCATCATTTTAATTAAGGACTTACTATGTACCAGGCTGTTCTAATACTTTTATTTTTAAAAGTCTTATTTTTGTTTTTTGTTTTTATGACAAAGAAAAAGCCAAGTAAACTAAACCAAATAAGATATCTATCACATCTGATAGTATATACGGCACTGCATTGCCATATCTCCTTACTTCTCCAGTAAGAGGAGAAAGGTACCTTCTTTCCTTATCTCATCTCCAGGACCAAGACTGGCTGTTTAAATGATGCAGTTTTCACCTTCATTTTATTCTTTTTTTTACATTGATGTAATGATGATTCTTTTTCTTTTTTTCTGCCTTTATCATTCTGCATCAGTATGTCTTTCCAAGATTCTCTGACTTCTTCGTATTTGTCATATTTCATTGTGAATCTGTAATATTCACAGTGACAACATAGCTCTATTACATTCAAACTCCACAATTTGTTATTACCCAACTGATGGACATCCACTTAGTTTCCAGCTTCTGACCATTGTGAAAAGTACTGCTCTGAATATTTTTTCATTTATCAGACCTTATTCCACTGTTGACTTCTTTGGATTGATGTGTATAGCCCTGAGCTGGATCTTAAGTCAAAAGATATGAATAGTGTAGTCACTTTGCATGATTCCAAACTGCTTTCCAGAATGGTTGAATCAACCCACATTCTGGCCACAATTAACATCTCTATTTGTGTGCCTATGCTCTCACATTCCCTCTAATGTGAACTTTTTTGGGTCATTTTTTTTGCCAGTTTTCTGGGTGTGAGGTGAACATGAAGAGCTATTTGAAGTTGCATTTCTAATAATTATTTGGAATATTACAATTGCTAATAGGTTGCAGTTTTAAAAAACTGTTTAAATCATTTAAATACCTGTCTATAGGGGAAAGGTTCTTGGTCTTTTAGATTTACATTTTATGTAAGGTTCCTTATAAACCTTAGGTAACAGACCTTATCAGAGATATATTGAATACAATGATTTTTCCCCCTAATCAACAATTTCTTATTTTATCCTTCCCCCTCTTTTATCTTACTCTGTCTCCTCCTAGATTTCAGAAGCCTTCCCCATTGCTAATTAGGCTCTTTTTTTTTGGTCTTGATACCTCTTGCCTGATTGATTAGATCATGTCAAGCCTCTCATACTTGTGATGTAATTGGGCTATAATCTACTCAGAGATTTGGGAGAACGGTTGAGACCTCTGAGGAATAGATATTTCTTTGAGCAAGTTGAGCTTTTTGGATGGCGGGGACAGCAAAATTAGCAGCCAGAATCAGAACTCAATTCTTTCACTGATCAAAGCTGATATTTCTACTCAAGCCAAGTCAATCAGCATTTATTGAGTATTAGTTTGTTTTTTCTTTTTGGAGGGCAGTTGGGGTTAAGTGACTTGCCCAAGCTCACACGGCTAGTTTTTTTGTTTGTGTGTGTGTGTTAAGCATCTGAGGCTGGATTTGAACTCAGGTACTCCTGACTCCAGGGCCGGTGCTCTATTCACTGTGCCACCTAGCCGCCCCCTTTATTGAGTATTAGTAAGGCTAGTGTACTAGTCACTGTACTAAGTGCTGGAGAGCCATCAAGGAAGGGAAGGCATTAAGATTAAGGAAGACTGGCAAAGGCTTCTTGCTGAAGGCAGGGCTGAGACTTCAAGGAGACCAGAGAAGCCAAGAGGTAGCACTAAGGAAGGAGAGAATTCTAGGTATGGGAGACACAGCCACTGCTGAGAGATGAAGAAACAGCAAGGAAGCCAGTGTCCTTTGGATGATAGAGTATATGGGAGTGAGGAGTGTTACGTGTAAGAAGACTAGATCCTGTGTTATTGTAGGAAGCAGCCAGGTTATGAATGTCAAACAGAGAACTTATATTTCAACCTGGAGATAATAGGAATTATCAAAATAATTGGAATTTATTGAATAAGGGCAATGATGTGATCAGATTTATGTTTTAGGAAAATCAATTTGGCTCCTGAGGGGGGGAGTGGGGAGAAACTTGTGGGAGAGAGACTACCCAGCAGGTTATTAAAATGATCCAGTCATGAAGTGATGAAGGCTTGCACCCAGTTGGTTGTAGTGTCAGAGAGAGGGAGGCATATATGAGAGATATCATGAAGGTAGAAATGACAAGATGACTGTTGATTAGACATGGAAGGTGAGAGAGAGTGGACAGTTGAGACCCTTAATTTGGGAGCTTGGGTTACTGGGAGGATGGTTGTTCCTTGGACCGCTATAGGGAAGTTAGGAAATTCAGACCTTTTTCCATTGTTGATTCCCTTGGGTATATGTATATGTCCCAGAGTTGGATCTCAAAATCAAAAGGTATGAATAGTTTAGTCCAGGGGTGGGGAACCTGCAGCCTCAAGGTCACATGTGGCCTTCTAGGTCCTTGGGTGCAGCCTTTTGACTGAGTCCAAGCTTTATAGAACACATCCTTTTATTTGGGAGATTTGTTCTGTGAAGTTTGTATTCAGTTAAAGGCCAAACTTGAGGACCTAGAGGGTCATATGTGGCCTCAAAACCACAGACTCCCTACCCCAGTTTAGTCACTTTCTTTGCATAGAGTTTAAGTGCAAGAAAGTTCTTGGTGAGTTTACGACATCCATGGGACATTCAGTTAGAGATGTACACCTGGAGGTTAAGAGAGAGGTTACGGCTGGATAAGCAGATCCATTAGCCAGCCACATAGTGGTGATAATTGAAACCAAAGCGGCTGATGAGATAGCCGAGTGAAACAGCATATAAAGAGAAGAGAAGGCCCAGAACAGAGGCATAGGTGTGACGATCATTCGGATACCCTATACTCAGACCAATCAGCATTTACTCAGTTTATTGTGATTTGATCGATTGTATTTGTGAATTAAGCCGAACAGAATTAAGTTTAAGTTAGTGATGTATGAATAAGAGTTACATATGTTAGGACCAAATAGCCTCTTACGTATTATGAGGGCCCTCTATGGTTAGTGGGCATGATGTGCAGTGCTCAGATATAATAATATTGTATAACAACACATAGTTTACATAGCACTTTCACAGATATTGTCTCATTGAGTCCTGTGAAATTGTAGCAGGAGTAATGTTATTCCCATTTTAAAGATAAGAAAAGTAAGGACAAGAGAGGTTACATGACTGGTCCATGGACACCCAGACAAAAGAAAGTAATATTTTGGAAAGAATTGCTTTCCACCATACTCATACCACTTCTTGATGAAATGACCACTTCAAGATAACGCAGCTAGCAAGTGGCATAAACAATGTGAACACACTCCTTATTCAGGATTTTCCCCACTAGATTATGTGGCTTCTCTAGGGTTTGGGGGGCCTGTAAATTCTATCTCTTCCCAAGTACAGTTGAGATTCTTCTGGATCATTTTTCTCTTGGATTTCCCCAGAATGTCCCTTCTCTGACTTTCCATCTGTTGCTAGCATACAAGCCCTAGAGAATGACCCTTTCCAGGTTCATGTCAGCTCATCTTGAATTTGGCTAAGTAATTCATATCATTTGACTCTGGGCCTGGAGCGAGCTTTCTATATAATTAAATGTGCCATTGCCAAGAGCTGTATTCTGCTCTTTCAGGGAAATTCCCAGCTGCATTCCTATCTGACTGCCTTTACTTAGTAACACCCCCTTTCCCTTCCCCTTACCCACTCTACTCCATGTTGAAGCAGGAGCATCCTTGATTTTCACTGAGCAGGGTCTTGCCTGGAGCAAAAGGAACTGTCACTCCTGGACTAGAGTTCTTTGTCTCAAGAATTGGGCAGCTGTCCTAAGGCCAACCTCCCTTGGACTTAGGGCCACAGAGATACCATAAGGAATGCAGTAGCTGGAAATGCTAATAGCAAGATCATTTCTGATCATCCTGGTGAAGAAAGTAATTGGAATCCAATGCCAAGTTCATTCCAATACTTAACTTTTATTGTGCTGGGCTAAGCAGCCCTTGAGCCAGAGAAATGCTCTCACATGAATGATGTCTGTGCCTCCTGAACCTTGGCAAACTTGGTTCATTATCTATTCTAAATATATTATCTTTTTTTGAAAGAAGGTGATAAATAACCATCCAGGCACTCCTTACAGATAAGGTTGGTTGGAAGGGACTCAGAAATCATCTTTTCTCCTTGCTTCTGTCCCTGGGCTCCATTTGGGTATGGCAAACTACTGCCATTCTCATACCTGGATTTTTTCTGTATAGCAGCCTCTATATTGTCTCATTAGTTGGCTCAGAAATACCTGGAAAGTCAAGAAGGAAGATGGAAAGGAGTTGTTAGAGGAGAATGAGAGACGTTAAGTGTCTCACCTGACTTCATCTACATGTGGCGCAGGGGTTCTCTTCCTCTCTGCTCACCTTTCTGTTAGCAGAACAATAAACATTCAGTTCAATTCAATAGTTCTGTATTTTTTAAAAAATATTTTATCTTTTCCCAATTACATGTAAAAACAATTTTAGACATTCCTTTAAAAATTTTTTGAGTTCCAAATTCTTTCCCTCCCTTCTCTTTCTCCTTCCCTCTTTGAGAAGGCAAACAATTTGATATAGTTATACACGTGCAGTCATGTAAAACATATTTATATGCTAATCATAATGTGAAAGAAAACACAGGAAAGAAATACCAAGAAAATAAGAAGATAAAGGAAAGGTATATTTTGATCTGCATTCAGACTCCATCAATTCTTTCTCTGGGGATGGATAGCATTTTTCATCATAAGCCCTTCAGAATTGTTTTGGATCATTGTATTGCTAAGAATAGCTAAGTCATTCACAGTTGATCATCTTATAATTTTGCTGTTACTCTGCACAATATTCTCCTGGTTCTACTCATTACACTTTGCATCAGTTGATGTAAGTCTTTCCAGATTTTGGGAGGGCATCCTATTTGTCATTTTTTATATCACAATAGTATTCCATCACAATCATATACAACTTATTTAGGCATTCCCCAATTGATGAGCATCCCCTCAATTTCCCATTCTTTGCCCCCACTAAAAGAGTTTCTTTAAATATTTTTTGTAAAAATAGGTCCTTTTCCTTTTTTTCCCCTCTCTTTGGGATACAGACCTAGTAGCAGTATTGTTTGGTCAAAGGGTATGTGTGGTTTCATCGCTCTTTGGGCACAGTTCCAGATTGTTCTACAGAATCAGTATTCAACTTCACCAACAGTGCATTAACATCTCTATTTTCCCACATCCCTTCCAATATTTGTCACTTTCCTTTTCTGTCATATTAGCCAATCTGATAGTTATGGGGTAGTAGCTCAGAGTTGTTTTAATTTACATTTCTCTAGTCAAAAGTGATTTAGAGCATTTTTGTTTGAGTATAAATAGCTTTGATCACTTCATCTGAAAACTGCCTGTTTATATCCTTTGACCATTTATCAATTGAGGAATGGTCAATAGCTATTTATTTAAGCACTCATTATGTTTAGGACTCTTTGTTCCTAACTGGGAATGAACAGATGAAAAATAGCATTGTTCCTACCCTCAAGGAGTCTACAGTAGGTAAGGGATCCCTGTTTATTTGGCACCTAGTCTACATGAGGTACAGTTCTCAGAACTTTAGATGTCTGGGAGTAAAGTCTTCCAGGGTCAATGGGCTCTGATAGACGTAAAAATCCATCCTGTTTGTCTCTTCTTAACAGGAAAGAGTAAAGGAGGGCCTCTAATGGCCAATTCCTTTCAGCCATTTGTCTTTTGATAGTTTATTGCAGTGGCTTCTGTAGAAAATAATTGAAGAGAACAGGCAACCTGGTGTGATAAACTCTAAGTGAACTTGAGAGTCAATAGACCTGAGTTCCAGAACTGAGCTGACCTTGGGTAAGGCATGATCTTTCCAACCTCAGTTTTCTTTCTCATCCTCTCTTCCAAACTTCTCTCTTTCTATCGATGGCATCACCATTTTTCCGGTCTTCCAAATTTACAAACATGTTGTAGTATTTGTCTCTGTTCATTCTCCCTCACCCCGACATCCAATCCATTGCCAAATCTTTCTGTTTTAACTTCCACAATCTCTTACATCTGACCCTTCTCTCCACTTACACAGTCACCATCTTAGTTCAGATCCTTATCACCTCTTGCCTGGCCTATTAAAACGGCTTCCTAACTGATCTTCCTGTCTCAAGACTTATACCTCTACAATCCATCCTACACGTGGCTGCCAAAGTAATTTTCTTCAAGTGCAAATCTGACCATATGACTTTACTACTCCATCAATTCTAGTGGCTTGTTATTGATTAGTATTAAATACCAAAGCAAAGCAAAAGAAAACACGAACTCTGCTTAGTGTTTGAAGCCTTTTGTGACCTGGCCCAAACCTATATTTTCAGTCTTCTTGGATAGTAAAGAACCTTCTCTCTCTTATGGCGACCCAGCCAAACTGACCTCTCTGTTCACACAACACTCCATCTCTGTGCCTTTGCATTGGCTGTGCCCTAGGCTGGAATGTCCTTGCTTCTTACTTCTCTACCTTCTAGAATTCCTATCTTCCTTTAAGATGAAACTAAAGAACCATATTCTGCACAAAGCCTTCCTTGACGTCCTCACCTCTTCCAAACTGCCTTATATCTAACTGCCTCATATATATGTATTTATTCATTTTATATTTATGTTGCATGTATTTATATGTGGATATATTGTCCCTCACATTAGAATGACAACTTCTTGTGAGCAGGGATTGTGTTGTTCTTAGTACTCATAAACTCAGCACTTGCCACAGTGCTTTGCACACAGTAGGTGCTTAATAAAGGCTTATTGAATTGTTAATTGATATATACAAAACTGGAAGGACTTTAAAGATCTGTACAATTCCCTCATGTTACAGTAGGAGAAACTGAGGCACAGAGAGGTCAAGGGACTTTCCCAAGGTCACATAGTGAGTAGCTGAACCAGGAACAGAGTTTGGGTCTTCAGATTAAAATCCACTACCCCCCCCATTACATCATAACTAGCCCTTCCTTTTATAAAATGGAATCATTTTATTATTTAATTGGCACCTTCATAGGCTCTGATTCCAATATTCTGTGGGGAGATTTTCTCTTGCTCAGGTCAGAATGAGACTGGTGGGACCTTATGCCAATTAGGGACCATTTATGTCCTAAGTAATTTGATTTCCCCACAGTTTTGGCTGCTCTCATCCCTTTCACATCCTTTTCCCACCCTGTTGGTCATCCCCTTCTTTTCCTGACCTCTAGAAAACAGAACAAGCCCTATCATCTGTTTCCCCTGCCCTTGAATCTCCTACTTTCCTCCCCTCCTCTCCCATTTCCCAAGTGATCGAATTGCTTAACCAGCTAACCTAGGTAGATGACACTAATTACCCTCTCTTTGAACCTTCCTGCCATCTCAATAGCACAGGGCTTTCAGAGAGAGTGTTCCAGCCATCTGCAGCTTTACAATTATACCAACCACACGCCACTGGCCCAAGAAGGCTTCCCCCCCAGGGATGCCTCAGAACATCAGAGTTAATGATCAGAAGGGTGGTTGGCAGGACCCTTCTTTTTCCAGGTGGTTCCTGAGGTACTTGGGTCAGAACAGAGGAAAATAATCTTATCCATAGCCTAGGAGAAGATATAATGCTGGAAGAGATGGGAGATGAAGATAGGAGAGAATCCCAGCCAGGGAAGGGAGAAGGAATAGCAACCGCTTTTTCCAATAGGTAGCATTTAGAATAATAGAAGAAATATCCTTTTAGGATGTGTGTAGCTCAGTAGTAAGCCTGGGACTACGGTGCTGAAGGATGAGTTGTTGGGTGGGTATAATTTGGGAAGCTAGGTGGCTCAGTGGATATAGTGCTGGGCTTGGAATTCAGGAAGACTCATCTTCATGAGTTCAAATCTGACCTCAGATACTTACTATCTATATGACCCTGGGTAAGTCACTTAACCATGTTTATCTCATTTTCTTCATCTATAAAATGAACTGGAGAAGAAATAGCAAACCACTCCAGGATATTTGCCAAGTAAACACCAAAGGGTCACAAAGAGTTGTGATGACAATAAGTCTCCAAAATTCAACCCTTTCTCCACTGTGCCACCTAGCTGCCTAGAAAAAGCTGATTGTATTTGGATCCTATCAAGTCATCATCTTTACCTCAAGAGCTGTTTCCATTGTTATAACTCAGAGCTTGTGGCATGAGTAAAAATCAGGTTATTTTACTCTTAAGGGCATGACTCAGTGGCTGCTTACACTGAAGTTAACCTGCAAATTTACTTTTATATCAAATTTACATGGCTTTCTCTTGTGCTTTCTCTCCATGGACTCAGAATTTCACTCCCTGGAACAGTGTCAGGGTCAACATCAAACTTACTCTTTTAGGGTCCTGATTCTTACAGATCCCTTTGAAAAAATGGTGCCTAAGATTGGTAACAGTCCCAGTCTTGGAGCGTCCTTCCTACTGATCCTTCTTCATCTAGAACCTTACCTTGTGTTCCCCATTTTTAAGCAGCTCTCTACCAATGATGAAACCATTTCTCTGCAATTCATCTTCTGGGGCATACTGCCATGGCTCTGTGAAAGTAAAGCCTGTCTGCTGGTTCCCACTCAGCTCCAGGCTCATTTGTCTCCTTAAAGAGCTCTGATACTATTATTAAGATTCTGTTTCCCTTTATAGAAGCCATCATACCTTTCCCATAGTAGATTATTCCTACTTAAGTATTTAATGAGCCTACATTTTGTTACGGGTCTCACATTTAGGGAAGAGAGAGAAGAGAACAAGCATTTATTAAATGTCCACTATGTGCCATTCATTGTACAAAAATGCTTTATAAATTTCATTTGATTGTTACAACAGCCCTGGGAAGGAGGTGCTATTATTACACCCATTTTATAGATTAGGAAACTGAGGCTAAGTGAGCTTAAGTAACTTCTCCAGGGGCACATAGTCAGTGTCTGAGGCTGGATTTGAACTCAGGCCTTCCTGAGATTCCCAGCCCAGCAGTTTCCCTACTATGTCAGCCAGCTGCCTATTAGTCTGGGATTGGTCACCATCCCTATTCTAGGTGGGCCTTGGTAATTTTATAATAATTTTCTTTGAGTGCCTACACATTGGCCTGCCTGGTCTTGGTCGGCTAGTTGGACTGGTAATGGCTTTTTAGAAGATATTTATAATCTTCTTCTGAAGTAGGAAGAGGACATTGTACAATTGTGCCTTTGGACAATGGAAGTATGGCACGATGGAAGGGAATGAAAGTCAAGAGACCTCCCTGGATTCCCATTCTAGGGAATGAGGATGGGGGACCCCAGGTGAAGTGATGAGAGGGTGGATGGTCTCATCTAGGAAACTGACCCCCAACCTGATAGTTTCATCTGAAGCCCAGCCTAAGCCTACTCAAGAAGGTCACATGTCATCAATGAGCCTTAAAGCCAATGGCATAAAAAAGATTTGGAAGGAGATCAGATTGAGGGGTTTGGCATTCCTCAAAAGGCAGATTAGCACAGCATAA
The DNA here is from genome assembly GCA_028646575.1 of Pseudocheirus occidentalis. Lineage (NCBI taxonomy): Eukaryota > Metazoa > Chordata > Mammalia > Diprotodontia > Pseudocheiridae > Pseudocheirus > Pseudocheirus occidentalis. Next base: position 151,530,857 of record CM053601.1, on the reverse strand, counting down.
AAAGATGGGATTGGAGCCTGAAGACATGAGTTTGAATCATGATGCTAACACTTGATAACTATGTAGCTTTGGGCAAATCACTTGCCCCATCTAACCCTTGTTTCCTTCTTCTGCGAATAAAGGATAATAACACTTGCATTCCCTGCCTTTACTTTGGAAACGTTTGAGAAATGCAAATTGTTATAATTATTAGACTCAGAGAATTGTAGACTCATAGAACCAAAGAGGGCTGGTTTGGAGTCAAGAATTGGGTTAAAATTCTGGCTCTGCTCCCTTCTCACTGTGTGATCTGGGGCCTCTCTAGGCCTTAGTTTCTCCTCCAAAAAACAAAACAAAACAAAACATGGAGAGATTGGACCAGGTGATCTCTAAGGTCTGTCCCTTAAAGAGCCCCCTTATCTTGCAAAGGATTCCCCAAAGAGTGGAAAAAACTTGGTTGATTCCATAGACATGTTTAGCTTCAGAACGGAGTCAAACTCAAACCTCCTCATGCCCAGACCTTGACCATTTCTGCTACATCATGATGCCTCATTGGCTTTGCCTGGCTGTCTAAGGGTTGATCAGAGTCCCCTTTTCTATTCTCCATGAGCTAGAGGGAAGTCCAGGTGGGTCAAGCTAGATTGGGCTGGGCTGAGATCTCTTGAAGACAGATCTTTGTGTCCCTCATGTCTCCATTCCTTATCTGGATCCCCAGGCAGAAATAGGGAGAGGCTGACAGGGAGTCATGATGATTTATGATCCTGATTCTCTGGGCTACACTCAGGCTTGGCAGCTCTGAGAAATGGATTTCCTTCTGTTAATTGCTTTGCCTATAAAGCAGTCTGTTTCATAGGTTGTATGATTGTGGGTCAAAGTCCCTCAGTGGTGACAAGGATTTGAGGACCGGGCTAAGCTTGTTTCAAGGATGGGAAGGGTGAGAAGGTCGTGTCTTCCTTGACCTTTGCTGCTCCTTTGTAGTCTGCATTTCATCATAGATGATCAGAGCTGGATGGGTCCTTGGAGTCCTTCTTATCCAATCCTCCTCTCTTACCCCAGAGCCAACTGAAGTCCAGAAGAAATGATGTGCCAAGGTCATCTAGCAGCAGAGCCAAGACTTGCCCCCTCAGGTCAACTAAATCCCAGCCCAGGGTTCTCTCTGCACACTCTGTCTTTCTGACCTGGTGGATGTTGTAATTGGTGTGGGAAATATTACCATATATGACCCAAGTCTTTTACGAGTTTAATTATAGTGCATTTCTTTGTGACAAGTGGAGAGAGAGAAAGAGACAAACATTTAGGAAGTGCTTACTGTGTGCCAGGAACTGCGTATGAATATGGAGTCATTGGATCAATTATACAGGATGATCTTATTTCTTGGGAGGCTGCCATTATGCCTAACATGTTGACAATGCCACGACTCTTCCTCCATCAATTTTCTAATGTCTGGTCCTCAGCCTTTTCCACCAGGGCTATAACCAAGGTTGGGACATAAGAGCTTTGCCTCAGGGTTGTAACATTTAAAGAATACTTACAATACTTGAGGTTCCTTTAGCAGCATAGATACAAATGAATTTAGTACCTAAGTTAGCAAGCATAATTAGTCAAAATAGGAAAGTACCAGATGATGATTGCCTTGACTGTGACATCCCATATGATCTCCCCTTTTCTCCAAGTGGCTTTATCTGTCTCCTTGTTTTTCCCTCTACATATCAATATTTGTCTGAAAAATACTGATTTAAGGACATATTCTGTGTTGTTTATCTCCAGTGTGTTTTGTGAAGGTTGCCTTGCCTGGTCTCCATCCTTCCCTCTCCCATCTTTTCTAGCGGATAAAATAGCACAGTAGAAAGAAAACTGGGTAGAACTTTATAGGGTCTGACTCTGCTACTTAGTCTCTGTGTGTCCTTGGCCAGTTATTTCCTTTCTCAAAGGACTTATAACCAGAAGGTACCTTAGAGATCTGCAGTGCTGCATGTGCATATATGCATGTGTGCACACTTGTGTGTGTGTGTGCACGCTTGTGTGTGTGTGTATGTGTGTGTGCGCATGCATGTGAACCATGAACGTGAACGCGAAGGTCCCTGTGCTAACTTGTCTCTCATTTTTCCATCTCATTGCAGGAGGGGGGTGTTGTGGCCCTTTTCAAGATCTGCCGGCAGGACTGTTTCCGGTGCCTGTATCCCCAGACGTTACGTACTCTCGCTTCCATTTGCTGTGTAGAGGAAGGCATTCACCAGCTGGAGAAGGTACCCTCTTGCTGAGCACTGATGTATAGAAACAGGCATTTAGGAAAATAATGAGGGGTCGGGGCAGGCCTCTCTTGCTACTATGATCTTTTTTGACATAGTGTTTGGGAGAAAACCTTGAAGACTTTTCATTTTACCTCCTGACTCTGCTAGGGCCTGATTTTTTCATGGGCTGGGCAAGACTTTTAACATTTTTTCCAACATCCTTATGGACAAGATGGGGGGATGTGGACTCGATTATAATGTGTTCTGGTGGATTTGTAATTAAGTGAACAACCAGATTCAAAGTGTGATAAATAGATAGACCCAATCTGATGGGAAATCTCTGGGGGTTGTAGGATTCTGCAAAGTGACATGTTTATTTATAGCTGAGATGAAGGCATAGATTTGTGCACATCAAAAAGCTGGGAGGGATTGCTGGTTGGGATCCAGAGAAGATCTGGATGGGGTGAGACTGAAGGCTGAATTTAGTAAGAAAAACAATCTAAGAAGGATAAATGTAAAGTCCTGCATTTGGGTTAAGAAATAAATGGCATAACCAGAGGGTAGGGAAGCCATGGCTAGGAAAGATACCATGTAAAGACATTTTTAGTAGACTTCAAGTTTGATAGGAATCAAGAGTATGATATTATTACAGCCCCTAAATCTGATGGGATATTAAACTGCATTAAGTGTTCTGAGGTGTGATGGTCCTGCTACCCCCTGTCTCAGTCAGACCATAACTAGAGGCCATGTTTCAGGCAGGATCCATCCAAAGCTGGACTGTACCTAGAGGTGTGGGAATTAAGATGGTCATAGGATCATAGATTTATAGTCCATCCTGTCCAAGTTCCTCGTTTTCCAAATGAGGAACCTGAGGCACAGAGAAGTTGTGTGACTTGGTCAAAGCCGAATCTAGGACTTGAATCCAGGTCTTTTGATTTCAAATTCAATGTGTAGGGTGGTCACCTGTCCCAGTGCCATCTGAAAGGCACTCCTCAGAGCTACTTTATGTGATGTTTTTACCCAGCTCCCATTGGGGATAAAATCTTGATCTTAATTTTGAGGTAAAGAAATGTGTCTCCTCTTACTTTCCTTGAAGAGGTGTGGGGGTATGGCTGCAAGATACTACATACAGTGTCAGGTCACTGTATCAGTTGGTTGTGCTCGAATGTTTTTCTTTGTGACAAGGGAAAGGAAGGCAGAGAGGAACAAGCATCTATTAGGCACCTATGGTGTGCCAGGCACTGTATAAAAGGATTTGTAAAAATCATCTCATTTCATCCTTACAACAGCCTTAAGAGGTAGGTGCTACTATCACATCCATTTTACAGATAAAGAAACTGAGGCAACAAGAGGTTGAGACTTATCTGGGGTCACTCAGCTAGTGAGTGTCTGAGGTTGGATTTGAACTCAGGTCTTTCTGACTCCAGGAACAGAGGTCTATCCATTGTGCCACCTAGCTGTCTTAGAAGAGAGAAGAAAGGAAAGTATATATGAAAATGGCTATAATATAAAAATGTTTCAAAGTGTTTTTTTAAGTAATGTCGAGATCACTTTCTTTTGGCCACAATGGACGCAGCCTGAGATACTGTAAGGTCTGCACTTGGAGGACCTGAGTTCAAATGCCAAATCTGTCATTTTGCCGGCTGTGTGATCAATTGTTTAGGCTGTCTGGGCCTCAGTTTTCCCATCTGTAAACTGAAGGGGCTGGAGTAGATGAACTTCTGTTAAATGATGGACTAGATAAAGTTCCTTCTGCCTATAGTTTTCAGAATAAGGGGATTTCTTTGGGATTTTGTCTATCTGAAGCTTCCACTGAGAACATAGCATTTTCTCTGCATTGGAAAGGGGGACGCTAAGTATGGCTGGGTGAGTGTGGGACTGGTCCAACCAAAGGTTGCTGAAGTTTGAGATGGGGCAGCACCCAGATGTCATCTCTGGTGCTCCTCCGTGCCCAGCCACCATCTTGGATCTAGCCCCCGAGCAGGAGAGTACGTGCTTCTTCACTCACTGTTCCTTCCAAAGAGCAGTAGGTAGGGAAATCAGGGAGGGGGAGAGAGGGGTTGCATTTGTGCAGATTCCTAGAATTATACAGCTGCCTGTAAAGGCCATCCAGTCCACCCATTAATAATGGGAGGAAAGACGAAAGTGACCTCCTGTGTGCCAGATTAGGAGCACCTCCATCTGCCTGCCCCTGGTGAGCTCAGCTAAGACTGACCTTCCAGAGCTGAATGACAAACCTCTTCATTCCAATGATAGGTGACTTTGGCCATTCCATTTCAGGGGCAGCCAACAGCCCCTGGTCAGAGGCCCTGAATACAGACAGTGGCTGAACATCCATGACCCCAACCAGGAGGCCCCACAGAGAGTGTTCTAGGAAGATCAGGCTTCAGTACTTCTCTCTCCATCTCTGCCACCACGGTTGGCATTTATCTTCCCCAAGTTGTGGTCCCTGACTTTTTCTCCCTTCTTCCCCTCCACCAGACTCAGGGTGGGGGGTTGTTGGGGAGGAGGAGAGCTCCTCAGCCTGTAGTATATAGTCTACAGGGGCAGGAGAAGATCCCTGGACCACGGGGAGTATTGAGAAGGAAGGTCTGGGCAGGAAGCTGGTGACTGAGGACCCTGAGGTGTGCTCTGGCCACCTCATTTCATAGGGTCCTAGGTCTGAAATTGGAAGAGATCTTAGATATCCTATTGTCCAAACACTTCATTTTATGGAGGAGAAGATGGGGACTCAGAAAAATTGAATGATTTTCCCAAGGTCACATGGTTAGCAGAGCTGGGGTCCTGACCTAAGATCTTTCCCCTACGATGCCTCTCTACTTTCTTTTTAGGCAGTGTGGTGCAGCAGAAAGAGCCTTGGAGGACCTGAGTTCGAGTTCTAATTCTGTTATTAATGTGCTGTGTGAGCTTGGGAAAGGCCCTTGTCTTCTCTGGAGATATTTTCTTGTCTCTAAAATGAAGGAACTTAGACCAGATGATCTGTAAGGTCTCTTCCAAATGAAACATTCTAAGCTTCATTTAGTCCACCCTACCAACTTCCAGACTCCCCTCTTTGGCATCATGGACATGAATCATCCTTGAACACCCTGTAGTGGGGAACTCACTACCTATAGAGGCAGGCCAGTGCGCTGATGGACAGTTGTGCTTGTCCAGTGCCCTGGATTGGTCAGATCTAAAGTTTCTAGGCTCTTCTCTCTTCCATCTTCTCATTTGTTGTTCAGTCATTTGAGGTTTTCTTGGCAAAGATACTGGAGTGGTTTGGTATTTCCTTCTCTAGCTCATTTTACAAATGGGGAAACTGAGGCAAACAGGGTGAAGTGACTTGCCCAGGGTCGCACAGCTAGTAAGTGTCTGAAGCCAACTTTGAACTCAGGAAGATGAGTCTTCCGGACTCAGGGCCAGGCTTTCTATTCTCAGCACCACCTAGCTGCACCCCACACCCCATTCTTTCACATTCCAAGCTAAAATATGTGTCCTCTTGGTCTTAGGGACCCATGTCTTTTTTCTAGCTCTTGCCACATCCCTCCCTTTTTCCTGCAGCCCCTCACATGGCCTTGCAGGGGACAGATTGGATGCAGAGCCAGGCCTGCACCCATCAGAAGAGGAGATCTCTATGCACACATGATATATACCATCAGCAATGTTCCTTCTAGTGTCTGAGAACCACAAGCAGACAGTCCTGCAGCCCCAGACTGGGGTGGCCAGAGATCACTCAGTGTTGGAATCAAATAAAATGGAATTAATCTGATACATATTAAAGCTACGCCTGAAGTTATTGTGTATGTGGCAATTAGTCCTAAATGCTGAGCAGTCCGCATAAATGACTGTAATTAGAATTAGCTTTATAGCAGCCATGCCAAGTTGTGATTGTTCTTCCCTCTGTTCGTTTGCTGGCTTTTCTCTAGACAGGATTTGGGTGGATAGTTCCCCCTGATTCTTTGTTCAGTTTCATTCTTATCATACATGATGACTTGCATTCATTAGAAGGTGAGTGATCTAACAAATCACTTAACCTCTGTCTGCCTCGGTTTCCTCACTGGTAAAATGGAGATAATTAATAGTATCTACTTCATTGGATTGTTGCAAAGATCAAATGGTGTAACCTAGGTCAAGCACTTTGCAAACCCTAAAACACTATATAATGTTATTCTTACTGTAGTTATTAGAATTCTGGGAATGAGCCACAAGGAGTCAACGATTGGCTGGCAGAAAGGCTGAGGGAGGAAGAGGAACAGGCGCTAAGTTTGAGGTATCAATTGGAAAACGACAGTGATGTAAAAAAAAAAAAGCTTCAACACGACATTAACAAATAATTTGATCCATCAGTGGGATGGGCCACAGACAGAGGAGGGAGGAGTCTATGACAATATATGTCCAGATCTGGAAGGGTCTGTAGAGGTCAATGGGCTCGATCCCTTATTTGGACAGATGAGGAGCCTGAGGCCGGAGGTTACGCGGCTATTAAGTATCTGTGATATCCTAACCCAGGTTTTCTTGACCCCAAGTCTTGTATCTTACTCACCATGCCATGGTATCTCTCAGGCTTGAGTCTCGGAAGATGCCCACAGGTGTGCAAGGAAGGAGAGGAGCCATTGTTCTTGTTGAGTTGTTTTCGTCATGTCTGACTCTTCATGACCCCATTTGGGGTTTTCTTGGCAGAACTATGGGATAGTTTGCCATTTCCTTCTCTACATCATTTTATAAATGGGGGAACTGAAGCAAACAAGGCTAAGTGACTTGTCCAGGGTCACATAGCTAGTTAAGTGTCTGAGATCAAATTTGAACTCAGGTCTTCCTACTTCCAGGACCAGCGCTTTATCCACCAAGCCATCTAACTGCCTCAGAGGAGCCATAAGAGTGTTAACAAAAGGCAGAAAGCTGAGATCAAAGTCCCCAAAGTCCCCACTTTTCTTTTTTTTTTTTTGTTGCTTTTTGGAGGGCAGTTGGGGTTAAGTGACTTGCCCAAGGTCACATGGCTAGTTTTTTTTGTGTGTGTGTGTGTGTTAAGTGTCTGAGGCCGGATTTGAACTCAGGTACTTCTGACTCCAGGGCCAGTGCTCTATTCACTGCGCCACCTAGCCGTCCCAGTCCCCACTTTTCTTTCTTCATCTTGGACTTCAATTCAAGGCATTCCCTCTGTACAATTCTTGGGGGTTTGTTGCCTGTACCCACCCCCTTGCTGCCTACTTGTAGCTGGGGGCAGGCAGTGTGCTCTCAAACCAGTGACAAAGAAGTTCTCACTAATTGGGCCCTCTGAGTCTTTAAGAGGCAATGTAATTAATATTTAAAGTATTGGTTCCCTCTCACTTGCTTCCACTCACCCACTCACTCACACTTGGATCCTTTGGCTAATTAGAGGGAGCCTGGTCCTGGCTTTGGAAGCTGTTAAGACCCTCTCTATCCCTCCACCCCACTTGTGGTCCCCATCTGGACAGGACAGGGCTGAGAAGGCTACTTTATAGATGTAGTTGACTTCCCTGGTCTTGTACACCAAGTTGAATTAAGTCAAATGGTGTGTTCAGGGGTTCTAGTTTCAGAGAAGCTGCATTGGGAGGTGGAGGCATCACACTGTCTGTATGACTTTGGGCAAATCCCTTCACCTCCCCTGGCCTCAGTTCTTCATCTGTAAAATGAAGGGTTTGGCCTAGATGGCTTACAAGTTCCCTTCCACCTCTGTCCCTACGTTTTCCAAAGTGAAGAGAACTGGACAATACCATAGGGTCTCAGAACTGCAGAGTTGGAAGGGATGTTGGCTGCCATCTTATCTCATCAATACCCTGTCCCTCACATGAATCCCTCCTACATCCTACCCAACAGCTTGGAGACATCCAGTGAAACAGCATAGGCCACCCCCAGAGGAGGTCAGTTCCACTTTAGGATGGCTCTAATTGTTAGAAAGGCTTTCCTTGCCCAGAGCCCAGATTGGCCTCTTCAGGGCTCTGGTGCAGGTCTGCCCTCTGTCTGGGTCCCCAAACCCAAACCTTATCCCTCTTCTCTATGATGGCCTTTTCCTGTACTTGAAGACCCTTAGAACACCCTTCCTTGAGGTTTCTCTTTTCTTGGGCTAACCCAGATTGGGCTAACCTTTTGTTCCCAGATGCTCTTAAACCTAAGCCATGGTCTTGAGGCCTTTGATCATTAATGTGATCATTAACAGCTCTAAATTCTAAACAGTGCTCCATTAACCAAGATTCTACCTTCTCTGCCACTCACTACATCTGAAACTCTGGGGAAGTCAGTCAGTTGGTCAGCCAGTATTTCTTAAGTGTTTACTGTGTGGTAGGCATTGTGCTGAGCCCCTTCCCCTATAATGAGAGTAATAGCTAACAATTCTATCGAGCTTACTTTGTGTGAGGCATTGTGCTGAGCACTTTATTATTATTCTCTTATTGGATGCTTACAAAGAACCCTGGGAGGCAGGTGTATTATTATCTTCATTTGACAAATTAGGAAACTGAGGCAGACAGAAGTTAAGTGACTTTCCCAGGGTCAGAAAAATAAGATGTGTCTGAGGCCAAATTCAAACTCAGTTCTTCCTGATTCCATGTCCCACTTTGTATCATCTGGCTGGCCCTGTCTGGGCACTATTTTCCTTCTCCATAAAAAAGAGTGGGCTGGGCTATAATCTCATCATTAGACCAGGGATTCTTCACTCTGTGTGTGTGTGTGTGTGTGTGTGTGTGTGTGTCTGCACACTCGTGCACACATTGGACCCCTTGGACAGTCTAGTAAAGCTTATGGATACTTTTGTTGAATGTTTTTAAATGTATAAAATAAAACCCAGATTTATAAAGGAATTCAGTTATGACAACATGAAGATGCAATTTCTTTTCCCATCCAAGTTAATTTGACCCTATGAAGTCTATGCTTGGACTCTGGGTTAAGGATCCCCAGACAGGATTATTTCCTAGAGTCTTTCCAGGTCTGCTGTTTTATGATGCTGTGAATGATCACATTTTACTTTGCACCATCATCTTCTCCTCATGCTCTAGGAAGCCTGTTTGTCTGGGTTTCTGATAGAGCGTGGGGAGTTAGGGAGTAGATTGCTAGGTCAGTAGTAGCTTTCAGCAGGTGGGGAGCAGGGTGGAAAGGGAGGAGGATAGCCAGACTGGCTCTACGGTCTGATGATAATGATGAGGCATGTTCTGCAGAATCATTTCCTCCACTATTGACAGGAGACTGATTAGACGTGTCCCCCTCTGCCCCAGAGGGAGTGAGAGCCAAAGAAATGTCAATGGAGGCGCCCTGTCAGGAAGAGCTTCCTTCAATCGAGTCGTCCAGACCTCTTTTGGAGGGAGTGGCCTCTCATCACTGGAGATGTTCCAACAGTAGCTGGATGTCTGCTTCCTGGGGACACTTTCTTGGTTGTAATGGCTTGGATTAGATAGTCTCCCCAAAACTAAGGTCCTCTGACACTCTGTGACAGCCTCTAAGGAACTGGCTGCCTTTGTAGAATTCAGAGTACCAGAGGCTGCTTTTGCTAGGAAAAAGGGAGAAAAAAAATAAAGCTAAAAATCTGTGCTATTGCAGAGGGGAGGGGGCTGTTTCTCTGTCCACCTCCCAGATGGTGTCCAAGAGCCAGAACACATTAGTGCAGCTTCCCCTGCCAGATGTTCTGCCCAGCTACCCAAGGTGTACCCTACCAGGCAGAAGGAGGGCTGATGAATGCACACAGCAATCAAGGTGCTGCTGAGGAAATCACAGGATAATAGATACATCTAGAACCTGAAGGATCTTTACAGATCGGCTACGCCAGCCCTCTCATTGTACAGACAGGGAAACTGAGGCCTGGAGAGATGAAGGGAATTCAGAGGGGCCAAATGCTTTTCATCTTCTTGGCCCAAAGGAATCGAATCATCTCTCCATCCTGGGCTGTTATCTCTGTTCCCTCATGCCATACACTCATGCACACCATCTGCTCCTGACAGCCCCTGCGCTTCCACCCTTAGCAAGTTCCTGGACCAGCAGAGAGTCACAGATTGAGCCCTGGAAGGGGCCTTTGAGATCACTTCATCTAGCCCCTTCATTATACTCAGAAAGAATCTGGGAGGTGGCAAATGCAGAGACAAGGTCTGAACCCAGGACTTCAGTCTTTGCCTCCCCCAGGTCCACTCCTGCGCACTTTGGTGCTCCTCCTGCTTCTTTTAATCCCCTACTTCTGGGATTATTATTATTATTATTAATGATAATGATAAAACAATTGGGTGGCTAAGTGGTTAGAGCACAGGGTGTGGAGTCAGGAAGATTTATCTTTGTGAGTTCAAATCTGGCCTCAAATCTGTGACTCTGGGCAAGTCACTTAACCCTGTTTGCCTCAGTGTCCTCATTTGTCAAACGAGCTGGAGAAGGAAATGGCAAACCACTCTAGGATCTTTGCCAAGAAAACCCCAAACGGGATCACGAAGAGTCAGACAGGACTAAGGTTTGCAAAGCACTTTCTGTGTGATCTCATTTGATACATCTGTACAATCCCAGGAAGGAGGTGTTATTATCACCATTTTCAGATGGGGAAACTGAGGCTGAACAAGATGATGTGACTTGTCCAGGAACTCATCGCTAGGGGCAAGATTTGAACTCAAGTTAGAGCTTTCTGCTTCTAAATCTAGCCTCTACCTCCTACCACACCTGGATGTCTCTGCTCTGTTGTTATTTTGGAGAAGCCAGCCCACCATGGCTTATTTCTCTTCCTTCCCTCCACTGCACCTCCCTTTCCAACACCTTCCTTCTTTCCCAGCATGACTTAATAATTCAATTGGGGTTTGGTGGTACAGTGCAGAGAGTGCAAAACTAGGATTTAGGAAAATCCAGAAAATCCAGAAAATCTTGTCTCAAATGCATACTAACTGTGTGACCCTGGACAAGTTGCTTGACTTCTCTGTGTTTCATTTGTAAAAATAGGGATAATAATTGCACAGCCCTTATTGAGTTGTTATGAGGATCATAACTTTAGCCTATATAAAAAGCTTTGTAAAACTTAAATCACTATGTAAATGCTAATGCCAATAATACTAACTCTGAGCATTTACATAGTACCTTAATAATAAGCATCATGATAGCTAATTATTTACCATCCTAGAGAATATTTACTGGAAAGCAGTTAGTTATTTCCTCCCCCACATCTCACTCTTTCTCCCTCCACCCTCACTTCACTGTTTCTTCATCTTCTCAAATTTCCCATCTTGGAGGAAGCTGGAACTTCCCCTCATTTTGACCGTCCTCTTCCCTCCCACTAACCTTCCATCTTGGGAAGTGTGGCAATGACATCTGCCATGAGACTTACTGAAAAAGCCCTCCCTGTGGGCCTCTGATCTTGACTTCTCTTCCTCCCTTTCATCCCTTTCCTGGCAGATCTCATCTGGAGAGAGCAAGGAGGAAGACTTCTTCCTTCTAACAGTTGGCATAGAGCCCAGCTGTCCCTCTCTGCATCATGCCCCAGCGGTGGCTGGAAAATAGAACCTGCAGTTGCCAGTGTTTAATAGGGAGGGTCGAGGAGTCCAGTGACTAGTTAGATTGTTGAAACCACAAAATGAGAGGCTCAATGAAGGATGAAGAGAGAAAGTGGTACCCAAAGATCTGTTCCTGGTGCTGACAGTCAGGCAAACCTATTTTGAGAGCTAGAGTTCATGGCACAATTAGATAATGGGAAGTTCCAGACTGCCCAGTCTGATTTATTGGCCTGGGCTCATACATAAGGATCTCTTAATTAATTGGTAGTGGAAAATGCACCGGATTTGGCAAATGACATCTCGGTTGCCACACCCCTCACCCTAAAAAGCTCATCTATCTACCACTAGTAGATAGCAGAGAGGACCAAGTTGCCAGAATCAGCTCTGCAGGTTTCTAGTAGCCTCAGGATCATCCCACTTCCCACACACTCTTTCATCCCATCCCCATATCCCCAAGGGTGGCTTTGGTTTGAGTAGCTCCAAAGGAAACAGACCTGTTGAGAAGGGTGGGGCTGCAGGCTATAGGGACATATAGATGCCTTGTATCTTATACCTTCAAAGATTGAATCTTTGTATGAGCATGGGAAGGGTGTCCCCTTGGTGAGGAAAAAATCTATCCATTCTCCAAAATGCCTCTTGATTGGAAAAATCTCTCCTTAAACGTTCCAGTAATTAAGGACTCTTAGGTTAATGAACTTCTCTTTGGGGGACACGAAGACCCCACTGAGAGGGGCAGCTGAGCCTATCTGACTGGCATTCACAACGTAGTATCAATAGCTTTAATCTTATGAATACCAAAGTGACCCCACTGAGGATCTTGATGAATTCTGAGGAGGTGGTGGGGACGAGAAAAGGGGCATGAAGAGAGTTTTATAGGGAAGAGGGAAAGGGGGGGGGGAAGAAATGAGAAAAGAGGGCTGTAAAGGAAGGAGTCCATGGTCTGGGAGGCAGGAGACATGGCTTTTGGTCCTGGATCAGACACTAGTTTGATGTTTATTCTTTAGGCAAGTTACTTCCACCTTCTGGATTTCAGTTTACTCACCTATAAAGGAATGAGTGCCAAACATGTGATTTACAGGCTGCATATAGCTCTGCCACACTCTCTAGTACAGCCTGAACCAGATGAAAAGATAGTTGAGAAATGTTTAACAATATAAATAAATATAAATGAAATACATAATAGATAACATAAATAAAATACAATATAAATAAAAAATAATATAAACAAGACAATATAATAACAGCTTAAATAAAAATACAGTACAACATAGATAATTTTATTTTGTGGTTTTCTAAGTCAATATATGGCCAGTCAAGATCCATAGGTAAAGTTTCATGGGCAATGGTTTCTGAGTTTGACACCATTGGAGATGGCATGAATTCTTTCCAGATCTGATATTCTATGAGTTTATGGGATATGAGTGAATGAATGAATGAATGAATGAATGGGGTGGAAAGGCAGTTATTCAGCTCTTACTATGTGCAAAGCACCATCCTAAGCCTTGGTGGTACAAATAGAAAAAGCAAGACAACTCCTTCTATTAAGATTCTCATGTCCTAATGAGGGAGATAGCACGTATCTCCTTGTAAAGCTTTTCCTCTTGGGTGACAATAATCGTTAGCATTTATCTGGGCTTTAGGGTTTTCAGATCTGTATTATTATCTTAGATGATTCTCCCATGAAGTCTGGGAGGGGGAAGGTGGGTGGTTTATGAGCTTCAAGGTAGAGGGACCTGTGCATAGCCAGAAAGCCAGGAAGGGTGAGAGTTTAGGTCTGAACTCAGGGATCTTGGCTCCAGGTCTACTCTGTTCTTTGCACGGTTCTAGTCTGGGTTCTGCTCCTCCTTTAATGTTCCTTTGTTAGGTCTCAGTTTCTTCATCTGGAAGATGAAGGGGTTGGACCAGATGGTGCCCAAGGTCTTTTCCAGTGCTTACTTTTTGTGTTTTTTTGTGAGTGGTAGGCAGGAGATTAAAAAAAAAACCCTGGTCACCCTGGGGCAGAGCAGAGAAGATGTGGGTGTGGGGGATGGTGGCACAGGGGGAATGGATTCCTGCCCTAAAGAGACTGTAGTACTCTGGGGTAGTCCAAAGAGACCAGGAGTGCCTTTACCTCTTACACTCATACCCCACCCCCAGTTCCCTTTTCCCCATTTGAGTCAAGCGTGGGAAAGACCAGACAGATTGGCAGCCAGATTCATTAGGCAATTCTGTTTACTGCTCTGGGGGCTTTGGAAAGAACACTGGACTGGGAGTCAGGGAGAGGATTATCGGGCTCTCTGGGTGAACCCCTTTTCTTTCAGGGCCTCTGTTTCCCATATGTAAAATGAAGGTTTCCAATCTATAAGCTCCCTAAGACTCTATGGGTGGGCAGTGAAGGGGTGGGTCTCTACAGAGCTGCTTCTGCAGAACTCAGAACTCTCATCATTGAGAGCCAAGATCTTCACACTAAGTCATGTCCAAGGTGGGAGGCCGGAAGAAGGTGGTAAGATATTTCAGCCATAATGGCCAGGCTCCTTCCACCTCTACATTTCAGTACATCTGTACCTGCAGACTGGATGGGGAGGGGGGCAGAGAGCACTTTGCTTTCTCTTTCCTTTTTTCTCCAGCCAGTGAGCCACAGGGAGAGTTTAATGAAAATTGATGGAGAAATTAACAGAAGAAAAAGGGCAGAGGGAGGTTTGGAGGGCGAGGGGGAGAAATGGGCTGCTCTAGTAGGGAGGTGGGAGGAAGATGCTGGGGACTGGAGGTGGAGGCTGGGGGGTGGAGGACTTGGCTGAGTTCCCAGGAGCTGCCCCTTTTCTGATCAGCATCCCCAGGATAGATTTGCAGTGACATGGTACAGATGTACAGAAGTATGGCGGAAGGGGAGAACAGGGGAGGGCAGGCCTTGGGGCTGCAGGGTGGGGGGTGGGGAGGAGGCACAGATTTGGTTGTTCAGAGATGTGAGAGGCATTTGGAGCTCTTGAGTCACCCAAGGCCTCAGGGCAGGAGGATGAGGTGGGCAGCCAGTGTGGGTCCAGCCCATTCTCTAAGCCAGCCAAAACACTAGCTTTCATTTGTAGGGCTGATTGTAAAGTGTTTTCATATCTGCTCTCTTTATATCTCACAGTGAGTCCTCAGGGCTACCCTAGGAGGAGGGCTGGACATTCAGGAGGCAGGACGCCTCCATCCAGGGATAAAGACCCCTGCCTGGAGCGGAAGGGAGCAAGAAGTTTGCTGTTCTGTTGTTTCAGTTGTACTCACCTCTCCATGACCCCATTTGGGGCTTTATTGGCAAATATCCTGGAGTGGTCTGCCATTCCCTTCTCTAGCTAATTTTACAAATCAGAAGACTGAGGCAAAGAAGATTAATTGATTTGCCTAGGCTGACACAGCTAGTCAGTGTGTGAAGCCAGGTTTGAACTCAGGTCTTCCTGACTCTAGACCTGGCACTTTCTCCCCTGTACTATTATCATCCTGTTTCACAGTTGACAAAACTGAGGCCAACACTTGGCTAGGGCTACATAGCTAGTAGATATGTGAGGTCTGATCACAAGTCATTCACCCTTTCTGGGGTTTTGTTCTCTTAACTTAAAAATGGGAAAAGACGTAGGGGTTAGAAGGGGGATCTTGGGATGGAGAGTACCTTGGCTTTCAGCCCTGGGCTTTTGCCATGACACAGTGAGGTCAGTTGACAGATGGCAAGTCCAGAGTCCTTGAAGTCCATTCCTTCTAGCTCTTTAGAAATCTCTGGTCTCTAGAGTCTGCTCCCCCAGCATAGTCATTATACTCCCTGCTTCTACACTAGTATTGTCCAGGGAGTGGCCCAGGGACCCATCGTTCTATTTTCAAGGACCCTTCATGACACCCAGGCATTTGCAAAGTGCTTTGGGCAATAAATGAGTCGGTGGGAGAAAGTCTTTTGTGGAGGGGGCAATCATCATACTATTAGACTTAGTACCACCCTTAGAAATGCCGGTGGATCTTGGTATTATGGACCCCCACCTTGTCAGAGCTGGGGAGAATCTTAGAGCATAGGCTTTCAGAGCTGGAGGGACCTTAGGATGAGGAACACTGGCAGACCTAAGAGGGCCTTTAGGACATAGAACATTGATTTTCAGACCTACCAGGGTTTCTAGGACATAGAACCTGGAATGTCAGAACTGGAGGGGGACCTTAGGATATGGAATGTAGAATGCCAGAACAGGAAAGAATCTCAGAAATGATCTACACAAACACACTTATTTTACAGTTTTAATTGGGATAATAATAGGAGAGCTCCGAGGCTGTGAGTTAGGACCTTGCCGTCTGCTCCTTGTTTCACTGTGTGATTCTGGGCAAAGCCTTTCCACCTCTGAGCTTTAGTTTCCTTCTCTTTAAAATACAAAGATTGCCCCCATCTTCCGTCCCCAAAGGCTGCTGCAAGAATGTCAGGTTCTGCAAAAGCCAGATTGTCTGTGACATTAGGAGCTCAGTGGGGCTCCCTGGTGGGCCATTTCTCCCACGTCAGGCCTCTCTTCTGCTTGCTTCTTGGCTCTGAGATGAAGATAGTTTTATTCTGGCAACCTTTCCTCCTCTCCCTTTGGGCCCCAGTTGGTGAAGCAGGGGTCCCCTCCTACTGGAGCAGGGACCAAAAATGAAAGACATTTTGAAAAGAAGGGAAAAGGGATCCACACATGCTCCACTATTTTAAATTTTAAAAGAATAAGACACATAATTACAAAGACAACCGATTATATTGAAATAAAAATGTATTTTTTCCCCATCCAAGTTCACAGACCCTCCTGAAATCTATCAATGGACTCTTTGAGGGACCATGGACCCGGGGATAAAAACCCTGTCCAGGACTATATGTTGCAGATAGGTGGTGCAGGATGTGGGGATTTATTGGGAGCTTGAATAAAGCCTGGCTGGGGTGTGGGTCTGGGGGAAGGTTCTTCCATTTTCCTAGTTCCTCACTCTTTCTTAGTCCTTCCCACAAAAGCACAAAGGAAGCAGAGGAGTAGCAAGCAGTTTTGGTGTCTGGCCCAAGCAGCAAATACACCCTCAAATTAACCTTTTAATACAAATTAATTTGGGGAGGGAGATGATACCCATCACTCAGCTAGGTTTACTTAACTACCTACTCCATACCATCCACACAGCTAGCACTGGGGATGCAAAGACAAAAATGAAATATTCCTGCCCATAAGTAGTTTACATTCTATTAGGGGAATCAACAGTAAATAATTGTAATAGGATACTTGGAATCAATGCCCATTCTGTTGCATAAGTATGTGTAATATATAGAAAGTAGGCACTGGGCCTGTGATTTCACTGATATAGGGAATGTCCTGATGAGGAAACTCTCTGTTATGATGCAGCTATTTTAAATAGCAGATACCTTAAGAGAGAGTGGTGATCTTATCTACAACTTATAGTCTTGGACAGGATTCTTACCCTGGGGTCCACAGTCCCTCAAAGAGTCCATTGGTAGATTTCAGGAGGAACTTGGATGGGGAAAAATTACATTTTTAATTTAATATAATTGGTTATATTTTTAATGTTATGCATCCTATTCATTTAAAAGCATTATTTTGAGAAGAGGTCTATCTGTTTTACTAGGCAGATCAAAAGGGTCAGAGGTACACATACTTATCTTAGATTAACAGTTTCAAAGTCAAATAGAGATGAATCCCTGATGCTGCATATTGACTTAGAAAACTACAAATGAACATTTTCTATGTTATGTAGCATTTTAATTTATTTTTGTTAGATATTTCCTAATTACATTTTAATCTGATTCTATGTTTAAGAGTTTTGCTGCTCACTTGAGGCCAGGGGACTGAGAGTTTGATACCTCTATTCTGAAATAATGATAGGTTAAGTGATTTGTCCAGGAGCACTCAGCCAGTTTGTGTCAAAATCAAGACATGAACCTGTCTCTTTGGCTTCAAGACCAGCCCTTCCCACTAGGTCATTCTGTCTCTCCAAATAAACATTTTAATGGTGCTGGCTGTAGGATAAAGTTCTACCATTTGGGAGGTGGGGATCAGGAACTTTCTCATAGAGGAGGTTGTGACTGAGGTGAGCTAACCAGGGACTCTAAAAGGCAAATATAGGGAGGGAGTGCATTCCAGGCATAAGAGAATTATTTAGCAAGAGCATGGAGACAGGAGATAGGAGAGACTTGTATGAGGAAAAGCAAGAAAGCCTCACTAGACTGTAGAGTGTAGACCAAAGAGTACAGGTACTGTTAGCACCCCTTAAATTTCAGCATCCTGGACCAAAGGCCCCATCACTCCACCCTGGTTGTGGCTCTGGGCCTTTGGGCTGGATGCAATCTACCCTGTGGACAGAAGGCAAAATGAACTTTGCTACAGGGTGTCCACGTGTGTGATGCAACAGTGACCTCCAGTGGGGCATTTAGTAAACACAAGAACAACCAGCTTTAGTTCTGAAATAATTTATTTGAGAGTCTTCTGCCAGGCAAAGGAATAATGAAATACCAGATGGGAAGAACCGTAGAGAAGAGAGTCTATGCCCCTCCTCCCCCATTTTTCAGAGGGGGAAAAAGAGCAATCAAAGGGGGAAGTGACTTGTCCGTGATCTCAAAGAGATAGCAATCAGGACACAAACCCAGGTTTCCTGAAGGCTCCTCTCAGCATGTTCACTATGCAGTAAGTGCTTCTGATGCTTGATGGGTGTGGGTGGATAGAGAGCACTGAACCTGGTGTCAGAAGAAACGGGTACCAGTTCTGGGCTCGGATTTTAACTGGCTGGGTGTGTGGGCAAATTGATTATTGCAGAAGATAATCTCTGAGATATCTTTTTAAATCCCAATTTCTATAATCCTCTGATCTGTAAAATGGGCATAAGACCTAAAGAAAGGGATTTGCAAATTATAAATTGCTGTAGAATTTATGATGGAGATGACGATGAACATTTGTTAATTACCTACTGTGTGTGAGGCACTGTACAAAGTGTCGGGGACTCAAAGCCCCATGTGAGAAAGTGCCTGCCCTCAAGGAGCTTACATTCTAACTGGGGAAGACAATATGTACACATACAGGAAATGTACATGTAGTATATATTAAACATGAATGCAGAGTGGTTTGGGAAGGGGGAGCTTGCAACCAAAAGAGATTGTGATCATTCTGCAAAACTATAATATAGAATACTGCATGATAAGCACACACGAGAAGTTCATGACACATATGACAGTCTAGTCCTGAGTGGAGAAGATATTACTGATACATGTGAAGATCCCTACTATGTGTCAAGCCCAGTGTTGGGTACTGGAGATTCAGAGACAAAAATGATAAAGTCCTCATACTTAAAGAGCTTACATTCTTTCTGGAGGAGGTACAGCTTTGCTCACAGAAAATTATCATATGAAGAAAATAGAAGATTGGGGACCGAAGAGGATATTCCAGGCTTTGTGAACAGCATGGCCAAAGAATCTGAAGGTTGATGAGTGTCACAGGATTACAGAGTTTGAGATTTAAGAGAGACCTCATGGCCATTTAGTTCAGCCCCTCTCCCCCATAAGATACCCAACAAACAGTCATCCAGCTTCTACTTAGAGATCTCCACAGAGGAACAGCCCTCCCCTTCTTGGGGAGAGCCATTTATTCTACTTTGGGCAGCTCTAATTTTTAGGAAGGTTTTCCTGACATCAGGTTGAAATTTTCCTTTTTGCAACTTCCTCCCAATGCTCCTCGTTCTGAAGTCCCACTTCATCTACCAGAAGCCCTTCCAACATCTGAAGGCAGTCATCCTGTGCTCCCAAGTCTTCTCTAGTTTGTGCAGCCCCAGGCTCTTCACCTGATCCTCACATAACATGAACTCAAGTCCTATGACCATCCTGGCTGCCCTCCTCCAGTCACTCCAGCTTAGGAATGTCCTACTGAAGCTGTCTTGTTTTTTTAACAACAGTGCATTCTGATGAGGGTGGGATGCTCACCTCCTTACTTCTGCAAGTTATTCCCCACCTAATTTAGCCCATTAGTTTTTTTTTACTTTTCTATTGCACTGATGACTCGTTTTGAGCTTGCTGTTCACTAAGACCTCCCAGTCTTTTTTTCTGAACAACTTCTGTTTAACCAGGCTACCCCTATTTTACACATATGAAATTGAGTTTCATTGAGAAATTCATGCTGAATTTCTCCTTATTAATTTGACTCAGTGCGTTAGACTGTCAAAATCCTTTTGGATCCTGCCTCAGCCATCCAGGGTAGCTAGGCAGTGCAAATGGATGGAGCACAGGGCTTAGAATCAGGAAGACTCATCTTCCTGAGTTCAAATCCGCTCTTGGATATTTACCAACTGTGTGACCCTGGCCAAGTCACTTAAGCCTGTTTGTCTCAGTTTCCTCATCTGTAAAATGAGCTGGAGAAGGAAATGACAAACTACTCCAGGATCTTTCCCAAGAAAACCACAAATGGGGTCAGGAAGAGTTGGGCATGATAGAAATGACTCAGCAATAATAATGACAACAAAGCTTAGAGCGCAAGGAGGGACATCAATCAGATGGTTCTGCTTCTCCATTTTTCCTTCTCTTCAGGATGGTCACCCACCAATTCCCTGGCCTTAGAGCTCAGAAACGAGACAGCTCTAGAAGTATATAGGTAGAAACAATCCTTTACAAAGGGTAAGAGCTCAGAAACTCAACCAGACTATAGGGAGAAGAGCGTGCCAGGGCTCAGGGTGAGAACTCACGAGAGCCAACACATTTCCAGTGTGAGAATTTATACTTTGGAAACTGGCAGCTGGGACTGACTTATTTTGTAAAAGTTGTCTAGACTTAAAGTGACGAGGAAGATATTAATAATGCAGACTAAAATTAAAATTGTATTATACACGCATTTTACCCCCAGACAGCTGGTTGTTAAACATTTACCAGCACCTCCTTATCTCAGGTTTCATGTGTATGGCTAAGATCAGGCAGATTGGAATGAATAGTCCATTCTGTTAGCTTGAGAAGTCACTTTTTTCTGGGCAATTAATCAACAAATAGACATCATGTGATACCAGAGAAGGGTAGATTCTGTCCTAATTGTTAAAAAAAAAAAAAAGGAAAAGGAGGCTGATACTCCAAATTATGAGCCAATGAACTTGTGTTCTATTCTTGGTGAAACTGTGAAACTCATCATTAAAGGGATGCTTTCTGATCACTTGGAACAGTGGTTCTCAACCTTCCTAATGCTGTTACCCTTTAATACTCGTATGTGGGCGTATCTGCATGTGGGGGAACCCAGCCTGGAGACAGATAGAGGAGCTGTGTCTCCATTTCTACGACCATTGGAAATATGTGTTTTCCAATGATCATTTTCCGATGGTCTTAGGCGACTCCGTTCAACCCCCAAAGGGGTGACCCACAGGTTGAGAACCGCTGACTTAGAAAGTGAAACAGAGATTACTAGAGAATATACATAGGGCTGGCTTAGACATTTGAGGGTCCTACCAGTTGACGCATTTGATGGCCCTGAGAGGAAGTGGCATTATTTTCCTAGGATAGTCTTGGTTGGGAGAGGATTTAGATCAGGAATTTTCTCCTGCCTGGCTCCAGGCGGTGCTAGCTAGACCTGGCTCTGCTGCAGTGAAGTCCTTAGACCTTCAGTTACCTGGGTTGTGAGGGTCCTGCCTGAGTAAGTTCTTCTCCGCTATGTAGGAGCTATTTCCCCAGCTTATTCGAATGATTTTAAATGATTACCACCACACTGAAGGACAATGGAGGAGGCAAAACCTAGGTGGTAATGGTGAACAGTCCCAACCCTGACTACACTAGAGCTGCATGTTAAGAGAATGGTTGAAAGAATTAGGATCTAGGAAGAGCTTGACAACCCCCAAACCAGGAACAGATCTAGGAACTGTGTGCCCCTGGGCAAGTCATTTAACTGCTGTCTGCCTCAGTTTCCCCAACTATAAAATGAAGACAATAATAGGACCTACCTCCCAGGGTTGTTGTGAGGATCAGATGAGATAGTATTTGTAAAAAAGCTTCAGATACGTAGTAAACACTCAATCGGTTCTTATTTCTTCGTTTCCTCCCTTAAATGTGCCCAGAACTACTGGAAACAATCCTTGAGATGGAATCTGTCCAGGGCTGAAGAAAACAGGACCATGACTCCTTGATTCTGGACACGGTGTTTCTAAGGATGTAGCCTAAGATGGGATCTTAACTTTTGTAAAATTAGCACCTAGGATTATGCTGTTTACTCCTGTTAAACTTGTGGTTTATTAAATCCCCACTTCACACACACTCACCCAGCCCACCCCAGCCAGCTCTCTTTCCCATACCAAGATGGAGCTCTTATGTTTGTGCACTGATTCTGAACCTACAATTTTACACTGATCACACCCTGACTCCTTCCCCCAAGTACTGCTCCCCACACGCCTGGGTCAATTTCGTATGTTTAGTTACCAGATTCTCAAAATAATTGTGGATCCTGTTCTTTTATCCGATGGATTAACTATCCTTCCTAACTTTGTATAAGTTGCAAATGCAAATCGCTAATTGTCTCTGGCTTAGGAAGAAACCTTGGAGATCCTATGGTCCTTCACCTTCATTTTATAAATGAGGAAACTTGTGGTCAAGGGAAGTTAAATGACTTGCCCCGGGTCACACATGCCGTAAATGTCAGAGGTGGGATTTGAACCCAACTTCTTGGAATCTGAAGTGTGTTCTCCCACTGCACTGTGATAGCAGACAACCTTTCTGCCAGTCTTCCTTCTTTCCTTGCTCTATGCTTTAGTAGACAATCTTTATAAAAATTATTACAGCTGAAAAATTCATTTGCTTCTCAACCAGGTGAAGCCAACAAATCAAGGCAAACAAGACAAAGCATTTATCACACACCTACTATGTGCTAGGCACTGTGCTAAAAACTAGGAATACACAGAAAGGCAAAAACCTGGTCTCTGTTCTCGAGGAGTTCACAGTCTAACCCAGTGATGAACTTCCTTGAATTTAGCTGGGATAGTCTAACTTTCTGGACTGGCATTGGTCCATTAATTAATGCTTTTTGGATAAGATTATTTGATTGCTGGAGAAAATTTAAAGAGTAGGGAAAAAGCATGCTCATGTTCTTTCTCATTTTTTCTTCAAGGATACAGCAGGAGAGTTTAATCAAATACTTGCTGAAATTCAGAAAATCCAAGTCTAGGGAATTCTCCCTGACTGTCTAACAGATTTGACACAATGTGTATTTCATGAAATCTTGTTTCTTTCTAGTGATTCCGTCTTTATAAAATCTTTACAGAGGATTCATTTTAGAATCTGTTCAAGAACTTTTCATATCTTCCCATTTTTAGTGAACAGAGTCCTAACTTTCTGTGTATCAGATCTGTCTCTGGTTTTTTTTCTCTTGTTTCTCACACAGCTGTTTGCCTCCCCTGCTCTCACTGCCATTCCATCCTCTGGTCTAGAACTCTGTCCACCCATTGTTCTCTGACCTATGCTATGGGAAACATCAATATTCACATCTACCTACATAAGGAGGCTTTTTTCTTTCAGCAACAGGACACATGCATAATATACATGAGTATGGAGTGGGTGTTCGTCATTCTAAAAACCAAACTGATCTCAGTCATTTTACCCAGAGACCTGTGATGCTCCACTCTGTCAGACAATGAGGCATGTGAAAACCCCATTTCTTTAAGTGGTCCTCTCCCTGTGGAGGCATTTAGTCACCTGTGATAATGAGACCACTGTAATTACCCAGCAGTCCTCCCTTCCCTGTGCCCCCAACCCACTCAACAGGCAGGAGCCACCCAATAACCACAGAGCAGCCCGACTGGCTTTCATGAAATAGGATTAGGTTTTATAAGTAGGGTTCTGGACCCTTTAGATATTTACATAAAAATCAAAGCTTGATGCTTTTTTCAATGATAAATGGGAGGCTATTGTTGGCAAATCTGACAAAGGGTTTACCACTGTGTCTTCCTCATATATGCATGTGGTCATCTCTGGTCTACAGAGAGCGGCTCTCTGTTTTTTTGTGCCTGTTATCTACATGACCTCTTTGCTCTTCCTGCTCAGTAAGGGTAACAATCAAGCCTGCTCAGACCCAGTCTCCCCACCCTTCTCCAAGCAGTCGAAGGCAGGGCAGTGGTCCAGGTCCCCTCTCAGTGTAAAAACTAATTTTGTAAGTGCTTTGAGCAGCAATTTCTTTAGAGACATGAAAGGGCTTTTTAGTAGATTATCTTCCTGTCATCTTTAAATGTATTGCTGAGGAGGGGGATCCTGATGAAGGCATGCCGCTGATGCCTGCTTCTCCAAAATGGGGCCAGAGCCAGGCAAGGGCAGCCAGTGGGGACGGTTTCTCATGGCACACTGTGCCATCAGGTGCTGTGGGGAACATTCCTTGGTTCGCCCAAACCTTCATATGTTCCTCTTCCTCCTCTTCCTCTTCCTCTACTTCCTCCTCCTCCTCTACTTCCTCTTCCTGCTCCTCTTCCTCCTCCTCCTCTTCCTTCATTTCCTCCTCCTCTTCCTCCACTTCCTCCTCCTTTCCTTCCTCCTCCTCCTCTACCTCCTCCTCCTCTTCCTCCACTTCCTCTTCCTCCTCCTTCTCCTCCTCTTCCTCCACTTCCTCCTCCTCCTTCTCCTCCTCTTCCTCTACTTCCTCTTCCTCTTCCTCCTCCTCTTCCTCCTCCTCTTCTTCCTCTTCCTCCTCCTCTTCCTCCACTTCCTCCTCCTCATTCTCCTCCTCCTCCACTTCCTCCCACTCCTTTTCCTCCTCCTCCACTTCCTCCTCCTCCTTTTCTTCTTCCTCTTCCTCTACTTCCTCCTCCTCCTCCTTCTACCTCCTCCTCTCTCTTCCTCCTCCCTCCTCCTCTTCCACTTCCTTTTCTTCCTCCTCCTCTTTCTCCTCCTCCACTTCCTCCACTTCCTCCACTTCCTCCTCCTCTTCCTTCTGTTCCTCCTCCTCCTCCACTTCCTCCTCCTCTACTTCCTCCTCTTGCTCTTCTTCCTCCTCCTTTTCCTCCTCCTCCTCTACTTCCTCCTCCTTCTCCTCCTCCTCCTTCTACCTCCTCCTCTCTTCCTCCTCCCTCCTCCTCCTTCTCCACTTCCTTCTCCTCCTCCTCCACTTCTTCCTCCTCCTTGTCCTCCTCCTCCTCCTCCTTCTCCTCCTTCCTTCTCTTCTCTTCCTCCTCTTCTCTCCTCCTCTTTGTGACTCTGGGCCAGTTATTTGTGTAATGTGGACATTTGCATGTTGTCTCTCCCAATAGAATGTGAGCTCCTTGAAGGCTAGGGCTGTCTGTTGTCTCTTTCTGCATTCCCAGTGCTTAGCACAGTGCCTGGCACATAGTAGGTATTTAATGAATGTTTATTGACTGACTGGCTGATTGCCCTCCTTGGGCCTCGGTCTCCTTACCTGCAAAATGAAGAGGGTGGATTAGAAATCTCTGACATTATTGGATTCTTCTCTTCCTCTGTTCATTCCTTGAGAGCAGGGATTGTTTAATTCTCTCTGTTTGTCCTGGCACATAGTAGGTACTTAACAGCTACTTGCCAATTGGTTGTTTATCCTCCATCCTTTTTCTTTCTCTTCTTTCTACCTTTCATCCTATTTTGCTCCCTCTCTTCCAGGCTAGTAGACAGAACTTCTGGACTAGTAGCAGAACATTTAAATATAGTTATCTCTTCCACATCTCAACTTTCCCTATCATGGTTTCAATATATTGCAGGTTGGCATAAGAAATTAAATGGGGGTGGTCAACTAGGTGGGGAAATGAATAGAGCACTGGCCCTAGAGTCAGGAGGACCTGAGTTCAAATCCTGCCTTAGATACCTGCCACTTAAGTAGCTGTGTGATCTTGGGCAAGTCACTTAACCCCAATCGCCTTGCTTCCCCTCTCCAAAACAAACAAACAAACAAACAAACAAACAAAAGAAATTAAGTGGAAATTTTGGGGAAGTTTTGCAGAAGTCACAGATGACACATGAAGGCCAGCAGATAATACAGAGCTTGTCATCAAATACTTAAGTCTAGTTTCACAATAAGGTACTGTAAACACTGCATGAAAGAAAAAGAAAAAAAATTCAGACTTCTTTGGTAAGAAGGGATGACCAAAACACTTTACACAGATTTTCCAGATTGTGAGGCACCACTCCCTTAATCCTTTCAACATGTAAAAGATAATCATAATGGCAATTGGATGAGGTCACAAAGAATTGAGGTCAGAAATGGGGCAGAACCTTGTAGATCAGTAGCTGGCCTTTGTTGCCCTTCCCCATACAAGGTTTAGGTTGGTCCAGTTGCCTGGACTTGGGTCAAATGATGGATGAGGTCCCAAGGAGCTGTCCAGGGACTGGAGAGTGGGTGGATGTTTTGGGCTATGAGTGGACAGTGCTGAGTATGAATTTTTAAAGCTGGCAAGGAACTCTGTGAACCTGTTCTTAGCTGTTCCAAAGTGCTACTATAAATAGTTCGATATATATGTATCTATCTCATTTTATAAATGAGGGAAACAAGAATCTGATATATTGTTATGGTCTTAGCTTTGTTCAAGCATGTGAAAAAAATCCAAAAAACAAAAGAAACAGTGAATTTTTAGACAGAATTTTGAGAAGAAATATCTTACATGTCCTGGATTCAACTCTTTCCTCAGAAATTTATGACCTATGTGATGCTGGGTAAATCATTCCATCTGTCTGGGCCTCAAGTTTCCTCATCTTAAAATAGGGAAGCTGGACAAGATGGCCTTGGAGGTCCCTTTCAGTTCTCTGTATTTGACCCTCTAACTTACTTATTTTTGTGAATTAAGTCACTCTCCCCCTAAATCTCCTAGGCTCACAATCTTGGAGTTATCTTAAACTTTTTTCTCTTCCTCTTTCTCACTGCCCCCACCCCAGCCAAGTGGCTACAGCACTGGGTCTGGAATAAGAAAAACAATTCAGATCTAGCCATAGACAGTACTAGGTGTATGACCCTGGGCAAGTCTCTTAACTTCTGTCTGCCTCAGTTTCCTCAACTGTAGGATTAGAGATTATAATATCACCTACCTCCTACGATTATTTTGAGGATCAAATGAAAATATATTTGTAAAGGACACATAGACGCTTAAAAAAAATGCTTGTTTCCTTCCTTTCCCCCCTCCTCTTCTGCATTCACTTGTTTGCCAAGGATTGTCAATTCTGTCTTCATCCTATCTTTTCAGTCTTTCAATTCCTCTATCCTAATCCAGGCTCTCATTGCCTCTTACCTGGACCACTGCACCAGCTGCTAATTTTGCTTCTTGACTCTAGGCTCTCCCTTTTTATTCCTCATGCCACTGCCGGTGTAATCTTCCTAATGCACACATCTGTCCCTGTCACTCCCTCCCTTGGAATCTCTACATATCTCCTCTCATCTGCTAAGTAAATTCTTAAGCTTTTTACTTGGCATTCAAGGTCTTCCCCAATCGGGTGTCCATCAATGTCTCCAGTTTTATTACTCCCAGTCCCCCTTCACATATCCTCTGCCTCAGTCAACCAGACAATTCATTGTTCCCATTCCTTGCTCCCCTGCTGGAATGGAGGATTCTTTTGAGTAGGCATTGTTTCATTTGTTGTAGTTGCATCCCTGGTTCTAAATCTATTATCTCCTGAATCTTGAGACCTCAGTTTCTTCACCTGTAAAATGAGAGGTTTGGATTTCCAGACTTCTAGGACTTCCCCTAGCTCGAAATCTATTATTTTGTGACTTTTCTGGGCTTTAGTTTCCTCAGGGTATTGAATGCAATAAACTCTAGGGTCTCTCCAAACTCCATGATCTCTGACCCCCCAACTCTATTACAACCTCTCTGGGCCTCAGTTTCCTTATTTGGGGGGACTGGACTGGATGACCTCTGAGGTTCCTTTCTGGTTCTAAGCCTTTGACCCTGAGCAGGTGGAAGGGAACAAGGACAGCTCCTTTGAAAAGGCTCACAAAGCTCTCAATCAGTTTTCTTCCTGTTGCTGGGCACAGATTGTCTCTTTGCCCCTGTATTTGAGACCTGAGCAAATTAGAGGTCACCCGTGTGATATTGCCATCAGTGCTGAGAGTGTACTTACACTCTGTCAGGGACCCAGCAGGGCATTTGTATTATTTCTCAAAGAAGCCATCAACATGATTCATGCCAGACAGAGTCCTTTGGCCTCCCCAGGGTCTGACAGCTTTGCCTGTCTCTCTAATTCCCTCATTGTCAAACACTTCAAACAACGGAATTTATACCCATCCTGGACCATTAATGGAGGTAACATAAAATCCTACTATAATAAATAACAGAGTGGGAGCTTTTAAAGAGTCACTTGAGGATGAGTGGCAGGAAATGAAGACAGGGAGGGGCTAGCATGGAATGTCAGGATCAGATGGGTCTCCGCAACCTGCTCCCCATCAATGCCCACATGTTTCCCACATTGGAATGGGTAGGAGATAACTAAAAAAGTATGGAAAAAGACCCTGTGGAGAAGGGGTCAGGACACCTGTGAGCAGAGAATTTAAAGCTAGTGGGAAGCTTAGGGACCCTCAGATCACCCCCTCATATTTGCATGTAGGGAGGCTGTGACTCACCCAAGTTCACACAGAAGTGCCAGAAATTCTCAAACTCGAAAGTCAGTGCTCTTTTCCTTGTACGATACTGATCCTATAGCATCATACATCGTGGGATGACATGGAGGTGGGAATGCAGACCAACATTGCCAGTCAGGTCAGTATGGGAAAGGATTCTCCAGCCCCAGGTCCATTGGAGGTAGAAGGCAGCCCCTCTGTCCATGCTTCCCCCACACATTGTGTGACTGCCGGGATTCCTTGGCTGGCTTCTCCCCCTTACCTCTATGGCAAATGAGTCAGGGAATAGAAGGAAAAACTCAAAAATCTTCTTTATGGTCATGTAAACTTAGCTCTGAAACTTTTTTGTATCTTCAGATTTGATTCTGAGCTACTGAAAAGAGACTGCTTTTTTGCCTTTCTTTGAATCCTCAACCCTTAGTACAATGCCTGTCTCATAGAGGGCACTTATAAGTGTTCATTGAGTATTGACTGAGTGACAGACCACAGATCCATTGTACTGAGAGATGGAAGGGGACTTTAGGGACCATGAATTTTCCCATTGTCTGCTAAGGGAGAAGTTGGATTAGATATCGTCATAAAATTACAGGGTCATTGAGTCAGAGCAGCAACTGAGCTTAGAGACCATCGAGGTCAAGCCATCCCTGAGAGGTTGAGTGACACCCCAAATCATCAAGAGACTTAAGTGGAAGAACAGAGATTTAAAAAAATTCATCATCCTTGCTAACATGCCTGGTGATGTCTAACACCCTTCTAAGTCCCTTGATTTAATCCAACCTACTCTTTTTAGAGGAGGAAGGTGACACTCAGAAGAGGAAAGGGGCTTGGTCAAGGTCATGTTGGATTAGAAACACAGGGGCCCTACTGCAGCTTTGGCCTCTCTACCACACAAGGGTTGCCTCTTAGAGGAATCAAAGCATTTGATGTAGGGATTGGGGCACCCTTGATTTCTATAGCATCTCAGGATTTACAGCTGAGGGAGACCTTACATGGCATTTACTCTATCCCTTCCCCCAGTTTTACAGAGGAAATACAGAGGGAAAATGGATTTTCCCAAGGTTGTGTCTTGCTTCGAAATGTCAGAGCCAAGATTGGAATCCCAGGTGACATGTGGTCAGACCTATGCTTTAGGGCAGTTGTTTTATTAGCTGTGTGGAGGATTGATTAGGGGTTGAAAGGGGGTGAGGCTGAAGGCAAAGATACTGACTAGAGGGTTATTGTAATAGTCAAGGTGTTGATAAACTATATTGGTAGTAAGTAGTGTTAGGGCAGAGAAGGAAATAGATGCACAAAACATTGTGGAGAGAGAATTGATAAGACTTGAATTTGAGGGGTTGGAGGAAAGAGAGAGAAGAGTTAAATATAAACCTGAAGTTAGAAAACCAGGTAACTGGAAGATGGTGTGTCTTTAACACATAGAGATAAGTCTGGAAATGGTAGAGTTAGGTGAGGAAAATCAATTCTGTTTTGAATAGCTTGAGTTTTAGATGCGAAGTACATATCTAAATGGAAATGTCCAGCAGGCAGTTAGGGAGGAAAAATGAAGATCAGGAGGGGGATTATATATATTTATGAGTAATCTACATGTAGATGATAATTGAACACATAGGAGTGGATAAAGTTAATGAGAGAATAGAGATTATAGAGAGAAGCAGGTCTAGGGTAAAGCTGTGTGTGTGTGCGTGTGTGTGTGTGCGTGCGCGTGTGTGTGTGTGTGTGTGTGTGTGGCTGCTGCTTAGGGAGCAGCAGATGAATGATGAACTAGCAAAGGCATGTGAGAAGGAGCACTCAGATAGATAAGGAAAAGAATCAGGACATTGGAACATCATGGAATCCAAGGAAGGAGAGATGATGAGTGATGTCAGACCTCAGAGAGGTCAAGGAGGGCAAGGATGGAATAAAGACTGTGGGGTTTGTCTATAAAGAGAGATCATGGGTAACCTTGGAGGTAGCAGTTTCATTTACAGGGTGAGGTTGGAAGCCATATCCCAAGGAACTCTCAGAAAGGTAGGATGATTGGGCAAGGCGCCTTACTAAAGGTCAGATTGAGAACTAGAACTCAGTCTTCTGGCTCAAAACCCAGTGCTGTGTTTGGGGCTGGGCTGATGCCTCTCGTACAAGGTACAAGCTGGTCACACTGCTTCTGCTGGGGGTAGGGGTGGGGAGAGGAAGGTAAGGAGAGCGTCATATTCTAAAGTCCAGTTTCACAGTAGGGCTTCTCTACCTTCTGTCATCTCCAGGTGGATGGCATTCTGTGCTTGGCTGATATCCTGACAGACAGTAGCCACTCAGAAGCTACCCGGGCAGAGGCCGCTGCTGTGGTCGCCCAGATCACCTCTCCACACTTGCCTGTGACTCAACATCTCAGCAGCTTCCTGGAAAGCATGGAGGAGATCGTGACAGCCCTCATCAGTGAGTGACTGTGGCTAGATGTTAGGGAGAATCGGCAGGAATGGGGACCAAAGGAGTCTTAGGGCCCGTCTTATGGGAAGTCTTATGTGTAGGAGACCAACCTTGAGTTATTATTTAAGAGGCAGTGGGAAGGCCCTGGTGGTTCCAAACAGCTCTTTCAGCCTGTCATTCTATTGTTAGATAGTTGTTTCTTTTGGTCTCAAACCCTATTTATTGTCAAGATTCCAACCTCATAATAATAGAATATAGGCTGTCAGAGTCAGAGGGGACTTTAAACTGCTTCATTCAAACTGAGAAGTGAGGAGCAAAGTCAAGACTAAAGCCTGCATCTCAACTTAGCTAGAGAGGACTTATGGGGGATAGAGGTAGAAGAACCTTGGAGATGTCTGCTACAAACCTTTCATTTCACAGGTGAGAAAACCAAGACCCTGAGAGGAAAAACATATTAGGAATAATCATAGGACCATAAGTTTGGCACTAGAAGGATCTTAGAGACCATGAAGTCTAAACCTCTCATTTCATATAGAAGGAAACTGAAGTTTCCTAGAAAAGGGAAGTCAGTCTAGGAACGAATGTATGTATGTATGTATGTATGTATGTATGAATAAAGTATTTAGTAGATATTCTGTACAAAGCACTCCAGGGATACAAATGGCAAATGAAGATAGGCCTTGCCCTCAAGGAGCTTACCTTCTGAAGAGGGAGCCAGCACATATGGAAGGTTTCCCCTTCAATTCAAATGGAAAAATCCTATGGTCCTTAGGATGCACTGACAAATCAGACTGTAATACCTTAGATATGACCGACAAGTAAGTGTCAGATCCAGTATTCAAACCCCATGCCCTCTGATTCCAAATCCAGGACCCCCTTATCTCCATCCTAAGATGCCTGTCTTATATAAGGTTAGGGTTCAAATCCATGTTCTCTGTCTCCTAATTCTGGGCATCTCTACTTCTGCAGGTCACCTGTCCCCAGCTCCCCTTCCTCCCACATCCCCCAAAATGGACATGTGA
This sequence comes from Pseudocheirus occidentalis, assembly GCA_028646575.1. Classification (NCBI taxonomy): domain Eukaryota; kingdom Metazoa; phylum Chordata; class Mammalia; order Diprotodontia; family Pseudocheiridae; genus Pseudocheirus; species Pseudocheirus occidentalis. The sequence continues at coordinate 151,499,280 of CM053601.1, read as the reverse complement.
GGTGTATGTATACATACATATACAGGAAGATGTAATAGGTAGAGAGCAGGCCTAAAAGCCAGAGAGATCTCAGTCCAGATCCTGCTTAGGGCACATCCTGGCTGTGTGATGCTATGTAAATCTCTTAACCTCTCTGGGGTCTCACCAGCTATCTAAGACCTTAAATTGCCAGGTGAAAATGGTGCCAACCTGTTTTTTCTCATCTGAGAATTCCTAATACCAATAAAACTGCAGTCTAGTTTGTATCTCAATATGTATATATGATATAAACACACACATATAGTTTAAATGTGTGTATATCATAATTTTAGAGAATTTTGAGACATCCCTTCAGAAACTGGGAGACACCGAATTAGGACCTAGAATTTGATGAACTTGAGGAAATTGAGAAGGGTTAAGACTAATCTGATTCCTTTTGCTGGAGGCTACAGCGCTGACAGACCAGACCTAGGTGGAAATAAATGGAAGTCTTTCTAGTTTGTTCAAGGTTGAAGAAATTCCTGGATCAAGACATGGGACTATTTGTCTACCCCTTTCTCTGTTGCTCTTTCCCTGTGTCTCTCTCCTCCCAGCCCCCAAGGTCTGTCCAGCCCTGACTTCTTGACTGAAACTTCCCTGGGCAAGCAGCAATATGCATTCTATCCCAGTAGATGGGCTATTTCCTGCAGGAGCTGAGCACCAGGGAGATGGGGAAGAACTAAAAAAAAAAAAGTCCAGAGAAGTTGGGCATATATCCCCTCCATTTTCCATTTTTCTTTGTTTCTCTCTCTCTCTCTCTCTCTCTCTCTCTCTCTCTCTCTCT
>CM053601.1:151462911-151497978 GCA_028646575.1 Pseudocheirus occidentalis | reverse complement strand
TTTCTTTCTTTCTTTCTTTCTTTCTTTCTTTCTTTCTTTCTTTCTTTCTTTCTTTCTTTTCTCTCTCCACACTTCTTTTGTAACATTTACAAGTGAGTCATCAGATTGCTGGATTTAATCTTCTTAACACACAGTAAATGGCTGGATGACTCAGACCATAGTGAAAATAAACGAGGGCCAAAATTAAAAGGCACTTAGCAGGCTGTGTTAATAATTGCTGTGTCGGCAGCAGCCAGGTCAGGGGAGTGGGGACTGTTTTGCCGACTATGAAGAAGTAGTTGTTGTAGAGTGCAGGGGTGGACGCATAGCTCTCCCTCTCACAATGCCAGATGGAAGTGACTGAACCCTTGATTTCTCTGGGCAGTGGAGCAGGATGGGCTCCAAGGGAAAATTTACCCATCTCTAGACTCCTGAGTCAGGGTAATTCAGAGAATGTTGGAGCTGGAAGAGCCCTTAGAAACTATCTGGATCAAATCTTTCCTTTACAAATGAAAACCTGTTCAAGGTCATCTAGGTATTTGATGGCAGGTCTAACACCAGAATTCTGATCTTGGCATAGTTAAGTGGTGTGGTGGATAAAGCACTCATCCTCCTGGGACCTGAGTTCAAATCTGGCCTCATACACTTACTAGCTGTGTGACCCTGGGCAAGTCACTTAACCTCAGTTGCCTCCCAAAACAAACAAAATAATTCTGGTCTCTTTTCTCTGTGCCACAATACCAAGAATATTCCCACCATCGTGGTGAGCCGAGGTGCAATGGGGCAGGGAGGAAAGCAGAGACTAACCCTTAGAAAAAATGTTAAGAACCATGGAGGAAAAGAGGTTTCAAGGCCCTAACCATGTTGGGGAGTTTAGGGATAGCAAGGCACAGATGGTAGCTTCTTCCCTATTCAGTTGCTTCTATTTTGATGTGCTCTTTGATTACTCTTGTGACCCCACTGGTATATACTATCCCAGGTGAGCTAAACTGAAGGAGTCCCTAGAATGCTGTGGTTATTTCAGGATAGTTAAAAGGCAATCTGGAGCCAGGGGATACATAGATAATGAGATGTATGCAAAGGATTGGACTGAATACATGGCAAACAGAATAGCAGCTATAAGATACTAGCAACAAGGAGACCTTTGAAGAAAGGCAACTCCTGCCTCAGTCAGGAAGTGTTGTGTATGCTATGGCATGAGCTGATCTGGCTGCCTGGTGTCTGTAGGTGATGGCAGGTCATTCATGTGGATGAACCTGGATGGAGGGAGGGGCACCAGCAAGAAGGGCAGATAGGACCTGCTGAGTCCTGGATGTGGGACTTCTTGACCACATGCTGGTTCTCTTTGAGTTGTAGGCTCCAGTAAGTTCTTCCTCTCACAGCAATAGAGGGACTTCTTTTGACTCATCCTGGAGGGGGTGATGTCCCTCTCTTCTAATCCAGGCTCCATTCCCACCCCCAGAACTGTGCCAAGAGGCCTCATCTGGTGAAGTCTTCCTATTGGCTTCTGCAGCTCTTGCCAACATCACTTTCTTTGACACCATGGCCTGTGAGATGCTCCTGCAGCTGAATGCCATGCGCATCCTTCTAGAAGCCTGTGCTGATAAGCAGAGAGTGGACACACCCTACACCCGAGACCAGGTGAGCATGTTTACAGAAAGAAGGGACACAGAGGGAGTGTCCTTGGTTATTGAGGAAGTGGGAGAAGAAGTTGGCGGTAATAATAATGGGTCAAGAAGGACTTCCTGAGTATGGTTAGGGCCTGGAGCTCCATATCATATCCTATGGCTCTGGTGATCAAGTGGTGATCTTATCAATTCAGCAACAACATACAACGAACATGTTAAGTGTTTATGATACTGGAAGAATTGGGCTATTCTCTGGGGGTGGGAAAAGAGGCACATCCAAAGAGTGAGAAAACTTAGTCCTCACTCCCAACAGGTTTGAAGTCTAGTTGGGGAGATTATATCAATTATTCATCCATCCATCCATCCATCCATCCATCTATCCATCCATCCATCCATCATCTACCTATCCATCTCTTTCTCTCCCTTCCTTTCTATATACCTGTCTATCTATATATCTAATTTATCCTATCATTCTGTCTATCTATCTATCTATCTATCTATCTATCTATCTATCTATCTATCTATCTGTCTTCCTATCTACCTGTCGATCTATATCTATCTGTCTGTCTGTCTGTCTATGTATCTACATATCTATCTATCTGCAAATTCTTGACTGCCTATCACATCTAGTCCCCATAGTCCCCAGCAAGATAATTAAGTAGAGTCCTATACATCCTTCAGTACTACCTTATCTTTGTATGTCTCTTCCTCTACCCTCCTTCCAAGCATGCCCATGACCCTCATGCTCTCTCCACAATGCCCCAGGTTATCTTCTGCAAAGTCTTGCCCCAGTGAGGCCAAAGATCTATGCTCTCAGGTCCATTCCTCCATTTGGATTTGCTCATCCTGCACCTCATTTCTTGGAATTCAATTCTCCAACTGGTTTTCTGATGACTGTGCCAAATTCCATCAGTTACTCAATTCCCACAAAGCAGGAAGGGAAGGCTGGTGTATTGGATAACAGAACTGGGAATGAGAATGATGGAACAAATCTCATAACATGATTTTTGACAGGAGGTAAATGTAAAGTCCTACATTTGGATTTAAGACATCAACTGCATGAGCACAGGAAAGGACAGGGTCAACTGTAGAAGGTGGGAGATAACAGTTCTCCTAAAAAAGACCTAGTTCTTTTAATAGACTTCAAGATCAATGGGGATGAACAGTGTGACACAGTATTGGGAAAGCTGTTGACATGATCTTAGGCTTCAGTGAGGGAAGCATAGCATATAGGCTGAAGGATATGATGACCCTGATCTCCTCTGCCTTAGCCTGACCACATCTGGAGTTTTGTGTTCAATTCTGGGCATTCTGATTTAGGAAGAAGTCACTGAGAAGCTGCTATGTGTCCCGAGGAGAAAGACCCAAGGTTGAAAGAACATGAGGGTGTTTGGCCTGGAGAAGGGAAAGCCAGGGGGTGGGTAGGGAGGCCACTACCTCTGCCTTCAGGAATTGGCATATCTGTCACATGGAAGGAGAATTCACTTTACTCGATTCCCTGGATCAAACTATGATCAGTAAGTTGGAAGTCGCTTTGAGGCAGATTGAGAAGAGAAGAAAACCTTCCTGACCAGGAGATCATTGGTGGGAGGTTCTGATAACGGAATTTCAGACCCCCTTGGGCAGGTTAGGGCTTAGAGGAGAGGAGACATAAGGTTGGCAGGGGCAGCTAGTTCCTTTGTGTGTGGGGTTAATGGGAAAGGCATTGGGTTAAGAAGAGTGTCATAGTTTCAGACTCTGTAGCTATCAGAGGAAACCGCCTCTTCCCACTCTCTCTCCTCCATCCCTTGCCTATGGAAACCTATCATTGTCTGAGTGGCCTGGTTTGGTCTTTGAGTTTCCATCTTGTATGATGAGCCTGTTCATCTGTATACCATTTCATGGTTTACAAAGCCCTTTCCCATGCATTACCTCTTTTGATCTCTGATGTAGCACCAGGAAGGAGATTGGGCATATCAGAGCACAGAACATAGGCTTAGAACTGTAAGAGACAATAAGGGTCATCTAGGTTCCTTCTCCCCATTTAGCAGATGAGGAAACTGAGGCCTACAGAGAATTAAGTGTCTTGCCCACATCAAAGATAATAATGAGAATAATTGTAGTGAAAGCTCTCATTCTGTGGCTTGGAACTGATGTTCCAAGAGCCCCTTGAGCTTTAAAAAGTGATTTCCTCACAACCCTGGAGCTGTTATGGAAGCATTAGTATTGCTGCCACCATTTTACAGATGACAACAGAGGCCATCTAGAGGATGCACCTTAGGACTGAGCCTTTCTCCTTCTTTGAGATGCTTGGTGCCTTTTTGCCTTCTGACAGTGTTTATTCTCTCAGGTGAGTTTCCATCTTGCATACAATAACTTATGTAAGACTGTGGCTTCCTTTCCTAATGGCATTCTCTCTGCTACCTGCTCCCCTTCCTTGTCCATCTTCTGTACCCTCTCCTAGATTCCTTCTAGACAGAAGTTATTCAGGAAGCCAAGAGTATCTGGCATTGGGAAATGGTCAAAAAGGGATGCCACAGACAACATGTGGGTTGTAGTTGGAGCACTAACTCTGGAGTCAAAAGACCTAGGTTCAAATCTGACCCTTGACAGCTATAGGATCTTGGGCAAGGTATTTAACCTCTTGGGCCTCAGTTTCTTCGGCTGTAAAAATGAGGGGGTTGGACTAGATGGCCTCTGAGGACCCTCCTAGTTCTAAATCTATGATCTTCTCCAGGTCAGCACCTGCTTTGGTCCCTACATCCCCATTTTCAATATTCCTGGATGTAATCAACACTCTCAGGAAGAGTAACTGACATTTCTTTAGTTCTTTCAGATGTAAAAGTGCTTTTGTCACAACAGCCTGGTTAGGTAGGGAGTGAAAGTATCCTTATCTCCATTTTACAGAGAGGGCAACTGAGGCTATTAGAAGCGGCTTTACTTGAGTGGTGTCAAAATCCTCATGTGTCAGAACTGGAATTCAAACATGGACCTTCTGACTCTGCATTCAGCACTCTTTCCACTAGACGGTGCCACTTTTTGACTTTGGGGAGAGGTATGATATGAAAGGTCTTATCACATTCATCAAAATGAATAGTGTTGCCAGAAGAGGGTCAGCCAGGGCTGGATGTTCCAGAGAGCTGGAGGTTACTCACTCCATGGGGAATTCTACATGGCAACATCAGCAGGGTAGGGACATGGGCCATTGGTAAATTATGACGAGGGCTCCTTTGTCTGTGAAGGCCATCTTGACTGCAACAAGCATGGACAGATTCCTTCTCTCCCTCTCTCCATTTTCTCTTCCTCTCTCCCTCTCTCTCCTCGCCCTCCTATTCTTTCTCTCTTCCTCTCTTCTCTCTTCTTTCCCTCTCTTCTTTCCATTTCTCCCTCCTTTTCCTCTCCTCTCTTTCTTTCTTCTCCCTCCCTTCCTTTCTCTCCTTCTCTTCCTCTCTCCCCTCTTCTCTCCCTCTCTCCCTCCCCCATCTACAGCTATCCTCCTCTTGGGTTAGGAACTGGACGTCCCTTAAGGAAAGAGAGGCGGAATCAGTTCAACAGAGTAAGTAGCCACCACATTCATGCGCAGGAGTCTCAGAGAAAGAAGATAAATTACTGAGCAAATGTTTTTCAGTCCCCTAAGACACTTAAGAGATTAAACACTCTGTGAGCCTTCCGGCAATGAATCTCCTACCTAGCAGGGATCCACATACTCTAGTTTCAAGTCAGAATGAAATGGGGTTCTCTTCCAGGCAGGCGACCTATATTACCTGTCACTTACATCCATGGCTCTTTGGGAAGATATACTGGGCAAGACTGAGAGGGTGGGGGCTGGGGCCCCCACCTGGCCAGGCCAGGACAAGAGAAAGGAGCTTCAACCATGGCAAGACCTATTCCCACAGAAATCAAAGGATTCTTGGGTTTAGGGTATCCTCAGATGATAGAACACAGATCTGTAGAGCTGAGAGGGCCATTGGAGGTAAGCTGGTCCAGAGGTTTTTAACCCGAGATTTGTGAACTTAAAAAAAATACTATTAATCATTTTTTGAGGTAATCAGGGTTAATTGACTTACCCAATGTCACACAACTCGTAAGTGTCTGAGTAAGGATTTGAACTCAGGTTCTCCTGACTCCAGGACTGATGCTCCATCCACTGCGCCACTTAGCTGCCCCTGTGAACTTGTTTAAATAAATAAAAAAAGATTTTGCCAATGATTTCAATATCATTAGTTTCCTTTGAAATCCTACATATTTGATTTTTTTACACTTAAAAACATTATAGTGAGAAGAATTCCATATGTTTAACCAGACTGTCAAAGGCCATGACACAGAAACATTGAGAAGCTTTGATCTAGTCTAGCTCCCTACCCCCTTTTTTAACAAAAGAGGAAACTGAGACGCAGGCAGAACAAGTTAAGTGGCAGAGACCTTATTTCACCCTGCATCTTCTAGCCCCCAAGTTCAGAGGTCTCTATACTCAGGAACCACAACATGAAGAGGAGATCCTTTGACACAACAAACCAATGGCCACGTCAGAACTTTAGCCCATTCTAAGTCAAGGCTAACTGCAGAATTATCCATCTATGCTAGTGGTTCTCAAACTTTTTGGCATCAGGACCCCTGTACACTCTTAAAAATTATCAAGAGTCCCAAAGAGCTTTTGTTTATTTGGGTTCTATCTACTGATAATTTACTGTATTAGAAATTAAAATATCAGTATTATTATTAAAATAGTTTCAACCTTGCAGACCCTCCAGGGTCCCTAGGCCATACTACGTGAACCACCCAACAGAAAACTGGCCGGTCCACAGATCCTGTGTTTCAATACCTTCGTTTTTGTTTTTTTTTTTTAAAGATGAACAAAGTTTTGCTAATGTTTAAGAGCAAAACCATCTTTCAAAAACATATTTTATTTTCCCCAACTATGTCAAAACAATTTTTTTAACATTTAAAAAAAGGGTTGAATTCCAAGTTGTATCCCTCCTGCCTCCCTGAGACAGTAACCAATCAGATATAGGTTATACATGTGCAATCATGTAAAATGTTTTCATACAATATCCTCTCATTTTACAGAGGAGGACATTGATTAAGGGCATATAGAATAATATTAATACTAAATAATATTAATAAATGATATAGATTAAGGGAAGGGACTTGGCCAACGTCTCAGCAAATTAGTGAACAGATACAGGATTAATATCATATCATATCACTCAATCAATACATGTATTAATCACTTACTGTATGCTAGTAGGCACTGTGCTAAGCACTGGGGATGAAGGGCAAATATAGTCCCTGCCCTTAAAAAGCTTTGCAAATTGCAATCCAAGAATCTCTACTATGCCACTATACCTAATCCTGAGGGTCAGGGAATCCAGATGAGGGTCTCAAAGAAGGCAGGATAGTCTTAGATTTTCACAACAGAGTAGCTCTCATGCGGTCTTGAGTAAGGGGTGGAGACTGGACGGAGAGTTTGAAGGTCTTGATAAATTCCCCCACCCCCATCCATATTTTCTGCATGCATGGGAAACGGTCTGCTTAATCAACAATCCTGGATAACAGAGAACTACAGACAATGCCATGTAGGGATTTGACCCTTTGAAGGACTTAGGGAAGCAACGCGCTCTATTTGAAGAGGCTTGGATCCCAAACCAGCTTTGTACACTACACTTGTGTGAGCATGGGCAAACCATTCCCTACTCTGGACCTCAGTCTCTTTTTCTATTAGATGGAGAGATCAGATCTACATTTAGATAGATCAAATACAAAGGGGCTGGACTAGTTGATACTAGATTCCTTCTATCATTTGAGCTAATGATGTTTCGAAGTCCCCCCTCCACCCATTCATAAAATGCAATAAAATATGAGGCAGCTAGGTGGTGCAGTGGAGGGAGCTCTGGGGTTGGAATCAGGAAGACTTGCCTTTATGAATTCAAATCCCACCTCAGACACTTACTAGTTGCTTGACCTTGGGCAAGTCATTTAACTCTGTCTCAGTTACCTCATATGTAAAATGATCTGGAGAAGGAAATGGCAAACCACTCCAGTATCTCTGCTAAGAAGACCCAAAATGGGGTCCCAAAGAGTTGGACAGAACTGAAAAATGTCAACAAAACTTGGGAGAGCTTCACAAACACAATGGAATTTTTCTCCTGATGCTTCAGAAGGCAGTTTGGAGCCTTGGAGTTAGTCAGAATCTTTAATTAAACCATCAGTTATAATTTTATTATAGATAGAAGGGCCAATTAAAAGAGAGCTTTGGTGAGTAGAATGCTGGGAACAGAAAGTTCATCCTCTGGAAACCCATTAGAATTCACCTCTCCTCTCCTAACTCTGCCTTATTGTCTAGGAAATCTCATCTGTCTGGAGCTACTCTCCTCCAATCATTAAAAAAAAGAACCCAAACTCATATTTGTCTTTTGTTCTCATATCTCCTACCTTTTCAAATAAATATATCTCTCCTCCCTCCCTAACTCAGAGAGTTATATTTTAACAATGAATAAAAACCAAACAATTCAACAGAACTAACCAGGGTCATATATAGACTTTGTGACATTCCAGGAAGACCTCCACACATATAGTCTCCTTTCACCTCCACCCTGCAAGAAAAGGTCTCTCTCCTTCCATAGCAGTTAGAGCTGGAAAATTGTCTAATCCAACGTCTTCATTTTATTGAGGCCTCCAGAAGCGAATGGGCTTTGCAGGTTCACACAGTCATAACTATTGTATTTGTTCTACTTGGACCCAGAGTGCAGAAATGTGTGAGTGTGTGTGTGTGTGTGTGTGTGTGTGTGTGTGTTTAGCTCACAGCTAGAAAGAAGGGCAAGGGGCTGCTGCCATGGGAGGTAATGAATTCTGAGCAGGGACTGGATAAACCCAAGCTCTGGATAGCACAGAGGGGATTTCTTTTCAGATTGGGGTCAGACCAGCTGTTCTCTGAAGTGATTTCTAACTCAAAGATTTTGTGATTCCATGACCCCATCTTGGCCATGCTAAGGCTGACCAGGGAATGGTCCCAAAGCCTCTCCCAATAGCAGCTGTATCCTCACAGAACCAGAAACTTGGCTTTTTCCAGTTGCTTCTGTTGGAGGTGGGGGTGGGGGTGGGATGTCTCAGGGTCCTGAGTGTTGATAATATCATGGTCCATGGGTTGCCATGGGAACAGAGTGGGAAGTGTGTGCTGCAATACTAATAACCCCTTTCATCTAGACAGAGCATTCCAATTTTCAAAGCCCTTCCTTTTCCATTCTCTCCTTTGGTCCTCATAACAACCCTCTGTGGTAGCCAAGGCAGGTTTCACTTTTTGTAGAGGAGTCTGAGGTAAGATGAGGCAAACTGACTTGCCCAAGGTCACACACATAGTAATTGATGGAGGCAGGATTATGTCTCTCTTTAGGCTCCAAGTTCAGGATTCTTTTAATTGTCCTCTTCCTTGCCATTCTCTGCCTCTCTTAGAATCCCCAAAATCGTTTATTGCTTGGTATCTGAGGCATGGTGTGTGTGTGTGTGTGTAAGCTATGAAGTTTACTTGCTGTATGACCTTGACAACTTCTTCAAAGCTTGGTTTCCTCCTTTGCAAAGTGGCATAATGATGCAGACATTCTCTCCTATGTACATACATGAACATGTCTCCTATTATACATACATACATACCCATCTCTTCTATTATATGTACAGGAGCATTTTTCCTACTGAGGCACGGAGGAAGCCATTTGGGAAGCATAAGAGCCTAACAGAAACAAGGTCTATTAGCAGCAGGGTGCTGGGATTATCCCTTGCCTTTGTTCAAACTCATTCTTTTTGAAGGGCACTCCTGCTCAGAGGCTGCCCCTTCCCTTCACCACATCAGTCTTTATCAATGTCCTTCCCTGCCCCAGAGCCAGAGCAGATGGAGCCATTTCCCTTGAGTGCTCCAGTATGATGGAGAGGATGCGGTCTGAGTCAGAATCATAGAATGTCAGCACTGGAAGGAGCAGGGAGGTCAGCTGGTTCAACTTCTACCTTGTGGCTGTGGAGCTGGCAACCCTATCCAAAGCTTCCTTACTACCCCCACCCCTGGGGACTGAGGAAACTTGGTTTTGGGTGAGAGTGGGGGTGTGGGACTTTGCCAGATGCCTCAGTTTCTCTTAGTCTTTGAAATTTTGGTATTTATTTTTCTGAGGTAGTTTTTGTTTTTATTCCAGTGGGGAAAGAGCAGGTAGGACTTTCTTCTCCTTGAATACTCTACTATACTTACTGCCTTGACATTGAACTGAGGACTGGGGGTGTCTTCCCTGTTTTCAGTCTGTAGAGATTTTCTGAAGATATTGTTCTGATCCAGTGGGGCTCAGCCCTGTGACTATTAGCTGTGTGTATGTGTGTGTGTGTGTGTGTGTGTGTGTGTGTGTGTTTCAAATTAGAACTTGTCTCAAGGAATTGCACTCCCTGCCCCTGAACAAGCACATATAAGTTTGAATTAGAAGCCGGGTCCCAGGGTTCCCAGCCCAAAACTCTTCTCTGTACTATATTGGTGGTGAATAGAGTCAAGAAACCCCAGTTTTAAACCTTCCTCCAGCACTTAGTATCTGTGTGACCCTGGGAAAGTCACATAACCTATGCTTGCCTTAGTTTCTCATCCGTAAAATGGAGGAAAATAACATCTACCTCCCAGGGCTATTGTGAGGATCAGAGATGACAAGTGGGGAATGTTTTACAGTCCTTAATGTGTGGTATAAATGCTGATAGCTACGCTGCTGGTGGTAATGAATAATGATACTGAACCCTGGTCCTGAAGGCTACTGATGATGACTCTAGATCTGGGAGAACTCACAAAGTAAGAAGAAAAAAGCTTGAGAACTGGTTTCCTCAGAGTCATCCTGGTGCCACCAGATGCTCAGGCAGCGGCCGATCAGATAACAGTCACTTACATGCACCTCAGCACGGCTTCCAGGTCACTTGCCTTGGCAGAGGACACTTACCTCACTGATACACGGGTTCTTACTCCATGGCCCAGGGAGCGTGGTAGGGTGTTTGTTGGTGGCCCTGGCTAGGTGAATGAATGGAGCTGTCCCTGAAGGAAGGCTTTGGGGCAAGCTGGGATCCTAGGCTAAAAGGCTGCCTGGTTCCTAGGGGGGAAAGGGCAAAGAGGGTAATAAGGAATGAAGCCCAAAGCTCATGGCTAGCCAGATTCAATGCCCATGAGGATACTGGTAGTGGTGGGCTATGGTGGGAAAAAACCCTGGATTTGGGGTGAGAGTGAATCCCAGCTTTGCTGTGCAGTAGTGATTACACCTCAGATGAGTTGTTTTAAGCTCTCTGGACCTCAGTTCCCCCCTTTGTAAAGCCAGGGAGGGAGGACTAGGTCCTTGCCAGTTCTAAAATCAATGAATCCTATAAGCCACAAATCATAAGGTACAGAAGGGAATTTGGAAGTCTTGCTAGTTCAACTGTCTCATTGGGAAGAAAGAAAATTGAGTCCCACACAGGGGAAGCCACTTGCCTGAGCCATGGAGCATTTAGTGGCAGAACCAGAATTTGAATCCAGGTCTCTAGTCTAGATGCCCAGTTCAGTGATTTTTCTATTTCATTTAATCCTCCACAAGCCGTGTCAAAAATCTTTACATAGGGGAACGTGGCTAGGATCAGCGTCCAGCAAAGCTCTGGGCTGTCAGGAAGTGTTTGCTAGGACATTTTCCACCCCATCTGATCACTCCATTTCCCATTGCTGTCTGCCTGCACCTGTTCTTTTGCATCCCCCAAGAGCCAGCTGAATAAACAGGCTGTGAGGAGCGTTGATGGACCAGAAGGACAGGTTGCTGAGGGTCTGACAACAACAACACATGGAGATGTGTTGACCTCTACCTCATGGGATCAATTAATGAGTCAACCAGCAAGGATTTATTTAGCTGCTGATCTGGAGCGTGTAGGCAGCAAGGAGTCTGAAGCTCACATTGTGTCTATTATCAGCAATGGACCGTGGTGCCTTCCCTCTTTCCCCATCCGTTTCTTTGTCGTTGCTTCTAGCTCATCTCTTTTCTCCTTGGCCCTTCCCAGTTCACGAGACAATGCCAAAGCTGTCTCGGAGATGGGTCTAGGATGGTGGATTCCTAATGTCTCAGCTGCATCTGTAGAAGGGTTTCCAAGGCAGAAAAACAAAAGCAGGCATTTGAGAACCAAAACCAAAGCAGGGAAAGTATGCATGGTTATTCAACATGCATAGTGATGAACTGAATTTTCCACCTGGACCTGAGAAAACCACATAGGGTATGGCCTTTGCAAAAGGGAAATGATTTTCATTAGCAGGATCTAATTCAGTCTGACAAAACTGAGCAGTGGGATAACACTCAATTCCCTAATAGAACATGGAACTGTATAAACGGAGTTTCCATTTTGAAACTGAGTCCATCCCTGTCTATCTGCTGCTCACTCACTTGGTTTGTATGACAAAGGACTTTGGCTCATAGAGGATTCCCATCACACAGAGAGAGTTGAGGCTTATGTGCAGTGAGTAGGCTGGGGGAAATGAGTCACCTTGTCATTCTTTACAGCCTAGTGAGATCCAAATGAGCAGTAACTGATCTGAGTCTTGGGAACCAGCATTGTTTACCAGAGGGGCGAGCTTGATATTGCTCTTGTTCCTTCCCCAATAGATTGCAAATGGATGGAAATATCTAAGGATCTAATCAAAAGCAAAGCTGGTTTGGTTGAAAACAAGGTACCTGCAGGTGTTTTGATGAGGCGGGCAAGGTAGCTGTCTCTGCTTCAATGGGGAGCAGTAGTCAGTGAGGTGGGGGTCACAGGTAGAAGCAGGAGGGGTAACAGAAGGGATTTGCGATGGGGTTGGTGTCTTCAAGTATCTGATAGTGCAGTTTTAAACTTTAACAGTTATTTAAGCTACAATAATAATGATATAATAGCTATTTAAGATATTAAGTCTTCCAACTGCACTAAGACTTTGGGGATGCCCCATATATCTTGGGGAAGAAGGGTTTGATTTGTTCTACTTGGCTCCAGAGGGAAAAACTAAGAGCTACCTAAAGGCAAACAGGTGGTGTAGTAAATAAGAACACTGGACTTGGAATCAGGAAGACCTGAGTTCAAACTCTACTTTAGATACTTACTCTGCTGTGTGACCCAGGGAGAGGCACCTCACCACTCTCAGCCTCAGTTTTCCTATCTGTAAAATGGGAATAATCATGGTATCTATGTGCCAGGGTTGAAGTGAGGGTTAGATATCACATGTAAAACACTGAATAAATGCTATTTGTTATTATTAATGTCAACATTTTAAATTTAATTATTTTGTTAATAATGATAAGGAGAACTTGTATGAAGCAGATTTGGGGGGTCATTATAAGAACCAAACTTCTTAAATAGAGCTGCCCCAAAATGGATGGGTTGTCTCTAGAAGTAATGAGTTCCCCATGTGTGGAGAGATCATCAGGTAGAGGGAAGATGTCCACTTGTGAGGGATGTTGCCAAGAGGTTTCTTGGTTGGTCATGGAGCAAGCTAGATGACCCCAGACGTCCCTTACAACGCTGAGAGTTTGTCATTCCATTGTTTATGGAGCCCCTTGCAAGACACCGTACAAGGCAGCTGAAGGGGCCCAGGAGACTATCAGTGAACCTCTAATGTTGGCACTCTTAGATTCCCTACCTCCAGATCCTGTTGTCTCACAAGAGACTGATTATACTCTTGCTCCATATTGTGTATTGTCATTTAAAATATGGTAACTGGAGATTATGTTCTCTTTTTATAGGAAAGAATATCATAGCTAAATGGGAAATTCTCTTCTATACCTTCTCCCTGGGGAAACTAACTGTTCCTATGGGGCCTTGGCTGTTTGAGCCATGAGACCATAACTTGGATTCTACAGCTCCCCTGTTGTGGCTTTGTGCCCTAATTACAGAAGGACTATATTAAATTTACTAGCCCCTGAATTTATAAGGTGGCCATGTGGCTGCGCAGTATTTTCCTGATTCTCCCCCATGTTGGTGTTTCATCTTCCTGGCCTCATCCTGTCCTTCCCTCCCTTTGACTTTGTTACATTAGCCTTCACTAGCAAAAGGCCTTGGGGGCTCAGGGCTGCTAGTCAGAATGAAGAACCCGTTCTGGGAGGCTATGACTTGTGCTTAAGGCAGGCAGGAATCAGTGAGAGTCACAGAAGAGCAGGAGCTTGTAGCCCAAGTGATAAGTGGTCAGCAGGGATGGGAGAACTTAGAAAAACACCCCAAAACCTTAATCCCAATTGAAACTGAAATGGATCAGAGGACCAAGGACAGTCTCAAGTCCAGACCAAATTACGGATGAGAGTATGAAACTAAAGGAGCCAGCAGGCCCACGGCCAGCCAACCTGAGCCTTTCCCGGTCACCAGCATTCAGGAGACTAGATCCCCAAGGCAACAATATCTTTTTCTATTGCATTACCAGGATACACAAAGGGAGAAACCAATCTGAACAGAGCTTCCTGGTCCCTGATGAGGAACAGATCTTTGGTAACCGTTAGGCACAGGTGGAACTGGGGGGCAGAGGCATCTCACAGATCTGTTCCTGGGCAGCAAAGCCCGGCTAATTTCCTTCTTTAGTGCATTCTTTGGGAAAGCATATGCCTCCTACAACCTTCCTAACCACTGAGAAGGAAGAGAACTCACCTTTTCTTTGTTGTGTTAATTCATTTCTTTGCTCTGGACAACTCCCTAGAGAGACTCTCCCATGATTACTCAAGACAGTTAGCCCTTCCTAAGCAAGTATTCATCATTTGGGGCAAATAAATTCAATGCTTTTTTTTTTCTTTTTGAAGCAACTGGAGTTAAGTGACTTGCCCAGGTGCACACAACTGAGGTCAGATTTGAACTCTGGTCCTCCCGACTCCAGGGCTGGTGAATGCTTTTATTAAGCACTTACTAAGGGCTAAGCATTATATTAGGGTTTGGGGAGATGCCCAGTTCAGATAAGAGAGATCTATCTTATTACTCACCACTACCACCACTCCTCCTCCTCTTCCTTCTCCTAACTAACATTTATATAACGCCTACTGTGTCAGGTGTTTTACCAGTTTTAAATCATTCTATCCTCACAGCAGCCCTGGGAGGTGATCCTATTATTAATCCCATTTTACAGTTGAGCTAACTGAGGCAAATGGATTAAGTGACTTGACCAAGATCACCTAGCTACTCCATATCTGAGGCTGGATTTGAACTCAGGGTAGTTAGGAGCTGAAGTGGATACTCAGGAAGACCTGAGTTCAAATTTAGCTTCAGATACTAGATGTGTGACCCTGCGCAAGTCACTTGACCCTGTTTGCCTCAATTTCCTCATCTATAAAATCAGCTAAGGAAGGAAATGGCAACAAATAGGGTCCCAGAGAGTCGTACACAACTGAAATGAATGAACAACAAGGCTGGGTGCTCTATCCTCTCCACCACTGAGCTGCCTCCTGGGGCTTGGAGTGCAGGGATGGGACAGGCAACCATAAATTCAGGGTATGAGGTCTGAGAGTGAAGACTGAGATCAGAGAGGGCTTCCTGTAGGTGGTGGCACTCAACTTGGCCTTGGCAGGAACTCAGTGGGTGAAGAAAGGGGGAAGAAAGATATTCCCCCTGACCCAATATGGAGGTGGTAAAGAACACAGTGCAGCACAGCACAGCACTCTCTGGCCCATAATAATCCTCAAGGACACGTCCAGGGCTTATCTCATGCTTTCCATTCTTCATCTTCAGATCTGGCTCTTAAAGCAGACCCCAGAACAGGGATCCCTTCTCTCCCTATTCCCAATGAGAGCAATGTATCTCTCTTTACTCTAGGGAAAATGGAGGATAGGTGCAGCTTTCTGTGTATGTCTCTGTTGGTGTACCACTGTCTTGGGCGTTTCCTCGGGAAAGTTTTTAGCATTGGCCTGTGCTGTGAGCTGCCTGACGTCTTAGGCACAGGGAGCAGCTAAGGACTAGGTGATGATGACATTATGTAATAAGGCAGTGACAGTTGTATTCCTGATACCACCTTATAAATAAACCCTTCTCCATTGTCCCAAGGCAGAGATTATGGAATTCTAGTAGTTACCAGTTAAGGGACCATAGAGCTTATAGGATTTTATGTCCTTTTTTCTGTATTTTTTGTATCTTTATTACTAAAACTTAAATACTAAACAAGAAAATTTATAAAATAAATACTCAAACCTATCTCCTTAATAAATATAAACCTATTAATTAGACTTAATAAGTGGAAATCTATCATCGTGGGAATCCTGTGAAATGATGGAATCCCACGTTGATTGAAAGAAACATTTTTGTAAAATGCCTGGGCAAGTGGTAAACACAGAGCCATATAGCAGATAAAAGATTCTTTCTCTCATCTAGAATGGGAAGGACTTTGGCATTATGGGGCTCCTTTTCTGAGCCAATGTTCTTTCTTCCAGATTGTGACAATATTGGCAAACATGTCTGTTCTGGAACAGTGTGCCTCGGACATCATACAGGAGGATGGTATGTATTTTCTACGTTTGACTATGACCAGAATGAAGGGGAGGACTTGGAGGGGCTGGATTGAGAACTGGGAAGGTAGGGACACTTGTGTGAAGCCTTCATCCACAGGGATGAGGCCTGGGCCCAGAGAGGTATCTGGGAAGCCAGGGCTCAAAAGAAATCAGGGTTTGAAAGGTAAATCAGTAACTTGGAGGAGACAGGACCCATACTGATAATATAAGTCGGAGCAATTTCTGAAAACATTAGTCCAAACACTAGCAGCTTTGTATATGGAGGAAGATTACCTGGAATGGTTATGCCACTCTCCACTGCTTACCTTAGATAGAATCTGGAGTACTGTGAAGCCAAGGAAAATACACAGGGATGGGGAGGGAACTGGAAAACATGCCATATGCAAGACCTGGTTGAAAGAAATGGGGGAAAGAGAAGATAGTCACTTCAAGTATCTGAAGGGAGTTCACAGAGAAGAGACATTGCAATTACTTTTCAAATTACATAAAAGCACCTTTCAGTTCAATATAAGTAAGACCTTTCTAACAATCTGAGCTGCCTTAAGAGGTAGTGAGCTACCTGCCATGGCAAGTATTCCCACAGAGGCTGGATGACCATTTGTTTGAGCTAAGACTCTCAAATGGTAAAAAATAGAGCCAGGATCCAGGTGTGGGGAAGGTGGGATGGATGATCCCATGATCCTATTGGTGTTCCTTCTAAGGTTTTCACATTTTGGAATTCAATCGGCAGTGAGGGAGGCCTTTAGCAAGGGCGTCCATAAACTTGTTTTTTCAAAAAATATTTTGATAAGTGTATTTCACTAGAATTGGTTCTTTTGTAATCCTGCATGTTTTATTATAGGGGCAGCTAGGTGGGGCACTGCATAGAGGACTGGGCCGGGAATCAGGAAGAACTGAGTTCAAATTCAGCCTCAGACTTTTACTAGCTGGGTTCTCATATTTTTGAGATTCTATAGGTGGTGAGAAAGGCCTTTAGTGGGTTTCTTAAATGGGTTCCATAAATTTGTTTCTTAAAAAAATTCCTTTGTAATCCTATGTATTTCATTATATACACTTAAAAAACTTTATTTTAAGAAAGGTTTTGTCCTAGCCTGGCACAGACTGGCTGGCACCTGTCTTGTCTCCCAAGGACACACAGGGAGTCCAGCTTGGGGTGCCACAATACATTAGGCTGGCTCAGGAGGAGCTTTGTCCTTGACACATTCAGGGCCTCCTCTACTCTCTAGGTCCAATGTTTCTGGTAAATATGGCATCTCAAAAAGACAAGTTTGGGGGACCCCTTAACAGTAGGCTTCCCCAGACTGCCTGAGTGATCCATGACAAAAAGGCTAAGGGCTCCAGGTTTAGAGCATCAGGAAGAACCCCCCCCAAATGGATGAAAGAAGGAGGGGGCAGAGTCCCTTCCTTTGTTGCTGTTCAGTCATTTCAGTCCTGGTTGACTCTTTCTGATCGCCATATTTGAGTATTTCTTGGCAAAGATACTGGAGTGGTTTGCCATTTCCTTCTCCAGCTCATTTTACAGATGAGAAAACTGAGGCAAACAGGGTTAAGTGACTTGCCCAGGGTCACACAGCTAGTAAGTATCTGAGGCTGGATTTAAATTCAGAAGAGTTACTGTCTTCAGGTCTGGCGTGATAGACGCTGCACCACCCAGCTGCCAAGAGTCCCCTTGAGGAGATAATAAACAGCAACCTGCTCCTGATGGTTACACACCTGACTGCTTAAAGGCAGAGGGCTGGCCTGGTGTACCTCTGGAGATCCTTTGGTTATGGGCCCAAGGGCCTCCTTGATCGGTGGTAAATCATTACCATCCTGTGATAATCCATCAGGCTCTCATTCAGCTACAGGCTTTGTGAATGGGCAGGAAATAGAGTTGGGGCGGCTGCATGGGCCAGGAAAAGGGAACAGGTGAAGTGCCCAAGGAAACTGAATTCGGAGTCAGAGAAAGTGGATTCAAATCCTGACACTGTTGCTTACTACTTGCATGACCTTGGCTAAGTCATTTCATGGGCCTCATTTTTTTCTCATCTATATGGTGAGGAGATGGGCTAGACCAGAGCTTCTTAAAATGTGTGTGTGTGTGTGTGTGTGTGTGTGTGTGTGTGTGTGTGTGTGTGTGAAGGACCCCTTGGGCAGTCTGATAAAACCAGAGATGCCTTTGGCACTCTTGGGGAAGTCCATTGACCCATTGGGCAGTGTGGGGAAGCCCAAAGACCCCTTTCTCTGAATAATGTCTTAAAAGGAATTAAACCCAATACAGAGGATAACAAAGGAGTCTTAGATATAGGGATAGGACTATAGGCAGCCTCTCATCCTTAAAGACTAATGAGGACATCAACACATAAAGGGGAGCTGGGAGAGGGTATCCCCCTTGGGCAGCATGGCAAGGAGGCAGGAAGGGATAGGGTGGCCTGGTTTTGATGAAGCTGAAAACTCACCTGTCAGAGCCCTAGGTCCCCAGGGTGGAGGGATGGCCAGAGTTCAGGCAGTGATGGATTGGAAATGTCCAGGAGGACACTAGCCGTGTGTTCCCGGACGAGTTAATTATGGAGAGGTGGGGCACAATATCCTCATCTATTAAATGACAGGGTTGAAACTGTTCCTTCTCATGCTATTGCAGCTTGGAGAGAGGGAGGGCCAGCTGTTTTGGGGCAGGGGCATCAGTACCCCAAGGTCTGGTCACCTGATTTTCCTCTCCAATTTCCCTCTTGCCCTCTTCACTGCAGACTGGGCATTATGGAGGACAGTCCATTCCATTTCAAACTGAAGTAGAATCACAGGATCCCGGGGTAGGAAAAGACATCAGATATCATCTTGTCCAATCCCCACTTGAGCAGCCACCACCTCCAAGTGGTCAGCCTCTGCTCCAATACCTCGAGGCTAAATTTGCTAGCCCACCATTGCATGTACCCAACACAAATCCCCTTCCACTTAGTCTCTGGGGAAAGGAGGCATGTATAAGTACAGAAGTATACCTCTGCTTGAATATATCTAGCTCCTGCTGGAATACCTCCAGGGACAGGGAGATCACTCTCGATCCAGGCACCCCCTCAATTCTAGTTGTTAGGAAGTTTTTTTTCCCCCAGCCAATAGACTTTAGCCTTTACTGTCAGTTTCAACATCACCATAGCTTGGGTAGGTCACTGGGCTCTTGGTACATGAGAACTCTTCCTTAAGTTTCTTAGAATTGGGGTAATACTACCCTGATGGCATGGGGAGCAGAAGAACCCTAGCTGTCCCTATCGCACTACCCCAGAGAGATGACCTTTGCACCTGGGCATAACTGCCAATTTATGGGGGTCACCTCTGCAGCCAGGTGTTTGGATACAGGCACAGGAGCCAGTTAGTGCCTGAGGCAGGATTGGAACCCCATGTCCAAGGCCAGTGGCTGTGTCTGCCGAGGCACACTGACTCAGAGATGACCCCAGTCTGTGTCAGGGCTCCCTAATTCCTAGCCTATGGCTCTCTTCACCATCCTGTGCTTTCTCAGATGAGGACAAGGCTTGAGTGGTACTCAGTAAAGCTTACGTAATAGAATCAGGCAGGATTGTTCTCACACAGGAAGTGCTCTGGGCTTGCCACGTGCTGTGGGAGATGGAAGAGGAGCAGGGGACCTGTTTTCTACCTCAAAGAGCTTTAGTAATCTTGTTAGGGAGGTATGACTCACACACCTGAAATAGATGAGTGATCACGCAAGCTGTAGGTTCCAGGAGGAACAGTCTGAAGAGAAATGAACTGGGGGGCGGGAGCTCTCACCCCAGCTCTACTGCGGCCACTCCCATAAGACCTCAGCTGAACTCTTTTCTCTCTCTGGCCTCAGTTTTCTCATCTGTAAAATGGGAAGAGGGTGTCAGGCTAGATTGTTTCCAAGATCCTCAACAACTCTAAATCCTGTGGTTCTATTATATACAGTGTTCTAGGAAGTCAGAGAAATGGGTGCTGCTTATACCTGGGAGATCATGGAGTGCTTCATGGAGGAGGTGACATTTCACCAGAGCCTAAAAGGATATGGAAGATTTGCTTTTGGGGTTGAGGGAACCATAGAGGCAAAGGTGAAGTGGAAGAGGGAAGATAGGAATTATAGATTTGGAGCTGGAGGGGAACTTGGAAACCATGTAGTTCAACCCATTCATTTTACAGAAGAGGCCTGAGGAGATTATGCCCAGGTAGTATGTCCTCTTATTCCAGGCAGGGCTTTTTTCTATCTTATTTAAGGGGAAGATGTGCAGTTTCTCTTAGAAAGGAGCTTGGTTCTTTCCACCCAGGACCCTTGTCAAAGATGTGACCAGATGCCATCAGCTGGTTTCTGATGAGAAAGGAATGGACAGTGGTTCCCTTCTACATTGACTTGCACCAAAGGGTTGGCTCCCGGACTCTCTCTCCCCTCTGTCCCTGCTTCCACCCTAGGGCTGCAGCTCCTCCTGGGGATGCTGTCTGAGAAGCCGCTGTCTGGGAGTCCAGCTGAGGTGGCCGCCTGCGAGAGGGTCCAGCAGAAAGCCGCCGTGACGCTCACCCGCCTCAGCCGCGACCCAGATGTGGCCCGAGAAGCCATACGGCTTGGATGTAAGTTGGGGAACTTGGAAGCTGGATGTCTGTGAGTTGGTTGGGTGGATGGGTGGTTCAAAGTTGAAAAGTTCTACAAGTTGGAGGCTATGGATAGGGAAAATTTTAGTGTTTTCCCATTCAAGGGTGGTACAGGAGATACTTATGGCTTCATGGGCATGTGGTCTGTCTACTTAGCAATCTGGGCTGAGACTAGTCCTAGTGGCAGGATTACAGGACCCCAGAATCTTGAAACTGGAAGGACCCTGGGAGACCATTTAGACAACAGCCATCTAATTTTGTAGATTGCACAGAGGACCGGTCTAAAGTCACATAATGAGCTAGTGTAAACTTGGCCCTATGATCCAGGTTTCCCAAGCTTTTGACACTATACCTTGCTTTGTGGTTCAGTTATTTTCCAGTTGTGTCCTATTCTTCGTGACCCCATTTGGGGTCTTCTTGGCAAAGATACTGGAGTAGTTTGCCTTTTCCTTCTCCAGCTCATTTGATAGATGAGGAAACTGAGTCAGACACAGGGAAGTGACTTGCCCAGGGCCACACAGCTAGTAAGCTTCTGGGGACAGATTTGAACTCAGGAAGATGAATCTTTCTGACTCCAGGCCTGAGACTCTATCCACTACACTACCTAGCCACCACACTAGCCATCTGTATTTTACCCCATAACATTTCCACATTATATAAGGATTGATTTGAGGCTCAATCCTTGGGGTTATGTGTTAGGAATCTTTCCCTTCCAAAGAGGATTCTTTTCTAGCCTGTGTAAAGCTCGGAGGCATGTAGAGGCAGAATCATTATAAATTAGGCTATTGATCTCTCTTCCCTGCCCTCCTCTAAGTCAAATTCCCTGATTTTCCATAAATAGTTTTGGTGAATGGATGTTGATGCTATTGTGTTGGGAAGTCCTTTCTCAGGGCTAACCTCCATCCTTCTTGCTGCAGGTTTAATCAGGAAATGGTGAACCATCTCACACACAGGGTTTGGATTTCATGAAACTGTTTCTTGGGTATGACTTTTCTTTCAAGGGCAGGGAGTGGGAGTCTGCTGACCTCCCCAGGAATTGAAAGACTCAGTGACAAATTGTTGGTTATTCAACGGTCATCCATTTCACCCATTCGACAACCATTTACTATGTACAGAGCACTATATATGTAAGGGAAAGTGTCTTTGTGTACTCAAGGTCTAACAGATAATGTGGAAGAGTGGAAGAAGAATTCATGGGCTGGGAGTCAGAGATCTGGGTTCTGGTCCTTCCTTTGCTCTGTGACCTTGGTCAACCATGAAAATGAAGAGGATGCCCAAAGAGGGTTAGGGCTGCCTGAGACCCCAAAATACCAACATGCCGGGTCCTGCTGAAAGAATTCCACTCAAGTCTTCTCAGCCAAGGAAAAATTAAAGTTTATTGAAAGTTCAAGTTTTCCCCGTGGGGTGCTAGGCCATTTCACGGGGCTCCCACAGAGCAAGTCTGTGTGCTAGGGCATTCTATGACCCTTCTCCTTTCTGGGCCTCAGTACCCCTCACCTATAAAATGCACGGGTTCAAGTGGATGATCCCTTAGCATCTGTCTAGTTCTAAGAGTTCACAATTCTGTTGCGTTCCTTGTAATTTCATTAATGGATATAGGGGAAAGAACATTGACTTTGAAAGTCAGTAGTAATTTGGACAGTTAGGCAGTACGGTAGATAAATCTCCAGGTCTGGAGTATGGAAGATGTGTGTTCAAATCCAGCCTCAGATACTTACTAGCTATATGACCCTGGGTAAGTCACTTAACCTCTGTTTGCCTTAGTTTCCTCATTTATAAAATGGGGATAATTGTTGTGAGGATCACATGTGATAATACTTTAAAAAATGTTTAGCACAGTACCTGGGCACATAGTAGATACCCTATAAATGCTAGTTATAATAACTATTATTACTGTTAATATCATTAGTCAGAAGATCTGGGTTTGAATCCCAAGTCAGTCTCTTATCATTATGTGGCCCTAGGAAAGTTCCCTCCCTTCTCTAAATTTCTGTCTTGTCATCTGTCATAGAATCCAGGGACCTCAGAGATAGGCCATTCCAACCCTTTCCCTTGATAGCTAAGGAAAGTGACAAGTAGGGGAGAAGGTGACTTGATGAAAGTCACCAGGAGGGTCAGTGGCCAGGCTGAGAGAAGAATCTAGGTCATGAGGCCCCAAGTCCAGTCAAATGTCAAATCAGGAAGGTTGGGCTAGATCCAGGATCTTAAACATTTTAGGTCATGGGGCCGCTTTGGTAGCCCCATCTCATTAAACCAACGGTCTCCTTTTCAGAATTGTGTTTGTCAATGCATAAAATAAAATACTTAGGATTACAAAGGAAATCAATTATATGGGAAACAGAGTGATCAAAATATAAAAGGAAACCCAAACCAACTTCTTTATCCCTCATAAAGAACTCCATGGATTAGATTGTTTTATTTAAAAAAATTATTTTCTTCTTAATTTATGGTATAAACATTTCCATAACATAGAATAAAATTGGATGGTTTCTAAGGTAACTTCTTCCATCTTCGACACTCTTTGAGTCCATGATTGTATATGGACCTGGTTGGAGTTTTCTGGAGAGGGCAGGGGGGACAATTGCAGCTCAGGGGTGGGGCTGACCACTGCTCATTTACCAGATCAGCTCCCCCATCTCCAGAGCCCCAGAGAGAGCCTAGCTCCTTTTGGAGGAACTCCAAAGATATCAGTGGGAGAACAGAGTGAGAGGGCCAGGCAACAGGGACCGGGACTGCCCTTTGGGCTTCACAGATGTCTTGTGATTGCAGGTATGCCTCGTCTCACGGAACTTTGCTGGGTCCCAGCTGAGAGGAACAATAGTGACTCTGTGCTTGTGGCATGTCTGGTGAGTTCCCAGCTTCCATATACTCATCCTCCTTTCCTGCTCAGAGGCTGGACCTTGGGCCAGTCCCCTACCCTCTCTCAGTCTCAGTATCGTTCACCTATAAAACTCAAGAGTTGGGGGCAGCTAGGTGGCACAGTGAATAGAGCACTGGCTATGGAGTCAGGAAGACCTGAGTTCAAATCTAGCCTCAGACACTTAACACTTAACTAGCTGTGCGACCTTGGGCAAATCACTTAATCCCAATTGCTCCGCCTTTCCCCCTCCAAAAAAAGAGACAGAAACTCAAGAATTGGAATGGATGACCTTTAAAATTCCTTCAAATTCTATGCACCCCTTCTAGACTGATTTTTCTGACTAAGTAAAAGGAGCCATTCTCTGCCTCATTCCTTACTTAGCCTTAGTCACTGAATGGATGTGGCCTCTTTCAAACTGGGAGCTGGGAAAGACCTTAGCTTATAAAGACCAAGGTCTCTTACTACATCCAGTACCATCTTCAGTCAAGTCATCCTGACCTATATCTTGCCACTGAACCGAGATGGCTTTAGAGCAGAAAGTGAGGCTGGTGACTTTGCACAGTCCTGCCTCACTTAAATCCAATTCACTCAAATGTCATGGAATCACCTTCCTGATGTCATGGTCTTTTTTGAGAAGGAAGGACAAATAAACAACAACAGGAACTTCTTTCTATATAGGACAATGTAGGACTTTCAAAACTGGGAGTAGATGGGTAATTATGAAGACCTGAGCTCAGATTCTATTCCATACACTTACTACCTACATGACCCTGGGTGTATAACTTGACTTGCCCGCAGCCTTAGTTGTTTCCATCTATAAAATCTGCGTCACAGTGCTGTCATGAAGATCGCGTGAGAGTGTGTTCACAAAGTACCTTGCAAGTCTTAAAGCTCTCGGTAAATATCAGCTAATATTAGTTCCAGTTCTGATATTAGGCAAGTCTTAGCCCTTCCCTGGTCTTGTTTCTTTGATGCCAAAATGAGAGGCTTGATTTGGTTGCTTTTTAAGACTCTGAGTTCTGACATTCTGAGATTCTGGACGTTTTCATCACCATGTTCACCGAGGCCCAGAAAGTTTGTCCTTTTTGCCTCTGTCCTGGGTGTTAGAGCCTCCCAGCTAACTGCTTCTGGGGAGCGAGGCCCCTGGAGTAGCTTGCTCTTGTCGGGGGTTGATTTCTTGCCTTTTAGAGATATGTTCACCATGTGCTCTGTGGCTTCTTCCTTTCACGATCCCCTGGCCAATGACCACACCAGGCAAAGCACTTCTGGCAGGAACTGCCTGGAGCTGGTGTGAGAAAAAATGAGAGCTGCTCCAATCAAGAGAAAGAGCTAGCATCCCTGCCTCCAGTGTTCCCCCTTCCAACCCAGTCTACACAAACTGCCAGACTTATGTTCCTTTTGGACAAAAATTTTAGTTTAGTTTTGTTTTGACATCACCTTCATTTTTAAGTATACAATTTCCTCCCCAACACCCAGCTTTTCTTACCCAGAGCATCTTGCTACAAAGAATAAGAAAGAACAAAGAAAAAATAGTTTTAGCAAAAATTCAGCTAAAAAATAATTGGGCGGTATCCAGTACCCATACTCTCCCACCTGCATAAGGGAGGGAGGGAGGGACATTTTCTCATCTCCTTTCCAAAGACAGTCTTGGTTATTACAATTAATCCAAGTTCAGTTTCCTTCTATTTACATTATAATAGTCATTGTGCCTGTTGATATCCTGTATTTCTCTGAGTTCTTCTTAATGATCATTTCATATACTATAGGAGTATTTGTGGATCACAATTCCTTCAGCCCTTCCCTAGTCGGTGGTCACTGTCTTTGTTTCTAGTGCTTTGCTACTACAAAGAGAGTTGCTGTGAATATTTTGGTGTGAAGGGGTCAAGTAGCAGAGCCCAAGGAACACTGTGTAGGTCCCCTGCTCTCATGGTTTTTGGCATATCCCCTCAATAGAATGTAAGCTTCCTGAAGATAGGGAGGGACTATTTCATTGTTGTTCTTGTATGTCCAGCATCTAGCAGTGCCTGACATATAGTAGGCGCCTAATGAAGGGTTGTTGTGTGATTGATGAACTGAAGGAGTCTGGGAGAGAGGAGATGAAGGCCTGAGTTGAGATGGTGGCTGAAGTTACCTTGTTCAAGGATTCTTTATATCCCCTGACCAACCTAGGGGCTGAGTCAGGCCCACTCTTGTAGAAATAATTTCATCATGGCTCCCTTTTCACTGGGCACTCCAACTGCTAACCTTCCCTAATAGTATTCTCATCTCGACCTGTAGCTTGGACAAATGTCCCTTTAAATCCATCTCTACGGCTCTTCCTAAGTCTAGCTTTGTCTACCCTCCGAACCCAACTAAAGGGTACTCAGATTGACCCTCTCTGTCTCTTACCCATTTATGTTTTCTCTACTCGTGTAGTGTTGCTGGTAGGGGACTGGGCTATCTTTCTTCTTTGCTGTCCTAACCTGTCTTCTGAATTTCTAATAAATGTGTATTGATTGATTGATTGATGGATCCCTGTTCCCAGTACTTTGGATGTTCTAGGCCAAGGATTGAGCCTTTTAAAAACATTGACATCTTTTGTTTTCACTTCATCTTCATTCGCAATATTCCCCCTTCCAACTCCTGGAGAGCTACCCCTTATAAGAAATAATAAAAATGAACCAATGCATTAAACACATCTCACATTGTATGAAGTATTCCATAACTATGGCCCATAACTATGACCTCTGTCAAGAAGGCAAGGAAATGCAGTATCATATCTCTTTGGGGGAATGAATCTTGTTTATCATCGTTCCCTTCCCCCCTCAGTGCCTAGAACAGGGGCTTGTCCATTGTGAGTGCTTAGTAAGTGTTGTGGAGGGGATGAGTGCATGGTGGCTGGTTTGACCAGGGGAGGGGATCAGACTTCCCCACTGATAAGGCATAGGTGGAAGCCAAGATAGGAACAGGCTTAACCCCTGACTTGGCTCAGCTAGGGGCTCTGCCTCACTTGCTAAACTCTTTCCTCTGTTTTTCCTTTCTGAAATTTATCTTTGGCATTTTCAAATATCATCTTCCTTAGCCAGGCTAAGTAACATCACCTTGTGCCGACTGGATTGATTTTTCTTAATGAAGACTGCCCTTGGTGATTGATTCTGCAGCTCAATACCTTGGTATTTTCAGCCTGAGAATCAGAACTATTTATGACATCCTTTCAGCTCTTGAGACGTCAGAAGAGAAAATCTCTTGAATGTCAAGTTGCTGGCGGAAGGGGTTTTAGCTAGCTTTGAGGATAGGTTTGAGATTGGAGTGGGGGGTAGGTTTCTCTCTCCACCCACATGAGTTGAGGTCTCTGGATCCCCAGGGCTTCTCTCTCTCTGTCTCTCTCTCTCTGTCTCTGTCTCTGTCTCTCTGTCTCTCTGTCTCTGTCTCTGTCTCTCTCCTCTGTCTCTCTCTGTCTCTCTGTCTCTGTCTCTGTCTGTCTCTCTCTCTGTCTCTCTGTCTCTGTCTGTCTGTCTGTCTGTCTCTGTCTACGTCTTTTTCTCTCTTTCCCTCTTTTCTTCCCCTTCCCTCTTTGTCTCTGTCTCTGTCTCTGTCTTTCTATGTCCCTCTGTTTCTGTCTCTGTCTCTCTGTCTCTGTCTCTCTGTTTCTGTCTCTGTCTCTTTCTCTTTCTCTGTATTTCTAATAGGGCTATAGTACCAGATGTAGATGAAGAATCTAGCTTTCCTCTTTGCTGCCACTACTCAGGGTCACAGGGTGGCTGGTGCTGGTTAGGGATTTGTTTTGGTTTTTTAGTGAGGGGAAAGAAAAGGGGAATTTCTCCCATTAAAAAACCCTTGCCCTTGGTTCCATCATTTGTCCCCATTCTTAAGGGTACCATCTTTTCCCCACCCTATAGTGGATAGAGCATTCAATCCTAAAGACCTGGGTTCAACCTCTATTTCCAATACCTACCAGCTGGGTGACCTTGGTCAAGTCACTAGACATCTCTGCACCCATTTCCTCATCTGTAAAATGAGGTATTTAGACTTAATGGCCTCTAAGGTTCCTTCTGGCTCTAAGTATGTGATCCTATGACAGCAGGAGTACAACAGCTAAATCATATTCTAGGAATTTGGGGGACCTTCCACCATTTGGCTTCGACCTACCTGGATGGACCATTGGACTTGGAATTAGGAAGACCTGAATTCAAATCTAGTCTCAATTATATGATCTTGGGTGCATGGCTTAACCTTTCTGCTTCCTCATCTGTAAAGTGGGACCAATAACAATGACCTTAAAAGTCATTTTAAGTCACTGTGAAGATCAAATGAAACAGCAGAAAGTATTTTGCAAACCTTAAAGTGAGATTGCTATTGGTACCTATTGAGCCCCCTTTCCACAGTCAGCCTTCGAGCCCAGCTGGACTGTTGGCTTCTCCTTGGTCTAGTCTTCCTTCTCCCACTTCCCCCATTCATCAGGCCACCCTCTGTGCCTAGAAGGCCCTTGCATCCCCCCCAAGCGCTTTGCCTGGATCTCTCCTTTGCCCCCATCACCACTTGCCTTGCCTGGTCCTCCTCTGTGGCCATGTAGATGCTTCATTGATATTTACCGGGTTGTAACAGCATGCATCTGACAAGTGATGGTGGGCCGAGGGAAGGCACTCTCTATTTCCCAGATGAGCAAGCTGAGGCTCAAGAACAAGAAGGGAGTTGGTTTCTGCCAAACAGGTGGCAGTTCTGGGGTGCAGACCCAGGTCTGCTGACATCACATTCTTGGCTCCCCCCCCTCTGTGTCAGGCTGCCTTTCAGAGCCCTCCCAGGGTCATTGTGAGATCAAAGGCTTTTTTTCTCTATGGTCCAGTGAGCCTGTTTTCTCAGCATGCTTGTCCACCAGGGGGCTACCCATCCAATTTGGGCTGAGGAGGGGACCTGTCCCAAGCACCTGCCTGTCCTTGTTCTGGCTACTCTCCTCAGTGATTATTTTGGCCCCTTTCTTCCTGCCTTAGTTCCAGTTCATGAAGACACTCCAGTCATCAAACATTGATTAACTGGGGTTAGAACACTGAACTAGACTCTGGAGAGTATACATGGAACCCCTAGATAAGTAGGGAAATAACCTACATGTAACTATAATACACAGAGTGTTACAGGCTAAGTTCATTAAGAGAGGGTCAAATCAAAATACTGTGTTTGATTTGAAATCATAATTGTCTGTAGGAATCAAGGAATGCTTCATGGAGGAGGTGCTCTTGATTTGGGCCTTAAAGGACAGGCAAAAATTCAGTTGGGGGATGGCTAACAATTAATATGGATGCAGCCTTTTAAGGTTTATAAAATACCTTCCTTGAAATAGTTGCGTGGTAGGTGATGCAAGTAATCCATCCACCCACCCGCCCACCCATCCATCCGTCTGTCTGTCCGTCCATCCATCCATTCATATTTACTGTGTACCAGACATTGTATTAGCTGCTGGGGACAAAAGCATTCTTATCTCCATTTTAGAGAGGAACAAACAGTCCTGGTGAGATGAAATGTTTCACCCAAAGTTTCCCAGCTAGTTGGTGTCAGAACCATGACTCAGAGCCAGGTCTCCTGCCTCCAAGGTCAGTGTTATTTCCACAGTGCCAGGGCTGACCACCTTTCTCTGCTTAGGAAACTTTGTTCCCTCCTTAGTTCTAGAATGAAATACAAAGTCATATGTCTGGATCTTCAAACCCTTCAGAATCTACCTCCCATTTAGCTTTACAGACTGTTCAGATGCTACTTCTCTTGATATACACTGCCTCCCAGCTGGACTGACCTATTTCCTGTTCCCATACATCACATCTCATCTCTTACCTCCATGCCTTAGCACAGGCTATGCTTCCCACCTGGAAGGCTCTTCTCTCCCTCTTGTGCCTCATAGAATCTCTAGCTTTCTTCAAAGTCCAGTTCAGGTGCCATCTCTCCTAAAGGTCTTTCCCAATTTCTTCCTAACTTATGGGTATTCTCCATCCCACTGAAATAATTTTGGTTTTATTTCTTTGTGACCCCCAATATTTGCAAAGATGCTGAAGTAATTTTCCATCTCCTTCTCCAGCTTATTTTACAGATGAAGAAACTTAGGTAAATAGGGTTAAGTGACTTGCCCAGGGTCACACAGCTAGAAAGTGTCTGAGGCCAGATTTGAATTCAAAATGTCTTCCTGACTCCAGCTCTGGTGCTCTACCCACTGTGCCACATAGCTGGCTGTCCTGCCAGTTTTGCATTTACTTTGTGTATATCTTGTTGTTACTTACTTTTATACATGGAGTTTCCTCTAGTAGAATATAAACCCCTTGAGAATAGGAAATTGTTTTGTTTTTGTCTTTTGTGTTCCAAGTATATTTAGTCCAGAGCCTGGCATGCAGTGAATGCACAATATGTACATACTGGTTGAACTGAATAGAAACCAAAGCCCCTTCTAGCGGGGTTAACCCAGGAGTCCGGGAAGCTTATGGCAATTAGGAGAAATAACCCATCAGAATGGCCAGTTAGCTGACTCTGACCATATGTCTCATCAACCTTGATTGTTTTCTTTCCTTTTCTGTAAGGCTGCCTTACGTACCCTGGCAGCCATCTGCCCAGAAGGCCTCCAGGACACTGATTTCCAACAACTGGTCAAGCCTCGGCTGGTGGACTCCTTCCTCTTGTGTGCAAACATGGAAGAGAGCTTTGTATGACAAGGCAAGAGGAAGGAAAAGAGGAAGAGAAACCAACCAGTCATCTTCCCATCCAACCAGCATCATGGAGCCTCCAATCACCAGACCCCCCCCCCCGAATACACACATGTTCTGCAATAGCTCCCCACTTACTATTTATACTAACTTATTATCTGACTAGGAGGAAGAGGATGGGTTAAGTCCAGCGATAACATAACAGCATACCCATCTTGGGCCTCTGCAGTATTTTTTAAACTTGTATTACTTTTGGTTGGAGATATTGAAATATTTAATAGATTAGAAAGGATCATGAATAATTTCCACTTTATTTTGCAATTGTGATTTTTCAATGTAATCTTGCCACATTTTTTATATTGTAGTTCTTGAGTATTTCTGCCACCTGGTAGTTCTGTAGTTTATTATACTTTTTTCTAAATTTCAGCCATTGTTTAGACTAAATTAAATGCATACAATAAATGTTCTGGAGGTGGAGGTATTTGTTGGGGGGAGACTCCTCTCCTTACTCCAAATGGAATAATGGAAATTTCGAACTTGGATTTTCTGATTATAGTACATATAAAGTCTTCTATTTTACTTCTCTGGGACCAAGGTGTTGCTTAACCTAGAGCTGTGCCATGACAGCCTTAGAAGGTATTAGCTTTTGTGGATATGTGTATTCTTCCCAAGTAATAGATATATGGATCTTTGAATGATACCCGAAGCCAGTACAGAAATATACTTTTCCCCTGGGTCTTCTAGAACCTTGAGTCAACATGTAAGAGTAGGAAGGTAGCAGAGTCCCTGGTGTGATTTTAGAAGATCAGATCTCACCATGCATATATATGGACGTTTGTGGGATGTGTGTAAGGGTGTTTTGGAGCCAACTCATAGAGCTGATCTTTAAATTTTCAGTATGATCATTTTATGAATCAGAAATCAACAGATAGTACAACTCAAGTTTTGATTATGATATTATACAATGTCTAGACTTAATAAAGTAATGGAAAAATGTCAATTATTTGAGATTAAATTTAAAAGTGTTGGAGAGCTGATTGTTAAACATTCACCTACCCCTGGATGCATAAAACAGGAGGAGGAGGAGGAGGAGGAGGAGGAGGGAGACAGTAGCCCGGAAGTGGAGGTGTTGACTTTGGGATGGAGGCAGAATGGGTCCAGAAAATCTTTCTCTTTCCTGTGGTCAAATGGTTTCACAAAAGTCCCTTCAAACGTTGCTTTCTGTGCCCAAAGGGTCTATTTTCTGAAGGACTCAGAACAGATCCTTGTAGCTAGAACATTGTGTAAGTCTATGCTGATCTGTCTGGTTCCTTATTCAGACTCTGAATTGGGCTGCCCTGCTATCCCTTTCCCACTGTTTCCTTGCTCTGGTCTTTTTTAAAAAAAAAACAAAACAAAACAAAACAAAAAACCAAACAACACTGGGTGACCCACGGCTAGAGCTGTTCGTATTTTTTACCTAAACTTCACATCGAAACAGCTTTTCCCAGATGCAGGAGGATACCCCTTAAATTCTGATTTTCTGGGTAAGTAGACTAAGTAGTCAGTTGTATGATTTAATTTCAGGAACATCAGAAAAGCAGCCAAGATCTCCCTGACTGATGCCTAAAATCCTACCATAAGAAATGCATTCATTTACATGAAGGATTTTCTTTTCAAATGTGAATACAGTTGCCTTTTCCAGGTCGTTCCCTAATTAGTAGATAGCAGTCATGTAACTCCACTGAATGTCTCAGTCTCCCCCAATTCAGACTCTGGGGTTTTCCTTGGGGATCTTGGGTAGCCCATCAAGACCCCCATTACCTCCCTCCTTGGAAATGAAACTGACCTTGGGGCCTCTATCTACCTGAAGGAGAAAAAACTTGGGGAGTTTTTTTAAAGGCTGGATGACCACTCTCCACCTGGACAGGTCAGGAAAACTTCTGGAGAGGTTTTGAAAGACTCTCACCATCTTGTTTCTGACACCTTGTGTGACTCATGCCCTACTGTCAGCTGGAGGACTCTCATTGCTGATTTCTGCCCCCTCTCCCCACTCCAGGGCTGCATGCTCCTGGGTTAGTACACGTTGATCCTGATCCAAGCCTGATTCATCTCAGGAAGCTGACCTTCATTTGTCAGATGATTACTTCTCATCACAGGTTTTCCCTGTCTCCAATCACAGGTTATAATACTCTAAGTGACTCTTCAACACCACCTGCTGGTCAAACTTCGCTTCACTAGTCAGTAGGGCTAGACTCTAGACGCCAACAGTTCCTAGCACCTTAATTCTAAGTACATCGATCAGATCTTGGTCTTCTGTCATTTGGGAAGCTTGGGTAACATGAAAGCCTGAGAGCTCTGGTGAAAACAGTTCACTGCAAAGGGGAACAGAACACAGAGAGGGAGGTGAGTGGCTTCCAACACAAGGTCTGTTGGCTTTACAGTTTTGTTGGGATAGAGATCTGCCTAGCAAAACGTCCTTCCCGCTGGGACTGTAATCCTTTCCACTTTCCAGATCTAACAGGATGCAAAAATAAAAGATGTTGATGCTTGTTTCTAAGAGAAACAACAGCTCTCTTGGGCGTCTTCCTCTTGAAATAGAGAAGAGGGCATAAGGTGTCCTAGAGATCAGAGCACCTGCCCTCAAGACGCTTGCAGTCT
Source organism: Pseudocheirus occidentalis (assembly GCA_028646575.1). Taxonomy (NCBI): domain Eukaryota; kingdom Metazoa; phylum Chordata; class Mammalia; order Diprotodontia; family Pseudocheiridae; genus Pseudocheirus; species Pseudocheirus occidentalis. The sequence goes on along the minus strand of CM053601.1, from coordinate 151,465,187 downwards.
ATAGCAAAGGTTTGTAAGTTAGTTTTGTGTCTTGGACTTTTGGTAGTTTGATGAAACCTATAGATCCCTTGTCAGAATAATGTTTTTAAAAGTATAAAATAAAATGCTTGAGAAAAAATTGTAGAATGCATGGCATATATAAATGTTATATATTATTATTATTAAAAAGAAACCAATTTATAATGGGCATTTATACAGCTTTAAAAGTTTGAAAGTGCTATTTGAAAGTTTGAAATGCTATTATGTTTGATCCTCACCATAATTCAGAGGGGGGGCTATTGTTACCCCCATTTTTCAGATGAGAGAACTGAAGGATACAGAGGTCAAATGACTTGGCCAGGGTCACACAGTTAGTATCTGAGATCAGGCTTGAACTCATGTCTTCATGACTCTGGGCCAAGCATTTTATCCACTGTGCCATTTAGCTGCCAATAATTATATTGAAAGAAATTTTTTGAAGAAAGATTTATAGACATCCACATTAAGAATTGCTGCTCTGACAATTTGTACAGTATATATGTGCAGATATATGCAAAAATACAAAATAGTCTAGAGAAAAGGCACTAGCAGTGGAAGGATCATTAAAGTCCCCCCATAGGAAGGAAGAAAGGAAGTATATATACATATATATAAAGCACCTACTGTATATCGGGCACTGCGCTAAGGAATTAACAAATATTACCTCATTTTATCCTCACCAGAACCCCGGAAACTAGGTGTTATTATCATACCCATTTTATAGATGAAGAAACAGAGCCAGCTAAGAAATTATCTGAGGCCAGATTTGAACTGAGTCTTCCTAACTCTGGGCTTAGCGAACTAGTTACTTTACCTCCTTCTGCTGCTGCTTCTGCTTGTCCTTAGTCCATGACACCTAACTGCCTGGTAGGAGGTGGTAGGTGCTTGCCAGAGGATAGGGACTAGGGAGAAGACCCAGGAGCAGAGCCAGTGAGGGCTCTTTAAATCCAAACTAACTACAAGACTGTCTGAAAATGGTCTGAAGTCTGAGCTGTCCAGATGAAGGGGCAGCAGTCTCTGGCTATCTGGGAAGTGCCTCCTGGCTGTTCTCCCTACAGACTTGAGAGAGCACCATTGACCCTTCAACCCTGGCTTTGCCCCAGTAGACTTCCTTGAGTCTTGGGAGAAAGTGTTTTGACTCTACTCCATGACTTTCCTGTGCTTGAATCAGCCTGTCTGACCTTGTAATGCTTATCACTAATATTTAAGTTATGCATTCAATTTTGCAAAGCCCCCCATATCCATTATTACAGCCTTGTGGGGCAAAGGTTACAGATATTATTATCCCCATTTTACAGATGGGGAAGCTGAAGCACTGATTGTAAGATTTGAGCTCAGGCGTCTGCTTTCTGTCCACTATAATACACTGTCTCTTATATGTCGCTGAATAGTTTGTTAGCCCTTTGTGCAGCATCTGGAACTCTCAAGCTTTGTAACATTTGGGGCCAAATGATTCTGACATAGTGTCATAGATTCAGAAGTTAAAGGTCTTGAAAAACCCTAAATTCTAGATTTAGAATCCAGACCTTGAAAGCCATCTAGTGCAACCTCCTGTTTTCAAAAATGAGAAGAAACGGAGGCTCTCACTTAGATGACTCCCAGGATCATGTGACTAGGCAGGATCTGAACCCAAGTTCACCTGCTGCCTTCATGCTTCAGTCAGTCCCTTGTGTCCTAGACAAGCCGTGTGGAGACCATCTGACCTTCAGCGGGGCAGCCTGGGCTGAGCGGTCAAGGCATAACTAAAGGCTTAGCCTGGAATGAGAATGGGGTGATAGTTTTTGAGGTTCAAGTGTAAGATTACCCAGGTATCCCAGCACCCTGCAAAATGTTTGTGTCACATTGGTGGTAATGTTCCTAGGATTACCCAAGAGCAGGGTCTTGGCTCTGGAACCACAAGCACCCAAGACAATAAGCAGCAAGTCAGAAAATATTTCTTAAGTACCCAGTGTGTGCCAGACCCTGTGCTGAATGCTGGAGATACAAAGAAAGGCAAAAGACTATCCCTGTCCTTGGAAAAATCAGTCTAGTAATGGAGGAGATGACGTGAAAGCAACTGTGTACAAGCAAGCTGTGTGCAGGAGAAATGGGAAATAATCAGCAGAGTGGAAAGCACCAGGATTAAGAGAATAAGAGTGAGAAAGGCTTCCTGTGGAAGCTTCCTGGTACTTATTGAGCATTGCCCTTGAGTCTATGTTGACCCTGCCATGGGGTTGAATTTCTAGCATAAAAAGAAGTGAACCTAGAAATTTTCTCTC
>CM053601.1:151443142-151462411 GCA_028646575.1 Pseudocheirus occidentalis | reverse complement strand
CCTCTCTCTTTCTCTCCTCTTCTCCCCCCCTCCACATTTCAAAAAGATATAAATTTAGAAGGAGACGTCAGCCAATTATTTTTAAGCCATGTGACAACTTCTAAAGTTCTAAAGTCAGGTCTAAAGTAGCAGGCACAGCAGCATCCTCCAAATGGGAGGTCAATGAAGTCACAGGGAGCAAGGCGAATCCCAGAACCCTTTGGGCTTTCTGCTCCCAGCTAGGGAAGGCTGGGGGTGGCAGACAGATGTGTCTGCTTGTAAGAAGTCAGCTCATTTTTACAAATGTAAAGGTAAGAAATGTAAGATGTGAAAAAGAATAGAAGGGAAAGATCTAAGAAAGCCCATTCAAAAGAGTGAGAGCAAAAATGACGCCTATTCCCCTATTGTGAGATGCTCTGATAGAAGACATTGTCTTCTGGGAAGCTGTCCTCTCTCGTCTAGAGCTATATTAAACCAAACTATAATTACCATCGGTTTTTAACAATATCTCTTTGTAACACTCAAAATATGTGGCATGAAGGGATGCTGTTCCACAGATGGGAAGCTATATTAACAAGCAGAGGAAGAGGTGGAAGAAAAGGAAATTGAAAACAGAAGAGGGGTCTCGAGCAAAGGACATGAAAGTCTTTGCTGACTGTACCTGCAACTCTCCTCCCTCCTCAATTCAAGGTTATTATGAAAGGGGAAACTTTTCAAGGACAAACTCTGATGGAGGAATGAAAAGATGCCGCCAGCTTTGGGTGGATGCTGACAGCTTCATTTCCTCCCTGGTCAGTTGAATCAGATCAAGGATATGGGTGAATAACTCAACGTTCACCCCCCCCCCCCCTTCCCAATTCAATGACACTATCATTGAGCGCCCTGGGTTGCTACAAGTGTCTAGGCACTGGGGCTTCAGAGACAAGAATGAACCACTTACCTTCAAGGAGCCTGCTAAATGTTATGGGATGGAATGTGTGTGTGTGTGTGTGTGTGTGTGTGTGTGTGTGTGTGTGTGTGGTGGGGTGGTTATGACCTATAATACTGATAAATAAATACAAAGGAATTTGAAGAGGGATGGAATTCTGACAACTTAGTGAAAAGGGAATGAGGAAGAGCCTAGTATAAGAGGTGGTATCTAAGTAGAGCTTTGAAGGAAGCTAGGATTCTTCAGTGACACAAGTGAGAGGGGAGAGCATTTCAGGTATGGGAGATCCCACCATGCAAAGGCAGAGATGGTAAGAGATAGGATGCTAGGTACTCAGGACTATTATCAGGCCAGCTTGACTGGAATGAAGTTGAGTGAAGTTAACAATATGAACTGATGGAGATGGGAGTGGATGGTTAAAAAGACAAGTTGAAGAGCTTCTTGTAACCTGTGTTGTAACCTGAAAGAACAGGAAGCCAATGGAGATTTTTGAATGTCCTTATGTGGGTGATGAATGCTACTGCTGCTGATGGACTTGGTCAGAACTGTGTTTTAGGGAAATCAATTTGCCAACTTCATGGCAGAGAGTGAATTGGAGAAGGAAGAACCTGGAAGCAGGGAGACTAGTCACAGGCCTATTGCAGTAGTCCAAAAAGGGGATGACGAGAATCTGAACTAGAGGAGATGTTGTATAAGTGTAGAGAGGGGGAGTGATGAGAGAGATTTTGTGGAAGTAGAATTGACAGAATTTGGCAATTGATGAAATGTGGGGAGTGGGGATGTGAAAGAGGGAAGAATAAAGGCTATGAATTTGGTTGACTGGAGGGATGATTGCACCTCAACAGAAAAAGAGAAGTTTGGAGGAGAAATGAATCTGTGGGGATATAGAATGGATCTTGAGATGCCTATAGGACATCCAGGTGGATGGATGTTCAGTGGACAGTTGGTACTGTGGTAAGGGAGAAATCAAGCCTACACATGTAGATTTGTGAATTGTCTGCATGGAGATGACATTTCAATCCATGGGAACTGGTGGGATCCCCAAAGGAGGTAGTATAAAGCAGGGATTCTTAACCTGAACCAGGGATGCCTTGGGCAGCCTGGTGAAGTCTATGAGCTGCCTCTCAAAATAATGCTTTTTAATGTATAGAATACATAAAATTAACAAGGCAATCAATGATTTTGGAATAAAATTTTACAATATTAAAAAAAACAGTTCATGAACTCCAAGTTAAGAATCCCTAGTCAAGTCAATGAGCATTTATTCAGTACTTACTATGTGCTAGGCATATGCCAAACATTGGGGAAATGAAGGCAAAAAATAGTCTCTGTTCTCAAGAAACTCATAGTCCATTCTGGGAGACAATATACAGCAACGTATAAAAGAAGAGAAGAGGGCTTTAGTCCACATAGCTAAGAACTACACTGTTAGTGATGGAAGAGGAGGGATGCTACTTCTCCATTGCTGGATGCCTCAGCAATGGAGACTGACCAGAAGAGTAGATGGAGAACCCAGAGAATGTAGTGCCATGGAAACTAGAGGAGGAGGACTGGAAGACAAATACACACACATTTCAGAGCAAAATAAAAGATCTCCTATTTTCCATCCATATATCCAACCAAACACTTACTGCTATATTGTTTCTCCAGTTGTTGTGACAGAGACAAAGAGAGAGATAGAGAGAAGAGAGAGGAGGAGAGGAAATAAGAAGAGGGAGGTGGAAGAAAGATAGAGGGAAGAAGGGAGTGAAGGGGAGGAGAAAGAGGAGAGAGAGAAGAAGACAGGGAGAAGAGGAAAGAAGATGGGGGATGGGGAAGAAAAGAGGGAGGGAAGAAGGGAGTGAAGGGGGAGGAGAAAGAGGAGAGCAAAGAAACAGATGGAGAATGAGCGAGAGAAAGAAAAGTTGGTCACTGTAATACTAACTTCCAAAGGAAATCACAGAAATCAGGGTGACTCTGAAGACATTGAATAAAGGACGCAATTATTTAAAAGAAAGCTTTCTTTAGTTTTTTTCTGCAAAGGTTTCTGGGGCTGGTGCAGTCTATCTCTGCCATCCCTGTCTGAATGCCTTATTGGCAACCCAGATCCAATATGGCCCCCGTCATGCTCTTTGCTTTCCCCGCTTTGCCCAGTGACTGAGCTGCCTATGACCAAAACTTGTTAGCCTGTTAACCTTTATCTCCCTTCCTTACACTGTTGCAGAACAGTAGTATCTTAAATTCCTAAGGAGCTCATTCAGTCTGGCATAAATGCTGTGTATACACACACACACACACACACACACACACACACACACACATATGATTTCAGTGGGTTCTCTCCAAAACCTTTTAAGGTAGCTACTATGAGCGTTAATAAGAATAGCTACCATTTACATAGCCTTTTGTGGTTTGCAAAGCATTTAATGTGTATGATTTTGCTTGATCCTCTCTTTACCTCTTGAGGTAGGTACTATTATTATCATTCCCATTTTACAGAATTAGAAAACTGAGGCTAAGCAACCTTAAGTGTCTTTCCAGGTTCAAATAGCTAATGTTTCTGGGATTGGATTCAAATCCAAGTAGCAAATTTGATTATAGATTTAGCCATCTACCTTCTTGGCACCTTGTTATTCTTATTTTACAGGTGAAGTCAAGACTCATTGACCTTAAGTGACTGACCCATAGTTATTCAACTAGGGCTGAAGAATCATAGATTTAGATTTATATGATCAATAAAAGGGTGGGAAAACAGGTTGAATCCAATCATAGGGCTTGACTCCCATACAGCCACTCCTACCCCTGTGTCTGATGTGTAGACTCTTAAACTTCTTCCTTCTAGTCCCCCCTTCAGAATCAACTCCTTATTTGTAACTGCTATCCACAATACCTCTGGGAGCATCCTGCCACCCTGCCCTGGTATCCAGCTTACCAACCCTGCACTTGGGAGAAGATACTGGTGAGTATGAGTCCTGTTTCCCTCATTTTTGGGCAGGATTGAATAAGTCATACAGTATGAGTTGGTATGGATGGATTGTGTTGTGGATCCCATGTCATTTATTTAGCTTTCTGCCCATCTTCCAGACAACTTATGGTGGGGTCACCATTTTTCTAGTCATCTAGATTTTTCAAAACATCAATGTTATCTTCAGCCCTTCACTTTCCCTCATTCCCTACCCATTTATCCAGTCAATTACTCAATCTTGTCAGTTTTCAATCCATATTTCTCGATTTGTCTCTTTCTTTTAAAATGTTTGTCATTGATGTCTTTTGTCTTTATACATCATTATAGTTTTTCCTCAGTATCCACCCCCTTACAGAGGACCACTCCATATAACAAATAGTAAAGACCCCCCCGAAAGAGGAAAAATAATCAGCATAACAGATTAATCCATTGAAAAAGTCTGAAAATGTGTAGTATTTAATACCTGTGAACCTCCTACCTCCATGAACCTCCTACCTCCATGAAGTTATGAATTGGGGATGTCTTCTCATATTTTTTTCCTTTAAGTCATGTTGGATATTTATATTTTTGTTGCATTCAACTTTGATTTTTTGAGAGTATGATTGTTCTTTCCATTTACATTGTTGTAGGTAATGTGTATATCATGTTCTTGGCTCTGCTTCCTTCACCCTACATCAGTTCATATAGATCTTTCCAAGTTTCTCCATGTTCATCATATACATTACTTCTTACAGCACAGTAATATTCCATTCCATTTATGCACCACAATACGTTTAGCCATTCCCCTTCTGATGAACATCTGTCTAGTTTGCAATTCTTTGCTATCACAAAAAGTGCTGCCATAAGTATTTCAGTGTATATAGTGACTTTCTTATCAATAGCTTCCTTGGGGTATGAACCCAGGAATGAGATCTCTTAGTATGAACATTTTAGTCACTTTGTTTGATTAATTCTAAATTGCTTTCCAAAATGGTTGTACAAATTCACAGCTCCACCAACAATGCATTAGTGTGCTTATAATCTTACAACCCCTAAAACATTGACTATGTTAGCCAACTTTCAGAGTGTGAAGTGAAACCTTAAGATTGTTTTGATTTGTATTTATCTTATTATTAGTGATTTGGAACATTCTTTCATGTGTTTTCTATTACTTTTAACTCTTCTTGTGAGAAATGTTTCTTCATATCCTTTGATCACTTAACTATGAGAGAAAAGTTATTAGTCACACACATAATTTTAAATTGTTTATATATCTTGGATACTAAACATTTATTGGAGAAATTTGATACAAATATTTTTTCCAATTTAACAACTTTCCTTTTTATTCTAGGTGCATTAATTTTTTCTGTGCTTTCCAGTTTTATATAATCAAATTTGTTGAGGTTATTATTATTATTATTTATTATTATGTATTGTATTATAATATCATCTTTGAGGTTATATATTATTAAAGTTGTCATTTATAATTGCCTCTGTTCCTTATTTAGTTAAAATGCATCTCTTACCCATAATTGTGAGAGATTATGTTACTTGTATTTTCTAATTTCTTACAGAATGAGCTTTAATATTAAGTTCATGTATCCATTCAGTGATTTTTCTAAAGCACAGGACTCCTCTAATCATAACACTTACCGTATAGGGTCTGTCATGAGTTAAAATCAGGTAACATCTATAAAACACTTAGTAAACTTTAGTGCAATAAAATATTAGCTATTATTATGATTATTTTCCCTTTTGTTTCTTCATATTTAGTTTAGGCAGAAATTTAACCAATAACCACAAAATTGCCTTTGGAGGATTATTAAAAATATTAAGATTAATAAATTTAATCTTTCAAACTTATAAAAATAAGACACATTGCAATATTATGCATATTTTTCCTATATACTCTCTGAATACTATATGCAGATTTTTAAAATAAGTTTCCTCTCTGAGGCTGAGGCAAGTAAGGGGAGGAAAAAAAATGCTACCAACACCAGAGTAGAGAGTGGAAGAAAAAGGCTTTGAATGGAGAATTCATGGCAATGAAGACATTGGAGAAAGGTAAGACAGGTGCTTTGTCTTTCTTTGATCACAAGGGGAAGCTTTCCTGTTGACTCTATCCTTTGGCCCGTTTGGGAACTTGGCCTCATGGGTTAGAGATATCACTTATCAGAGGTGCCAGAGCAGGGACAAAAGTCATCTTTAAGTTCCAGTATGTTCATAGGAGCACGATTCTCCATAATGAACTAGTTTATTCAAATACCACCACATCAGTCATGCCCTAGAAATTAGGCTTAGAGGTGCGGCAAGAAGAATGTCATCTCCCAAAATCTTTCCACTGAGGTTATTGAATTAGTCAAATTGTTTCCTTTGAGTTGCCATCAACTCTCTGTAAGCCCTTATTTTTGTGTGGGAGAATCTTTGCCCACTCCAAGAAGCACAGGTAAGCCATGAAGACTGTGTTGGATTCTCATAGTGGAAGGTGCTGCTGTCCCATAGCTGGTGCCTTTGGATGGTGACTGCTGTCAGCCTAAACTTGGAGCCTGGACTTTATAAATGCCCCTCCCTCACACCACCCTTCTCCCTCAGTTCTCACCACACATTTACCAGGGAGCTGTCTTTTAAATAGCCAGTGGTCATTTTCACTTCCTCCAAAAACTTCTGCAGGGCATGTATCTCCCTGTCTATTTCATAGCATCGGATCTTGGCTACCTTCTCGTATACTCGGATCTGGTTGGCCACCTTCGATTCCTCAGCCTGGTTCACCACCCGGGCCAGCCTCAAGGATGGTGTGTCATCAATTCTGGTGACAAGGAGTGGCTTGACTCTTACATGGCTCATACTTGCCTGTACCTTCAAAAACCCTCACTTGGGAACAAGTCACAGACAACAGGCTGCTTAACCCTCTAGGTTTTGGGACTCTCTGGCTGTGGGAACTGGTGACCTCAGAACTCTTTGCTATCAGGGCCAGAGTATCGATGAGCTGTTTCTGGCAGACTTGAGTGCTCACATAACTCCCTTGCTGAGCAAGCCTGGAAAACAACCACTTGGATTTTTCATTTAGAAAGTAATTAAGGAAGAACTGGAGCGTTTCTCTCAATGTCCAATGAGCAAGTCTCAGAGAAATCAGAGGTCCCTTGTCCCAAGCTCAGTCTCCTCTTGTGGGGATTCAGGCAAAGGTTGGCCAAGTCAGCTGTTGTGGTGGTGAAGACTAAAAGTCAAGGGACTTTTCTTCCTTAACTGTTTAGTGCTGGAAAGTAGGAGACCTGGTCTGAAAGGTCCCAATCTTGTTTGCTCTCCCAATGTCCTATTGGAGAAGGCTCAGAATATCTCTGTAATCCTAGGACTTTCTCAACCCACACCAAAACACACCCTTAGAAATAGTCCTGAGTGGAGAGAATCCTTCCTTAACCCTGTGCCTCCTAGAGCCTGGTGGCTTGAGGCTTAGAATCCTGGAACTATGGAATCCCATGGTCATGGAAGCAGAGAATCACAGAACCTTACAGCCCTTAGAGACCACCAATACAGCTCTGTTTCCCAAGTGGTGGGCAGCAAGGTGGTGCAGGGGATAGAGTGCTGGGCTTGGAGGCAGGAAGACTCATCTTCCCAAGTTCAAATCCTGCCATAGACACTTCTTGGCTCTGTAACCCTGGGAAGGTCACTTAACCCTGGGATGTAGGTGCTATTATGTTCATTTTACAGATTAGAGAACTGAGGTAAACAGAGGTGAAGAGACTTGCCCAGAAAGTGCTTGAGGCACCTTCCCCCCTCCAAATCCAGCTCTATCCCAAAAGTCCTGCATTGTACATGAGATGGGAAACTTGAATCAGTTACTGGATCACTAGGTCTCAGTCCCTAAGTGGTTCTCCCATGAGCGTCTCACAGTAAGAAAGGTGACTAGACTTCCTTTTTCCTGGTCTATTCAGTCTTCTTACACAGTTAGAGCTCATTGAAGGAAGATCCTCAGATCTTCTCCCAGCATTCCATCTCTGGCATGGGGGAGTACTTTTGACTGTGTTGAGTTGTTGAAAGGTACTCGGGCCCATTCACATCATGCCCAGAGTTCAGTACTTGTCCCTTTTGGGCCTCTTCCTACCTATGAGAGAGGAATTTAGAACAAGATTTCTCAGCTTCATATTTCAGACCACTTGTATTTCAGAGCATCTGTGAAAACCCTGGATTTTCATTATCCTCTAACTGAAATGAAGCATTTTCTTTGATTCTTCAAATACTTCAGTCTGAGAAGGGATTGATAGGCTTCATCAGTTTGCTAGTGGGGTGTGATTTTCAAAAAAGCTTAAGAATCCCAATTTAGAAAGAGACTAGGTTTTAGGACCATAAACTCTGATATGACTATTTAAGCTGGAAAAGTGAGGCGTTAGGAGTAACTTGGTTGATGTCTTTAAAAATTGCCCTTCAAATAGTAAAAGATTTGGCTCCTGAGTGCACACTGAAGAAATGGGTGGACTGATGAACGGGAGATTTTAGCTCATAATAAAGAAATGTTCCCAGCAATTCGAGCTGCAAAGAAAATAAACAGATTGCCTTAAGAGGCAGCAAGCTCCCCATCACCGTTGGTATTCAAAGATCTGTTAAATAATTGTTAGGGACACTATAGAGGAGATTCCTAGTTAGGTATGGGTCCAATTCATTATGGCCCCAGCATGGGGTGGGAGTGGGGGGAAGACTTGGAATATTGAGTCTCAACTTTTTAATAATGAGAAGGGGTTATAATGGAGGAAGATTTGTTTAAGCAGCCCAAGCTGGCAGTGAGGTAGCTTCTTTAGCTTAGTCCCACCCAAGAAGCTGGGCTGACATCTACTGGCCTTTTTGAATTATGTACTTCCTGGCTTTAAGTTAGGAACAGCAATTCCTGGGCAGTATCTGCAGACTCATTTCCTAGATGCTTAGGGATTATCCACTCCAACTTTCTTATTTTACAGAAAGGAAAATTGAGGTCCAAAACTGTCTTTCCTCTCTACTTCTGTTTGTTTTCTTTACTTTTCTTTCTTTGTTTTTTTTTAAATTTGTTTTTAAAATTTTGAGTTGCAGATTTTTTCCCCTTTCTTCTCTCTCCACCTGCCCCACCTGGGAAAATAAGTAATTCAATATAGGTTGTACACATCTAGTTACCCAAATCATTTCCATAATTGTTATATTGTGAAAGACTAACTGTATTTCGTTCCATCCTATCCTGCCCTCCACTTATTCTATTTTCTCATCTGACCCTGTCCTTTTCCAAAACGGTTTGCTTCTAATGACCCTCTCCCCCAGTCTGCCCTCCATTCTATCGTCCCCCCTCTTATCCCCTACCCTCCTATTTTCCTGTGGGGTAAGATACCCAATTGAATGTGTACGTTATTCCCTCCTTAAGCCAAATTCAATGAGAGGAAGGTTGTTTCATTCCCTTTTACCATCCTGCTCTTCCCCTCCATTTTAACAGTTTTCTCTTGCCTCTTTTATATGAGATAATTTACCCTAATCTATCTCTCCCTTTCTCCTTCTCCCAACAAATTCCTTTCTCAACTCTTAATTTTATTTTTTAGATATCATCCCTTCATATTCAACTCATCCTGTGCCCTCTGTCTATGTATACATAAACATACATATGCCCACACTCACATATATATTTATATACACATACACCCTCCTATACATACATACATATATATGCATATATGTATGTATACATATATACATTTATATTCCCTTCAACTATCCTCATACTGAGAAAAGTCTTATGAGTTACAATGAATGTTTTTCTATGTAGGAATGTAAATAGTTCAACTTTAATAAGTTTCTTATGATTTTTTTTCCCGTTTACCTTCTCATGCTTCTGTTGCTTCCTGTATTTGAAGGTCAAATTTTCTGTTCAGCTCTGGTTTTTTCATTAAGAATTCTTGAAAACCCTCTATTTCATTGAATGACCATATTTTCTTTCCCCTGAAGCATTATACTCAGTTTTGCTGGGAAGGTGATTCTTGATTTTAGTCCTAGCTCCTTTGACCCTGAGAATATCATATTCCAAGACCTTTGTTCTCTTAATGTAGAAGCTGCTAGGTCTTGTGTTATCCTTGTTGTGTTTCCACAATGCTCAAATTGTTTCTTTCTGAATGTTTGCAGTATTTTCTCCTTGACCTGGGAACTCTGGAATTTGCCTCTGATGTTTCTAAGAGTTTTCTTTTGGGGATCTTTTTCAAGAAGCAATTGTTGAATTCTTTCCATTTCTATTTTTCCCCTTGGTTCTAGAATATCAGAGAAGTTTTTCTTGATAATTTCTTGAAAGATGGTGTCTAGGCTCTTTTTTGATCATGGCTTTCAGGTAGTCCAATAATGAGATAAGTCACATTGCCTTCTATTTTTTCATTTGTTTAGATCTGTTTTATAGTATCTTGATTTCTCATAAAAGTTATTGGCTTCCAATTGCTGCAGTATAATTTTGAAAGAGTTATTGTCTTCAGTGAATTTTTGAAATTCCTTTTCCATTGGGCAAATTTGACTTTTTAAGGCATTTTTCACCTCAAGAGGCTTTTTGGGCCTCTTTTGCCATTTTAGTTAGTCTATTTTTTAAGATGTTATTTTCTTCAGTGTATTTTTGGGTCTCCTTTAGCAGGCTGTTGACTCACTTTTCATGATTTTCCTACATCATTCTCATTTCTCTTCCCAATTTTTCCTCCACTTCTCTTACTTGATTTTCAAAATCCTTCTTGAGCTCTTCCATGGCCTATAGCAGTTCATATTTTTCTTGGAGGCTTTTGATGCAGGAGTTCTGACTTTGCTGTCTTCCTCCCACTCCATGCCTTGATCCTTTATATCCCTTCCAAAAAGGATTATATGGTCTATTTTGGTTCCTCAGCTTGCTCATATTGCCAGCCATTTACTTGACCCTTGAGCTCTTTGCCACAGTAGAACTCTGCTTCCAGAATGGAGATAGCTTTGTGCCAAATCACTGGGGTTTTTGCAGCTGCTAGAGCTATTAGGAGGGTGCTGTCTCAGAGCCCCCACAAGCTCTGGCTCACTGGTCACACACCCCAAGACCAGCACCCGAGACTGTGATCCAGATCCATGCAGGTTAAAGTAAGAGCAATTACCCTCTGAATTGTTGCTTGGTTCCCCTACAGTCTGCAGGCTGGGAATTTCTGAGGCAGCCACATGGCTCAGCCACCACTCCTCTGCCCACTTCTCACCCCAGGGGCAGCTACCAGACAGTGCTCTTCCTTCCACCCCTGTTCAGAGTTCCACAGTGACCTTTTACTTTGTCTTTGGTGTTTATGAATTGAGAAGCCTCGAAACTGCCACAACTGTTGGTGATTCACTCTCCTGAAGCCTGCTCTGCTGCTAGTTGGGGCTGCCCTGGGGCTGGAACTACATGGCTCCTGCAGGACTGTGCTCAGCTCTCAGCACTGCTGTGATAGACCTTTCTTGTTGACTTCCTGGCTGTCTTCAGCAGGAGATTTGTTTCTCTCTGTCACTTTGTGGGTTCTGTAGCTTTAGAATTTGTTTAGAGTATTTTTTAAATAGATATTGGAATTGTTTGGAGCTGGAGCCCAAGCCAAGTTTGTGCTTCTATCCTGCCATCTTGGCTCTACCCCCCACTTTTCTTTTTTTAGTATATTAAAAAGCAGCAGGATGAATCAATAGTGTTTCATCAGCAAAACTCAACCAACCAACCAGGCAAAAAGATCGAAAAACAAACCCAAAGAAGAGCAAAAAACAATGCAATCTCATGCTTCATTAAGAGAGGTCTAGTGACTGGAATGAGGGTGGTGATGACCATGTTATGCACTGTCTTGGTGAGACCACATCTTGAGTATTACATTTAGTTCTGACTACACATTTCAGGAATGATACGATACAGAGAAGTTCATTAAACACCTACTATGTCCTAAGGACTATGCTAAATGTTGGGGAAACAAATAAGAAAAAGAAAAAAACATTCTTGCTCTCAAGAAGTTTATGATCTAATGGGGGAAGACAAAACACAAGAGGAAAATGAAAAGGTATGTGTGTGTATGTGTGTGTGTAAGTTCTGGAGGGTTCCTGGCATGGGGACATGATGAAGATGACGGTGGAGTTGAAACCAAACAGAGTAACTGGTGTTAAGTAAAAAAAAATGAGTCTAGTATGTGTCTAGACAACATGGTGAAGGATCTGGAGATCACTCCAGGTTTTATGAGGATCATTTAAACCAAATGGGGATGTTTGTTCTGGAGAAGAGAAGACTTGGGATCCATATTCTTCTGAACCCAATAGATCCTTTATCTGTTTTGTTTAAGGGAAATCTGTGGCTAAATTTGAGATACCAAAGAGAGTAGGGAGAAGGAGAAAGGGCACCATCCAAGCCTAGTATCATCTTCCTACACTGGGACAGCAGCAGCCACCTCCATACTGGGGTATTTCACTGATCTCCAACACTGGTGGCTACCATTACCACCTCCAAAGTTAGATGGAGAAGGGCAGTCAAGGGACTAGGACTGTTGCTAGGAACTGACAGGTTTATTAATTTTAGAGCATGAGAGGAAGAAGGAGTCCACAGTGGTTCTTGAAGAGACCATTCTGAGTAGTTGGCATTCTATTTTGTTGAACTTTGGGATGCTTGGGTCCAGCTTCACTCATTCCTGGACAGTCCCAGAAGAGAAGTCTGATTGGTTTTGTATCTCTAAGGTTATAGGCAGGGATTGGTCAAGCATCTAGAAAAATAGAATTATTCAGTGTAGAAATTTCTAGGCATAGAAGATTCTAGATATGGGAATTCTAGCAAAGAGAAAAAGTAGAAGGTGATGCTAGGCAGGAGGAGAATGTGTGACTGGAGTATATCTTGTTAAATGGAGAAAGTGCAGACTTTCTGGTTTTTCTAGATTACAATTCCCAAATAGGAGGGATAGTTCCATAAACCTTGCTTGAACTGAATTTCTTTGGGAGGTTTCACCCACTGGGGAAATGGTGACTAAATGAAATGGTGCATGTATTTTTGTGTTTTTTGAGAGGGGGGAGGTGGAGGAGGAAGGAAATGGAAAATAATTCTGTCAACTGCTTTAAAATATTCTTTATAAATTTTTTGAACTAAAAACAAACATGAACTTTCCATATTTAAATATGAGAAATAATACAGTATGTAATGTCATGGATTTATTATGTACAGCTTTAAAAATATAAATTAAATTTAACATGATAGTACTAACTCCCCTTGCTTTTCTGTGTCCCATTCTGGTTTTCCCTTTGCTTTATTCTCTGTATTTTAAAATGTTTTATTGATACCCTTTTTCTTTTCTTTTTTTAGCTTCACTATCACCAACACACTCATTTTCTCTAATTCTTTCCTCCCCCAAATAAAATCTGTTTCCAAATCACTGTCTCAAGTCTTTATCCATTCCATTCACTCAATTAGAAAATGCATACTAAAAATCCTTCTTTAACCAAGAAGCACAGTTAAATAAGACAATTTCACAGTGTCTGTCCATGACTTAAAATGTGTCTCATTTTGCATCTCTACACACCACAGTCTGGTGAATCCCATGGAGCCCTTTTCAGAATAATACTTTTAAATACTTAAGATAAACTGCATAGTATTACAAAGGAAACCAGTGAAATAGAGGTATCAATATAGTAAACATAGTTATTCATAGTCATTGTTTCTTACAGTACACTAATATTTCATTACTTTTATGTACCTCAGTTTGATTAGTCATTCCTCAATGTATAGACATCTACTTGGTCTCCATGTCTTTGCTATTACAAAAAAATGCTGCTATAAATATTTTGGTGTATGTGAGGAAGTCCCTCTTATCACACATTGCATTTCTTGATTATTATTCAACCTGATGTGAATTTCAAGTTTTTGTGGGAATGGGTGTGTGGCCTCAGGGGTATCTTCTTCCAAGCAGTTATTTTGGCTGAAAATCAAACCATTATTATTACAACAAACACCCTCAACCTGAAGTATCAGGGGTTCTGGTTTTGGATATCACCCATGTTACTTTTCATTATTTTTTTCCAATTAAAAATCATTTATTTTCTCTTGTTACCAACCTCTTTGAGAAAAAAAATCTTTGTAATAAATATTCATAGTGAAGCAAAATAAATTTACACAATGGCCATATACACAAATATATATGATGTTCTGCATATTGAATTTTCTGCATATTGCCGCTTTATCAGGAGATGGGTAGCAGGTGTTATCATGGGTCCTCTGGAATTGGGATTGACCATTGCATTGTTCAGAGTTGAATGCCTTTTGACGTTTTTAGGTTTTACAATGTTGTTATAGTATAAATTGTGCTTTAGTTTTGCTCATTTCACTCTACATCAGTTCATATACATCTTCCCAGGTTTCTCTGAAACTGTTACCTTCACCATTTCTTATAGCACTATACATTCCCATGCCATCATTTGCACAGCCTTTCCCTAACTGATGGACACTCCCTGAATTTCCATTTCTTTGTCACTATAAAAAGAGCTTCCGGGAATATTTTTGAATATATGGATCATTTTTGTCTTTCTTTGATCTCTTTGGAGTGCAGGCCTAGGAGAAGTATTGTTGAGTGTGCATGGTTTAGTTACTTCTTGATCATAGTTCTAAATTGCCTTCCAGAATGGTTTTACCAGTTGACAACTGTAGCCATATTGCATTAAAGAATCTATTTTCCCACAGGACTGCTAACATTAGTCATTTACCTTTTTTTTTTTGGAGGGTGAAGGGCAATTGGAGTTAAGTGATTTGCCCAAGATCACATGGCTAGTAAGTGTCAAGTGTCTGAGGCTGAATTTGAACTCAGGTTCTCCTGACTCCAGGGCCAGTGCTCTATTCACTTTGCCAGCTAGCTGCCCCAGTTATTTACCTTTTTACAAAAACAATTTGTCAGTTTGATGGATGTGTGGTAGAACTTCAAAGTTGTCTTATTTTTCATTTCTCTAATTATTAGTGATTTGGAACATTTTTAATCAGTGTAGCTACCTCCTAAAGTATATGAAGGACAGAAAAACATACGAAGACAAAAATGGAAATAGGGGACTTGGTTATTGTGATCCCAAGGTAATAAAAGAGCCAGTGGAGCTCAGCAAGCCAGGGATTCCATGGGCAGACCTACATGTTAGAACACTCACCTGCATTTTCTAATTGAGTGAATGGAATGGATAAAGACTTGAGACAGTGATTTGGAAACAGAACTAGGAGAGAGCAATGTTAGTAAGTATAAAGGAAGGAAGAGGAAGGGAGAGTGGGGAAGAGGAAGGATGCTGCTTGCTCACCAGTTTCAAATGCTAGAGAGAGGTTAAGGAGAATGAATATGGGAAAACAATCATTGGATTCAGTAATTAAGAGATCATGGTTTCATTAGAGTGGTGGAGGGTAGACTATAAGGGTCTGGAGAATAAGTGGGTTGCGAGGAAATGGAGGCACTGAATGTAGATTCTAGAAGTTTAGCTGTGAATGGGAAGAGAGACATAGATTTTTTTCTTTCTTTTCTTTTTTTAATAAAACTCATTGGGTGTTCAGTAGATAGGGAAAGATTGAAGATGAGAGAAGTGGAAAGATAGATGGAGGAAGATCCAGAAAAAGACAGAGAAGTTGGGATTAAGGGAATGGGTGGAGGAGTCAGCCTTGGCCAGGAGAAGGACCGCTCTATCCTCTGAGAATGAAATAATGAGAGGAGGATGGGTGGAGAGGTAGGCAGGTTTTGCCTTTTCTTTCCCTTATAGAATCCCCAATAACCTGTAGGCTTGGCAGCTCATTTTTGACTTGGCTCCTTGGATGTCCTTAGACTAAGAGGTAACAGACCTTTGACCAGGTTCCATACTTGGGGCTGAATTGTAGTCTCAGGGCCAGGGGATAATCAATTCCGAGCTGGGGCCTGGATCTTCTGACTCAGTGTCCTTGAACCTCTGCCATGCATGTTCTCAGCATGGCAACTGCCATGAAGCAAGGACTGTGTCTTCTTCTGCTGTTGGCTTCCTCATGATGATGCCAAGCACAGGGTTGGGCTGGGTGCATGGTGGATACTTAATAAGTACCTATTAGGAAATGAAGCTGTACTGAAATCTTTTCTAGGGAACAGCCAAGCCTGGTGTAGTAGAAAGGGGGCTAGACTTATACTAAAAATACGTGGTTCTAGTATAGGCTCTGCTCCTTATTGGCTGTAGGGCCTTGGGCAAGTCACAGTATCAAAAAAAATTAAAAATAGAAAGCATATCAGCAGAACCCTGACTAAGAATATTCTTCTCTCAGTGCAGGGAAGGGCAAAAGTACAGAGTTCCATCTGGCTGAAGGTACAACTGAGCCAGGCAAGGGGAATGAAATCCTACCCTTGTCTGAGTTGGGGTTGAGGGGACAAGCAGGCCCTGTGAGAGGGCTGCCATGGAAATGGGACCATAAGGGGGAGGTGGGGCTGGGAGCAGTTGTGGAGTACAGTGGTTTAAGAATGATGGGTATTCTGGGGAGAAAGTACACTTTCCTGGGGAAGAAGATTGTCCCATAATTTCTCTTACCACGTCAGTGTTCTGGGGCAATGACCTCTTAACCAATGGCTAGTTACTGCTTTGGAATTTAGAAATCATACGATCCAAACTTTTTCTTTTTATAAATATGGAAAATGAAGACCAGAAACAAAAAAGAGTCCATGTGTCTGAGGTCACAAGGGCAGCAAGTAGTTCAGGCTAAATTCAAGATCTCCTGACTCTTTCCTCTCCAGCAAACCCATTCTTCTGTCAGGGGACCTGGGCTAGATAATCTGGAGGACCTCTTCAGGATCTAGAGCTGTGCTCCTCTGACCTCTGCTCCAGGTCTATGGTGAGGCAGGTGCTTTATAAACCATAAAGTAAGACAGAAATTCAAGTTATCATCATCTCTAGCCCAACTCAGAATGTTGATTGTTGCTGCATTATCCATGGTCTTACTCTTCCTTGCTCTACCTTTCTTGGTAGTTTGGGGCTGGGACCTGCCTGGGGAGACCTGAGACCTCGTTTCCCAAGGAAAGCTGTCTTTTCTTGCAAGGAGGCTGTGCAGACTGTGGGACATCATGCGAGACAGATTGCAGATGCTCTGGGCCTCGTCCTGCTAGCAATCAGAAAGCCGTGGCTGTCCATCAGCATTAGAGTGGGGAGCTGTGACATGACAGTTACCGGACTTGTGTTAATACGTTTTAATCTTGCAAACTAATTTTGTTTCCCCCACTTGGCCAGCCCCACATTGTGTTTAGTGGGAGCCAGCCCTGGCAGAGTCCTCTCCAGCTGTCAATCAGAGTTAGCCTGTCACCATGGAGACACTGGCTTCCATCCATCTGTGGCCACTCGTCTTTCTTGTATGTTCCATAGGATGTGGGGACCTTTAAAGAGGCATATGTTGGACGGTTTATGTGGGGACTGACATGTTTGCTGTCTCTTAATGGGTTTTAGGATGACTTTTCTGGAAAACAAAACAAAACAGCATTGAGGAATAACAATTCCTGTCACTAATAACAGGAGACAGACGACTTTGAGCCGTTTGTCACTTATGAGCCAAGGAAACATTTTAGAAATGTAGAATCATGGAGTCTTAGAGCTGGTAGGGACTTTGGATAAAGCATCTCATATGAGAAGTCCAGAGATCTGGATTCTAGTCCTTACTTTGCTATAAACTCAATGTATGACCTTGGGCAGGTCCCATCCCCTCATGTGTAACACATGGGGAATTATAACGGGTGATATCTAAGGGCTTCTTCCAGCTCTAACATTCTGAAAGTGTATTTATAAATCAAATCCAACTCTTATATTTTACAGATATTTATAAATCAAATCCAATTCTTATATTTTACTGAGGCCCAGAGAGGTTTAATCTACCAATCAGTAAACATTTATTAAGCACCTTCTGCGTAACAGACACCATGCTAAGTGCTAGGGATGCAAAAAGGCAAAAGACAGTCTCTGCCTCGAAGGAGCTTACAGTCTCATGGGGGAGACAACATGTAAACAGGTATGTACAAAACAAGCTATAAATAGGATAAACAGGAAATAATGAACAGGGAGGGAGAAGCACTGGGATTAAGAGGGGTTGGAGAAGTCTTCCTGGAGGAGGTGAAATTTTAGTTGGGATTTAAAGAAAGCCAGGAAGGTCATTAGTCCGAGTATAGGACAGAGAGTGTTGCAGGCACTGGGGCAACTGGAGAAAATTCCTAGAGCCGAGAGAAGCGTCTTGGAAAGGTGGTGGTGGTGGTGGGGCAGATTATGAAGGGCTTTGAATGCCAAAAAAAAAGGGGATTTTGCATATGTTTCTAGAGGTTACAGGAAGCTACTGGAGTTTACTAAGTAAGGGGTGGTGGTGATACAATCAGACTCACACTTGAGGAAAATCATGTTAGTGGCTGAATGGAGGATTGATTCGGGGTGGGGAGAGACCTGAGGCAGTAGTAGGGTGGCAGTGATCAGATCATTAGACGATGATGGGGAGCTTAGAGCAGGGAGGCATCAGTATCAGAGGACAGAATCAGGCACATGGAGAAGATGCAGATGTGAAATTGACAGGCTTTGGCAACAACTTGGATATGGAGAGTTTTGTCCAAGGTCATACAGTAATTTCATGGCAGAGCTACCTTTATCAGGTCCCTGCTTCCTTAATTTAGGACTCATTCCAGCATTCTGTATCTGATTAAATTCAATTTAAAAGAAAAGGTATGCAGGAGAATATTGTACGCAGTTGCAGTAGTCACATTGTGTGATGACTAACTTTAATAGCCTTGGCTCTTCTCAGCAAAGCAAGGATTTAAGACAACTCCCAAAGGCTCATGATGGAAAATGTTGTCCACATCCAGAGAAAGAATTATGGAGTCTGGATGCAGATGGAAGCAGACTATTTGCTCTCTCTTTTTTATTTTGTTTTGTTTCTTCTTTCTCATGTTCATTCCATTGGTTCTAATTCTTTACAATATGACTAATGTGAAAACATGTTTAATAGGAATGTATATGTAGAGCCTATATCAGATTGCATGCCATCCTGGGGAAGGGGGAGGGAGAGAGAAGGGAGAAAATTCAAAACTTAAAAGCTTGAGGAACTGAATGTTGAAACTAAAAATTAATAAATATGTTTTTAAAAAAGTATGATAAACACCTACTATGACTATTATGGGAGGGGGGGAGATACAAAGCTTAACTAAGACACAGTCCTTCCCCTCATGGAGCTTACGCTATGCAAGGGAGATAAGACGTGTACACATGTAATAGATGTCTTTGGGATGACTACAGACTGGAATCTCTGTATCCTCCTGAATTCCAGGTTACTCTGGTTCAGATCTGCCTATATATTCTCCATAGGGAGTCTACTATAATAGGTTATTATGTATCATATACTTACATAAGTATATACATAAGGCCAACACAGATTAGAGTATTATAGAATATATATAAATATATATAATCTAGATATCTATAGAATATATACGTATATGTATATATACATATAGGGTTGTTT
>CM053601.1:151401031-151442642 GCA_028646575.1 Pseudocheirus occidentalis | reverse complement strand
CCTTTCTCTCTCCCTCCCTCCCTACTTATCTATCTATCTCTCTCTCTCTCTCTCTATCTATCTATCTATCTATCTATCTATCTATCAAAACAGTCACTGTAGTCACAGTTGGGCACCACAGGCAGCAAATATTAGGGGTGGAATTTGAACTCAGGGTCTCTGCCCTTTCTACGGTACCACAGTAGTGTCAATTCATGGTGCTTGCCACCACCTGTGTGACTTTGGGAAAGAGACAACCTCTTTGGCCTGCAGTCTTCTATTTTGTAAAATAAGGGAGTAGGTGGCCCCCTGAGGTCTGTTCTGTTCTATGTCTACAAATGATGACTTCAGGAGGCAAAGAAAGGAACGACCTGCAGAATAGGTAGGAGGTGTAATCTTCTCATGGACCACAAGAGGGAGAGGAAGGAACATTAATAGAATGGCGGCCAGCAATGAACCGCCCTTCAGATCCCAGAGGACCTTAGCGGGGCCTGCAGGCCGTTCTGTTTGGGGGTGGTCACCCTGCATGGGGATAGGGCCAAGCTGGCTTTTTGTCATGCCTCTTCTCTGCAGGGCTCACCAATGAACCTCTCTCAGCCTGTCCCATGGTGGGATGCCTGAACATTCTCAAAGGTTCCCATTCTAAATCTCCAGTTTATTTCCTGTATATTTTAGTTTCTGTAGGAGAAAATGCTAATACCCTCTGCAAATCAATTTGTTCATGTTTGGGATGGAGGAGACCCAAAGGGAACAGTGATTCCGGTAAACACAATCTGGCTTCATTTGTTCATTTTCCTGCTCTGGGGCTCCTTGTCAGTATTGGTTGGTACCTAGGAATCCCTTTCTCCCCTTGACCTTTCAGATCATTCCACTTTGCTCAGATCCGTCCCTGGGTGACCTCTACCCTACTTTCTCAAGTGATTCTTGGGCTGTTGATCTTTTTGGACTCTTTCTTCTCTCTCTTCCCACTACTCCTGGACAAGCTGAATTCCTGCCCATCCACCAGGGCCCAGCCTCCTCTAGGAAATATTCCCTGATTTCCCTAATCAGAATTGCTTTCTTTGTCAGACTCATGACACTTTAATTGTAACTCTCAGCTACGTTTATCACATGCTATTATAGAAAAGCAGACTGATGTAGTGGATAGAGAAGACCTGAATTACAATATGGGAGATCTGCGTTCAAGTTTTGCCTCTGATGCACACTGATTGCATGATGGTAGGCAAATCACTCAATCTTTTAGTTTCTCAGGCAGTTCTCTAAGATGTAAGAAAGTGCCTGGGGTGGGAAAGCCTGAGATCTATGAAAGGACAGTAAAGGGAAGGAAAGGGGGGAAAAGCGAATGAGATGGTGAGTAGCCCATCAAAGGAGCTCCCACACTTTGAACTTCACGTCATTATACATCTTGTTATTTCATGTACCTCATCTCCCCTCCTGGACCACACATTCCCTGATGCCAGGGACCTGGTCTTATTCATATTTGCATCTATCCCTTCCAAGATCCCGATTATTGGAATTTAATTTACTTAGGATTTATTGAATTAGTTTAATTGGATTGAATTGCTAGAAAAGTAACATCGTCTTGGGTGAGGCACTGAGAGGTATGGTGTACAGAAGAAAGGAGGAGAGAATATTGCTGACCTCTCCCTGGGGGGACATAGTTTGACCAAACCCCTAGATGTCTATGACTTACTCGTGAAGGCTGTGATCCTGGGGTTCTTGGGAAGGGTTAACAAGGTTTGGAGGCCTGAAGAAAACTTCTTCCTAAACTGTCATTAACCAGAGCTTTGCCAACAAAGGATTCTGAGCTATTGTTAGGCTCTGGGGCCACTCAGATCTCAGGTCCTCCTCAAGCTTCAGTGCCTCAGTCTTTCCTGGAATTGATTGCAATCACACAGGCTCCTTGTGACAGCAAAAAATAGGAAACAGTGAATGTTTATCAATTGGGGAATGGCTAAGCAAATTGTGGTGCATGAATATAATGGGATATTACTGTGCTATAAGATGTGTGATGAATACAGAGAAGTATGGGAAGATCAATATAAACTGATGCAGAATGAAGTCAGTTGAGCCAAGAAAACACTATATGCAGTGACTACAATGTAAATAAAAGAACAACACACCCCAAAATTCAAAGTAAATGTAGCAGCATTATAAAGATCACACAGGACTCAGATGAAGAGATATGAGGAAGACATCCCTAATCTACTACTTCACAGAGGTGGGAGGTCCAGAAGTGCTACACATTGCACACAGTTTCAGACTTTTTCAGCATATTAATCAGTTGGGTTGGCTTTCCCCCCCTCTAATCGCCCTTTCCCCTGCATTTGTCATAAAGGATGGCTCTCTGGAAGGAAGAGGAGGGATACATGGGATAATTATGGTGATATCAGAAATAGAAAATATCAGTAAGACTTACTTAAAAATAAAGAAGTCACATACGTAGACATGAGGGAAAAGATAGACCTGAAGTTGTGCAAACCTTCCCTTTGTGTCTTGCCAAATCTGTACTTAGCTTATTCTAAAAAATCATGAACTCTCTCATGCTATGGGACTGCTGTGATCATGTGTGCGTGTGCGTATGTGTGAAGAACATAGCGTGTAATGCCAAGTGTATAGCATACATAAGTCATAACCCACACCCTTCTAAATAGCTCTTGTGAAGATTCTTTCCTGGAAGGAAAAAAAATGAATGCCAACAAATGTCATCATTCCTTATAAAACACAAGCCAGAATTGCTTTCCAACTTGAGAAAATGTCTCCAAGGTAGAATGATTTCTACTGTGGTGTGGTGGAAAATTCATTGAACTCACAGAGTCCCAAGACTTGAGTTTGAATTCTGACCTTGCTAGGAGACTTTGGGCTACTATCCCTTCCCTGGGCCTTAATTTTCTTATCTGTAAAAAGAGAGGTTTTTACTAGGTCTTTTGCCCTCAAGGCCCCTTCCAGCTCTGGTAGTCTCTGAGTTTAATTAAAATGATTTTGAAAGAGAAAAATAGCATTGAACTAAGATTGATGACTGGGAAGAGCTATTCTACTTGGCTCTGTCTGTGCTCCTGGGGACCATGAATAATCTTCAAGGCAGGTTCTCCCTCATGCCTGGAATGCATTTCCTCTTTAACTCTGCCTCTTAGAACCCTAACTTCCTTCACAACTCCACTCAAAAGCCATCTCTTCTATGAGGCCTTTCTAGTCCCCTCAGCTGCTGATGTTCCTTTCCCCTCCCTCCTCCCAATGTTATCTCATATTTGTTTTGCAGATTTTTTTATGTGCTTATCATCTACCCCAGTAGAATGGATGCTGTTTGCAGGTAGTGATTTTTTTGTAACCTGGGGTATTTGTAACCTCAAGCACTTCGGAATGGGGATAGGACCAGGCTGAGCTTTAGGCATGCCCCTTCTCTGTAGGTTTCACCCATGAACCTCTCTCAGCCTGTCCCACAGTGGGAAGTCCAAATATTCTCGAAGTACCATGCTGATCTAAATCTCCAAACCTATTTTCTGTGCATTTCACTTTCTGTGGAAGGTAGTACATGGTAGTCAGTCGACAAACATTGCTGAAAGGCTTGCAACGTTCTGGGCACTGTCCTAAGTTCTGAGGATAGCAAGGAAGTTACAAACAACCCTTGCTCCAATGAACTTGCATAGGACAGACAATGCGTGAATGATAAGGCGTGTGGAAGACGTACACAAAACAGACGGGAGATAATTTGACAGCGGAAGACGCTTGCAACGGAGAGAAGGGAGAAAGGACTCTTGGAGAAGGATTTGAGCCGAATCCTTGAAGAATTCCAGGGAAATTAAGAGGCAGAGGTAATGGGGCCAATGCAAAGACATGGAGGTGGGAGATGGAGCGTCCTGTGTGAGGGACAGAAAGAAGCCAGTAGAGTCAGAGCTAAGAAGTAGAAAGTTTAAGCCGGAGGAGAATAAGGAGTAAGAAGATTAGAAAGGTGGGAAAGGGGCAGTTGATAATGGGCTTTAAAAACCAGAGAAGAGTTTTCATTTGATCCTGGTGGTAACAGAGAGCTACAAAGCAGCCTGCGTGCATGCGAGTGTGAGTGCGTGCATGCGTGCGTGCGTGTGTATGTGTGTGTTGGAAAGGATTGTCACAGATGAGGTTGATTTAGAGGTTGCTAGGTACAGATAGTAGCTGAATTCAGAGAAGGTTGAGGGAAATGAAGTTATGTGTGGAGAATGTTGGGTTTAGAGGAGGTTGGGTTATTAGAGGGCAGGGGAAGCTGTTTGAAGAGGAGGTTGCATGAAAAATAGGTTGTAGGAAAAGAGGTTAAGTAATTGGGCAGAAGATGAATATAGAGGAAGTTAGAGGAAAGGAAGCTGAGTGGAGAGGAAGTTGGACACAGATGATGGTGGGAGTTAGAGGCATTTTAAGAAATGGGAGCCTGGAAGCCTCCTTTTTTCTCCCCTTAGCCACCAACAAGCTTATAATATTTCTTCAGAAAAGAAACTAAAGCAGTATAATCAAACTCTGTTTACTAATGATATAAAAATAGCACAACTAATCAAATCAGGACAGAGCCATCAAAGGAATTCCCATCAATTTGCCCAACCATTTACTGTATCACTCTGTAATTTGATTGAAAATTGAGTTTTCTTTTTTATGAGCAATTGATCTTTGTGAATTTCCTGCATGTTCTTGGGGTTAAGTGTTTTAGCATATAATTACTCCACATTGTGTTTCTACATCTTCTGCAGGCTGCTCCCCATTCTTTGCAGACAATTTAATTCTTGGGTTTGTTTACCTATGATTATTAATATATTTAAATGCAACGGTAGGATTCTCGTGAATAATTTTGAGTTGATATTAAGATGTTTTGAGCAGAAATTGATGTAACCGATTAACCGATAAAATAAATTCTATAATTTAGGGAAACTTTAATGCTCTAAGTAATGGTATTGCTGAGATGTTATGGAATAAAATTTAAGTCAATGAAATTATTAGAAGCACATTTATGTTGTGTTGAGCACAAGTGTTTCTGTAAGAATACTATTTTACAATGCTAGTTATCAGGTACCCCCACCTAGTCCTGGGTCAGGTGCCCTAAATTCCTTTTCTTCTGATGTCTCATTGAGGCTAGATTTGATCTTGAGTTCATGAAGTGAACTCAAGTGAAGTTAACTAAAGTTTTGATAGCTTCTGTCAAATTGTAAAAGCTATGGACCCGGTGATGGGTACTGGGTCTGTCACTTATGGATCAATTTGGCTATATTCAGGGATGTTCATCTCCCAGCAAATTATCAGTATTGTCAATGAAGTACCACAGGGAATGATATCTGTCTTGGTAAAGGGAGAACTCACTAAGTTGAAATCCTATTTCTTGACCAGCACCCAACAACCAGGAGAACCGCTATCATTTCCTATGAAATTACTCTTATATAATATAGGGTCAGATTCTCCTTAGAGCATAGCTACACCTGGGGAATAACACAGTAGCTGGGAACCTCAGGACCTAGGAGAGAGTACTTTCTTTTTTGAGGGGGGGAATGTCTTATGGTTTATGAATCATCAGACCTAACTTATTGAGGGTGGCCAGAAATATCTGTTGCCCTTACAGCAATATCAAACCTAATTGACTCAGATTCATGGCACTTTAAGGGTAATTATTTCTTTTAATTAACAGCTCTGAGCCCCCACCAATGTGCTTCCTTATATCCTGCCAGGCCAGATATGCATGAGTTCAAAGCAAAGGGCATTTAATTAAAGAGAATAGTAATGTCATAGCAAAGAATTAAATCATATATTACATATTTGTGACACTTATCCCTAACTGAATTCCATTGCCTCCCATATGTCTTAATTCTAGCCCTAACTTCCAACTAATTCCTGTCTCTTTAATGCAGAAAGATTATACATCTGTTCCGTTATGGGAAGATGTTAGCAAAAGTCATAGGACTATAGATCGAGATTTGGAAGGGACCTCAGAAGCCCTTTAGTCCATCATCATTTAACATTTGAGGAAAGTGAGGCCCAGGAGATCAGATGACCTGCTCCAGGTCACATGGGTAGCGTCAAAGATTAGATATATCCTCTGACTTTAGAGTCAGTGGTTTTTTCCCCCTGCACCACACATAGACATAGGCTTGGAAGCACCAGTTTTATTGCTATGACAGCCAGAAAGCATTACAGAGATTGCTGTTGATTGATCTTGGCTCAGCAGAACCAATCTAGGGTGTGCTGATTTTCCTGGCACTGTAATCCTTTCTTCTGGATACCCTAACCCTGGAGTGGTCTAAATGTGGTTGCCATTTTCCCCATTCCTTTGATCACTGTCCCACCAACCCCATGCCAGTCCATCTCTTTAGACACTCCAGCCTTTGAATCTTCATGCCCTAAAAATGTGTCTCTCCAAACAAAGTCTGTGCCATGTGATATTATATTATTATTACTACAGATATTACAGAGCCTGTACACAAACTTATGGGAAATGTTGTTTGCAAGTTTTCCTTAATGGATGACCCTGCTCTCAGTTCTAATCACTGTGGTAACATAATGCCTGTTCATTTATGTATGTAAAGGATGTACCTTTTTATACTTCATTTTTATTCAGCATCACTTGGTCCATTGGAAAGTAATCTCATTGACCAGGGTCCCCCTTGGTTCTCTGCTTTACATCTCAGTCCTTCTGCTATATGACCTTGGGCAAGTTAATTCCCCTTTTTGTGGAAATGACTATTTCCTTACTTCCCTGTGTGCTATTGAAAAGCTAATAATGATGATGATATACATTAGAATGTATATAATGCTGTAAGATTTACAAAATGTTTTACAAATGTGCTTGACTCTTGCAACAACTTGGAACATAGGCACCATTCTTATCTCCATTTTATGGATGAGGAAACTGGTGTAGACAGAAGTTAAGGAATTTGCCCAGTGTTTTAAGGCAGATTTGAACTCAGGTCTTCCTGACTCTAGGCAGTGCCACCTAGCATGACCTTTACTTCTAACCAGTCATGAAGTACTATCAATTCCACTTCTGTAATCTCTTCTAAATGATAGATTTAGAGCCAAAAGAGACCTTAGAGGCATTTTAGTCCAAACCACAAATCCATCTTTTTATCTCTATTTCAACTGATATAAGCCAATCAGTCAACAAATATTTATTAAGCACTTACTATGTGCTATGCATTGGAGAGATAAAGAAAAGCAAAAAGTAGTCTGTGCTCTTAAGGAGCTCCCAATCCCAGAATGGGGGAGGCAGCATGCAAACAACTGAATGCAAACGAGATCTTACACAGGATTAGTTGGAGATAATCAATAGAAGAAGGCAGCACTGGCATTAATGGGATTAGGAAAAGTTTTTTTTTTGAGGGGGGAAGGCAAGACAATTGGGGTTAAGCGACTTGCCCAAGGTCACACAGCTAATAAGAGTCAAGTGTCTGAGGTCAGATTTGAATTCAGGTCCTCTTGACTCCAGGGCTAGTACTCTATTCACTGTGCCACCTAGCTGCCCCAAGGAAAAACTTCTTGTAGAAAATGGGATTTTAGGGACAGTCCCTGGGAGACACCCACCATTATCAGGTGTGACCTGTATGATGCTATTTCAGTATCTTCTTGACAGCTTCTTTCACCTTTCACTTATCTCCTCCCTCCCCATAATCCTTTCTCTCTTCTCATATGGCTGCTACCCCAGTTCAGGGTCATCTCTCACCTGGATCCTGGCTATAACTTTTTATTTTATCTCCCTGCTCCCATCTTACTCTTTCCCAATCCTTTTTCCATGCAAGTGCCAAACAACTTTCCTAAGGCACAAGCTAATCCATGCTGTTCTGCTCAAAAACCTTCATGGGTTCCCATTTACCTCCTTAACTCTTCAGTCTGGCATTTAAAAACCTTTAAGTCAAAGCTCCAACCTACCTTTCCAGGCATTTAATATTCTGTCTCTTCATGCACTCTATACCAAACCTATTGGGTGACCAAGTTTCCCAATCCTGGCATTTCATTTCCTATCTCCCTTCCTTTGCCCAGGCTTTGCTCCATGCCTGTAATGCCCTCCCTTCTTTTTTCTGCCTCTTGGAATTTTAAAATTAAGACCTAGTATAGTTGCTACCACCTATGTGAAACCTTTCTTAATTCTATCAATTGTTGGTGCTTTCTCTCTTGCTCAAGTTACTTGGTAGTTGCTTATCTGTGTACCCTATTTCCTCTTCCTTCCCCAATCCATGTATAATTCATGCTCCCTGAGGGCAGGAATTGTTTCAATTCTGTCTTGTTTTCCTAGCTGTCTGTAGGTGACAGCAATAAGGATGGGAAGAGGGTGATATAAATAGATCCCATGAGCCTCAACAGAGGAAATTAAGAGATAGTGTTAGATGGGGGTAGCAATAGGGAGAAAGAAGGTGACACTTCTCCTCCACCTTCCTTTCCCATATGTCAGAGAGAGTAGGAGGAATAGAATGATATGGAAAAGGTTGGGAGAAATAAAGTGTTCTAATGCAGGACTGTTTCAGTTTAAATAAAGATGGAAAAGGCTATCATTTGACAAATCTGAGGCTGGGGGAGAGCAAAGCTATCAACACTGGGGCTGGGGAAGTGGCAGGCTCAATTAGCAGTGATGGGGAGGAAACATTTCAGAGTTGGTATGGTTGGTATACATCAGCTTGTAGCAGAATGATACCTGGAATGTTCAAAGAGAAGAAAGAGATGTTAGTAGTTGATAGATTTCTCTTGACTGACCAGTACTTGTGACTTTAGGAAATCTGTACTATTCACAAAGAGAAAAGACCCAGATATACTCATAGAATTAGGGAAGGGTGCTGCAGCATCACTTGGGTTTTCTAAGGAGAAATTTCTCTGCTGGGATAGTTGTTGAGTCTCTTTGCCAGTGAAGGACTTATCAGGGAGGCATCTAGGGGAGACTGTGTTGAGACTCCTCTTATAAATAATGTTTCTTTTAATCATACTCCTTGAGCCTCATGAATTTAGAATTTTAGCTCTTTCTTTAAAGACAGGGCTATCAATTTCTTAAACATATACAATTAGGACATACGCTGATCACATTGGGGAAATTTCAGCTCAATGGCAAATATTCAATCATTGTTCATCAAAATGAGAACTAGCAATCAGTCAGTCAATATGCTTTTATTGACCATCTGCTATATACTAGGCACTTATATATATATATACACTATATAACATAATTACCTAATGCTAGGTAATTATTTTCATTAGGATCTCAGCTTTAAGAGCATCTAATAGTTAATCACATGTTCTTACATATGTGCGCACATGAGCAGGCACACACACATGTGCACACACACTTTACATTCAGGTAGTAAAGACTCAAGTCACACAAGGAAGATGCGAAGGCTGAGGCTCATGAAGGAGAACACACACACAAAAGGAATTTGGGGGCAGAAGTAGAGGATGAAAATTTCAATAAAAATACCTTTAGAAATATGGGGCAGAGTAGTAAAAGTACCTTCCCCATCAGACATTTTTTACTGGGATAGATTGTAACTCTTGTTTAGAATAGAAAAAGCAAGAGTGGTTCTGAGCCTTTCAGCCTCAGACAAAGTGTGTGTGTGCGTGTGTGTGTGTGTGTGTGTGTGTGTGTGTGTGCATGTATGAGTAAGACAGAGGTGAAGAGATGGAGAGGTGGGGAGGGGAAAGCTGCCTCTACTCTTTGGCATTTATATATTTTTTCTAACTTTAGGATGCATAGATGTCTTTGCTGCCCCCTGCTTTCCCATGACGAGGAGTCTTTGTTTTTATCATATCACTTTCCATTTCAGTCTGGCCATACAAACATTTGTTTCTTCTCTATATAGACAAGTGAGATAGTGGCCTCAAAGATCATTGGTTATTCAGCACTTAGATTTCTTCTTGGAGGCTCAGCCTAATTTACTGGGGAAGGGATTGGGGCATAAGGAACCCTCATGGAATTACTCGCCCAGCATGTTCCCTCAAGCTTTCATTTGGGAATTGACTGCATAATTTTTTCTGAGCTTTGTTTCTTTTAATCCTCTTTTTACCTGGGTAAAGTTTAGTTACAGAACTATTAATTCATACAGTGCCTTCAAATTAACCAAGAAGGATGGTACAATTAAATTGGCTGAGGACTTCCCCTTTCAAGGGAAGATAAACAATTGGATTGTAAGTCTTGCTGTTATCTTTGTGAAGACATTTTTCTAACTTTTCCCACTGCTTCTTTATGACTTCCAAGGATAGATACAACATTCCAATGTGGCATATGGAATAATAATTACAGCTCCATTTTGCCTTTTAAAAGCATTCCATGATGCAACCTATTGACATTCCATGTGTCCCATGTGTTGGCTTGTGAGGCAGCATGGTACAGTGGAAAGACTTCCTCATTTGGAGTCTGAGGATCTGGGTTGGAATTCTGTCTCTGCCACTTACTTCTTGAGTGACCTTGCACAACTCTTTGGGTCTTAATTCCTCATTTGTAAAACAGGAGGGTTGGATGAAATTTCTAAGGTTCTTTCCAGTTCTGGATTTGTGATCCTACTGTCTTTAATGTGACAAGGAATCAATCAATCAGAAACATTTATCAGTCCCTTACTCTGTGCTAAGCCTTGTGCTAAGAACTCAAAGCATTTCTTTGGAGGACATCCTATTGTATGTATTGGCCAGCCTTGGTTGATATGATGGTGTAACTAAATGATCTCCTGGGAGATAGGAAGGCGGAGCAAGTTTAGTTTCAGGGACTGAGTGCCATGAGAGTAACAGGAGATTTCCTGAGTTCATGCATCTAGGAGTCAGTTAGAAACTTCTTTTCTCCTTCTTCTCCAAAGCATGGCAATACCAGGTTTGCCATGCTCACCTATGTTTTAGACGTAGCATTCTTGGTCACGCAACCCATTACCACCAGGAGGTCTGGACTGAGCAGCACGTCAGGAATCCATTAGAAAGGGAAGGGATTCTTAGGACTGGATGCAGGGAGGTCAACTGGAAATGTAGTTCAGTGGAAATAGCACTAACTTTGGAGTCAGAGGACCTGGGTTCAAATCTAACTTCTGATACACCTATGTGAACTTGAGAAAATCACTTAGCCTCCCTGGGACCTCAGTTTATCTTCTTGTAGTGTTAGGACTATATTAGATAGTCCCTGAGATTCATGCTATCTCTAGATCTACTAGGTATCCTAGTGGGAAACAATGCCAGTCTTACCAGGGTCAATACTTGCAATGTAGGCACCATGGTCATCTGAGCCAGTGATATAGATAATAACAAATTAGGAGGCTAAGAAGTAGATGGGAAAGAAACACCAATGGTATGAAAACAACTTCTTGCCTGATTTTGCTTTAGGGAATATTTACCTGGGGTCAGGTTCTTGAACAAACTGTGCCAGGAAAAGCTCTTATATATTCCGAAGTCTCAACAAATGCTATTGCCTGCAGCTTAATGAAGAAGTGGAATGTGCTTCTCATGAAAAAGATCAACCTGGGGCTAGTGCTAACAGTTAAGAAGACAGCCCCAAGGAGGGGAATTGGTGTGTCCAGAAACCATTTTGTTGAATTGAGAGAAGGAAAAATACCCTGTTTTAGGGGGTTGGTCAATATGACCACTACAGGGGTAGACTCTCTACCACTGCAGCTTGGGGCACAATAATCCCAAAATTGATTGGAGCTCAAGTTGAAATACAATACTTTCCCTGAATCTGGCTCACCAGGGCAACAAGGCTGCTATTCTTGTTGAGTAATAGCTGGAGCTGAGAGAGAGCTCAGAGAGAAGAGCCAATGAATAGAATCTTTGCTGAAAGCAGGGCAGTCAAGGGACCTTGTTTATAAAGGCGACCGAGGAGAAACTCCCAACACACAAGACTTCAACATTCAAACCTTTATGCTAAGTGGAGAAGCCATGGGAAGGAAGGATGGTATAGGAGCTCACAGTCTACACTCCCTCCTCCCTGGCTCCAGAAGAACCTTGCAAGTACATGGAGGGCAGAGGGGATAATTGGAGTGGCCATTATCACTAACCAGGCTTTTAAGAGGTTGGGTAGTACTGAGACATGTGGTGCTGGCTTTTAGTTATGTGGAAAAGTGGACAATAAATAAGGTAGGTAATCAACATAGACACTTGTAAAGATATTGGTGACCACCTGCTATGCCAATGAAAGGAGAAAGGATGTCCATGCTTTTGCCAGTGTGAGTAAATTCTTCTCAGGTACATTAAAAGGGGCCAAATAACACTTTCTCCTAGGGAGGAGAAAGAAGGGGGAGGGAGGGGTAGGAAGGTTATGAGAAGAGAGAGTAGAAAGAGGCAGGCTTTTAACAGTGTTATTAGGGATGCTGTCAGCACCATGGCCTAGAATAGGGATTCTTCATTGTTTTGGACCTCTTTGACAGTCTGGTGAAGCCTGTGGATTCCTTCTCAGAATAATGTTTCTAAATAAATAAAGCTTTAGCTGAGTGAAAACAAAGTTCATGGACCCTCTAAAATCTATGCATGGACCTCTTGGGCACCCATAGACTTTAGGTTAAGGATCTCTGTTCTAGAGGAAGCAGATGGTTTATTTATCACTGAGATTAGGGAAAACAATGGTGCTGGTACAGTTAGATTGCAGTGTTTTACTGTTGTGTGGAATCACGTGACTGGATGGATTGGATTGGGAAGCCAGTTCCAATGAAGAACTTCTCAAATCAATCCATCTCAGAGTTCCAAACAGAATTTGAACATTGGTGTTTTGATGTGAGCTTCTATGATGTGACAATAATAGTAACAACAATAACTTAAGTGTCTATAAGGGCAGCTGGGTGCAGAGGAGAGAGCGTCAGGCCAAGAGTCAGGAAGACTCATCCATCCAAGTTCAAATCTTGCCCCAGATACTTAATAGTTGTGTGAGTCACTTAATTCTGTTTGCCTCAGTTTCATCCAGTATCTTTGCCAAGAAAACCCCAAATGGGGGCATGATGACTCAAATATGACTGAAAGATGACCGTACAATAACAGTAATACAAGTGTCTACTATGCTTAAAGTTTTATCCAATACTTAAAGCTTTACGACCCTATGAGATAGATAGTATATGTGTTATTTCATGAA
Organism: Pseudocheirus occidentalis; assembly: GCA_028646575.1. NCBI lineage: Eukaryota > Metazoa > Chordata > Mammalia > Diprotodontia > Pseudocheiridae > Pseudocheirus > Pseudocheirus occidentalis. The sequence goes on along the minus strand of CM053601.1, from coordinate 151,429,642 downwards.
ATTACAGATGAGGGTATCAAGGTTAAATGATTTGTATAAGATCGCAAAGCCAAGATTTATACTCTTGACTTCCTAACTGCAAGTATATGGTTCTTATAATTTTATCATAATACCCTCTTTTACTGGGCAGCTAGGTGGCACAGTGGATAAACTGCCCAGCATGAGTCCAGGAAGACCCATCGCGAGTTCAGATGCAGCCTCAGACACTTACTAGCTGTGTGACCCTGGGCAAGTCATTTAACTCTGTTTGCCTTAGTGAGCAAAACCCCCAGTGGGGTCATGAAGAGTCAGACATAACTGAAACAACTGAACAACAACATCTTTTCTTTTCACAGGTAACCTATTCTTTGTTCCTTTATTAAGGAAGATGTGCTTACAAGTTCTAGGTAGGGGAGTGGTAATGGGTTGAAAAATAGAGGGAACTCATTGTTGGGGGGTAAATATGAGGTTATAAATGCATGAAGAGCTAATCCTCTTTCTGCCAGAATCCTTTGTTACTTATGCAAAGAGGACCTTCATTCAAGTTCTTGAGAAAAATTAATTCTTGATCAGAACCAAGGGCAGATCCAGTAGCACAGAATGTACCAGGAGCTCTGAGGTGAGAGGGACCCTTCTGGTGGGCTGACATGATTAGAAAGGGCTTCTGAGAGATGGGGCTAGGGGGCTGAGACTTGAGATGGACATTAAAGTATAAGATGATTTGTAGAGGTGGAGAGGAGAGGAAACTCCAGATAGGTGAAGCAACCCAAGAAAGGACAGAAGAATATATGGTCTGTGTAGAGTATGGTGAATTGTAAAGTTTGGAATATAGGCTATTTGGAAGAAAAGAGTTGAAGACAGGGCTAGAAGGATGGTATGGGTCAAGAATGTGGTGGGCCCTTTGACTCAGCAATACCACTTCTGGGGTTGTATCCCAAAGAGATCACAGAAGTGGGAAGAGCACCCATGTGTACAAAAATATTTATAGCAGCTTTTTTTGTGGTGACAAAGAATTGGAAATCAAGGGGATGCCCATCAATTGGGGAATGGCTAAACAAGATGTGGTATATGAATAAAATGGAATACTATTGTGCTATAAGAAATGAGGAACAAACAGACTTAATAAACTGGAGAGACATATAAATGGATGTTAAGCGAGAAGAGCAGAACCAGGAGAAATTTGTACACAATCACAGACACAATGTATGTGTGACAACTAACTCTGATAGACTGGGCTTCTCTCAGCAATGCAAGGGTATAAGACAACTCCAAAGGTCTCATGATGGAAAGAGATGTCCATATCCAGAGAAAGAACTGCAGAGTCTGAATGCAGACTGAAGCAAACTACTTGCTCTTTTTCTTTTTTCTTGTTTTGTTTTGTTTCCTCTTCCCCATTGTTCGTTCCATTGGTTATAATCCTTCTTTATAACCTGACTAATGTTCAATGTGAAGGTATTTGTAGATCCTGTATTTGATTGCATGCTGCCATGGGGGCAAGGAGGAGAGGGAAGGGGAGAAAATTTGAAACTCAAGGGACTGTGGAACTGAATGTTGTAAACTAAAAATAAATTAATTAAAAAAAAAGAATGTGGTGGGCCTTGGGTTGTAGACTAAGGTGTTTGGAGTTTATTCTACTAGTAATGGGGAGCCACTGACTGCTTCTGAGCAAGGGAGTGAACAGAACTTTATATACCTATTGGAGTTATATAAAGGGGGAGCAGTGCTGTGGCTAAGAGTTCAGGGTTAACTTTTAATAGATAATTATTACAAATGGGCTTATCAAAACTCTGATCTTCAGGAGCTCCTGTACTGAGTGTTTAATATAAGCATTTCATGGAAAGTAGACATAAGGTAGTTTTTCAGGGACACTTAGAAATTCTTCTCTTACTTTTGAGCCCTGAGATTAGCCATTCCTTTTAGAGACACCTAGCCCTTCAGCTCCCAGTTAAAGAATAGACTGAAAACGCATGGTTTCTGTGAGACTTCTGAGAGGTAGAAGTTCAAATTAACCTCTGTAATTCGATTTCCTCATCAGTAAAATAAAGTGGAGAGTGGACTGATGGCCTTGAAGGTCACTTTCAAATTTAAATCTCTGCTCTTCCCTATACCTCCATTTCTGTTAAGACCACCACTGTTTCTCCAGTCTTTTAGGCTTGTTGATCTCAGAATCTTTGATTCTGCTTCACGTCCATTCACTTGGATGTGTCCTGAGGATTCTGCCTTCCCCAGTATTTTTGATATCTATGGCACCACCCTGATTCATGGACCTCATATTTCCTTGTTATAATAGACAGGACCTAATTGGTCTTCCTGACTCTAAATTCTTACCCTTTAAATTCGTCTTCCGCATCAATAATTACCTGGTAAACTACTTCGATCATGATCTTTCCCTATTCTAAATGTCCTCAGTGTTTACTAGATAAAGTTTTTAAACTCCTGATTCTGGCATTTGAGGCCTTCTATAAGCTGATATATCCGTTCATCCTTGTTTCAAACTATTCCCCTCTTCTGGGCCATGAGCTGTCTGGATACTCTTCATTAGCTCTGGATGAGATCCTTAAGAAGCTGAAACTTTAGGGAGTGAAAGGCATGAGAAGGCCAGAGCTAGACTGAGTATGGGGTGGGGGGAAGGGTACACACATCCCTTATTAGCTCCCAAGCCCAGAAACCTGATTGTGTGGATTCCTTTCTCCCCTAAAGGGCTGCTTTAAAAAAAATAAACTTTTGTTTTCCTTTATCAGGCCTGATGCATCATTCTAAACTGTTAAAAGGGGTGAGAACCTTCCCACACAGAAGCAAACCAAATTTATATGCAAAGTGTGCCTAGTCTTGAATAATTAGGTCTAATTTACATGTTCAAATGAGCCTTAGAGCTGCACTTGTCAGGGATAAGGTGGGGGTGTGAAAGAACTGGGCAGTGTCCTCCCCCTTCCCCCAACTAGTGCCAGCAGAGTTTTGAAGGCCCACTGTGCTCCCCTCTATGGGTTCCCTACTGTTTACTCTCTCCAAGTCTTTTTTAAAGGAGGTGTCACTGATAAGATTTGGTAAGTACCTTGCATGGACCACCTCAACACCAAACTCTTTGCTAACCTCTTGGGGGTCCTGATCAGTATCTACATATCAGGATGTCAGCCTCAGCCCAGGGGGCGGTTAGCTCTGGGGAAAGAATCCCAGACAAAAAGAATCATATCATAAATTAAGGTTTTCTCCTTGGGAGTCTAACCCTGCAGAGCCCATGGGGCTACAACTCCAAGCTCATCTGGAAGATGTGGCCTTCTGATTGACCACAATCCCTCTAGGTTCCAGGACAGATCAGAGGAGTGTTCCACATCCTCAGGAAATTTGGACTGGACTTAGTAAGTCACTTTCCCAGCCTAAAGTTTCCACCCCAGGGGGAGGAGCTGATAGTATCTGTCTGAACAGCAGAGGACAATAGCAATCTAACTGTTAGGCAGGGAATCCCTCTAAACACAACTGTTTTGCTAGAATCCTCTCACCCAACTGAGCTACTGGTCTCCAATCCCTGGATTATCTATCTTGTCCTAGTCCTCTTATTATGTTTGGACTGATTCGTCTTCTAGATGTACTGATTTACAATGGACCCACCTGAGAATCTCTTTTACCTTATTCTCCTTAAAATCAAATTTAAAAAAATCCTTCTCTCTCTTTTCCAAATGTTTTTTTTTAAGAAAACCAACACATTTTATTTTTTTAAAATTGACTTGTTTATTTACTTTTAGTTTACAAGATTCAGTTCCACAATCCCTTGAGTTTCAATTTTTCTCCCCTCTCTTCTCCGCCCCCCCTCCCCCACCATGGCAGCATGCAATCAAATATAGGATCTGCAAATACTTTCACATTGTACAATAGTCTGGTTGTATAGAAGGGTTGTAACCGATGGAACCAACACATTTTATTGATGCAGTTTGTTTTTACCCAGTATTCTTAGCTCTCACATTGATCTCTCTTATAACAAAGAAAAATGGTTAAGAAAAACCAAGTGCGGATGTGACTGTATCATCATGCAGCTTTCTACACTTTTAGTCCCCTGCCTCTGTTTACAAGAGGAGTATGGGTTTCTTCTTCTGTTCTCTTGGACTGTGATTGGTCAATACAATTAATGGATATTTCTTGGTCTGTTCTCTTACCACATCAGGATGGCACCTTAAGGATGCTTGACCAGCTGAACCTTGTTTCTGCTTATGTTATGGAAGGCTATAGAAACTCTCTAGCAACTGAGATGAAAATGCAGTGATTCTCCACTATACCTCCAGGGACTAAAGGGAAGAGTGGGCCAAGTTCTATCACATGAGTAGTTGGAGTGAATATTAAGCCAAGTTCAGGCTACATTAATCAGCATTTTAGACAGTCTCTGATTTAGGAACACTATGCATTGGGGATTTTTAAAACTAGAAGGCATCTCAAAGATCATTTCGTCTAGGAACATCATTTCATCGGTGAAAAAACTTCATAAAATCTAGAGGTTCAGTGATTTGACCATGGTGTTGTCGGTAGCAAGGAACTGAGGTGGGATGACAGGATTATAGATTTAGAGTTGGAAGGGACTTTAGGGATCATTTAGTCCACTCCTCTCACCTTACAGATGAGGAAATTGAAACCCAGGGGGTTGTGTCTTCTTGTCTCATCCCCAAAATGAACTTCCTGAAGGGAGAGACTTCATTTTTGTCTCCAGTGTCTGGCACAATGTCAGCCACAGAGTAGGTTCTTTCTTAATCAACACTTTTCAATTAATTGATTATTGAAGGTCATGTAGATAGTTAATAGTAGGGGTGAGCTTTGAACTACTGCTCTTGGAATCTAGTATTTTAATAGTGGATCACGTGGTATTAGCTTGCTGATATGAATGGTGCTTGGGACTTACCCACTAGAAGCCTTGAGATTATGCTAAGCCTTTTTTCCAGTATCTCTCCTGCTCCTCTACATAGGGAAGAGATTCAAAAGACTGTAGAGGGGACTGGAGCAGAGAGAACCTTGGGACTCAGAGGCGAATATGTGGAGCTCAAAGTGCCTCAAAATTAGAATCACAAAAGTGCAGAACCTCTAAGGGTCATTTAGGTCAAATAGTGCCCAACCATAAATCCCTTCTACAACACAGGTGGTGTGCCAAACACACACATGCAGCACCCAATGTTCTGAGTGCAACCTGAACCAGATCAAAATGCAGTTGGAAAATATTTTTAAAAAATGAATAAAATACTAAAACATAGATAATATTACATTTTAAAGCTGTCAGTATGTAGACAACAGAGTTGTTGATGAATAGTTTAGTAATTCATGTTTCTGGTTGAGTTTGACACCATATATCTACAATGTTCTTGATAAATGGTAATCCAGCCTCTGCAAGGACACTCCCACTGATGGATAGCTTAGTGCCATTTGGGTGGCTCTAATTGTTAGGATTCTAGTGAGCTGAAATCCAGTTCTCTGCAAATTGAACCCATTTTTGCCTAGGATGGCTGAGCAGAACAAGTCTAATCCATCTTCCAAATTCTGGTCTTTTAAGCACTTGAAGATTAAAGTCCTGTTGCTGTTATGTTTTTTACGAAGCAGGCCAAGCATTCCAAGTTCTTTCCTCAGTCTCTGTTCTGCTAGTTTTTTTTCCAGTGTTATTTAGCTTGCTAATATTAATCTATTATAAAATGTGGGAACCATATCAGGATTGGTGGGGTTTACTGGACAGGTAAAGAGACTTGTTTGGACTGTTCATATACTCATTGCATTTTTTTTGTTGTTGTTGTGGATGATGAATTTAAGTGAAACCTGTCCTATTTATAAAGCACTGTTGACTAAAGTGCTCACATGGGAGCTGAGGGTCCTTTTAATGTTTTCTGAAGACCTGTATGAGGCAAATCCTGATCTTTTGAGAGGAATACTGGGTAAGAACAACAGAACCAAATTCTGATGTGCTCAGGGGAAAGCCTGGATGGATAAAGGAGTCAGAGTGATTTGTGAGAGGGCTTCAATGTTGTAACCAGTCCTTGAATATTCAGAACCTTTGATTCTGGGCTTTAGGCCATATATATATACACTGCTGAAATTTAGAAATTTAGTACTTATTCTAGAGTAAGCCATACTGACTCATAGTGATCACCACTTCCCTTTCTAAGTGTTTGAACATCACTCCTTTAATAATGTGTGGCAGAATTTTTCCAGGAATCAAAGTCAAATCACTGGCTGTAGTTCAAAGGTTACATATTCCCCTTTTTGAAAAATTGGGGTATTTGTCTCTGGCTTTATGGCACCTCTCCCATTCCACATGATTTTTCTAAGGTCCTTAATTGAAGCTTATTAATCATGCCTGCCATTTCAATTAGTAGCCTGGGGAGAGGTTCTTTAGTAGCCTAGTGAATTGGACTCATTGAGGGCATCAAGATACTCTATGAACTATTTGATTTATCCTCGTGTGGAGATCATCTTCCTAGTGGGGAAAAAAGTAAAACAGAATCAAAAGGATCCAGCAGTTCACCTTATATTCATTGTCCATTGTCATTAGACAATGTCTCAACTGTTCCATCCAAACTAAGCAGTGGTGCTATCCAAGGTAGTATATGATGTAGTGAATGGAGTTCTAAGACTAGAAAGACCCAAGTTAAAATCTGGACTCAAAGTATTTACTAGCTGTGTGACCCTGGACAAGTCACTTAACAGTTATCTGCCTTAGTTTCCTTAGCTGCAAAATGAAGATCATAATAATACATATCTCATAGGATTGTGAGGATCAGATGAGATAAAATTTGTAAAATGCTTGTACAGAGGCTGAGAAAAAGTAGTCACTTAATAAATTCTTGTTTTGCTCTCTTTCTTATATTTTTCCCTTTGCTTCTAGCACCACCACCACCACCACCAGCAGCAGCAGAATGCTCCACTCCCTTTTGTTGTCTTTAAGATTGTTTATAAATAAGCTTGAGCTCTTTCGGAGCTTGCCATAGGACCTCTAGATGACCTCTAAGGTCCTTTCTGTATGAGACTCAATAGGTCTACCATGAATTTAATGTTTATTGAGGTGCCCTAAATCTTCTTTGTTCATTTTGGGCATCTAGGTGCCATCATTGCTGAAATGGGAGATATTCAGTCAGTAAGCAAAAGGGTAAAGCGAGATCTTCACTGGAGGTCTTCAAAAGTATACCATATGCCAACTTGTGCAGGATGTTGCAGATATCTGTAGAGGTGCAATTTGAACAAGATGCTTCTGAGGCATCTTCCATCCCTCAGATTCTGTGACTTAAGGTCATTGTTATAAACATCAGCTACTAGATGGGACTATAGGGAAGTGATGCTTTCAGAGGAGACTGATGAGTATGGGTCTATTTCCTGGGACACTGACTGGCCCCATAGGGTTGCTTGCTCAGAGTTCTTGGGTCTTGCATTTTCTCTGTCTTTTCCTTCAGTCTTTGATTATCTCTTGTCACCTCTCCTGGGGCTCCATCCTACACATCCTTGGGCTTCCTTAGGAAAATCACAGACTTCCCTAAAATCCAGGAGAATGGCTGATATGTGAATGTGTGTTATTATCTGCCTGGTACTTTTGGCACTTGCTGATACCCAGAACACACAAACACATACATACATGCATGCATACATACATACATACATACATATTCAGGTGCTCAAATGTAAGAGTACACAGACATGCATTCATGTCCTTGTGCACACAGATATACACAAACACATGTAGACATCTATTCATGCATGCTTCGTTTGGGAGATTGTTATACAGGGCAAAGATGATTGGCTCCAGAGTCAGAGGGCCTGGGCACAAATTTCTGCCTCAGATGCAAACTCCTTGTATGACCTTGGGAAAGTCACTTAACTTCCTTAGGCCTCAGTTTCCTCATCTGTACAATGAAGAATTTGTACTAAATGGTCTCTGAGATCATTTACAGCTCTGTTATTACTGCAGATAAAAATGTCTGAATGCACACACACAGCCATATATGGATCTACAGGCACAAGTGTACACATTTTTATATATATGCATCCAAACAGACATGTATACATGGTTATATATTTAAAAACAAATGCATGCACATGCATATAAATATACATGCACATAGAACCCACATAAAATACCTACACATACATATATGTATATAAATATATGCATACAAATGCAAGAAAACACTTTTACCCTGGTTCATGTCTTTACAAACATATAATATATATATCCACAGACATCTGTATACATAGACAAACATACATACATGCAAGATTTGTGTATACTTGCACGCTCAGTTGCCCATGCACATATCCCAACACACATCCCTGCTCCCCAACCCCAGCCTGACTGATTTGGTCCTCCATAGCTGGTACACATGCCCCATATGCAAATTGGGTTTTCAGAGCCACTCAATCCTTTGTTGACTTTTATGAAGACAAACAGGCAAGTAGACACCATCATCTGGTTGGGTGGATGGGAGTTTGCTGAGATGTAATGTCAGAAACTGTTGATGCAGAATTAATACTCACTTTTACGAGTTTAGCTTATGTCATAGAGTTTAAAAAAATCCTGGTGTAAATATTCATCATGGGGCTTAATTGGTTTGATAGACTGTGGCAACATGAGCGTCGTCAGCTGCTCGCTATGTAGGTCTTCGTGTTGTTTCAAAGTCTTTATTATTATGACAGCAAAGTCTTGTTCATTAAAGTTTCACAATCCATTTTCATTAGGATGAAACTGATTCTGTAAATGAACAGTTGCTCAGAAAAAATCCAGCCCTCGCAGCAATCACCGGGGAGGTAGTGCGTCTGTATTAATTATCAGGACGATGGTGTCGATCGACGATGTTAATTGCCCCGATGGCTCGGTATTTGGGGAATTGCCATGCATTTCATGCCGGGATAATAAAAATGAATTTTTAAACAAAGAGATCTTAAAATAATATCTAATCTGTGGAGGATACCAACATCAAAGGCTTCTCTCCATGCTTTGAATTTTATCTTTGTGGTCCAAAATGTTAAAGAGGAGCCAGCTTGCAGTTGGTTCAAGTTTGCAAGAGGAAAACAAAACAGGAGTTAATTAACTGTTATTACAAACCTTTTCAACTTTAATTTGACTTTCAAATATTAGCATTTATCCATGAACTGTGCTTCTGGCTTTGACAAATTAGTTTTCACAGAACAAGTTTAATTAGCCATCATTGTGCTCCTGTGTCACTTTGCAGCACTGCAGACAATGAATGGATTAACTTATTAAAAGTCATCTGTTTAAAAGATGTTGTCGAATGTTAAAAAGGTTGGTAGAGTGGCCTGGCTCTTGCTAAGAGATGTGGGTAAGCTGCCTCCAGGTTGGTTCCATTCGGCCGTAGTGATGATGGGCAGCATAGCCTTCCTGTCTAGCTCCTCTCCACCCCATGTGCATCCATCATGGGGTGTGTGTGTGTGTGTGTACACTTGTGTATATTCAGGGAAGAGAGGTTTACTCCTCAAAGTCAGGGGCCAAGAAAGCAGATGGAAAGGAGTTACTAGATGGATAGCTTAAGAAGTAGAAACTGTCATCTGGTGGTCACTTCCTTCTCTGAGCTTTCATTGTATTTGTGATTTGAATCACACAGTCTATAATTTAAATACACACGGTCATCTCATGTTTTATTCTTGCTTCACATGTTATGCAATGGGACTTTAAGGTCCGTAAGAGTGGAATGATGGCCACTGCCATAATCGATGTCTCTGAAAGTAGAATTGTGTTTTCCCCAGTATTGGTGTCTTGAGGGCATGGCTATGGCTTCCCCTTTATTGATATCCCTCAGAGTGGGTTTACAACTTCCCATCATTGATGTCCCTGAGACCAGAACCATAGAAGATCATGCCTTCTCTACTCTGCATGTGCCTGTTTATGTGTGTGTTGCTTTCTTCATTAGAATGTGAGCTCCTTGAAGGCAGAACCATGTTTTTGCCTTTCTTTGTAACCCTAAGCATTTAGTGCAATTTCTGGCACATAGTAAGGCATTTACTAAATGTTTTTTGATTGATTTATTCGCTTTCTCCAACAATAGTGAATTTTTCCATTATTGGTGTCCCTGAGAATAGGATGGTATTCTCATTATTGTTGGTGCTCAGTGAATTCTTGTTGACTTAGGAAGAGCATCCTGGGAGAGGAGAGTTTGATTTGAGTCTGTACTACCCATCTCCCAGGTTGTTCATAGAATGAGTGCTTTTTAATAGGCTCTGCGTGTGTGTGTGTGTGTGTGTATGTGTGTGTGTGAGAAAGAGAGAGACAGAGAGAGACAGAGACAGAGAGAGACAGAGAGAGAGAAAGAGATTCCTTGCTATAGTCAAAGAGCATTCTAGTTCTCTTAGAGGAAATTCCAGAAATCCTCCTCTTTTCTTGTTCATACACTCTACCCCCCAGTCCCCTGCCCAGATCAGTATGTATATTATCTTTTCTCCTCCCACTAACATGTACCTAAATGGGCTTTACTACCCTAGAAGAGAGCTCAGCTTGAGAGCCTTCACCTTTCAAAAGTTCAACATAACATCATGCTTGGATTTGACATCACAAGACATGAGACCAAGTCCTACCATTGCCATTTAGGACCTGTGTGTGTTTGAGGCAAGCAACTTCTAATTTCTTTGTCTCTGATTTCTCATCTATAAAATGAGAGTTGGACAAGATGACTTCTAAATGTTCTTTCTTCTAGTTCTAAATATAGGATCCTAAGATTCTGATCTCAGGCTGAGAACAAGAAGTAGAGCATCAGCTATGCAGAAGGATTCATAATCCCATTTTCCTAATAGAGAAACTAAGGCCGAGAATGAGAAAGTAACTTGCTCAAGGTCATCCTGTAAAAGTATTGGAAGGATATTAAGAAGTCTTCATCTGAAAGTATGACAATTAGGTGAACGGTCAGACTCATCCTGTTTGGGTTAGGAGGGCAAAACTAGGAGCTGCAGCTATCATCTGCAGAGAAGTGGATTTCAACTTGTTATAAGGTGGAAGGGAAGACATTTATTTATTAAATACCTACTGTGTGTCAGGCACTGTCATAAGTGCTTTACAAATATTATTATATTTGATTCTCAGCAACCCTGTGATGTGGGTACTATTATTATCATCCCATTAACAGTTGAGGAAACTGAGGCAGGCCAGAGGTTAAGGGTCACATGTACAGAGTCACATGACTAGTAAGTTTCTAAGTCAAGACTTGAACTCAGATTTTTCTGATTCTAGCCCAGTGCTCTATCCACTGCACCACCTACTTGCCTTCTAACAAAATATTTCTTAACTATCAGAGCTTTCCAAAGCCATCATGGGATGCCTTGAGAATAGTGATCTCATTTTTTTGAAGCTTTCAAGTTGAGGCTACATACTCCCTTGGACAGTAGTGATTTCCCCATCTTGGGAATTCTTCAAGTGGAGGCCGTTTGTTGGGCATGATCTAGAAAGGTTTTCATTCATGGCTAGATGATGCTCTCCGAGGTCTAGCTCTGAGATCACAGGATTCCATAGTTGTGGCATGAGAAAACCCATGAAAGATTTGAACCCTAAAAGAAAGGCAAGGGAGACTTGTTTTGTGGGATGACTCAGAACTGCTCAAGCTTGGTCTAGGTCTGCAGTTCAGAAGTTGGGGTCCGTGCACTTGCTTTTTAAATATTTTAATATCTTTTAACTTACACAATTTCCCTTGTGATTCTATGTATTTTTAATGCATTAAAAACATCATTTTGAGAAGGGGTCCATAGGCTCCACCAGATTACCCAGGGGGTTAATGACACAAAAATGGTTAAGTACCTCTATCCCCCCAGTTCCCTGCCCAGACCAGTGTGTATGTTATCTTTTTTCCTCCCACTCACATGTACCTAAACGGTCTTTGGTTTAGAGTACTTACCATTCTGACATTCTGGGAAGTCAGTGGCATAGAGGACAAACTGCCGGTCTTGAAGTCAGGAAGACAGAAGTTCAAATCTGACCTCAGATACTTACTATCTGTGTGACTCTGCACAAGTCACTTAATCCCTTTTGCCTCAGTGTCCTCATCTGTAAAATGAGCTGGAGGAGGAAATAGCAAGCCACTCCAGTACCTTTCCTAAGAAAACCTCCAATGGGTTCATGGAGAGTTGGACACGCCTGAAGTGACTGATATTCAAATGATGAATCTGATTACAAAGTAGTGTATACCTTCCTAGCTCTTGGGGGCTGTGTCTTGGAGAAGATGAACAGATTTGTCAACAACCTGCAACCTTCCCAGTTTCAGTGGCTTTCTTCCTATAGTATGTGAGACTGACCACCAAAATGGGCTGGGGTAGATGCTCTACTCCTTGGGAGTTCCCCAACCCATCAGATCAAGGAAAATACCCTAATTACCCCTATTATATCAGTAAACAATCTTGTTTGCATCATAATACTATGCCTGCAGGGGTGCTGGAGCTTGGCTGACATTGTTAAGATCCAGAGTGATGTAATCTCTCTAGCTGGTAACTAACTTCACCGCGTTGCTGCTATTCTGCTACTGGGCAGTTTTTACACAGAGGGGAGGAGACGGAGGGAAGGGAATAGACCTCCAGATAATTTTGCTGAATGCTTGTCTGAGAGTCCATTTCTTAGGGCTTTCTCTACTCATGAGGGCCAGCTCCTCCGGAAAGAACAATATTTTCATTTTATTCCCAATTAAATTTTATTCCCAACTAAAATCAATTCTAGATGCAAGGCTCTGTGTTTGGTGAGGTGCTAATCAAGGTCAGGAGTCATTGAATCAGGCCCTTTCTTCTTTTAGGTGGCACAGTAGATAGCACTCTGCACTTGGAGTTAGGAAGACCTGAGTTCAAAACCTGCCTCGGACACCTATTAGCTATGTAACCCTGGGCAAGTAACTTAACCTCTCTCTGCCTCAATTTCCTCATCTGGGAAGTGGGGATACTAATAGCATTTACTTTTCACTGTGTCTGTGAGATAAAATGAGACATTGGTAATGTTCTTTGAAAATCTTAAAGTACATAAATACTATATTGTTCTATTGTTTGGGGTTTTCTTGGCAAAGATACTCGAAGAGTTTGCCATTTTCTTTTCTAGCTCATTTTACAGATGAGGAAACTGAGGCAAATAGGGTAAAGTGACTTATCCAGGGTCACACAGATAGTAAGCATCTGAGGACAGATTTGAACTCAGGAAGATGAATTTTCCTGACCCCAAGTTGGGTGCCTTATGCACTATGGTGCCACCTAGCTCCCCTAAATGCCATATTACTCTTGCTATTACTGGGATGAAGGTGATGATGATGAGTGAAGGTCCTGTTTGATGGAAGCAGACTTTGGAGAAGGGCTGCTGAAGACCTGGTTATTTCTTTTGTCCTTTCTATCTCGGGCTTTTATTCCCAAGGCTCTCCCTGCACAGTTCCTCAGGAATGACCCAATGTCCCAGACTGCCTCCCAAGCCTTTACCTTGGGGGTTCCAGGACTGACACCCAGAAAGGCCAGATGATGCAGTTCCTTGGTAGAGAAACTTGTCCCTCAGCAGCGCCCATGAATGCCACCACCTCCCTCTGCAATGTTCCCCACCCAATTCTGCAAAAGTTCACTCCTTGTTCATTTCTGTAAACATCAACGTAGCAGAATTTATTTTGATGCCCCACTATGATCCATGCTCAAGCTGACAATAATAATGTCTAATTTATGTCTGTCATATTACCTTCCCATCTCTCTGCTTACATTATTACATAAATTAACTTAATGCGTCTGACACTCGTCTGATAATTTAAGCATTTGTTCTCCCGTCTCCTGCTCCAGCTATGCTCATTTCCAAGTTACTGAATGTGAAGCCACTTTGGTACTGATCTGAGGGAACACCCACTGCAGGAAGCTGTATGACTATCCCAGAATATTCTCCGGAGGGGCCTCAGAGAGGTTCTGTTCCTCTGGGTGAGTGATTGTGGGTCAGTGTGTGTGGGAGAGATTTAGAAGAGAAAGGGATTTTGGAGGCCTTCAGTTTACAGATGAGGAGAGGTTAAGGGACTGATCCCACTGGCTAGAAGGGACAGTAGAGGCTTTTGGGGAATGCCCATCTACTCCCCTGCTCCCATTCTGCAGATGAGAAAAACAAGCTAACCGAGGTGAAGTGATTTGCCTACACAACTAGTAAGTAACTGAGGTAGATTTTGAACCCAGGTATCCCTCACTCCAGGGCAACTGTCTCTTCCACTCCATCATGCTGCTGGCACTAACCTTCTGAATGTGGCTGGTCAGAGGACCTAGAAACATTATTTGAAAGTGGCTGGGTCTTCTTACACTAAAAGTTTCAGGGCTTTGCTTGCACAGTTTTCCCCTTTATTCCTAAAATGCCTCCTTTCCCCAACACTGTCTTTCTTCAATTTTCTTTGTCCTTCAAGGCTCAGTTCAAATACCTCCTCTGGGAAGCCTTCCCTGATTGCCCAAAGTAAAAAAAAAATTGTCTTTTCTTTTCTTCCTCTGTCTTTACATGATGCTTTGTTTGCACATCTGTTTGCTTTTCATCATGTATGTTCTTTTTACTATAAAAACTATCTTTATTGTTGCTGTTCAGTAGTTTTAGTCATGTCTAACTCTTTGTGACTCCATTTTTTGGATTTTCTTGGTAAAGATGCTGGAGAAGTTTGCCATTTCCTTCTCTGGTTCATTTGACAGATGAGGAAATTGAGGCAAACAATGTTTAGTGACTTATCCAGGATCACACAGCTAGAAAGCGTCTGGGACTAGATTCGAAGTCAGGTCTTCCTAACTCCCAACCTACCTAGATTTCCTGAAATAATCTCTATACTTGTCTTTATTTTCTCTTATTAGATTGTAAATTCCATGTAATGGTATGTAGATTGTAAGTTCTTATTCCTGTATCTCCCAGCTCAGGGCTCTTTACTGAGGACAAATGTTCAGTCCTTACTGAGTTAACAGTGACACAGCAGTAGGATTTCACTGTCCTCGCCAGGCCGAATTGTCAAGCAGTTCCAACAGCCCTTGGCTCCTCAAATCAGATAGATTCTTCCTCATTTCACTCATCGTCAGGCTGCATTCTCTGCTCTCGTCTGCCTCTTTGTCCTGACTCTCACTGCCTGGTAGAATCCTAGGACAGTTTGTGTATTTAATGCAAAGGTCCAAAGGTTTCACAGAAGCTGAGAATCCCAGAGCTGGAAGGGACCATTCCAACCCATTTGTGAAGGTTTCAAAGTACAGTGCCCAAAACCACTGGGGATGAGGTCATAGGAGCTGGTTTCAAATCCCTCTTCTGGATAACTTGGGCAATCACATTGCTTAATTTCTCTGGGCCTCAGTCTTCTCATTTGTAAAATATTGAGATTGGACAAGGTGGGTTATCAGGTCCCTTCCAGATCTAAATCCATGCTCCTAGAAACTTTTATAGGCCTTTATTTCTTAATCTGTAAAATGTGGGGTTTAAACCAAGTGGTCCCCAAAGTTCCTTCTAGTGCTCATCCAGTGATATTTTTGTGTTTCTTTCAGGGCTGGGTTCCTCACCTGTAAGTCTCAGGGTCTCATCTGTAAAATGTCTGGGTTTGGATGTGCTGACTTCTAATCTCCTTTTCAGATGTAAGTCTATGATTCAGACAAGTGGTCTTCCAGATTCTGCCAGAAGACCTCTAGTGGGGTCCCACCACATCCCAACATGGCCCATTCCAAATTTGGACAGTTGTGTTTTTGAGGATGTTTGGCTCAAAATAGAGCCAAAGTCTGATTCTCTATCATCTGCTCCTGGTTCCTTTCTCTGGGGCCAGGCAGAACAGGGCAAACCCCTCTTCCACTATTTAAAGATAGCTATTGTCTCTTTTTTGCCCCTGGCCAGTCTTCCCTTCTCCAGGCCAGACATTCTCAGTTCCTCAGTCATCCTAAGCACTCTTCATTGATCTGTTGTCCAGTTCTCTCCCTGCTCTGGCCTCTCTCTATGGAACAAGGAGCCCTGATAAGGGAAGGCTCAAAGGTTTGGTTTGTCTGACTTTTCCAAATGGAACCTGTGCTTCTGGCTGGGGCCCTGTCACAACACATCTGCTCTGAGTCTGTGAGAGGCAGGAGTTGTTGGTACCCAAGGGAATTTTAATCAAGATGGTTTCCGTGTTAAATGTTGGCAGCTCTTTGATGAGGTGGCTTCCTGGAACATCGGCTTGGATGTCTGCTCTTTGCACTTCATTGTCAAGAGCCAGGAAAGTTTGGGAAGTTGTTGAGGTGGAAAGATTGAAGAGACAGGAGTGAAGGGTAGGAGGAGGCAAGGGGAAGAGATTACTGCAAATATTGGAACTGAATTTTGGGGGCTTTCTTTGTTCAAGTGGCAGCTTGCAGCAGGAAGATCATGGAACCAGGAGCCTGAAAACCTGGACTTGGGAGTTCTGCTTCTTCCCTTGACTCAGTAGGTGATCTCTGGGTTCAGGAACCCAAAGAAGTAGGGAACTGAGGGACATTTCAGAGAGGCAGATTTCAGCCTGATTTATGGGCAAATTGGTGCTATCCATGGTGGAATGGGCTGCCTTGGAAGTGCTAAGTTCCTGTTTCTGGAAGTCTTCAAGTGGAGGCTGGGTGAACTACAGTGGATATTGTAGAGAGAATTTCTATTCAGGTCTGGGATGGAAGAAGTGATATTTGAAATGCCTTTGAGAAACATTTAAGTACCAAATTTATGAAAAAAAATTGCACAATGCACTTTTAAGTTTAATTTTCAGTATTAACATTTTCTCCATTGCTTCCTTAAATCTAGACAATTAAAAAAAATCCCATCAGTGAAATCTTGATTTGTAGCATTTGCCAATTTTCAAGGTGTGAACATTAACACTGAAAACTTAATGAACTTGGTAGAGTTGGCTCCATCACACCAACTACTTCTAGGTCTTAGAGTAAGTAGCCTTTGGTTCTTTAAGTTGATCTATCTTGTGTCTCCCTGCTTCAATTTGTCCTCCACACAGCTTTCAAAGAGATGTTTCCTAAAGCACGTGTCTGACCAGGTCACTTGCCTGCTCGGCCAACTCCAGTGATTCCCTAGTATCTCTAGGACCAAATACACAATTCTCTATGGGACACAGTCCAACTCCAGCTCATTTCAGCAGTATTTTTCTGCTTTTTGAACTTTAGCCAACCTGGCCTTCTTGTCATCACATAGGATTTTTAAAATCTCTTGCCTCCCTACCCATACTTTGTGCCTGGAATGCAAAGTTCAATCCAAATGCCTCTTTCTACGTGTGTGTATACAAATCCTAAAGTTTTTCTATGTGTGTGATAGAGACCTGGACCTGGAGTTCAAATCCAGCCTCAGACACTTACTAGTTGTGTGACCCTGGGTAAGTCATTTAATCTCTGCTTCCATTTTCTCAACTATGAAATATCATAATAGCACCAACTTCCCAGGGTAGGTTACAGGGATCGAATGAGGTAATATTTGTAAAGCTCTTACCATAGTGCCTGGGACATGGCAGCAAGTCCTTAATAAATGCTTGTTCTTGGGTAGGCTGGGTGGTACAGTGAATAGAGCACCAGCACTGGAGTCAGAAGGACCTGAGTTCAAATCTGTCCTCAGACACTTAACACAAAAAAACTAGCTGTGTGACCTTGGGCAAGTCACTTAAACCCAATTGCCCTCCAAAAAGCAATAAAATAAACTAAAATAAATGCTTGTTCACCTGTCCCTTTCCCATTTATCTGATAAGACAACTAAATCTTGACAAGGCTGAATTATGTGTCTCTGCTATTTACCTATAGTTGTTTTTAGCAAAGAGGTTTTTGTCTAACCCTTTGAATGGTAGAACGTGCTGTGGCAAAGTGTGGGTAAGGAGAATTGCACAGATGAGGCCTCTCTCCATCTTAGTTTCTGGTAGTAGACATGACCCATGAACAACATAGCAAGCCCAGATGCTCCAGGTGCTCTGTTGCAACCTCTGTGGTAAAGATAATGGGCTGGGGATCTCAAGAAGTTTGGATATTTTTAGAGGGTTCTAGGTCTGGATCCCA
This sequence comes from Pseudocheirus occidentalis, assembly GCA_028646575.1. NCBI lineage: Eukaryota > Metazoa > Chordata > Mammalia > Diprotodontia > Pseudocheiridae > Pseudocheirus > Pseudocheirus occidentalis. Next base: position 151,411,735 of record CM053601.1, on the reverse strand, counting down.
CAGGGACTGGAAGGGTGGAAAACAGAATATTTTGAGGAGATTAGGAGATTAGAAACCTCATGGTGGGCTCACTGTGGCATGTCCTTCATGAGGGAAACCTGGCTTCAAGAGATTATCCAGGACCTCTTTTTGAGCCAAAACAGCCCAGAAGCTAAGCCCATTATGTTCCTATCATGGCAAGATGAATAGCTGGGCTATTGAGAAATGACAATCACTGATGAAGTGGAAAGTATACTTTAGGGAGCTCTGGGGTTGAATCCGGCTCTGCCAATAATTCACTTTATGTGACATGGAGAAAATTTCTTTATCTCTTTGAGTATCAGTTTTTTTCAATGGTAGAATTGGATCATAAATAAGAGAAAACAGAGGAAGGACTTTTAGGTGGTGATATGGGAAAGGAGTAATAACTGGAGAGCTAGATTGTTGGCACTATTAGAATTAAAAGACCTATGGCAAGTTTTGAATGGAAATAGTAAAGAATATGCATATTTCTTCAAATCATATTGTACTTAAAAACCGACAATGTGCCAAGGCTTAAAAAATAATAAATGTAAAAAAGGCAAAAATATTAAATGCATTTTATAGATCATAATGTGATAAAATAGCAGCCAATAAAGGAAAATAAACAAAGATATGGACCTATATGGAGATTAAGTAATGACATCCTAAAGGAAGAATTGGTTGCACAACAAATCCTAAAAACCTTACTTTAATTTTTTGTAAAAAAGAGATTGATAACCATGGAACAATATGCATAATTAATGAGATGTAGCTAAAATAGTTTTCAGAGAAAAAATTTATATCTCTGAAAATTGATATTAGCAAAACAGAAAAAAACCTTAATGTATTGAGAATGAATGAAAAACAACTAGAAAATCTACAAATTAAAAACCTCAGACAAAGACAAAAAGGAGACAGTTTAAAAATCAGAGGAGGAATAGATAAAATTAAAAATAAAATATTTTTGAGCTGTTAAAATGTAAGAACATTAAGAGAAAGTTTACCAATATGCCTTTAGCTAAGTTGGTTTAAAAAATGAAAAAGGAAATCAAATTGCCAAAATAAAAAAAAATGAACACGATGGGTTCACAATTAAATGAATGGAATTATCAGGCTCTATTATCTGCCAAGAACAATGAGAATTTAAATAAAACAATTGACTATCTAAAAATATAAAATACTTTCATAAATTAAACTAGAAATAGAGATCTTCACCACCAGTTCTCAGAAAAATAAAAAATAACTATAAATGTGAGTGGAAAAACCCCTGAACAACCACCCAGTCCAGATGAATTTGCAAGTAAATACTATTATATGTTTAAATGGCACTTAAATGTCTATGTTATGAATATTATTATAATTATAGGGAAGAAAATCCTTTACTTAAAAAACAAAAACAATGCTTTTCCTTCTCTTAGACAAATATGGTCCTTAAACCCAATCCAGGAAAGGATGAAGCAGAGAAAGAAAATACGGAACAATGTTATTAGTGAATATTGACACAAACATTTTAATTTTTTTTTTTTGCTTTTTGGGAGGGCAATTGGGGTTAAGTGACTTGCCCAAGGTCACATGACTAGGTTTTATGTTAAGTGTCTGAGGCCGGATTTGAACTCAGGTCCTCCTGACTCCAGGGCCAGTGCTCTATTCACTGCGCCACCTAGCCACCCTGACACAAACATTTTAATAAAATTTTAGGAAAGGTACTACAGAAACTATTCATTATTATCAGGTTGTATTTATGCTAGAGATATAGGGATAATTCAACAATAGAAAGAAAATTCAGCATAAGTAAGTACATAAACAACAAATTAATCTATTGTATCAATAAATGCAGAGAATATTTTATTAAATTTAGAATTAATTTATCTTAAAAATCCTTTAAAAGCATAGTAATAGAAAAAACCTTCTTTAATATGACCAATCATGCATATACATCAATATATAATATGTATGCATATGTATATCCAAGAGCAAGCACTAGTAATAATGGAGAACCACTGGAACATTTTCTAGTGACTACAGGTTTGAACCAAGACTGTGCCTTCTAACTACTATTTAACAACATACTAGAAATGCTGATTTTAATAGTATGAAGTGGGAAAGACATTTAAAAACATTGATAAAGAGTAAAAAAAAATCATCCTATTTGCAGATAATAATGTTGGTTTACTTAGAAAACCCCAGAGAATTAGTAGAGAAATTAGTCTATATGATTAATAACTGCAGAAAAGTAGCAGGACAAAAAATAAATCCACATAATCATCAGCATGTCTGTACAACATTAACAAAAATTAGGGAATTATGGAAATAGAAACTGCATTTAAAATAAGCATAAAATATTTAGAATTTAAGTTCATAATACCCATAAATACAACTACAAACACTAGTTACAGAAAAAAGAAAAATAAATAAATGGGAAAATATCCGTTGTTCTTGGTTTGACTTCCTGTGTATGATTAACCTAATTTAACTTACAGATAATTCTATGTCTATCAAACTCCCAAGGGTGTAACATATAGAGCTAGGGAAAAATAATTTAAAAAATTATTATAGAAGATAAGATAAAATATTTTGAGAGAAATAATGAAAAATGGGAATAAAGGGGAGACTAGAGTAATATTGGTAACTAAAATTAGGTTATAAGGTAGCTATCATCAAAACTTCTGGGTTGAAATAGAAAAAAATAGATCAGTGGAGCAGAGTAGATAAGGAAGCTTTAGACATCATTAAAATGGTAGTTCAGTATTTGATAAATCTAAGAATGAGAATCACTAGGAGGAAGACTCCCTTTTCTATTTGAACTGCTGGCAGAAATAGGAAAGCAGTTTGGTGGAAATCGGGCTTAAACCAGCATCTTCTACTATATTCCTTAATCTCCTACTCAGACAAACAACTTAAATATGAAATGTTGTATCATAAAAATGTAGAAGAGAATATATAGAAAAACCTTTCATGACAAAATTCAGATCTAGAGCAATGACCGATCTTGGCTCAAGAGCATTGATATTGGAACACATTTTCTTTCATTTGAGAGATATTGGAGACAATGGTATGAAATGGTATATATTCTTCAGTAATAATTCCCATGTGGGGAAGTCTTATTTAACTATAATTTCTACATGGGGAAGTTTTAAAAAATTTCTTGGGAAATTACTGTGAGACAAAATTAAGGTTCAGACCAGACAGTCTTTAAAATCCCTTTGTGCTCTGACATACCACATAGTTTCACAAATAGGTAGAAATCAGTTTGCTGAAAGAGTTGTGAATAGATAGGTAGCATTCTCTCTCTGTCTCTGTCTGTGTCTGTCTGTCTTTCTGTCTCTGTTTGTCTCTCTCTCTGTTTCTCTCTTCCTCTATCTCTCTCCCTCCCCCTTCCCCCATGCTGGTAACTCCATATGTGTGATGACTGGTGCTCATAAATGGCTAGACCCAGGACTTTGCCTAAGTGATCTCCATACACATATAAGGCCCAGGGGAAAGAAGAAACCATACCTCTTTGTAATATGTTCAGTGAGTGTAATGTGGTAGAAGGATCCCTAAAAGTCAGGATTCATGGGTGTTGAGTTCCTGTCATAGCTTTGACCTATTTTGAGACCTTATGGGATTCTCAGAATACGGGGTGCAAAGGGTCCTCGATATGGAATCACAGGATTTGAGTTTGAATTCTGAGTCTGGTTTTTAAGCTCATAGACTCATAGATCGAGGGCTGGAAGATGTTCCAGATGTATATTTACATTTATAGAGGAAGAAACTGAGACCCAGGGAAGTAATTTTATTTGTCCAGGATCACAAGGTAGGTGCCAAAGGAAGCATGCTCAGTGTAATAGCCAGCATTTATTTAGTGATTTAAAGTTTGTGAAGTGCTTTGCAAATATTACCTCATTGGGTCCTCACAATAACTTTGAGAGGAGGATTCTATTATGCCCATTTTACAGATGAGGAAAGTGAATTAGAGGTTAAGTGAATTGTTCATGTTTGCATAGCTAATAAGTGTCTTGGGCTAGATTTGAACTCAGGTCTTCTCCACTCTAGGTTCTGTACTCTATCCATTGTACCTCTTAGCTGGCACCTGAATATCTGAACCCAGGTGCTCTGACTGACTGCAGGACCTATATTCCTTTTTTAAATTATTTTTTTCAATTACAAAACTTTTTTTTTCTTTTTACCAACCATATCCTCTGGAAAAAAATAAAAGAAAAAACGAAAGCTTTGTAACAATTAAGATCAGTTAAGCCAAACAAAATCCCATACTGGTCATGTCCAAAAATGTATGTCTCATCATTCATCACTTCTCTGTCAGGAGCTAAGCTCCTGCTCTCTCCATTGTACCTAATAGTCTCCCTCTATTACCTTCTGAGCTTCTGATTCTCCAACTGTAAAATGAAAAGGGTGGACTAGAAAGCCTCATATTTTCCTTCTAGCTCTAGACCTGTGATCCTAGTGTCTTCCCCCCCCCCTTTAGGACTCAGTTTCCCCATTTGTAAAATGAAGGCATAGGACTAACTGATTTATATGCTTCAGCGCTCTTTGAGATCATATTCCATGATCTAGTTTGGGGTACCATAGAGGAGAACCACTCGCAGTCTCATTTATTCTGGGCTGAGTGGTGCCGGGCTCACCCTCCATAGGAAAAGATTGTTTAAGGAGAGAATAAAAAGTGTGAGAAACGGGAATGCGGAACTCAGTACAGTACATTCCCCTAACAATGCTGTATGAAGAGGCAGTAAAAATAGATCCAATTATCCTCTGTCAAAGCTTTTCTCTAAGCAGCTGCCTAACAGAATATGACAATTTTTCGTACAATGTAGTAAAAATATATGAAAAAAAGTCCTCACACAATGCCAGCCCATGCTGGGCTGAATTCATTAATGCCTCCTTACCTTGCATGTCATGGAAAGAGACAAATAACATGGGGAAGCATGTTCCCAGGCTTTTTTCCTTCTTTTCTTTTTTTGGCTTTGTTTCCATGATGGTTTAGGAATTGGGTTCCCACTTGAGTGTTGTGATCTAAATTTAATTATCTTAACAGGGAGTTAGGAAGACATTGTTCACATCTCATGCCGACATCCCTTGGTGGAATGTTACAGGAACAGAGAGACTCATTTATGGAAAAGTATTATTTATAAAAGAGAAGGAAAAAGTTTTTTTCTTGTTACATTCCTGAGGGAGCCCAGTAAGTTTCTAGCAGCAGTTTCTGGGTTCTGTTTTACAACAACATAATTAGTGTAATCTGAGCATTTGCATGTAGGACAGGGCAAATGAAATCCTCTAGATCAGTGCTTCTCAACCTGTGGGTCGCAATCCCTTTGGGGGTTTAACAACCCTTTCATAGGGCTCACAGGGATTGCCTAAGACCATTGGAAAACACATATTTCTGATGGTCTTAGGAACCAAGACATGGGTCCTCTATCTGTCTCCAGGCAGGTCCGTCCACATACAGACAAGCCCACATACTAGTATTAAAGGGTCTCAGCATTAGGAAGGTTGAGAACCACTGCTCTAAATGCTTTGTGGCATTTGTGTGGCCAGTGTCATAAGCCCAGGTTGGCAGTGGCCAACAAATGGAGCTGACTGTGGTCAAGGTCAGTCATAAGGGAGTCAGTCTAGAGGAAGTTAGGATCAGAGGCTAATAAAATAGGTGACCTTGAATCCTTCTCCAGACAGTTAAGGCAAAATGAAGAAACTATGAGGAATTGAGAGGAATCAGAAGACCTGAGTTTGAATCTTGCCTCAGATGATTACTAGCTGTGTAATCTTGGGCAAGTCTCCTAACGTACTTCAGCCTCAATTTTCCCATCTGTAAAATGGGGATAATAATAAGAGTACCTCTGTGAGGGTCAAATGAGATAACATATGTAAAGTACTTGGAAAACCTTAAAGCATTAAATGAATGACTTTATTGTTGTTGTTGTTGTTATATTTAAGCATGTTCTTCTAGAAGCGGGCCTTCTGGAATAAACTTGAATGTATACATTGGAGTTAGGCCTATGTATTTCTAACTCTGTCTGAGTTATGTGCAAATCATAATGGTAATGTCCTCAATTTAGTTACATTTTTAGTTCTCTAAAATTAATTGCTTTTATTCAGATAGTAACACTCTGATTTAATCTGGTTATTAGATTCCCCCTCCCCAACTTTTTTCCTCTCAGTGAAGAAGACTCTCCTTTTCTTCCCTCCCTATCAATTAGTGCTGTTCATTAATTTTTAAAATTTCATTTTTTGTGCCCCTTTCCAAAGAGGATTTCTCTCCTTCTCTTTATTATCTATCTTCTCCTTCTGTCTATTCTAGATTTTTATTCTTTGGTCCATGACTCCATTGAATTAACATTTCTGACTATTATAATGTCCCAGGCCTTTCTCTTCCATTATTTCCACCTGACTTCTGCTGTTACCTTGGTCTCCATGTGTACATTTAGGAAGAAATCTCTTATTAGTCTCTCTGATGTCACTTTGTTTCTGTTGTTGGATTTGGCTTCTGCATGGGTTTACCCCTTCTGCAATTTTATTGACTTGGGTGTTTGAGAAGCAAATTTTATCTTTAAATTTGGTTTTCTTTCTAAGAATGTTCCAAATGTTTCCTTATTATTGAACATCCATATTTTTTTCATTTATAGTTAAACTTAGATTTCCAGGTCACTGTGAGCTTTATCTTGAGCTCCATTGCTCTTTAGAACACATTATTCCATTCCCTCCTGCATTTTCTGGTAGGTACAGAATAGTCTTATATTATTTAAATTTCCTTTCTTTTGAATTTCCTTCTCCTGTTTGGTTGAAAGACTTGTTGTTTTTTAATTTAAGTCATTCGATTTAATCTTTCTGTGTCTTGGAGTTTGCATCCTTATGTTAATTTTTCTGGAGGTGATCTATGAATTTTTTCAATTGGTGTTTCATTTTCTGTGTTCTTGTTAATATTTTCTGTGTTCAGAAGGTCTGGGCACTTTTCTTGTATTGTTCCCTGCATTATTATTTTTTTGTCTTGTCAAGTTCTTCTGGGAGACCTATGATCCTTAGATTGTCTTCAAGATCAGTATGTTTTTCTTGCCTAATAAAAATAATTTCTTTGAAAGTTATTGTTTTTTTTCTTCTCTTTTTATAGATTGTCCTTCACTTCTGTTTTTTTAATGCAAAAGCTATTGTTTTATCTTTTGTTTCTTGCTATCTCAGATTAGTTTTTGTTTTGCTCATTGTTTTTTGCTTTGAGTGACACACATTCTGCTCTTAAAATTCTCATTTCCCTTTTAAACTACTCAGAAAGAGTATTTTGTAGTTCCATATTCTCCTCAAATTTCATAGAATCCTCTTATCCCTTAAACGTTTGATAATTTTCTTTCATTTTGCAGTATTTATTCGTAGATACCCGCATTCGTTTAGTTGATCTGGAAGTTATATTTCCGCCTGATTTCAATGTTTTCACTTCTGCCTTATCTACCTGTGTTAAAAGTCTTTGAGTTTTCTTCTTCCTGAGAACATTGGTAATTTTAGCCTTCTCTTCTCTCTCCATCTTTATTTTCCCATATTACTCACTTTTTGACTCTCTCCCCTATGAGGGGAGTTTCTTTGGGACCAGAACTCAAAGCATCCCAGCCTCCTCCCACACTGGGAAATTCATGGGTCACCAACCTAAGTTTTTGTTTCAAGTGACTTTTGTGTGAACAGAAGTGGTCCCAACCACTTGCTGAGATCTTTATCTTATGCTTAGTGGAGTGCTGTAGAACATCTTCCCCCAATGATGGCCTGTACCAGTGTCTTGTCCTGTTACCAATGTTTCCCAGTTCTCTTGTCTATCACTTACAGTTCTGAGAGCTTCCATGCTGGTGTTATAAGGATTGATTTCTATAGTTTGGGTCTCCATGGTTCTGGGAGGAGGAAAGGTGAAGAGTAGGGTTAAGCTCCTTTTCAAACCTGGACATAAATCTTATCCCTTTTCCTCTTTTTCTCCATTCTCCTGAAATGATATTTTGCAGCACAGAATCCTGTAATTGTTGCACTGTCTGTCATGACCTAAGAAAAATTCCTTATTCTGGAGCCAAGCTCTTCAAAGCACTAGAAAGAAGGGAGGGGACTGAAATGTTGGATTGGTTTTTGCTGGAAGACCTTGTGTTTTTGGGTAGGTTAGTGCAGCCTTGCTGCTGGTAGCATGGTGGGCAGGAGATGGGAAGGGAAGGGAGAATCATGGTAAGTGAGCTAAGGGTATATATCAATTCATTTTTTAAAACTTCCTTTTGGATTCTAGGTGTCCTAGATCATGGAGACAACTAAAACTGATTTATCTTTGGTGCAAAATGTCTATTTTTGGGAGATCCTAGAGGTTGTGGCGATCAGAGAAAACATCTGATCCTCCATCTTGTAGGGCCATGTGATCCAGAAGTCCCATTATTTTCTTTCAACAATACCTTGTTGTCTTTCCACTGGTGCCATGACTAAAGATTGAACTTAGGCTAATATCCCTAAACCTTAATTAAATTGGTTAATGAATGCCTACCAATGAAGCAAGTTAATTAATTACACATATATATTTCAAACATCTTTTAGTGACAGGCAGGGATGACTGCAGAAGACTAAGGAGACCTTGGTTTAGACAAACAGATGGGTTTATCTGACAACAGAAGTGTAAACATGACCCTAATTAATGAATTTTCCAGAGCTGTTCCCTGTTGACAGGCTTTAGTCCAAGTTCAATCTTCAGTCACATACATGTCACAGAAAGAAAAAACAAAGTATATAATTTAATAAAACCTTGCATTAATATGGAAATTTGTAATTACAAAGGACTTTCAAAACCATTATTTCATTTGATCCTCTCAATGACCTTGTGAAATAAGCAGGGCAGGGATATTATTTCCAAATTACTGATGGACAAATGAAGGCCCAGAGAGAGACTCACATAAGGTGATCAAACAGTAGAGCCAATGCTTGGATTGCAAACATTCTGACACCCAGCTCAAGACATTGCAATTTTCCTGTTTTGATTCACAAGTCCTCTGTGTGTTTGTCACAAAAATCCTATAGCAATTCCTCATCCAGATTTGGGGGTGCCCTTTCCAGGGAGTGTGTGTGTGTGTGTGGTGGTGGTGGTGGTGGTAGAGGGGAGAATTGTTTAGGGGCATGCTGACCAAATTCCCTTGCCCAACAAACAAAATGGGAAAGGTCTGGCAACATTTTGATAACAGACCATTCTATCAATGATGGATGGAACCCTCTCATTTGGACATTGACATCACATTGTTTGATGAGTTGCATGAAAGAACATACTCAGAGGGGGTTCATGCTGAAGATGATCCAACTTTAGATTCATTTAGGAAACAATTCTTAATATATCTCAAACTGGGGAAGATAATGAGCCATTCCTATACCTGCCCCCCCCTTCAAGGTAATCAGAAGGGTACTGACTCTTCCACTTTCTTTTTTTCCACCATGTAATTTTTATGACAGTAGTTTGTTATTCATCCTTCATTTTCAAAGAAGACCAATGACATCACAATGTTGGGGTAAAATAATGGATGACAGGTGATGTTTAGACTTGTTCATGAATTGGATTTAAGTGAGGCAGAATTGTGCAAAGCCATCAGCCTCACTATCTCTTCCAGAGTCATCTAAGTCCAGTGGAAGGATGAAAGTCAAGATGACTGGCAATAGCTTGGGATGTCATGGATGATATTGGCATCTTCAGTATCTGCCCAAGTGCTAAATGCTCCGCAGCGTCTGCTTTTGTTGCCTTCATGGCTGTTGGAACGAGTTGCTCTCATTTGCCCTTCTGTTGGTGAAAATCTTCACATGCTTGATATAGACATTCCTCTGACTCACCAATGGGTTTGAGGCCTGTCGGTGTCCTTGGGGTCCTTGTTAAAAATGTGAGAAGAAAACAGGAAAGTATAAACTCTAAGAGCCTCAGGCAATTCTCCAAAAGTATAAGGTACAGATTAGCTGCTGACCTGCATTAGTGAAAGGGTTCCTACACTGGTAGTTCTCTAATGTGATAAAATCATAGGTCCTGACCCCCAAAATTCTATAGAAAAAGACATCTTTACAATTCAAAAGTATACAAGATCCCTTTGTATTCATTCTTTATTGATTATAAAAGAACACATGGTTCAGTACAACAAAATGTGGCATTAAAGAATCTCCTCCAATGAGGAGGTTTTTAAAAATGATTTTTTAATTGATATCACTTGTTTTTACATTGGCAAAATTTTTAAAAATTTTGGTCCTGGTCCCAAAGCACTATCTCGTATAACAAATAACTTAAAAAAAGAAAAAATGAGAACAAGAGAAAAAATCAGCAAAATTAATCAATGCATCGAAAAAATATCTAGCATTATATATAATGTTTCACAGTGGGAGAGGGGGAAGCTATTGACTGATCTCTCTTCGAACCAATTTTGTGTTTTGGAATTTTGCAACGTTCACTTTAAATTGTTTTGAGGTGGTTCTGTACATTTACATTTCTGTAGTAATTGTCTACCTTGTTTCCTTGGTTTTGCTTCATTTCATATCAGTTTTCTACTTTTATCGTGCTTGTCATTTCTTACAGAACAGTAATATTCCACTACATTCATATACCACAATTGTTGAACCAATTCCCCATACATCTGCTTTGTTTCTAGTTCTTTGCTACTGCAAAATGGACTGCTGCAGATATTCTGGTGTATATGGGGCCTTTCTTTTTATCAATTATCTTGATGGAGTCTATGTCTAGCAGTG
>CM053601.1:151376982-151400531 GCA_028646575.1 Pseudocheirus occidentalis | reverse complement strand
TATATGTACATATCTTACATACCATATTATATTTTATGTATTACATATCCTATGTATGTATCTTATATTTTATATTATATATATAATTCATATAAAGATATGTGTCCCAGGTACCATACAACCAGGGAGCAGTGTTTCAAGTCAGTTCTAGAGAATTCAGGTCTCTCAGCTTCCATTCTAGGGCTCTTGTGACTTTACTCCATGACTTCTGTGTGTGTGTGTGTGTGTGTGTGTGTGTGTGTCTGTCTGTCTTTCCCTGCGTGTGCACACATGTGTATTTTCTTTCTAGAAAATTAGACCACAGAAAAAGCATTCTGGAAAGCAATTTGGTATTAGGCTAAGAAAGCAAATAGATTCTCCTCCCCTTTGACCCACCGATTTTACTGCTAGGTATATAAGTCACAGAAGTCAATGACAAAAGTCAATGACAAAGGCCTGTTATATACCTCAACATGTCTATAGCAGGACTTTTTTCATAGCAAAGAACTGGAAACTCGGTAGATACTTATTGATTAGGGAATGGTTAGGCAAGTGATGTGCAGAAATGTGATGTATTATTATTGTGCAATGAGAAATAATGAATGATAAATATAGAGATTCATGGAAAGACTTATATGAATAGATGCAAATTGAAGCAAGCAGATCCAAGAAGATGATATACACAAAGACCACGTAAATGGCCATACTGGTCAAACTGGGAAGGTTTTTATTGTTTTCTCATATGGATTCCTTTCTAAAATTGTCCTTTGACTCTATAGCCTACTTCCTGCTCTCTCTCTACTTAGGGTCAGAATAACTTCATTGACACCGAAACTTGGAAGCTCAGAACTAGAAAGACTCATTGATTCTAATTCCCTCATTTTACAGATGAAGAAACTGAGTCTCAAAGAGGTAACACTTGGGGTTAGATTAACTTCATTGACACCGAAACTTGGAAGCTCAGAACTAGAAAGACTCATTGATTCTAATTCCTTCATTTTACAGATGAAGAAACTGAGTCTCAGAGGTAACGCAAAGTGCTGTACTTGACTTGCTCAAGATACCATAGTAAGTTAAAGACAAACTGAATTGTGTAGTTATAATGACAAATGTTGAACTGAACAAAAGATGATAAAGGGCCATGATTTCTGAGGTTCCAAGATGAAACACCCTACTCTCCTCCCAACAGAGACATCATGGACTCACAGTAAGGAAGGAGACGTCTTCTTTAGACATGGCCAAAGTGGGAATTTGTTTTGCTTGACAACGCATATTTGTTTCAAGGATTTGGTTCTTATTTTATTTTTCAAGGGTGAGGGCAATTGGGGGAGAAAAAATTAATGCTTAATAATTTAAAAAAATAATGAAAGAAAAAGATGAAAAAAAACCGCACTTCCCTCAATTCCTTCTAGAAACGAGGGACCATGGATGTGGAATATACTATCAAACTCAGATGATTTTTTGGCTAGTTTTGCTGAACTACCTTTTTTATTGTTAGAGGGGTTAGTTTTGTGGTTAGGGAAGGGGAGAGGTAGAATTGAAGAGGAGGTAAAAACAAAAGATATCCATAAAAATTAAAAAGGAAAACAAAATTAGGCCAGCCACGGACCCAGATACAAGGGTGATCTGACCAGGTGATCTTTATTTCAAGACTAATAAAGCAAAGTGAGAGGGGAGGTGGACAAAGACAGAATGCCAAGCACACCCATCAGAGGGATCCTAGCTGGGGGAGGTAGGGATGGGTACTGATATGTAAGAGTGAAGCAATCCATCAAAGAAAGGTAGGGATTGCAGCCAGAGTTCCTTCTCTTCTGGGCCTTTCACCATCTCATTTGTGATCTGACACTTTTGGTGGGGCCTATAGGATCTCTAGCTCAGGGGGCCTCAGGGAGGTTGTGTGTCGCCCACGTCTGCTGGGTAAGCCTGACACTGGAAGTAAGTGATTATCAGTGGAAACCAAATACTTGTTTACATGTTACAGTCATTAGAGGTTCCAGCCACACTTCCTGTGCCCGGGCCTCCTGCCAGATGTTTGGAGGGGATTTTCACGAGCTGTGTAGTTTGGTAAATACAAAAGCTCTCTTATTAAGGGTTTTTAGTATTAGACTGTGCAATTAAGATTATGGGTAATTAGATGCCTTTTGTTGGAGTACAACCATCCAAGGCATATGGAAAACTTACTCCTTGACAGGACACTAATAGGCCCGAGGGATTTAGCTGGACCTTGCTCCACACGAGGGCATAGACAGGAAAAGTAAGGTGGGAGCAATTGACTATTAAAGTCTGAATTGGGGCGACTATGGAATAATATCAGGCCCCTTTTGTTTGTCTCCTCCTGTATAGAAGCTACATGATAGGACATGTGGTGAAATGGTTAGTGAGTTACCTCTTCCAGTTTGAGATGGATGATCTATGGTTCTATAAAGACACAAATTCAAAGCCTGCATCTGCCTCTGACTAGCCATTCAGTTCACTTAACCACTTTCAGCCTTGATTTTGTCATCTGTAAAATGGGGCTGATGATACCTGTCTATAATATCCTACCTCACTGGGTGATTGGGATACTAAAATGGGACAGCATATATAAAAAGCTTTACAAACCTTCAAGTACCATGTAAATCTCAGCTACTGTTATATTTTCCTCATGAGGAGAGGCAGCGTGGCTTGGTGGATGGAAGGCTCAATGAAGAGTCAGAAAGACTTGAATGCATGGCCGGCCTCTCATATATATTATCTGTGCAGATGTGTATTAGTCACTTGCTATCTCATCTAAGACTATAAGGAGGCATCAATGTTCAGGGGAAGGAGTGCTGGCTTGGGATGCTGAACTCGGAGGCATGGGATCCAAGTTCAGATCCTGATGAGCCGTATAACCCAAGTGACCTTAGATCAGTCACAAAACTCCATTTCTCATCTGTCAAAATGAGGAGCTTCAGCTAGGGGACCTTGTCATCCCTAGAGCTTTGATTCTATGATTCTGTTAGAGGAGTTGCTGATCTATAATGGTGCAGGAGTTTCCATATGGAGCTACTCCCCATATCAATGAAATCATAAGTCAAATTGAGAAAATTTTTACTTTTTTCTCATATGAATTCCTTTCTCAAACTTGACTTTCCTGACTTCTCAGGAAGTTTGTTTCCTGCTCTCTCTCCACTTGGGGTCGGATTAGCTTCATTGACACTGAAACCTGGAAGCTCGGAACTAGAAAGCCTCATTGAGCCTGATTCCTTGATTTTGGTTTCCTGTTAAGGAAACTGAGTCTCCAAGAGGGAAAGCAGAGTATCATAGTTGACTTGCTCAAGGTGCGATAGCAAGTCAGTGGCAGAACTGAGATTTTGACCCAGACCTTGCAGACTCCAATTCAGTGCTCTTTCCACCATGACACACTGCCTTTATTAGTTGGAGTATGACTTTGGAAAACTTTCCACTTGAGTTGTGGTATGAAGAAGGGAAGTTAAGGGTCTCCTTCTCTTCCTCCCCCTCCAAGTTCAGGAGAGTGTGATCATTTCCCTCAGTGGTACACTGGCCTGCCTGTTCTGAGCTAGAATGAGAGCCTCCTGTCTCACCTGTCAGAGGCTGTTAGTGGCAGAGGGACAATGGCCGAAAGCTTCACTCTGACCAGACTGGGTAAGCGCATTAATCATGGACAGAAACAAATCTAGCTCGTCATTGGAGCTGGCTGTCTGGGCTGCCTTTGCCTGCTGCCCTCCCTCTGCTGAATCTCCCCTCTGTAGGAAGCAAGAATGGTAAATTATTCAAGATTGGGGAGAGTAGGTTTTGTAACAGAATTGCAAGGCCGCTGAATAAGAAACTATAGAAGGCCATACATATTTCATCTCTATTTTTTAAATAATTTTTTTCTTTCTTTTTTTTTTTCTTCTTTGCTGAAGAAGGAGGTTTTGGTTCCTGCGTCTCCCATGCAGGATGGTTGGCTTTGACATTCCCTGGCTGTCTGTAGTACGAGGCAATAATTAAATATCAGGTGAATTAGTTGCTTTTTAATTTGACATGTGTGCTCCAGGCAATAAACACATGCCGGGCCACGTGGGAGTGTAATTGCCAAGGAATAAAATCTTGTACCGAGCGAGATCATTGTATCAGGTACAGCGCGACAGCTCATTTGATCGTTATGCCCAGGCTAAAGAGCTGGCCTAATTAGTTTCCATTAAAACTCACCCTTTAATCAAGAGTTATTCTTGCATAAAGAATGTCACTCGGTCCAGATGAATGAACAATGGTTTCCCCTTGAGATCCGACTATCTGTTACACTTGGGATGCCATATGTCTTCAAACAATCCAGCTTCCAACCCTCAGCTAGGAAACTGCTACCCACCCGGCCGCCTACTCCAGCGACCGTACCTGCCTTACCCCGAGAGCCGGGCTGGCCTCAGAAGAAAAGTGGTAGCTGTGGGGAACTGCTGTTGGAACCTGACAGAGGAAGAAGGAAGGGGGGACCCCAGAAGTGAGAGAATTGTTGAGTGTTTAGAGTTAGAAAGGAACTTAATTAGTGGAATGTCAGAGCTAGAAGGGCAAACACTGAGAATAGAATGGAAGGGCACATCTGCATGGTTCAGTGGGAATAGTGCTTTCTCGGACACCTTGGGCATTTGATTCATCACCTGAACCTCTGTTTTCTCACCTGTAAAATGAAGGGAGCTGGGGCTCATGGCTTCTGGGGTCTCTTTCATAGGCTCCAGCCCTATGATCTTGGGACCTAATCCAACTCCTACATTTTTTAGGGGAGAAAACCGAGGCCAGGGCTCACTCTACTGAAATGTGCCATGCCTTTAATCATCAGTCTTCTTGGGTGCTCTGATTGGCTTGTACTCTGGTGAAAGGAGAGCCTGTTGTCTGACCTGTCAGAGACCGTCAATAAACACATCAGAGAGCTCTTATTGTCTCCTGTCATTTCCAATCCTCTCCAGCCTCTTCACCCTAACTCTGCTGTTGCTCTCAGTTTTGTTGAGACTCTCAGGCTATGCCAACAGGCCCTCAGGCAGTAGGGAATCAATTCTGGAGAAAAGCATTAGATGATCTCCCATGTTCCTTGTAACTCTATGTGCCTGTCATTTCGTGATCCTAGGAGTATGTGGAAGCCAGAATATTGGGCAGAGGTATAATTAGAATGGAATGATTAAGGCTTTGTTCCAAGGTGCTGACATCTGAGGGATGGTGATGCATGTAAGACTCCTCTGGTTTTCATTCCTGGGCCCTGAGGTGTTCTTGTGTGGCCCTGTGCTTCATAGTGCAGCCGCCCCACCCCCTCTGGGAATATGGCATTGCCAGGAGGGTCCACTCACCGTAGCACCCCTTCCTTAATGTTCACTATCACACACCATCCCTTCTGCATTTTCCCAGAAAATGAAGGCATAGCAGCTTTGTGGCTAGTGTATGTAGAGGACAATCTGGCTGTGTCCTCTCCTGGTTCAGACTGTCTTTTGCACGCCTCAAATGAATTTGTCCTGGGAGCCAGAATTTCTGGTTATATCTCTGTTCTGAGCGACTTGGCTCCCTTTGTGGGGAATGGAAAGTGACCCATGGGAGGGGAATTGGACTCTTTATACTTTTTAAATACACAGACTTTGAATAGCCTCCTTTCTGGGATTTTTTCCCTCTGCTCTAGACCCTAGGGGGAAACACTAAAAAGGACCATTCTCTACCATTGTCCTTATCTGCATCTTTTTTTTTTTTATCATTTCTTTGTGGGTGAGTGGAAGAACACTGAACTATATGTCTGGAGGTCTGGGTTCTAAAGCTGGCCTTGCTCTGTGCTGCATGAAGGTAGGCAGGTTGCTGTACTTCCCTTGGTTTCAGCTTCTGCATCCATTATATGGGTATACCAAACACGTGGCTATTCTGATCTTACTGGCAAGTTATAAGCTATGAAGGCTAGATAAGATAAAGTTGTTGAGCCTGCTCTTGAACAAACCCTGCTTAAGCCCCTAAAGTGTGAAGGGCAGGTGGGGTTGGGAATGGGAGAAATAGGACAGAAGATAAGACAAGGTCCTTGATCTTAGGGGCTTCCTGTTAGGTGGGAGGAGAGGACAATGTGCTGTGTAAGGTCCTATTATAAGATCCTAGACCTACTCGGACCCCTTCAATTTTACAAATGAGGAAACTGAGGCCGGAGAAGGCCAAAAGGCTTACTCAAAGTCACAAGGTAGTGAAAGAGGTAGTATTTGAACCCAGATCCTTTGCTTTAAAAGTTGATATGTTTTGCATACACTACTCTTGTTACCCTGAAAGGCAGGGTGGTGGAATGAAGGTTTGATCTGGAGAGGTGACTCTTGTTTTCAAGTTCATCTCTAGCAGTGTGACTTGGATAAATGACTTACCATTTCTTCATGTGTAAAATAAGGTAAGGGTTTATGATCATTTCACTATCTACCTCAAAGACTTCTTGACAAAAATGTACTTTATAAACCTTATGGTGCTTTGGAAATCTTGCCTTGTTCACTTGTTTCCATCATGTCCATCTCTCCATGACCCCATTTGGGGTTTTCTTGGCAAAGATACTGGAGTAGTTGGCCATTTCCTTCTCCAGCTCATATTACAGGTGAGGAAATGGAGGACCAGAAAAATTAGAGGATTCATCCTAAATCACAGAAGCCAGGACTTGAACTCAGATCTTCTGAGGCTAAATACAATAGTCTTTTCTTTTCTTTTTTTTTTTTTGCTTTTTGGAGGGCAGTTGGGGTTAAGTGACTTGCCCAAGGTCACACGGCTAGTTTTTTTTTTGGTGTGTGTGTGTGTGTGTGTGTGTGTGTGTGTGTGTGTGTGTGTTAAGTGTCTGAGGCCGGATTTGAACTCAGGTACTCCTGACTCCAGGGCTGGTGCTCTATTCACTGCGCCACCTAGCCGCCCCTAATAGTCTTTTCCTCCACTACATGATCTCTCCATGATTATTTTGGCTAGATGTCCTCTAATTTCACTGAGGAGAGACTACATGTCTTCTACTGTATTAGCTTTTTCAATTGAAATCCCACGATTTACAAATGTAGGTCAGCAGCCAACACTGAGCATGCTCCGGCCTTGGTCCTTCTTGCTTCTGTAACCATGGATACCTAGTTCCTCTGTATTGTCATTGAGTTTCCAGGCTTGACTCATAACGTACTTTGGGGCTCTGGTTCTCATTATCAGATGATCTGTCTGGATTTTTTTATTCCCCCTCCCCATTCTCCTTTTGCCCCAAACTTCAGAAACAATTTTTGTTATGGAATGATTAATGCTAGAAATAAATGGAATCTGGGCAGAGTATGGTGGAGAGAACACTGGCCTAAAGTCAAGAGTCTTAGACGTGAATCATAGGAAGCAAGGTGATATATGACAAAGAGAGTTGGCTCTGGTGTCAGAGGACCTGGATTCAAATCCTTGCTTTATTGCTTACTTCTGGTGTGACTTTGTCCAGGTTATTTCAACTCTTTGACCTCAGATTCCTCATTTGCAAAAATGAAGATGATGGTAAAGTTTTACTGAGCTCTAGATACGTGTTTCTATGGCTAAAACTCATAGAGTAGAAATTGAGAGACTTGGGTCTAGATCTTAGCTCTTACTATCTGTGTGACCGGGAGACCTTACTTCCTTTCCTCTGGGTCACAGTTTTTTCACCTATAAAATAAGGGAGTTGGATTTAAAGATAGTTAAATCAGCTTACAGCTCTGATGGCCAATGGGCCTGTGTTTCCTGAGTTCTTCCATTGACTTACTGCATGACCTAGGTCAAGATCCTTTCTTTTCTGGGCCTTGGTTACCCTATCTATAAAAGGAAGGGACTGGACTCTATTGAACTTGCGAGTTCCTTTACGCTCTGACATTCTTTGAACAGGAATGTTTCCCATAGATCTGACCCTTGGCAGTTCCTTCTATTTCTTGGCAGAGAGAGTTCAGGGTGTGGTTGTCTTACTCATGACCCATTTATGTTCCCCAGGGTGGTATCTTGGTTCTTAGTCATTTTGACTTTTCCTTCTGCCTAGAAGATTTGTTGGTCCTATCACACCCTGATTTTTGCAGATACCAAGAAGTCTTAGGGCCCTGGGTCCCTGTGACCTGTGGGTAACTATAACATCCATTAGAAATCCCTAAACTGACTTGGGACAATTCAAATTGTCTTCACCCAAAGTTGGGATTTGTGTGCTTGTATGGGTGTATGTGTATTATCTTTCCTTTTAGTTTCCATTTCCAAAGTAATTTCCAAAGTAATTCATGCTTTGCAAAGCCCTTTCCCCAACTCAGCCTTGTGGAGGTAGACTGCAAGAATTATGTGCTGCATTTTACAGATAAGGAAACAGAATCCCACAAAGGTCACCTGCCCAAGATCACAGAGCAAGCAGGTGGGGAGCCAGTAGACTAACCTAGGTCTTCTGACCCCAGGGTTAGTGCACCTGGCTACTTTCCTTCTGTTATGTCTGGAAAAAATGTCCTTAAAACAACATAAAACATCCTGGTATTCATATTAAAAGAAACTAGATTCTGGGAAACACAAAAGGTTAAGAAAAAAAACTTTCTTGGTATAATAGAAAAACTTTTAAAAATGAAAGTAATGGACATTCTAATGAGAAACATCCTTTTTGTTCATTAAAGCACATTCCTTAAAGGACTTTTGAGTGGCAACTCCTCCTTCACCTATGCAGTTGCTGTAATCCGAGAGCATCCCCCTAACCCCAAATCCCCTGTGATTCCAACTCATTACCCAGGCTTATTCCTGGGGTCTTTACTGTAGATGAGTCAATCCTGGGATGGTACGGATTCAAACCCAGTCTGGGCTGTGGGAACCTTGTACATGTGCTCATTAAGAAGGGGTGGCAACAATGATCTCCACACCCTTGTGGGCTGGAAAGGTCCAGTTTTGGTCCAAAACAAGCAAGTTGGGAGTGTTTTCCCTCCATTTACCTCCTTAGTCCTGATAATTTCTGTGTGTTCTTGACGGCAATGGATCTCACGCTGGGTAATCCTCTACCCGGTGTGAGGGGAGTAAAGCAATTACCAGTGAAGGATTCGTGAAAGATTCAAGGGGAAAAGATAGATAATGATGCATTTCGTAAGACCAACCAACAAATACGAAGCATACCGTGGAGAACTTAATGAGATTTCTTCTTTATAGGTGAGTCAGGAAAATTTTATTTTATGATCGTTATTTTCGTACAGATCTCTGATTTCATTGTAAGGAACTCCCAAGAGGTCCTCTCTGGGCTTCAGTATTAAAGATAATGAGTCAAATGGGGGGTGGGGTGGAATAGATGGCCTCTAACATTCTTTCTAGCTGTAGGGAGCCAGTTCAGAAGCATTTATTAAGCACCTACTATGCCCCAGGTGGCAGGTAGGTGGCACAGTGGGTAGACACCTAGGCCTCCCTCTCCCCCCAGGCCCATAGGCAGGAAGACTCATATTCCTGAGTTCAAATCTAGCCTCAGATACTTGTTAGCTGTGTGACATCAGGCAAGTCACTTTACCCTGGTTGCCTCAGTTTCCTCATCTGTAAAATGAGCTGGAGAAGGAAATGGCAAACCATTCCAGTGTCTCTGCCAAGAAAACCCCAAATGGGGTCACCAAGAGTCAGACAGGACTGAAAACTGAGTGAACAACATGTCCTAGGCAATGTGGTTAGCTCTGGAGGTATAATCCTATTAGGCTACTCCCTCTACCAAAACAGAGGTAGGCAGCTATGTTACAACTTACAGTCTTGAGAGGATTGGGAGGTTAAGGGACTTGCCCTGGGTTACACAACAGGGATGTGTCAGAGGCAGGACCTGATGCCAAGTATTCCTGAATCACATGCCCCTTGTCTAGCCACTACCAAATAGAGTCTCTGTTTTATGAACCGTGTTTTTGTTTTCCTGGGTTTTACTTCAGAACTGATCTTTAAATTTGTTTGTTACAAACACACAAAGGCTAAAAGACCCAGGGCCCAGCTATTATCAATAGGAAATAGAATAACTTCTGGGTTCTTCCAATAAACAGCTATGAGGCTGAATGCATTAATGAAGTATTTATTAAGCATTTTATTGTTGTTCTGATGTTTCAGTCCTTTTCAACTCTTTGTGACCTCATTTGGGGTTTTTTGGGCAAAGATACTGGAGTGGTTTGTCATTTCTTTCTCCTGCTTATTTTAACAGATGAGGAAGCTGAGGCAAAGAAGGTTAAGTGACTTACTCAGGGTCACACAGCTAGTAAGTATCTGAAGCCAAACTTAGGAAGTTGAGTCTTCCTAACTCCAGGCTTCACACTCTATCCACTGTACCACCTAGCTGCCCCTATTAAGCCCCAGGGATAGAAATAGAACAGTGAGACAGTCCCTACTCTCAAGGAACTCACATTCAAATGGGGCAGACAGCGCATATCAAAAGGTTTCCGGAGTAGGTCGGATGGACAGGTTCCACAGTCCTCAGGGCATAGCAGTAAAGCAGATGGTAACGCCTCTTTGTCATTCTCATTTTCACTGATAAAATGATATCAGTTTCTGGTGTTGAACCATTTGATGGTGCCAAGGACTTTGGTGGTGATAACTTCCTTTTCTAGGTCTTGAGTAGCTGTGGTTACTCATAGAAGCAGTAGGTACGTGCCAGGCTGCATCTCAATGGGGCTACTGCCCAGGATTATGGCTGAGGATGCTGGGTTAGAAGCATTGCTATTAGGGCTCTTGGGTTCAGGCTCTTGGGCTGTCTCCATCAGGGTCTAAGGGGAGATGGGGATAGTTTGACTTCGCTTGGCACATGGTGCCTCCTGTCTCTCCCTCAAGGGTTCTTACACTTCCAGCTAGCTAATTCCCATTGGAGATCACCGCCAGTCTTCTTGGCCTAGTGTAGAGGCCATGCCAGGGTGGGACCTGCTAGGCCCTCCTGAGGCTCTGTAGAGTCTCCTTCCCTTGTTAGTAGCCTCTCTTTGAACTCTTCTTCAGGTCTAGGGGCTTTACTGTTAGAATTCCTCTGCTTTTCCAGGAAACTCCCTGTCACTCTATGACTTTGACTTTCCCGCTAACCAATACTCTTCTTTCAATTCTCAGAAACTTCTCTCCACTCCATCCATCCACTCCTTGGTCTACCCCTATGTCTGGGGCCATGCATTTCTCTCCTGTCCTGGGACCACATGGCTCCCCCTTGCAGGTGCTTCCTGGGGTGGCCTCAGGACTACTGGGCTGAGCTGGTTTCTCTCTAAGGGACAAGGTTTGTGTGTGTGTCTGACCAGCTCTTTTTTGGGCTATATTAGTTTGGGTTCTTTCTTTCTTTCTTTTTTTCCTCTCTAGCTGTTTAGCAGTCAGGTGGCTTAGTAATAAAAACACTAGAAGTCAGGAAGACCTGAGTTCGAATCTGCAGCAGCAAGCACCCTAGCGCACCCAGGGCAGCTGCTAGCACCGGTTCTTAGATCTGCTTTTCTAAAGGAAAGCAACTCAAAATGGGTTAACAGTCTTACTTTAATCAATCAAACATATATCATTTACCTAGTTCAGGAGAAAAAGTCAGCACCCTGAACTTCAGAGAATGCAAACACAAGTTACAAGGTGAAGTTACAAGCAGACAGACAAATAGATTGGCAGATGGGCTTCCAGCCGTCTGACCATTACATTCATACCTGGTCAGTTACCAGAGAGGGAAGCACCAACATCTGGGTTTTCAAACCCGGGGGGGCTCAACAGCTTCCCAGAGTCTCATCTGGCCAAATCGCACAACTCTTTCAAAGTGAGCCCCAAAGCAAAACCTCACATCAGGGTGTATATAACCTTCTCCTGCATCAGAGACTGTCACAGCCCTCTTGACCCACTGCCCAATCACAAAGTAATAAGGCATGGGCATTCCTGAAGAAAAAGCCTCCTGCCACAGGCTACATGTGACCACATTCAGCCTATTAGGGGGCAAAGGATACTTTCAAATCAGGGAAGCTTCTCAGAGCCACTTAAGCCTATCAAAGGGCCTGGCCTAGGGGCATCCCACCTTAGACTGTAGCTATGTCAGCTAGGGCAAGTCATTTAACCTTTTTGAGATTCTGCTTCCTCATCTATAAAATGAGGGTAACAATAGCACCTGTATCAAAGGGTTGTGGTTATATATATATATATATATCTATATGCTTTTGGGGAGGGGGGAAGGTAAGGCAATTGGTGTTAAGTGACTTGCCCAAGATCACACAGTTGGTAAGTGTCAAATGGCTGAGGCCAAATTTGAACTCAGGTCCTCCTGACTTCAGGGCCGGTGCTCTATTCACTGCACCACTTAGCCGTCCCTATGGTGACAATTTAATGCAATAACATAAGCAGAGCTCTTTGCAAATTTTAAAGCAATAGAAATGTACACTATTGTTTTAATTTTAAGTGCCAAGTCTACAGGCATAATTCAGATATGACTAGTATGCAGGCAAGAAGTAAGATGTAAGAAGAGTACCAGAGGCAGACAGGCTTGCCCTTATCAAAGAGCCTGGTACTGGGTTAGGGGCTGGAGGCACAAGATAGAGAATCAAAAAGTCAATATATTACATTAAGGACAATAGGGACGGTCAGTGTCTCCTTCAAGGAGGCATTATTATTATTGTCTATTTAATTTTATCCACCCTTATCTATACTTAGCTTTCCAGCCAATGGTATGGTAACCCTTCAGTTACCATGACAATTCTAAGAATTGTCTATCCTGAGAATAATTCCAGAAAAGAAGGGGGACATATTAGAGACTGGCAAGGGTGTGATTATCTTTTGTATTTAAAAAGCTTCCCTGAGGTGGCGAAGTGGCCAGTGGATAGAGCGCTGGCCTGGAGTCAGGAAGACCTGAGTTCCAGTTCACTAGAAGACACTTCCTAGCTGTGTGACCCTGGGCAAGTCACTTAACCCTGTTTGCTTCAGTTTTCTCAAATCTGCAAAATAAGCCAGAGAAAGAAACGGCAAATTATTCCAGTATCTCTGCCAAGAAAACCCCGAATGGGGTCATGAAGATTTGGACATAATTAATATAACTAAACAACAACAATTCCCTTCTTTTAGTAGAAAGACCTTGCTGTCCAGTCTCAGTATCTGGATTCCTGGCATCAGCCTCCTTTTAAAGGGGACTTCAGAAAGATAACTGAGCATTTTAAATGAGTTAGGCCATTGCATTCCCAAGGAGGAATGAGAGATTGATAGTAGAGTCTAAGAAATTCATTTATCAGATGAATCCAATTGAACTTATTGTTGATTTTCTCTAAGACTCAGAATTAGGCCCTGAGGATCAGTGTTGTTTGGGGAGAATGGTCTAGGCGTTTGAAACTAGTGGGTTTAAACCTGGTAGGAGGAAGTAACTGGGAGAAGTAAGGGTCCAATGGGAAAGTACTAGGTACCACTAGAAGGGTTTCTATTGCAAGAATTCTCCCTTAATTTTCTAACCTACTGATAAACTCTGTTGGCTTTTGCTTGTACTGCTAGACTTAGAAGAGAAAGATTTCCTTTGAATTTGTGTGTAACTTCCTGGACCCCAGAATGTAAATCATGGTCTAACTTGGCCCCAGTTTCTTCTAGCTCTGGGCTAAAGAACTCCATTATTCATAGATAGGATCCCGACCAAAACAGAAGCCTCTACTTTGTTTCAGACAAAGGTTAGGCTCTAATTGGTAAGGTAACTGGAATATCCTATTACTCAGAATCAAAGGATCTGGGTTTACGTGGATTGGGTCCAATCTTGGTGTCTTCTCACACTTCTCTCTTTGGTTTATGATCCACAACCAGGGTTTCCCCTGAGAATGTCAGACATTGGTTCATGCCTAAATGTCCTCAACAAAAGGAAAAGAAGGCTTTGGCTTCCATGCAAGTAGTCAGGCTAAAAAATGCATGTCAGGTATGGAACAGACTTTATTTAACATGATAAAAAAATCAATATAAGAATTTGTACCATTATCCATAAGCAGCTAGAACAATTCTCCCTTCTGTTTCCTACAAGCTTAAGACATTTATTATGTTCATCCTAAATCTTCTCTCCAGGCTAAGCATCCATATTTCCTTCAGCTAGTCCATCCAAAGGCACATTGCCATCCTTATAGTCCTCACCTGGATGCTCCCTAGCTTCTTGATGACCTTCTGTAAGACATAGCACCTGAAACTGAACCTCACAATCTAGAATGGCTTGACCTGGGCAGAGTCCAGTGGGAGCATCACTTCCCTAGCTTCTCAATGACCTTCTGTAAGATATGGCACCCAAAACGGAACCTCACAATCCGGTATGGCTTGACCTGGGTAGAGTCCAGTGGGAACATCACTTCCTTAGTCCTGGACATGAACCAAAGATCCCATTGGCTTCTGTGACTGATGCCACACTCTCAGACCTCCTTGAGCTTCCATGTTTAAGTGTTTCTTGAATGCTTTATTGGTGCTATTCTTTCTTTTTAAATGTTACTATCACTTCCTACAACTTCCTCCCTAACCTTCTCCCAAACTGAAACCCTCTCTTGTAGTGAATAAGTGTTGTCAAGGAAAAATATTAAATTGTCCATGTCTAAAACAAATGTCTCGTTCTTTACCTCTGGCCTATCCTTTCTCTCTCCAGAGGTGGGAAGCATGTATCATTATCAGTCCTCTTGCAGTCATGATTGGTTGCTTCATTCATGAGGGTTCTGAAGTCTCTCAGTGTTCTTTTTCTTTATTCCATTGTGGTCATTATGAGAATTATTCTGGTTCTTCTTATTTTGTGTGGTATCAGTGCATATAAGCCTTCCCAAGTTTCTCTGAATTCACAGATCTTTGTCAAATTAGGTATTGTCCAACAATGTGTTTTCCATTTTGTCCTGAGAATTTAATGTTTTGAATCTTCTCTCCACCTCTATTCCACGGGAATAAAATAGCTTTTGGTCCTCTCCAGTTTATTTATCTTCAAGGTGCTCTAAAGCTACAACCATAGGGAATGGAGGTAAGACAAACCATGCCTGAGTAGGGCAAATCAGAAAAGCAAACATCCCTGGCCTTGGGCACTCTATACTGATGGGAGGATTGGGCTGCTGGAATGAGGGGCATGGGGAAGAAAAAAGAATATGGGAGGCTCCTCCTTAGGCTGCCTCTTGCCCACCCTGCTACTCCCCTGGGTCTTACTATATTGATTCCAGACTTAATGTGGACAGCCCAGTGGCTCAGCTGACTGTCCGTAGTTCAGAACTTTAGAGCTCTAGAGATCCACCAACCTCAGCCTCTGGATATGAGTCATAACACGTAGGCATTGTATGAATTCAGGTAAGCCATTTCTTTTTGTTGGGCTTCAACTTCCCTCTCTTTCAAATGATGGGGTTAACTAAATCATAAATTCCTAATCTTGGGTCCATGAACTTGTTTTAAAAACTATTTTGATAACTGTATTCTAGTATAATTTGTTTCCTTTGTAACCCCATGTCTTCTATGTATTTAAAAAACATTATTTTGGGGGAGTGTTGGTTCATGGGCTTCATTAGGAGGCCAAAGGGGTCCATGACCCACAAAAAGGTTAGGGATCCTTGGCTTAGATAGTGTCTATGGACCCTCACAGCTTTCTTTGGTCACGATTTGCCACAACTTTTACTGCAATGTATGAACTCAGGAGAGTTAATCTGGGCTGGGGATGTTAAGTTTGTATGTCTACCTTAATTCTCGTCAATCCAAGTCGCCTTCTTTAATTTTAAGTGCCTTCTGTGTGCACGCCACTGGTGGTATAAAACAAACAAATCTGTTCTTGCCCTCAGTGAGTCTGCATTCTACTACAGGGATGTAGCATGTGTATGTATATGTTGAAATGCATGAGCAAATATGAATAAATATAAAGTAAAGCAAAATAATTTCAAGAAGGCAAACACCCTAAAAATGGAGGGGGATGATGATGTTAGGACAGGCCTCAGATAAGAAGGTGGCATTGAGTGATGCTTCTCAAAAGATCTAAGGATTCTGAGGAAGAAGGGAGGGAGGGTTCATTCTAGATACGGGGGACCACCTGTGCAAATTAAGGTACAGAGAAAGATGTTTCTGTCTCCTGACTGGGAACCATGTTTCTTTAGCCTTTCTTTCCTGGGAGAGTTTGTCTGTTGTCATTGGTTTTTTTCTTCCTTCCTTTTTTTTTGTTCCTTTTAAAATAGACCAATTTCCCTGGGAACTTGCGTCTCCAGTTCAGGGGAGAGCCAGTGCACTTAGCGTTGATTTCAGTCTGAAAGCTTTCCCTGGGTATTCTTTCTTGGAGAGTAGCCAGTCCATCCTTGCGTGGAGCCTTGGGCCTCATGACAGCCAGTAGGTCCCTGGGACCCAAAAGGCATTTTTCATACTTGTTCTGTCTGGCCTGAGCCCCTCACTTTCCCTCCAGGGTCTGAGAGCTGTTTTAGAGGATTCCTCGCCCTGCTTATATTTTCTCTTTCCCATCAGCTATGATTAGAAAATGGTCTGTGACAAAATCCCTCTCTTGCTCCCCCCTCCTCCTGCCCCAAGCTCCCTGCTTGGTTCCATGATTAACTCAAGCCCTGTTCAGGAAAGGCTGAAGGGGAAGCAATCCCCACTCCCCACATGGGGCCAAGCACTCAGAGTCAGGAGCAGGGTGGAGCAGAGAGCTAGGGCTGGAGATGCTAACTTGGTCAGGGAAGTCAAAGCCAGGCAGATTCACCAGTGGGGTCCTTTCAGAACTGCAACATGAATGGTCTACTGGAGCCAAATGTAGAAGGCCCTGAGTGGCCTTCAGTAGCAGAAATAATAGATTTTAGCAGCCAGTTAACAAGATGACTTAGTTAAAAGAGGAAGCTACAAGATAGCAGTAGGATTATTAACCTTCATTATGTTATGCCCTGCTCCTTCCCTTTACCTGAATGTATTTCACATGATTTGCTCCTTGGTGGTGGCATTTGCTCCATCAAATATCTGGTTTTGCTTCTGAGTCTTCTCCCTTCAAAGCTGTAGGTTTCATTCTCTCTTATTTGGGAGAAGAGGATCTGACATATATGAACTCTGGCCCTAGAAATATCTTTATAAATTAATGTCACGTTGTTGGACCCAACTTGCCGTTACAAGTATCCCCCTGGAATGCGCCATTATCTGTTAATTCTGATAGACATTTAAAATACTCAGAAGCACTGGATTGGGTAGAACAACATGAAAACCATTACGGGGGATGTCTCAGGGTTGTTCCCCCAGAGCTGGCCAGTTGCCAGACCCCACCTGAGATCTCAGTCCTCTTACTTTGGCCCACAAAGGATGAGAAGAAAGACAACATATGGTGGTTCAGAGGATGCTAAGCTTGGAGCCAGGAGATGTGCATTTGAACCCTGGTTCTCATGCCTCCTAGCAGCGTGACTGTGAGCAGGACGTTATTTCTCTGAAATGGTCACTCATCTGTAAAATGGGAGCACTAGAACTTGTACATCTACCTCAGTGGGTGTTATAAGGAAAATATTTGGAAAGACCTTTAAAGCACAATGTTGTTGTAATTGTCATGAGAGACTGGGCATTAGGAGCCCCCTCCTCAGAGCATGTGCTGTGCCCTCCACTGTGAGTCATGTAGGGAGGCTTTGTGAGCCTGCTTCTGGGAAGTATGCAATGACATACATTAGAGGACCTGGCTTTTACTTCAGAGTGTGTCGGGTTATTCTACCTGCTCCTGTAGCTGTAAAGAAATGCCTGCTATGTTGGCCCCTGATCCTGCTGCGCATCCAAAAGGCACAAAGCAGCCAAAGGGAGGCTTCGTCTCTCTTTCCTACAGGGTTACATTTGAATGAGGAGGTAAGACTGAAGTAAGATTCTGGGTAGAAGGAAGGAGGGAGGAAAGAAAAGAAAACAATGGAGAGACAGAGAGAGACAGACAGAGACAGAGAGAGACAAAGAGAGGGACAGATACAGATATAGAGAGATAGAGAGGGACAGAGAAAGAGAGACATAGAAAGAGAGACAGAAACAGAAAGAGAGTCTACTCTTCTCACTCAGGCTATGTGTCTAGTAATAATATCAATAATAATTTATAATAATTTATATAGCCCTCACCATGTGCCAGGTATTATGCTAAGTAATAACAATTATCTCTTTTGATGCTCTTAATAATCTTGGGAGGTAGGTGCTATCATCATTCCCATTTTATAGATGAGTAAACTGAGGCAGACAGTGGTTAAGAGACTTGCCCAGGGTCACACTGCTGGTAATCGTCTGATGTCAGGTTTGAACTCAGGTCTTTCTGAGTCTACGTCCAGCCCTCTATCCACTGTACGGCCTAGTTGCCTATCAGTGTATGGTCCTGCTTTTGCTTTTGTCCTTGTGTTTGTTCTTCCCTTTCTTAGGCAGAGTATTAGAAATGGTTGGGTTAGGCTTATGAGCTTTGTATCGTCTGCAGAAGCACCAGAAGTTGAGGAACGAGAGTCCGTGCCAGAGTCTGTGGGCAACCAAGACAAGTCTGTCAGCACAGTTCCAGAAATGACTATGACGGACTTAATCTTCAGAGAAGACTTGGGTCTTACAAGAACCCTGCAAGAGAGTGATTTTTGTCAGTTGGTTATGTTGAATTTAAAAGTGAGCTCGCCTAATGCTTTGTAGCAATAGCTTCAGGTTGAGCCCATTCTCCCTAGGGACCAAGGTAGGGGAGAGTATGTATGCTCCCTTGGGTGATAGGGAGAAATATTTATACTTATCTTCTTCCTATATATCCCTTTGTAGCAACTAAATGATGTTAATTGGTTCAATGAACTTGGGTACAAGTGATTAATGTTGGGGTTAAAGTAGATGACCTACTAGCTTAGCTTTTTTTGGTGAAATATCATATTGTTAACACATATTAAGCTTGTAGTCCACTTAAGCCCCCAGATCTTTTTCAGACAAACTGCTTTTCAACCATCACTTCCCCCATCTTATACTTGTACTTATGTACTATGTGAAGACCTCGGACAAATACCTTCTTGGTTTTTTTTTTTTTTTTGCTTTTTGGAGGGGGGGAAAGCAGGGCAATTGAGTTAAGTGACTTGCCCAAGGTCACACGGCTAGTAAATGCTAAGTGTTTGAGGCTGGATTTGAACTCAGGTCCTTCTGACTCCAGGGCCCATGCTCTGCTCACTGTGCCACCTAGATATACCTCCCTTCTTGTTTTTGAATCTCACTTTCTTCATCTGCAAAATCATTTGGGATTAGGGTTTAGGGAGGGTTGAACTAAAGTCTCTTCCAGCTCTGATATGCTCAGGCTTTCTGAGACTGTTACTGATTGATTGATTGGCACATTCCCCACCCCCTTCCCTTAACACTGGAGGTGTTTAAAGCACCACTTAGCAACATAAACACTACCCCCCTCTTCAGTGGCATGTGGTAAGGAATAATAGTAATTTACCATACTTGCACCAAAGTAATTACCTTTCTAGTGTTCCCTGAGTCTGCAATTACAGTATAATTTAGAACTCAAAATTCTCTTAGGCTACTGATGGGAGAGGTGGGCCATGAATCCTCTGTGTGTGTGTGTGTGTATGTGTGTGTGTGTGTGTGTGTGTGTGTGCGTGTGTTCTTACATGTAGAAGAGTACGATTGCACATGAACTTACTTTTTCCCCTATCCCTCCATCTAGGATTGTAAAGCCCACAGTACAGGGCCTAACAAATAGTAGGCAAGTAAAAACATCCTTGTTGATCGATAACAGAAAACCAGTTCCATTGGCCTGGTGACTGGAGATGTTTGGCTTCCCTGGGCAGTTACAGCTTTCGTCGAAGGCCAAATGTGCCTGTGTCCAAGATGTCTCTGTCTGTTTTCTGCTAATTTCTAAATCTCACTGGGGAGAAAACAAAGAAAACACCACCAACAGGAACCATTCCCAATAGCAATATGGTTCAGCTCCTTTGGGCTCAAGGACATCATCAGTAACAAGGGGGTGGTGGGTGTGGGGTGGGCATTGGGTGGTTTTGGAATGTCTGTTTCTTGCTTATAAATAAATGGTAATTTGTTAAAAAGCATCATTACACACAGTATTCAGCCGGATCCCCCGGCATTCGATTATTTTAAATAAATGGCCTAGAAATGGAACAAGTTCCTTCTAATTTACAGATGATGGGAAACATTTTTCAAAAGGGGGGGTGGAGAAAAAAAGGAGAAAGGGTAAAATTTGTTCTTAACTACATCTCATTAATGCGAGTCTGCTCAATGACCTGCAGAGATTAACGAATTAGCGAATTGGAGGAATTATCAGAAAGAAAAATCTGTATAATTTTAGTTTCAATTTAAAAATCTGCTAAACAGTCTAGCGGCTTGGGGAGAGGATATTACTTTTTAATATGAGCTTCCGCCAATGCAGGGGCCGTGACAGTGTTACTGAAGGGGGAGGGGGCCCCAGAGTATATGTTTAGATTCTTAGGCTTGGTGGGGATGGGATATCCTCTGGGAGGACTGAGGGGGGAGGAGGTTGAGTTGGCAAGGAGAGAGGCCTTCATTTTTTTTTTCAATAAAACAACTGAAGACATTTAATTAAGTGACCACTATGCTAAGTGGAGCAAAACTTAATATACATAAATGCGTTTATGTACCGCCAATGGGGCATAATTAAAAAGCCCCTGCAAATGAGGAGCCAGAGAAAGCTGTTTAAGGGGTATCTGGAGGAAGACGGCTTTGGCTTTAAGTTCAGAAGGGACTGCTGTTGAGAAAGGAGAAAGTTTGAAGGAATGGAAGGAGGGTTATCCCTGAGAGACAGAATGGTGGAGTACAAGGAGAATTTGGATCTGTGAACAAAGATCTGGGGTTCAAATCCTACTTCAGTATATCATTTTGTGCAAGTGACATCATCCTCTGAGCATCAGTTTCCTCATCTGCAAAATGAGGTATGTTGGAGTATCAGGAGAAATTTGGGGGCTCCAAGGTCCCTTTTAAGCTCCTATAATCTTATGAACTCTCTTGAACTCTTCAGTATTGGATGAATATAAGATTCATGGGAATGACTTCCATCTTCTCCACACCTTAGGACATTGCCTTACTGAGTTGCAATGATTGGAAAAGAGAAAATGACGGTTGTGAACCCTTTGAAGCTTCTCTGAACTTAGCAAGGCTGGACCCATCTAAAATGAATGTGGAGTCCATTGCCAGAATCATTAAGGTAGGGCATTTTAGGATGGTTGGATATGAAGTCACGTCCTGGGTTCAAATCTTGGCCCTCCATTTCCCACATGTATGGCTTTGTTTAAGTCACTTAAACTCTCTGTGTCTTAGTTTTCTCAATTTATTGAAAAGTAAGGGGATTGGAGAAGATGACACATATGATCTCTCCCAGCTCTCAATATATGGGCCAATGAGGCTTCCTTACTGGCATGACCTTTGAGAACCATGAGTGTTGATCAAGAGTGCGGGGTAACTTCCAAACCGTGAAGAGGCGTCACATCACAAGAAGACTTTAATAATGTCTTGAATACACTTATCAAATACGTTCAATCTTCTTAGCATGACTTTCAAATCCTGCACAATCTGGCACTGAGCTCTCTAGTCACCCTTATCTCATACAAGACCATGTTTTGTATGTCTTTCCACTTCCAAGGGCATTGGAAATTGATTTGCGAATTGTCTTGCTTCTGTATTTGTATCTTGTCCTTTGCACATAGAAAGCACTTAATAAATACTCATTCATTCATTCATTCATTCATTCATAGTAGGTACTCAACAAATATCTATAGTTATAAACTGGGTCTGTCCAACAGGGGAGACCCAATATGGTTTAATGAGAGGGATGCAGGATCTATCATTAGAAGACATGAGTTCCAGTTCCATATCTGCTACTAAATCCCCATGCTCCAGTCCTAGGTGTATTACTAACTACCTCTGGGACTTTGGGCAAGCTGTCCCACTTTTAGTGGTTTATTTTTCATATCTGTGAAATAAGGAAGTTGGATTCTATCTCTCAAGTCTCTTCCAATTCTAAATCCAGTGATCTGACCCCAATACATCAATCCTAACATTGTATTTAATCTAGATATTATTTATCAAGAATCTTCTGTGTGCAGAGCACTGGGCTGGGCTCTAGGGGAGAGACAAAATTAAATGAGGTGCAGTCCCAGTCGCTTATCTGTTCTATGGCATTCACGTCTGAGAGGAAGAATAAAATGAAGGTATAGATAATGATAATTACATGATCCGTGCATTAGAGGAAAACCAAGAAAACACCTTGTGAAGACTAAGGGGGAAAGTCATTCATGGGAAAGGAGTACAGGGAAGGTTTCATAGGAATATGATATCAAGTTGGGCTTTAAAAAGATGGAAGGAATTTAACATGGTAGGGCAGCGAGATGGAGTAGTGGATAAAATGCTAGACCTGGAGTCAGAAAGACCTATCTTCCTGAGTTCAAATCTGGCCTCAGACACTTACTAGTCGTGTGACTGTGGGTAAGTCATTTAAGCCTATTTGCTTCATTTTTCTTATCTGTAAGACGAGCTGGAGAAGGAAGTGACAAACTGCTCTCTGTCAAGAAAACCCCAAATGGGGTTACAGGGTGGGACAAGACTGAAATGACTAAACAGCAACCAGAAATCCAATGGAAGGTAGCAAGGTGTCTAAAAAGGACTTCAGAATCAGAAAAGCTGTTGCACACCCTAACTTTGCCGCTAACTTCCAGCATGATCTTAGACAAGCCACTCCCCAATTCTGAGCTTTAGCTTCCTCCTATGTAAAATGAAGCATCTGCACTAGGGGATTCATAAATTTTCTTCCACCTCTAACTCTTAGGATACTATGAACAAATAAAGCCGGATGTGGTAGGCATTCTTGGTTGAGGGAGCATTAAGCAGAGGAGCAAAGTACTCCAGGACAGAATGGTCAAGTTTGACTGCAACTTTAAGAGCATGAAATTGATCTGAACTACCCTTGAAGGAAGCGGAGGTTTCTAAGAGGCAGAGGAGAGGAGGGAGTGAATTCCAGGCATATGCTGAGACAAAGATATCAGCATTAGTGCCAATGGAATCATTGGCTACAGCCTGTGGAAAGGCTTTGAGAGAGGAGATGAAGTTCAAGGAATAGGAAGGACACAGACATTTAGTAAACACCTAATATGCAACAGGAGTTATGCTGAAAGCTTTAGAAATACTGTATCATTTTATCCTCAACAGAACCATCAGAGATAGGTGCTATTATGATCCCAATTTTGCAATTGAAGAAACTGAGTCAGACATAGGTTAAGTGACTTTCCCAGGGTCACACTGGGGCTTAGGATGGTTTTGAACTCAGGTCTCCCTGACTCTAGACCCAATGCTTTATTCACTGTGTCACTAGCTGCCTCTTAAAGCAATTCTTTTGTTTGGAAAATGGAGTATATAGAAGGGAACATTGTCAAATAAATTAGAAAACTCAGGTATAAGACAGATTGGAGAAATTTAGATGTCAGATATTCTTGAGGCAATTAGGAACCATTGAAGATTTTTGAGCAGAAAAGTGACTTAACCATGCTTATGTTCTAGGTAGTGGCTCTGTGGAGGAGAGATGGGGGAAGAATAAAATTAGGGCAAACTATGAGGAGACAACTGTAATACTGTTATGGGAATCTGAAGATCTTCCCTGGCCCTAGGCCCTTTGATAGGCTTAAGTGGCTCTGAGAACCTTCTCTGATTTCAAAGTATCCTCTGCCCCCATAATAGGCTGAATGTGGTCACATGGAACCTGTAGCAGGAGACTTGTTCTTCAGGAATGCCCGCGCCTT
>CM053601.1:151358345-151376882 GCA_028646575.1 Pseudocheirus occidentalis | reverse complement strand
GATCCAGGAGAAGGCTATATATACCCTGATGTGAGGTTTTGCTTTGGGGCTCACTTTGAAAGAGTTGTGTGATTTGGCCAGATGAGACTCTGAGAAGCCATTGAGCCCCCCGGCTTTGAAAACCCAGATGTTGGTGCTTCCCTCTCTGGTAACTGACTAGGTATGGATGTGATGGTCAGACAGCTGGAAGCCCATCTGCTGATCTGTTTCTCTGTCTGCTTATAACTTGTGTTTGTATTCTCTGAAGTTCAGGGTGCTGACTTTTTCCCCTGAACTAGGTAAATGATATGTGTTTGATTGATTACAGTGAGATTGTTAACCCATTTTGAGTTGCTTTCCTTTAGAAAAGCAGATCTAAGAACCTTTGCTAGCAGCCATCCTGGGTGTGCTAGGGTGCTTTCTGATACAAATACATTAGCTAGGAAATGATGAGGAGCCCAACCTGGGTACCTGCCTAGAGTAGAGAGGAGTCAGATGTGAGAGAGATAAGTCAACAACACATGGATAGTTAGACTTACTAGATGGTGACATAGACATGAAGGGTGAGGGACAAGGAGGAGTCAAGAATGTTTACCATGTTTACAACCTAGGTAGTCTTCTCAGCAGAAATAAGGAAATTTGGGGGGGGGAGGAGATTGAGGATCTTTGAAGTTATGTAGTTGTGATGACAAAGATCTAAGACATGACCATCATCCAAGGTGCCTTATGTGAAAGGAACGCATATAGTCTAGATATTGAGGGGATTGATGAACAAGAAGACTCGAGAACATCAATGTGTATGTTGAAGTCCCCAAATGGAGCAGAGGGATTAGGTTGTAAATGAAGACAATGACCTTGGTCCTGAGCTTCTTGAGAAATGAGGACAACTGGGATCTATAGAAAAGAGAAAGAAGTCTTCATGCTTCTATGCAAGCACCGAGGTTAACAATGCACTGAATGCAGGACAGGCTTTCCTTAACCTAAGAAAAAATGCAAAGCAGAGACCATAAATAACTGGATTATAATAATATTGTAGTATTTTATTATATATGATATTATAATATTATATAATAATAATTATAACAATCATGATTTTAAAGGGAAAGAACTTGATGGTGCTAGAAATGTATCTCATTTTCCACCCACATGATCCCTGTAATTCATAGAGATAGTGACTGGGTTCGCCCCTGAACAACCCCAGAAATCTTCCTTCATTGATCCACAAACTTAGTCTTGTAGGTGAATTCTCTTCTCTAGGAGGCTTGGTTCAGGGACTTGGCATTATCTAGCAACTGATGCTCTGAAGTCTCCCCCACATTTTCTTTGCAGTGTTGGATACTGGGGTCATGTTGACCTCTTTCAGCTTCTCTTAGTAAGCTCTGGAGCTGGGGCCATCCCAGAGAGGCAGTTCATCAGCTACCAGGTTTATATACATTTGAAGGGAATCATCTCTGCACGAAAGGTTGATTTTGGTCTCAAAGACTGTGGGTCCCGGTGGAATGAAGTGATTTGTAATGAAAGAAGGGAGGTGGGCAGAAAAGCCATGAGCTTCAGTTGGAGGGTTCCCCACTGAGATCAATAACTGCAAACATGCCTTCCTCTGTTCTAAAGCTGGAGGATTGGAGCAGATGAAGGCATATAAGAAAGCATCCTAGATCTTGAATAGACATCGTGGAACCCACAGTTGGAGGAGTGCAGGTGGAGATGCCTGTGACTGTAAGCACTCATTAGAATCACATATCATAGGATGTTAGACTTGTTTCCTACTCCTGAGGTCTTGGGCCTGACCTTGGCTAGCTTGGCAGGGAGGCAGGTGCAGAGGAAAACACCCCAGACCCAAACCTGGTCAATGAACATGGAGCTGATCATTTTTCCCATTTTCTGAGTACAGATTATCTCAATTCTACAATCACAGTATATCAGAGCTTGAAAAATACTCAGTCCAACATTAGCAGGAATCCCTGTCTGCAGTATCTCCCTCCTCTCCCCTAAATGTTTATCAAGCCTCTTCTTGAAGCCTTGTAATAATCTGAAATTCACTGCCTTCTGTGGCAGCTCATTCCACTTTTAGACCACTTGCAATGTGATAAAGTTTCTCCCTTGATGCCTCATGCCATCTTGGAAAGCAAGAAATTCTTCTAGGTCTTTGGAAAGACCTGTCTGCATCTAGCCTCAGGGCATCATGTAATTCCCTTAACCTGAGTCATACTTTCCTTGAAAGCCAAATGCTATAGCAGGATCATTCCCAGATTAAACAAATTCCAGGAACATGGGGCTCATCTTCCTAGAAGCACCAGAAGCTAGGTCAGCCAGGATTTGGAAGGCTCAGCTCTGAGCTTTATTAACACAGAGAAGTCACTTCTCTTTGAGACTGGTTTCTCTTCTATAAAATAGGGATAATAAGTTTTGCTACCTGTCTTATAAATATCTGTAAACCTTTTTTTTTGGAGGGGGAAGGTGAGGCAACTGGGGTTATGTGACTTGCCCAAGGTCACACAGTAAGTGTGCCAAGTGTCTGAGGGCACATTTGAACTCAGGTCCTCCTGACTATTCACTGTGCCACCTAGCTGTCCAATATTCTATAAACCTTAAAGCATTATTATTGTTCTTATTAAGGCAGGAACTGTTATCCCCATTTTATAGAGTTGAATGCTGAGGCCCAAAGAAATTAAGTGGCTTGTCTAAGGCCATAAAGATAATAGATGACAAAGTCACTGTTCCACATTGCTTCTAAAGGACTTCTTGATGCAGCCTGGTTGGTTCCTTGGGTACTGCTACAAAGGACTGACAGCACGTACCTTTTCTTCTTTAGTGACACTGTACTTAACTTATGATCAAAAGGCCAAGTATTATGAGCAGAATTGTAGAGCCCAGGTGTGGGGTTCAGCCACCTCTGGTGGCCAGGCTGGAGGAGGAAGGACCAGGGAGGAATCCAAGGCTGCCTGGCTTAGCCCAGAACCCAAACACCATTAGCAATGTTGCCACAGCCCATCTGTAATAATTAATTATAGAGTCTCAAGACCCATTCCCTCCCTCCCCAGGGCCTGGAGTCTGCCAGTTATTGTTTTTTTTTTGCTGAGAGATCTGAACTCCACACCCAATCTTGGAAAATCAAAGTACTTCTTGGAGATATTTATTAGCGGCCAAATTATAAAAACACATAGCAAACCTTTAGTTTGAATTACAAGTGTTAATATATGCAGAGCCCAATGAATAGCGAGGCCTTCTGCCTCTCTTGTATCTTAAATTTTTCATTACAAATTTCCAGGGCTTCAAAGAGGCATCTCACAGTCGGCACCCTTTCTTCTCTCTTGCAGGACAAAGAACTGTCAAGAGTGGTTCCTGGGTTTGTTAGTATTTCTCTCTCTTTGCTCTCATCTAAATGTCAAACAACTTAGCTTAAATAAAGCTTTGCATTCTTCGTCTCAACAGAAACACCCACCGCAGCCCGTACCGACAGAGGCCCTAATGAATGTTTTTCATTGATTTGCTTTTACTGGGGTGTGTTTTATGAAAAAAATATGAATCCAGAAGGCAGCCTCATTAAAATCATTAGCAGCCAGCTTTAGCTGCAAACAGCTCATTCTTGTGGTATGGGGCTGGGCTTTAAAGCCCCAACCTGCACACATTACATATATGTAAATGCATATATTCCTATACACATGCAGAAGAATGGGAGAAATGGATGGGACCCGAAACAGAATATTAGAACAGGGAGATGCCTTATGGATCATTGATTTTAAGTTGGGAGGCACCTTAGAGGTCTTTGGGTCCAAGCCCCTCATTTTATAGATGAAGTAGATGAGGCTGGAGGGTCCCACAGTGAGTAAGTGTCCGAGGTTGGGGGCCTTGCTGATTCCAAGCCCAGGGCCATCTAGCAATCTTAGACCAGAATATGCAGAATGTTAGAGCTGGGACAGCCCTTACACCATAGAAGGTCAGAGGTCATTAGATTACCTGAGCTTGGTTGGGGCCTCAGACTCCTTACCTGAGGTCCACAGAGAAGTGACTTGTCTGAAGTTACGCAGAACATAGACTATTGGAGCTGGGGGTGGGGCGTGGCTTTGAGTATAGTCAGTGCCTAAATAGGGGCAAACCAGACCAGGTTGAAAATGCAGCAGGGCAAAACTCCCATGCTGGTCAGTATTGAGATAATGTTCATGGTGACTGCTGTACTTTGAGCCTGGGTGAGAGAGGGAGAGTCACTCTTCAAAACCAAAACCTGAAACACACCAACAAAACAATACAAAATAAGCAACCCCACCTCCATAAAGAAAACAAAACAGAAAAAAAGAAAACGTAGTTTAGTCCTCAAAGAGCTATAAAACATACAGAATGTAGGTAAAGTTGGGTTAGATAACCTCTCAGGTAGATTGTGATTCTGAGATTCTAGGGTTCTGCGTGCAATATTCTTTCCAGTACACCACGTTACTTCCACAGACACAGGACCAGCCCCTATTTCCCAGAAGTATAAGTAGAATTATGGGTCCCTTCTATGATCACAGACTAGACATCCCTTCAGCCAGTGCCTAAAATCCTGACCGCAGGCAGGTTATGCAAAAGTCACCCAATGGGGAAAGAAGGAATAGGTTTTCTACCTCCCTGTTTCTCTACATGCTAGGACTATATCCTTTGAATCTTGTGGATAGTCCCACAGTGAGCATAGTGGGACTTGGTAACTATATACAGCTGTGGTGGTAGATGTCAGCAATGACTAGGATTCATGTGATGGTTGGAATGGTGCCTTCCTAGAAGTGAAGTCATGCCCCTGAAGCCCTGCTAGTGGATGGAACTGGACTGTTAGCAGCCTGCCTTGGCACATTGAGTACCCTCAGCTGTGTCCACCCACATGGTCTTCACACATGTGTGAAGAAACAACAAAGGGACTTTTATTTCACAGGGCTATGAATATGGAAGGCTTCATGGCTAGTGATGGGACCACAGAATACAACCAAAATTCCTTTGCATGGACATGAATTTTAAAGGTCACTGACTTCCTCTGGAAGGAGAAGCAGTGGGGTGGTAGAGAGGGCACTGGACCTGGAGCCAGAAAGACCCAGGTTCAAATCTCATCTCGGACACTTACCAGCTTTGTGATTTGGAGTAGGTCACTAAATTTATCTTTAACTCATTTTCTTCATCTGTAAAATAAACAGGTTGGACTTGTGCCCACTGACATCCCCCTCTGTCCTAAACCAAGATCCCCTGTTTTATACCTCTCATCTCATGAGTTTCCTCTAAAGGTTATATTCGAAATATAGTCCACCTAATTCGGCAAGTATTTATCAAACACCTACTATGTGCAAGTCAGTGTGTTAGACCCTGGGGAATGAAAACTAAACTCTCCCCCAAAGAACAGACTTCTCCCTCCCCCGACCAAGAAAGAACAAAAAAGACCATTCTCTGATTTTGAAGAGCTTATATGCCTGCCACAATAAAAGTGACTAGCCATATTTCTTTCCACTCAACGTTACCTTTCAACACCTTTTTATTAACTCTTGTCAGGGCACGGCATTTCAGTTAATGTCATCTGTGGGCCTGTAGGTTTTCTTTTACACTCTAGTGCTTAGGAGGTACCTAATAGGTGTTGATCATCGATCCTCTGTATTGTTTCTAAAAAACTGTTAAATTTGATATTTTCTTTTTTTCTGATCGCATTAAAAACAAATTTTAACATTTTTTTAGATTTTGAGTGCCAAATTCTCTCCCTTTCCCCTTCCCTGAGATGGTAAATATTTTGATATAGGTTATACATATACAATCATGCAAAACATAAAAAAAAATTAAATATAAGTTGTCCTGGGGAGTCTATTTCCTTAGGAAACATCTAGGGAAATGTATCTTTCTCCCCACCAGGAGGATGTCTCATTTTAAAGGATGTTGCTTCCCTAAAACAAAACAAAAAACAACAGCAATAAAAACTGTTGTGGAAACTTTGTTTAAATTGGAATAATTTTCATGGGCGATGCCCATTCAAATGTATAAAAGAGTATCTATATAAATGGAAGGTTCCCCCCCCAGTCAAAATTCCCTCATTTGTGAAATGGAAATTATATCAAAATCATAGGTTTAGAGCTGGAAGGACCTCAGAGGTCATCTACTTTAACCCCTTCATTTTTTTTTTCTTTTTGGAGGGGGGAAGGCAGGACAATTGGGGGTAAGTGACTTGCCCAAGGTAACAAGGCTAGTAAATGTCAAATGCCTGAGGTTAGATTTGAACTCAGGTCCTCCTGTCTCCAGGGCCGGTGCTCTATTCACTGCATCATCTAGCCG
Source organism: Pseudocheirus occidentalis (assembly GCA_028646575.1). Taxonomy (NCBI): domain Eukaryota; kingdom Metazoa; phylum Chordata; class Mammalia; order Diprotodontia; family Pseudocheiridae; genus Pseudocheirus; species Pseudocheirus occidentalis. The sequence goes on along the minus strand of CM053601.1, from coordinate 151,370,630 downwards.
CCCACAACCCCTTCATTTTACAGATGAGGAAGTGGAGGCCTACAGAGGCTAAGTGACTTAAGTGAGCCCCAAGCTCACACACATAGCAAACGGCAGAAACAGGATGCACACCCAGGTCCTCTGTATGGAAGCCCATGGTGCTGTAGTATGGAAATCATTTGGTAAACTTTATAGGACTCCAGAAATATGAAATGCTCAGATATTGAAATCCTTATGGAGGATCCAGCCCATAGCTGAGAGATTTATGTTGATCCACAACCCACCCTAGCCCTCAAGTCAGGCCTGGAGCATCACCGTTCCCATTTATTTTGCTCTGGTCCCCATTAGTGGATGTCAAAAAAAATCACAGAAAAATAATGTCATGGCAAGGGAAGAAATTCAGACCCGGATATGAGCTATAAATCTATGTTAATTTAATACTTAAAGTGTGTTAATGCTTTGTAATATTTTTTCTTTATAGGGAACACAATAGTGAGGTCATATGTAATAAAGATGTTAATCCTGAGTCACCTGCTAGGATTTTTTTCCTTTTTTTGCCTCTTGGGGCCAGCGGACATTTATGGCTGAAATATGGTTTGGGGCTCCTTAAAATATTGTTTTATGACAACTTCTATGCAGTGCTATAAAGCACTCACTCCCAGTGATAAACAGCCTGAAGAAGACGTATGTGTTTGGAAAAGGGTAAATCTTTTCCTGTCACTGATCTGATGTCAACAATGCTTAACCCATCCCTATCCTGCCCTTGTTGGAGAGAGCTATTCTCTTGTGCAGCTGGGCAGCTAAGGGAGCCCCACCATGTCTCTTGTGATCAGGGGCAAGTAGGGGTTGAATTGTCTAGACCCCCAGTCCAGGAGATTCAAGGGATGAAATCTCAGAGGAGGTAGTTATTCTTAAAGTTGACATTGTTGACTGACTCTCAACAGCTAGCTGTGTTGAAGGACTCATCAGAGAATCTTGGGTGGACACTTAGTTCAGTGGAATTTGTTAGTCATTCCGCATATGAGGCATTCTGTGAGTTTTTGCATAGACAGAAAAAATTAAATACAATTGAATTTATTTATCATTAGGCTCTCAGACTCTCTTTGATCCCTTTTGACATGTGTTTGATATGGGGAACATCTTTTGTTAAATAGTGGCAATATTTCTTCCTTCACTGGTGCTCCAAACCATTCTGATCTGACCCTGCCTCAACTTCTCCAATTGTGCTGGTTTAGTTCAGGCCCTGATTTTTTCTTTCTTGGGCCACCCTCCTAACCTCCTTGCAGGATTCAGTACCTGTAGTCCATATACTCTTCAATTCACTATTTACATCACTGACCAAGTAATTTCCCTTAGATAATGACACTTCCCTTTAGGGGCTCCCAGTTGCCTACTGCATAAAGTATACTGCTCCTGGCATTTAAGGCCACACTCCCCCAATTAAAACACTTGTCTAATTTTATCTCATACTGGTGATCTAGCCAAACTGGTTCTTCCTGGGTTGGGGAAATCTCCCCTTGGTGAGCCATTTGTCTCTTCAGCTTAAGAAATCCAAGCAAAAATGCCCAATGAGAAATTGTCCCTTAAATTCACGATCAGATATAGAAGAACAGTAGGTGGCCACCCGTAGGTTATTTTCAGAGAAGTCAGGAGAGCCTATCTGCTTCAAAAATATTTTCTTCTCTCACTGGTTAATGAGCCTTTAGTTTGAGGGAGATCTTCACCTGAAATTGCATGTTCTTGAGTTCTCAACACCATCTATTTGGTGCACTGCAGTCTAAGTTTTTGTTTCTCTTCTCAAAGATTTCCTCATCCATTTATGTTTTTTGCCTGAATAAGTAGACAAAGAGCCGCACGATGCTACTTGGGGACTGCAAGCAGGCCAAAGTGACCCATGGGGCCGAAGTCCTATCTCTTCCAGGACCTTAATCATTTCATCTTCATCTCTCCTTTCATCTTCAATCACTCCCTTTCTATTGGCTCTTTTCTTTCTGCTCACAAATACCCTGAGATTTCTCCTGTCCTAAAACCCCTCCTCAATGTTTCCATCCCTTCAACCTACTAAGCTTCATCTTTTTTCTCTTTTGGAAAATTTTGGAAAGAGCCATCTGATGTTTGCTGCTTACACCAACTCCTTTCTCAATGTCCTGGAAACCTAGAATTTCCATCTTACTGCCCGTCTGTACCTACTCTCTCCAAGGTCACAAAGAACCTTGTAAATGAAAAGTCCGAAGGCCGCCCACCTACCCCACCCCAGGTTCTAACCATACTTAGCCTTAGCAGCTGGCACTTACTGCTCTCTATGCCTTTGCACTGGTTTTCCCACAGGCCTAGAATATTCTGCCCCCTTTTAGTTTTCTGGCTTCTGTCAAGACTCAGATCAAATCTACTTTCTTCAGGAAGACTTTCCTAGTCCCTGACAGGTTACCTGCATCCACTTTGTATATACCTTGTAAGTACAGAATTATTTTTATGTTGTCTTCCAAGTTAGCTGGGTGGTGAAGTGGATAGAGTGCCTGATCTGGAGTGAACAAGACTCATCTTCCTGAGTTTGAATCTGGTCTCTGCCACTTACTAGCTGAGTGACCCTGGGCAAGTCACTTAACCCCATCTGCCTCAGTTTCCTCATCTGTAAAATGAACTGGAGAAGGAAATGGCAAATCACTCCAGTATCTTTGCCAGGAAAGACCCAAACAGGGTCATAAAGAGTTAGATATGACTGAAACCACTAAATAACAACTCCACACGTTAGAACATATCCTCCTTGAAAGCAACAACTGTGGAGGTTTAAGTCCTCCCCGCCAAGCCCTTAGTATTTTTCTGGTTGTCATTTTGGTGGGTTTTTTAATCCCCAGCATTTAGCACTGTCACTCTCACATTTGATGTTGTCATTCAGTTGTGTCCAGCTCTTCACGACCCGATTTGGAGTTTTCTTGGCAAAGATACTGGAATGATTTGCCATTTCCTTCTCCAGCTCATTTTACACATGAGGAAACTGAGGCAAATGTGGTTAAGTGACATGCCCAAGGTAGCACAGCTAGTAAGTGTTTGGGACTAGATTTGAACTCAGGTCTTCCCAACTCCTGGATTGGTGCTCTATTTACCATACTGCCTAGCTGCCCTACCTCTCACATAATAAACCCTTAATAAATATTTCTTGGCTGACTGTAGGCTACCTGTTTTTTCCGCCAATCATTTATTTATTTTCAAAAATTTATTTAGTTAGTTTTAGTTTACAACACTCACTTTCACAATTCCTTGAGTTCCAAATTTTCTCCCCCTCCCTTCTACACTCTCCCTCCATGACAGCATGTAATCAAATATAGGTTCTACAAATACCTTTTACGTTAAACATTACTTAAGTTGTAAAGAAGGGTTATTACCAATGGAGTGAACAATGAGAAAGAGGAGACAACACAAAAGAACAAGAGTAAGTTGTTCACTTCCATCTGCATTCAAACTCTGTAATGCTTTCTCTGGATATAGACATCTCTTTCCATCACGAGTCTTTTGTAGTTGTCTTATAATGTTGCATTGCTGAAAGGAGCCCAGTCTGTCAAAGTTAGTCGTGACATGTACGTTGTGTCTGCAATAGTGTACAAAGTTCTCCTGGTTCTGCTCTCCTCACTCAGCATCAGTTTGTACAAGACTCTCCAGGTTATTATGAAGTCTGTCTGCTCCTCATTTCTTATAGCACAGTAGTATTACATTACATTCATATATCACAACTTGTTCAGCCATTTCCTAATTGATGGGCATCCCCTTGATTTCCAGTTCTTTGCCACCACAAAAAGAGCTTCTATAAATATTTTTGTACATACTGGTCCCCTTCCCATTTTTATAATCTCTTTGGGATACAGCCCTAGATATTTTTTATTTAAAACATTAATTTTTAAAATCTTGAGTTCCAAATGCTATCTGTCCTTCCTGCCCTACCCCCACCCACTGAGAAGTCAAGAAATGTGATATCAATTATACATGTGAAATCATGAAAAACATTTCTGTATTAGTCATGTTGCAAAATAAATTCCAGAAAAAGAAAGTAGAAAAATATTGTTTCAATCTGCACTCAGATTCCATCAGTTCCCTCACTGGAGATGAATAGCATTTTTCATCATAAATCCTTCAGAATCTTGAATCATTGTATTGATCAGAATAGCTAAGTCATTCACAGTTTATCATTGTACAATATTCTTGCTATGTAGAATGTTCTTCTCGTTCTGTTCACTTCACTTTGCATCATTTCATATATGTCATTCCAGAGTTTCCTGAAGCCATCCTACTCATCACTTTTTAGAGTACAATAATATATGATCACAATCATATACCATGGCTTGTTCAGCCATTCTCTATTTGATGGGCATCCTTTCCATTTTCAATTTTTTGTAATCACAAGTGTTGCTATAAGTATTTTTTGTGAATATAGATTCTTTTCATTTTCCTTTGATCTCTTTGGAACACAGACCTAGTAGTGCTATTGCTGGGTCAAAGAGTATGCAGTTTTATCACCCTTTGGACATTTCTCAAAATGGTTGGATCAGTTCATAATTCCAATTTTTCTATATCCCCTTGAACATTTTTCATTTTCTTTTTGTGTCATATTAACTATTCTGATAGGGGTGAGGTGGTACCTCAGAGCTGTTTTAATTTGAATTTCTCTAATCGATAGTGATTTAGATGTGACCCCATATGGGGTCATGAACCACAGTTTAAGAAGCACTGAAGGGGTTGCAAATGGAAAAAAAAAGTTTAAGAAGCCCTGACTTAGAGCATTTTTCATGTGACTTTATAAAGCTTTGATTTCTTCTTCCTAAATTTCTCTTCATATCTTCTGACCATTTATCAACTGGAAAATGACTCATATTTTTGACTCAGTCTCTATATATTTGAGAAATGAGTTCTTTATCAGAACAACTTGCTGTAAATCCCTCCCCCCTTCCCCAATCCATCCTGCCTCAGTTTGCTGGCTTTCTTTCTAATTTTGGATGTATTGGTTTTGTTTGTGCAAAAACTTTCAGATTTAATGTAATCAAAATTATCCATTTTACTTCCTGTGATCATCTCTGCTTATTGTTTGGTCATGAATCTTTTTCTTGTCCATAGATCTGACAAGTAACATTTTCCATGCTTCCCTAATTTTCTTATGATATCACCCTTTATGGCTAAATCTTATAATGATTTTTACCTTTTCATGGTATATGGTAGATGCTGGCCTATAAATTGTTTCTGCCAAACTACTTTCTTATTTTCAAGCAATTTTTGTCACGTAGTGAATTCTTGTCTCCAAAGCTTGGATCTTTGGGTTTGTCAAATACTAGATTGTGGTGATCATTTAGTACTGCATGTTGTGTAACTAATCTATTCCACTCATCTACCACTCTATTTGTTAGCCAGTGCCAGATTATTTTTATGATTACCACTTTGAAATACAGGTTGAGATCTGTTATTGCTAGCTCACTTTCCTTCTCATTTTTTTCATTGATTACCTTGTTATTCTTTACCTTTTGTTCTTCCAGATAAAATTTTTATAATTTTTTCCCTAGATCTATAAATATTTCTTTGGTAGTTTGATTAGCCTGATACTGAATAAATAAATTAATTTAGGTAGGACTGTCATTTTTATTACTGTGGCTCAGACTACCCATGAACAACTAATATTTTTCTGGTTGTTTAGATTTGCCATTATTCCTGTGAAAAGTGTTTTGTAATTGTGTTCCTATAGTTTTTGGGTTTGTCTTGGTGGCTAAACTCTCAAGTATTTGATATTTTCTGCAGTTATTTTAAGTAGAATTTCTCTTCTTATTTCTTCTTGTATTTTATTTGTAACATATAGAAGATATGGCATGTAGAAATGCTGATGATTTATATAGGTTTGTTTGATATCCTTCAGCTTTCCTAAAGTTATTAGTTGTTTCAACTACATTTTTAGTTGATCCTCTAGAATTCTCTAATTATACCATCATATAGTCTGTAAAGAGTGATACTTTTGTTTCCTCATTGCCTATTCTAATTCTAATTCCTTCCATTCCTTTTTCTTTTCTTATTGCTATAACTAGTATTTCTAGTACAATATTGAATAATAGTAGTTATGATGGACATCCTTGAGTCACCCTTGATCTAACTGGAAAGATTTCTAGTTTATCGCAATTATAGATAATGTTTGCTGGTAGTTTTAGATAGATATTACTTATCATTTTAAGGAAAGCTCCATTTGTTCCTACACTTTCTAGTGTTTTATTAAGAATTAGTGTTGTATTTGTCAAAAATTTTTCTGTATCTATAGAGATAATCATATGATTTCTGTTGGTTTTATTGTTGCTACACTCAATGATATTGATAATTTTCATAATATTGAACCAACCCTGCATTCCTGGTGAAAATTGCACCTAGTCATTAGTGGTGTACTTAAACTTTTCATTTTTAACAATGGTAATTTTGTTTTCTTCTTTCTTTTAATCAAATTAACCAAAAGTTTATCTATTTTATTGTTTTTTTCATAAAACTTTGTTTCATTTATTAGCTCCATGGATTTTTAGTTTTAGTTTTATTACTCTGTTGATTTTCATGATTTCCATTTTGGCATTTAATTGAGGATTTTAAATGTGTTTTTTTCCTAGTTTTTTTTAAAAAAGTTGTATGCCCAATTCATTGATCTTCACTTTCTCTAACTTCTTAATATAAGCATTTAGAGAGTTAATTTTCTTTCCCCCTAAGTATTGCTTTATCTGCATCTCACAAACTTTAATATGTTGTCACATTGTTATTCTCTTTACTGAAATTATTGATTATTTCTACAACTTGCTCTTTGACCTACTCATTCTTTAGGATTAGATTATTTAATTTTCAATTATTTTTAAATCTGCATTTCCACAGTCCTTTATTAACCTAACTTTTATTGTATTATGGTCTGAAAAGTATGCATTTTGGGCGGGGGTGGGTGGACTCAAGATGGTGGCATAGAAGCAGGAAAACTCAGTGGCTCCCCCAATAATCACCTCAAATACCAATAAAATATGACTCTAAACAAATTTAGAGCTCCAGAACCTACAAAGTGACAGAGAAACAAATCTCCTCCTGCTAAAGGCAGCCAAGCAGGTGGACAGGAAGGTTTCATCACAGCACGCTGGGAGCCGAAACTAGCCATGGTTTTAGCCCCAGGGCAGCCAGGACTAGGTGGCTGGAGCATTTGGGAGAGTGGATCACCAGCACTGTGCTGGTGCTGACAAATAATTTTGATTACATTACATCTGAAAGTTTTCTCATAAACAAAACCACTGTGGTGGTTTCCAGAAATTATCAACCCATAAATGCCAAAGACAAAGTGAAAAGTTAGTGGAACTTGACTGAATTGGGGGGGGTGATGGAGGAGTGGCTCCAGCCTTCTGCCCCCCAGAGCCAGAAGTGGCAGAAGTAAGGCAGCCCTGTGGCTGCCTCCACATGGCTGCTTCAGAATTTCTGGCCTGCAGATTGCAGGGGGTGGGGGGAGGGAAAGTGACCATCCAAAGGCTAAGTGTTCTAGCCTTAACCTGCCTGGATAGGGATCGTGATCTTGGGTAGTGTTCCTGAGGTGCATGACCAGTGAGCCAAAGCTAGTGGGAGCTGTAGAGACAGCAGCCTCCTAATAGCTCTGGAAGCTATGAAAACTCCAGAGATTTGGGACAAAGCTCTCCATTCTGGAAGCATAGTTCTACTGTGGCAAAGATCTCAAAAGCCAAGTTAATTGACTGGCAACATGAGCAGGCAAAGGAAGCAAAACAAGCACAGCAATCCAACTTTAGATTCCTTTTTTGGGGACAAAAAGGATCAAAGAATAGAACAGGAGGATGACATTGTGGAGATGTTCTACATAACTACACATTTACAGCCTGTATTGAATTGCTTGTCTTTCCAGTGGGAGTGGGTGATGAGGGAGGAAGGGAAAGAATCTAGAATTTAATGTTTTAAAATCAAATGCTTAAAAATTATATATATATGTGTATATAATAATAATAATAATAATAGTTATTATTATTTGCATGCAACTGGGAAATAAGATATACAGACACTGGGGTAGGGAGATCCATCTTACCCTACTGGAAAGTCAGAGGGGTAATGGGGGAGGATATAGGAGGGAGGAGATTGGGGAGGGGGTATACAGTGGGATTGCTGTTTTGGTGTGGTCGGTAGGGGAAAGATGGGGAGAAAATTTGTAGCTAAAAATCTTGTAGAAATTAATGATGTAAACTAAAAATAAACAGAAATTATTTTTTTAAAAAAGAATGTGACAAAATGGAAAACAAGGTAGTTAAGTGAGGCATTAAAATGGTAAAGCAGTGAAAAAAGTATTTATTTAATATTTCTGCTTTTGGTTGTGAAGTTATGTCCTAATTCATGAACAATTTTTGTGAAGTTGCTATGTACATACTCCTTTCTGTTCCTATTCAATTTTCTCCAGAGATGTAGAATATCTAATTTTTCTAAAATTCTGTTCATGCCCTTAATGTCTTACTTATTTTATGGTTAGATTTATCTAGTTCTGAGAGGGAAAAATTGAGGTCCCTCATTAGTATAGTTTTACTGTCTCTTTCTTCCTATAACTCATCATGCATATGTTTAGTACTGAAATTATTTAATTTTTGTAATGGTACCTTTTAGCATAATGTAATTTCCTTGCATCTCTTTTAATTGGGTCTTTTTTCTTTTTCTGAGATCATGATTAATACCTCTCCTTCCCTTTTAAAGAAAAACAAAACTACAGCTAAATCATAATGTATTGTGGAGCCCCATCTTTTTACCCTGTGTCTGTGTCTTTCTTTTTCAAGTGAATTTTTTGTGAACAGCATATTGTTGAATTTTGGCTTCTAAATCTCTTCTGTTATTCTCTTACATTTTATAGGTGAGTTCATATCATTCACATTCACAATTATGATTGTTAACTGTGTCTTTCCCTTCATTAAATTCTCTCTCTCTCTCTCTCTTTCTCTCTCTCTCTCTCTCTCTCTCTCCCTCTCTCTCTCTCTCCCTCTCTCTCTCTCTCTGTCTCCCCGCCCCATCTCTCCTCAAAAGTTTGCTTTGTATCTTACTGTGCCTCCCTTAATCAGTCCTTCCTCTTATCATCCCCTCCTTCTCTTATCCCTTCATCTCCTATTTCCCTGTTGGGATTTCTATACCAAACTGAGTGCATATGTTATTTCCTTTTTGAATCATTTATAATGAGCCAAATATTGCCTACCAACTCCCTCCCCCCATTTCCTTCTCCACTGTAAAAGCTCTTTCTTGCACGCCTCTTTTATGTAAGATAATTTTCCTCATTCTTCTTCTCCTTTCCCCTTCTCTCAGTGTATCTTTCTTCCTCACCCCTTAATTTTTTTTGAGATTTTCCCATCCTAACCATCTAACAACCATGACCTTTAGCTCCTTTGCTTCCAGAATATTTTATTCCAAGCTTTTAATATGTAAACTGCCAAATCTCATGTTTTCTTAACTGTGATTCCATGATAGCTGAATTATTTCTTTCTGTCTGCTTACAATATTTGGCCTGGGAGTGTAGAGTCTGGCTATAATATTACTGGAAGTTTTCATTTTGGGATCTCTTTCAGGATGTGATTTGTGGATTCTTTTGATTTTTTATTTTACCCTCTGATTCTAGGGCATCAGGGCAGTTTTCCTTGATAATTTCTTGAAATATGATATCTAGGTTTTTTTTAATCATGAATTTTGGGTAGCACAATAATTCTTATATTATCTCTCTTTGATATTTTTTCCAGGTCAGTTGTTTTTCTGATGAGATATTTCACATTTTCTTCTTTTTCTCCCTCCATTTTGACTTTGTGTTGTTTCTTGGTGTCTCATAGAACCATTAGCTTCCACTTCATCAATTTTAATTTTTAAGGAATTATTTTTTCAGTGACCTTTTGTATCTCTGTTTCCATTTGACCCATTATGCTTTTTAAGGAGTTCTTTTCTTCAGTAAATTTTTGTGTCTCTTTATCTCTTTGGCCAATTCTGGTTTTTAAGGTATCATTTTCTTCAATTTTTTTCACCTCGTTTACCAAACTATTAACTCTCTTTTATAATTTTCTAGCATCATCCTCTTTTATTTTCTCAAATTTTCCTCTACCTCTCTTATTTTATTTTAAAAATCATTCTTGTGTTCTTCCAGGAATTATTTTTGAGGTTTGTGTCAATTCTATTTTTTCTTTGAGGTTTTGATAATAGCTGTATTGACCTCGATGTTTTCTGATAAGTCTCTGTATTAATCTTCCCCATCACAATAGTAGCTTTTTATGGTCAGGCTCTTTTTTTTCTGTTTACTCATTTCCCCAGTCTATTTCCTAACGTTTAAATTTACGTTAAAGTTGTTCTCTTCTCCCAGGGAGGAGCGATCAGTGTACCAAGCTTCTATTTTGTTGTTGTTGTTTGTTCTGCTTTTTTGAGAGTTATTTCTTGGGGTCTGTAAGTTTTTGGTATTTTCAAGGTGGTTATGTGGCCACTGTTCTCCTGGCTTGTGATCCAGTTTTTACCCAGAGAGGGATTTTGATCCTCTGTAGCTGTAAATATTAGTGCTTCTTTCTGCCTTGAAACTAAGACCAGAGCTCTTGCTTCATTGTGAGTGACCACAAGTGCTCTTATCTAACCAGGAACTGTGATCTGGGTGCCAACTCCCCTGAAGCCACAAGGGCAAGTACTCCTTTTGGCCCTAGAACCGTGATTAGGGACACTGCTCCACTGTGGCTACAAGTATTAGTGGTCCTCTTTGCCCCAGAACTCAGAACTGTGTATGGCAATGCAGCAGAGTCCTGTACCCTGTGCCAGCAAAGAGTCCCCCATAATCTTTTTCTGACCATTTGTCCAACTCCCTTACTATCTCTGGGTTGAGGGCTCCTGAATCGGCTGCTACCATTGTCACTGTTACCTCCAAGGCGTGCTGCTGGTGTTGCTTCAGTGTGGGCTATAATCTGGCCACACCCCACCTATACCCCCAACCTGGTGTCACAGACCTTTCCTGTCAGTCTCCTAAATTGTCTTGAGCTGGAAAAATGTCTCACCCCAAACTTTTGTTGCCTCTGACATTTCAGACTTCAATTTGAAACACTATTTTAAAGTTCTCTGGGAGGGGAATGTTGAGAAAGTTCAGCTGAATTGCTGCCTGCACCATTTCTAATACCCAACCAGAATACCTGTTGACTTTTTTTGTTAATTCCTTAATACTCTTTTTCTCTTTTTAACTTTTATGATAGTTCTTTTGCCCTTTTCCCTGGTTGGATCTTATCTGAAATATTTTGTTCAGTCCTAGGTGACACATTTTAGGAAGACCACCGACAAGTTCACAGTGACTAACCTGCATCAGATCTAGCCCTGAACAACACCCATACAAACTCCCTCAAGCAAGTGAGATTCAGTTATGTTCTTGCTGAACTTGCTGTATTCCTGCAACTGCTCCAATGACTAAGTGTCCAAATGGACATTTTGTGTTAAGCCTCCCTTCTCTTGCCATTGTTTCTTTGCATTCTGCCCCTCTGGGTATCTTGGCCTTGGCCTTGTGTCTTATCTTGTAAGAGTTAAAAATGTACCTTGAATAAAGACCTACTGCTTTTATAGCATCACTGGCCAGTTTGCCTTTTTTGTGAAAACCTCTAAGTAATCCCAAAGAAACTACAAAATATTAGGACAGAACATAAAATGGAAGCAGGACTGGACTGATTCTGATTGGCTCCAAAGGCCAGAACTAGGAGCAGAAGCAACTCTACTCATTCTACCCAGCTGGGTGAATTGCAGAGTAGATAGAGTTGGGCTAGATCCTAAGAAAAACATCTTAACAACTTGAGCTTCCCCCAAGTGGAATGGGCTGCCTTGAGAGGTCATGAGTTCTTCCTCCCTGGAAGTCTCCAGGTCAACGTGGGATAACCATGTTTTTTAAAAAAAAACTTTATTGACTTGTTTATTTACTTTTAGTTTACAAGATTCAGTTACAGAATCACTTGAGTTTCAGATTTTCTCCCCTCCCTTTTCCCCTACCCTCCATGGTGGCATGCTCTCATGTATGGAATCTGCAAACACTTTCACATTGTACAATAGTCTGGTTGTGTTGAAGCGTTGTAACCAATGGAGAGAATAATGGGAAAAAAAGAAACAGAACCAAAAATGGAAAAGAACAATAGCATGTGCTGCTTTAGTCTCCATTTAAACTCTGGTCTTTCTAGATCTTTCTCTGAGTGTAGATATCTCCTTCCATTCTGAGACTTGTAGAGCTGTTTTTTAACTGTGCGTTGCTGAGAGGAGTCCAGTTTATCAAGGCTGGTCGTCACACATATGATGTATCTGTGA
>CM053601.1:151330385-151357845 GCA_028646575.1 Pseudocheirus occidentalis | reverse complement strand
AACATTCATTTCCACAAGATTTTGAGTTACAAATTTTTCTCCCCATCTTTCCCCTACCCTCATCCCAAAATAGTGAGCCTACTGAATATCTCTTCCCCAATCTATTCTCTCTTATATCCTCCCTCATCCCCGCCCCCAACTTTCTAGTAGAGCAATATATATTTCTATATCCCAGTGCCTGTATATCCTATTTCCCAGTTGCATGTTAAAACAAAAGCAAATTTGGACCCTCTCCCCCAAGATGGCACTGAAGGTGAAGAAGGAAGCCATTGTCCCTCCCCAAGACAGAAGCCAAGTCCAAGGCTTTGAAGGTCAAGAAGGTGGTGCTGAAGAGTGTCCATAGCCACAAAAAAGAAGTTCCAAACATTCTCCACCTTCCGGTGACCCAAGACACAAAGACTTTGAAGGCAGCCCAAATACCCTCAGAAAAGTGCCCCTCAGAGAAACAAGCTTGATCACTATGCCATCATTAAGTTTCCTTTGACCACTGAGTCTGCTATGAAGAAGATTGAGGACAATAATACCCTGGTCTTCATTGTCATTGTGGACATCAAGGCCAACAAGTAGCAGATCAAGCAGCCTATAAAGTAGCTATATGACATCAATATGGCCAAAGTCAACACACTGATCTGGCCTGATGGAAAGAAGAAGGCCCATGTCCATCTTGTTCCAGACAGCAATGCTTTAGATGTTGCCAACAAAATTGGAATCATCTAACTTACTGTGTCCGTCTGTGTTCCATTCTACTTACAATAAAAAGTTCTCCAGAAAAAAAATTTTTTTAACTTTTGTTTTTAAAACTTTGAGTTCCAGATTTTTTCTCTTTTGCCCTCCTCACCCACCTCCCCTGGGAAGATAAGCAATTCAATATAGGCTGTACATGTGTAGTTATGCAAAACATTTTCATAATAGTTATATTGTGAAAGACGAACTATAATACACTCCATCCTATCCCACCTCCCACTTGTTCTATTTTCTATTTTGACCCTGTCCCTATTCAAAAGTGTTTACTTCTACGTACCCTCTCCCCCAATCTGCCCTCCATTTTTATCATCCCCTCTCTTATTCCCTTCACCCTTATTTTCCTGTAGGGTAAGATACTCAATTGGGTGTGTATGTTATTACTTTCTTAAGCCAAATTCAATGAGTGTAAGGTTGTCCCATTCCCTTTCACCTTCCTGCTCTTCCCCTCTCTTATAACTGTTTTCTCTTGCCTCTTTTACATGAGAGAATTTACCCTAATCTCTACCTTTCTCCTTCTCCCTATATATTCATCTCTCACCTCTTAATTTTATTTTTTTATATATCATCCCTTCATATTCAACTCATCTTGTGCCCTCTATGTATACATGTACATATATGCTCACACACATATATATATTTATACATGCAGACACCCTCCTATACATACATATATGTACGTATAAATATACATACATATTTGCTTCAACTATCCTTATATTGAGAAAAGTCTTATGAGTTATAGTTATCATTTTTTCGTGTAGGAATGTAAATAGTTCAACTTTAATAAGTTCCTTATGATTTCTTTTTTACTGTTTACATTCTCATACTTTTCTTGCTGCTTGTATTTGAAAGTCAAATTTTCTGTTTAGCTTTGGTTATTTTTCATCAAGAAAGCTTGAAAATCCTCTATTTCATTGAATGACCATATTTTCTTTTCCCTGAAGCGGTATACTGAGTTTTGCTGGATAGGCAATTTTTGGTTTTAGTTCTAGCTCCTTTGACCTCTGGAATACCATATTCCAAGCCCTATAATCCCTTAGTGTAGAAGCTTCTGAATCTTGTGTTATCCTCATTGTGTTTGCACAATACTCAAATTGCTTCTTCCTGCCTACTTGAAGTATTTTCTCCTTGTCCTGGGAACCCTGGAATTTGGCTATAATATTCCTGGGAATTTTCTTTGGGGGATCTTTTTCAAGAGTCTATCAGTGAATTCTTTTAATTTCTATTTTGCCCTCTGGTTGTAGAATATCAGGGAAATTTTGCTTGATAATTTCTTGAAAGATGTTGCCTGGGCTCTTTTTCTGATCATGACTTTCAGGTAGTCCAGTAATTTTTTTATTATCTCTCCTAGATCTATTTTCCAAGTCAGTGGTTTTTCCAATGAGATATTTCACATTGCCTTCTATTATTTTTATTTGTTTGGATCTGTTTTATAGTATCTTGATTTCTCATAAAGTCATTAGCTTCCATTTGCTCCAATCTAATTTTTGAAGGAATTATTCTCTTCCACAAGTTTTTGAAATTCCTTTTCCATCTGGCCAATTTGGCTTTTTTAATGCATTCTTCTCTTTATTGCCTTTTTGGCCTCTTTTTCCATTTGAGTTAGTCTATTTTTAAGGTGTTTTTTTTCTTCCACATTTTTGGGGTCTCCTTTAGCAGACTGTTGACTTGCTTTTTATGATTTTCTTGTGTCATTCTCATTTCTCTTCCCAATTTTTCTTCCACTTCTCTTACTCAAAATCCTTCTTGAGGTCCTCCGTGGCATGTAACCGGTTCATATTTTTCTTTGAAGCTTTTGATGCAGGAATTCTAATTTCCTCCCATTCTATGCTTTGATCTTTTTGTCCCCCCCAAAAGGATTCTACGGTCTGTTTGTGTTTCCTCTGCTTGCTCATATTGCCAGCCAATTACTTGACTTTTTACCTCTTTGCCACAACAGAAATCTGCTTCCAGATCGCAGAGAGCTATATCCCAAATTGCTGGGGTTTTCACAGCTGCTAGAGCTATTAGAAGGGCACACTCTCTGCAGTGCTTACAAGTTCTGGCACACTGGCCACACACCCCAGGACTACCACCCAAGACCGTGATCCATATCCAAGCAGGTTAAAGCCAGAGCAACTGCCCTCTGAATGATCACTTGGTCCCACTCCAATCTGAAGGCCAGGAGCCCTGGATGCAGCCATGTGGCAGCGGCAGCTGCATAGCTGCTGAACCGCCACCACTTCTCATCTGGGGGAGGGAGGCCAGATGGTG
The DNA here is from genome assembly GCA_028646575.1 of Pseudocheirus occidentalis. Taxonomy (NCBI): domain Eukaryota; kingdom Metazoa; phylum Chordata; class Mammalia; order Diprotodontia; family Pseudocheiridae; genus Pseudocheirus; species Pseudocheirus occidentalis. The sequence continues at coordinate 151,354,848 of CM053601.1, read as the reverse complement.
CTCTTCCTCCCCCCACCCTGTTCCAACAGAGTTCTACCCTGACCTTTTACTTTGTCTTTGGCATTTGTGGGTTAAGAAGTCCGAAAACTGCCACAGCTGCTGATGATTCACTCTCTTGAAGTCTGCTCATGCCAATGCTGGTCAGGGCTGCCCAGGGGCCAGAACCACGCAGCTCCCATGGGACTGCCCTTGGCTCCAAGTGTGCTGTAATAGATCCTTCCTGTTGTCCTGTCAGGTTGCCTTCAGTGGGAGGTTTGTTTCTCTCTGTCACTTTGTGGATTCTGTAGCTCTAAAATTTGTTTAGAGTTATTTTTACATGTATTTGAGGTGGTGGGAGTCAGGGCCACATGGAGGTCCTGTTTCTACTCTGCCATCTTGGCTCCAACCCCGTTAAGACCAATATTGTTACTTTTAGGGGTTTGTAAGAGCATACAAATGCATGCTTTCTTTTAGCTATTAAGTTTCAGATAAATTTAAAATGCAAACCATAGATCTTTTTTTCCTCCTTCATTACATTGAAACAATAGATCAATACAATCTTCAAGGGGAAAATGATCAAAGTGCTATTTACTCTTGAAACTTTCATAGAATATAATTCCTACTTTTCTTTAAAATAAATTCTACAGAATGGTACCCCAAAACTCATTAAGATATTTTGGTACTTTTAAGCTTCTGCTAAGTGCCTTATTGGATATGACAAATAGAAAGGGGTGAGTTCCTTATTGAGTGCTTATCTCAAAACTACTTATCTCAATGGAATCAACCAATCTCAGACCTCTTTCTTAATTCCAAATCCTTGTCTCCAGAAAGGGGAATGGGGTACTTAATCATAGCCTCCAAACCTTCAAATCCACTCAGATATTTTTAGTAATTACCATAATTTGGAAATTCACAGTAAAGATATCATATTTCAGTTACAAATTCAATCTCCAATTCATTTACAATGCCATTAATCTCTACAAACCATGAAATTTTCCTTTTCTTGATTATCTGGCTTTATCTCTGCAACCCCAATCTGACTGGGTCTGAAATGACAGAGAAATTACATTGTTTAAAATGTTATCTCCTGGTGAAAGCCCAAAGTGGGAGGTTGTCCCTGATTACTGGGACAGCATTTGGTATCAGAATACAGAAAACTGGGAAAACTGTTTCAAGAATGCAACTTTGAAACTTCATTAACCTTTCCCAGCATTCTAAACTCTTTGTCGACAGTTTTTCAGCAATCTTCATGTTTGGCTGCATTTTCTCCTTAGAAATATTTCAAGATAGCAGAATCTACAAACACTAAACATTATATAAGACAAATAATTTTCTGAGCAGTTTACAAAGACATGAAAACACAGGCAATATGATAAAACAGATAATGCTACTGTGATTAATTTTCTAAAACTTTCAGTAATTGAAAGTCCCTTTTAGGGCCAAATTTAAGAGCCATTTGGGATTTTTATGTACTGTAGAAAAATATTAATGTCTTCAATAACCAAGTTGATTACCAGCTGAATCTCTTGAAGTTTTAAATCAAATTTCACATAATTAACTAATGGTTTGTCAATCATTCACCAACTATGGCTGTTCATGACTGTTGTCCATATCATTCATGAATATGGTTATTTGTGACTCTTCTCCAGCTCAAGTGGAGGTTTACCTTTTCCATCATAGATACTTCCTGGGAAACACCTTCTCTAACAATGTGATGGTTTTTACCTTATCTCAGAAGAATTTTAAATTGGGCATCTTCCAAAAAGAAATCCTTTAGTGCTCTACTGAGTTTTTCTGAAAGCCCATCCCAGGGTACAAGTCCTGTGTCAACCTGGCTAGCTTCACCAAAAATACTGTGACAGGTGGAATCTGTAATAATCAAGGAAACAAAGGTTTAAGTTTCCAAGCATATTGATTCAGTAAGTAATGCATGACAGTTGCATAACAAATCAGGACTAGGCCTCCTCAGCTTAGCACTGGACTCCAAATACAGGGGGAAACAGATTTTTATACATTAAAAGCAAACAATTAACAGGATATAAACCAGGATACAAAATTATGTGATCTGATTTCCAATTAGAGGAAAGATAAGGAACTTTCTGAGTCTGGAGGAGAATGAACAAATTGGGAGAATTGGGGGGGGGGGAAGAGTGAGCAGATGGGTTTTCTTGGATGTGAAACAGGATGTCACTTATTTCCCACAATTAGCAAGCGGTGAAAATGTAATTTAAGTCTCAGAATGGAGTCAGTTTTACAAAATGAAGTCAATTTGGTTCCCAAATTCTATCAATTCTCTCAGTGGAAAAGAGAAATATGGTTGGGAATGTGGAAAGAGAAATAATGGGGTAAATTATTTCACAAATAAAGAGTCTATACAACAAGGAGAAGACAGCAGTGGAAAGATGATGATACTTGAACCTCACTCTCATCTGAACTGGTTAAAGAAAAGAGGTATACATAGTCACACAATCAAGTATAGAAATACATCGTATTCAATGAGGAAACAGAAAAAAAAGTTAAGGGAAAGGAACAGGGAAGAATAAGAGATAGGGTAGATTAAAGGGGGGATATTAGTCAGAAGCAAAACATATTCTTAAAGAGGGGACAGAGAGAAAAGCAAGAAAGAATAAGATTGATAGAAGCAATCATAGCCATGAATGTGAATGGGATGAACTCACACCTAAAATGGAAGAAGATAGCAGAATGGATTAGTAATCAGAATCCAAAAATATGCTATTGACAGGAAATCCACTTGAAACAGAAAGTACACACAGAATTTAAAAATATGAGGTTGAAGCAGAATCTATTATCTTTCTGCTGAAGTAAAAGATGCAGAGGTATCAAATCTTGATCTTGGGCAAAGCAAAAGCAAAAATAGATTTAATTAAAACAGATAAGCAACAAAACTATATTTTGATAATAAGACACCATAGACAATGAAGTAATGTTGATGCTAAACATATATACATCAAATGGTATAACATCTAAATTATTAAAGGAAAACTTAAATAAGTTATGAAAAGAAATGGAAATTAAAACTATAATGGTAAAGAACCTCAATTTACCCCAACAGATGTAGATTTGGTAAGTCTAGCCAAAACATAAAGGATGAAATTAATGATCTGAATAGAACTTTAGAAATGTTGACTATTATAAATCTCTGGAAAATGCTGAATGGAACTGGAAAGAAGTATACCTATTTCTCATCTGTGCATGGCACATTTACAAATTAAAACCATGTCTTAGAGCATAAAATTCTCAAAAAAAAGGCAGAAATGCAGAAATATGAAATGTATATTTTACTAATGATGATACAACAAAAATTACATTCAGTAAAGGACTTCTGAAGCAAAGATTAAAAATTAATTGAAAACTAAGTAGTTTAATCTTAAAGAATGGGTGGGTAGGTCAAAGAAAAAATTATAGAAAATGATAGCTTCATTAAATGCTGACAAAAATGAGACAGCATAACCAAAATTTATAGGATGCAGTGAAAGCAATACTTAGGAGGAAATTTATAACTTTAAACTCATCAATAAATGAAAGAAATATTAGATCAATTAACTGGGTATATAACTAAAAAAACAAGAAAGCCAACATAGTAAAACCTCACCAATTAAATACTAAAAATAATATTGAAAATCAAAGGAGAAATTAACAAAATGAAAGAAAAAAATTGAATTAAAAATAAACCAGTTTGTTTTCTAATAAAAATAGATGAGTCATCAGTTCATTTTATTTCAAAAGTAAAGAAAACACATAATAAGTATCAAGAATGGAATAGGAAATTAAAAATAAGCGAAACTATTAGGAGCTATTTTTTAGAACTCTAAACTCTAAAAATAACAATTTAAATGAAATAAATGAATATTTACAAAAACACAATCTGCTCATATTAAACTGAACAGGAAGTAAAATACTTAAGTAAGTTTATCTTAGAAAAATAAATTGAACCAATTATAAATAGACTTCCAATAAAAATACCCCAGGAACAGATGAATTTATATGCAGAAAAACATTTAATGAACAATTATTGACTTAATTGTTCCTAAAAATTCATTATATGATCCCTACACCATGGAAATCAAAACAGAGATAGAAATCTATAGACAAATTTCTTTAATGCAAAAATTATTAATGAAAATTAGCAAGAAAACTATAATATCATACCACAAATATCACATGACTGTGCTCAACTCACACCAGGAATGCAGGGCTGACGTAAGGTTAGTAAAATTGTAAATGTAACTGACTACATTAATAACAAAAAACAAAAAAACCTAAATGATTACATCAACAGATGCCAAAAAAGCTTTTGACAAAATACAACACTCATTTCTGTCTAAAAAACACTATAAAGTATAAAAATAAAATGTCAATTAGGCTGCAGAATGTAGTTGCTTGCCATTTTTTTAAGATGTTTGAATTGAATTATGTGAGGCAGAGTTGTACACAGTCGTCAGCCTCACTCTCTCTTCTAGAATAATTGAAGTCTAATGGCAAGACAAAAGTTAATGGCCCAGGATGCAGTGGATGGCATTGGCATCTTCAATATCTGATTAAGACCTAAAAATACTCCATAACACCTGCTTCAGTCACCTTCATGGCCTTGGAACAAATTTTTCTCATCCACCCATTCCCCTAGAGAAAGTCTTGACATACTTGAGGTAGATAACCCCTTAATTTGCCAATGGGTTTGGGGCTCATCAGTTACCCTCAACCTGGGTTAGCACATCTGCTAACTGGGTTAGCACATACGCTAACTGGGTTAGCACATCTGCTAGGGTGTGACTACTGCACATGCTACAACTTCTTGGAGTTACAGGCGAGAGTTGAGTGCCAGTGGACACCAAAGGTGGATGAGTAACCATCAAAGGGGCTAAGCTCCTACACAATAAATATTTGTCTTCCTTGAACAGTCTTATAAACACCTAGGCAAAGAACAGAGTAAGTGAAAAAGAACAGTATAAGATTAGGGTAGGAAAGTATGTTGGTGTCAGATTGTAGGTCTTGAAAGCCAACCTGCAACATACCTATTTTGGAGGTAATACAGAACTACTGTAGTTTTCAACACAGAAGTAACATGACCATATTTACACTTAAGAAAGATTATTCTAGAAGTAGCATGATATATGTATTCATTCTGTTTGTATTATCTACATACTTACATGTGTATGTATTATTTCCCTCAGTAAAATACATATTCCTTGAGAGCAGAGACTTTCACATTTGTCTTTGTATCCCTTCAGAAATGTCTTAGATAATTGTATTGCTGAGAATAGCCAAGTCATTCGCAAATTATTGTGCAGTATTGTTGTTACTGGGTACAATGTTATCCTGGTTCCGCTCAATTCAGTTTGCATCAGTTCATGTGAGTCTTTCGAGATTTTTCCAAAATTATCCTGCTCATCATTTCTTATACTATAATAGTGTTCCATCATAATAATATAACACAACTTGTTCAGCTATTCCCCAATTGATAAGCATCCCCTCAATTTCCAATTATTTGTCACCACAAAAAGAGCTGCTATAAATATTTTTGTACAAATATGTCCTTTTCCTTTGATCTCTTTGAGATACAGATCTAGTTTTATTGCTGGGTCAAAAGGTATGCACAGTTTTATAGCCCTTTGAACATAGTTCCAAATTGCTCTACACATTGACTGATTCAGTTTACATCTCCACCAATATGTCAGCTTTTTTAAGTGATGGAAAAGAATTTAGAAATGAGGAAAACATCCATCAATTGGGATTATCTGAACAAATTATGATATACAAATTATGGTATATAAATGTTATGGAATACTATTGTGCTGTAAGAAATTATGAAGAAGGGGCGGCTAGGTGGTGCAGTGAGTAGAGCACCAGCTCTGGAGTCGGGAGAGACCTGAGTTCAAATCTGACTTCAGACATTTGGCACACTTACTAGCTGTGTGACTTTGGGGAAGTCACTTAACCCCAACTGCCCTCCAAAAAGAAAAAAGAAATTATGAAGAGGACACTTTTAGAGAAACCTCGGAAATCTTTTATGAATTGATGAAGTTCATGTAGTATAATGTACAAAGTAGTGTAAAAAAGTTTAACTGGGAGAATATATAAAATGACAGTATTATAAAGACAAACAACTTTGAAAGACTCTGATGAGTATGGTAACTAAATATGATACCAGAAGACTCATGATGAAATGTTACCCACTTCCTGATAGGTCATAATGACAGAATGCAGATTGAGATTTTTTTGGCATGGTTAATGCAGAAAAATAGGTTCTACTTGGTTATATATGGGGTTTTTTTTTATTTGGGGAGAAGTAGGGAGATAGGAAGATTTTTGTTGAAGAAAACTACTTTTAAAAAATTAGCGTGGACCACATAGAAGTTAATGACTCCATGAGACAAAAAAATTACAAAGCCATGTCAAAAGACTCGAAAGAATGGAAGAAAATATAAGGCATTTTATCGGGAAAAAAACAACTAACCTAGAAAACAGATTTAGAAAAGCTGTTATCATAAAGAACTTGACTGAGTGGAAAAGGTATTAATTCCAAAAAAAACCCCACCTGAAACAAGGTTTCCTTCAGATCTGATTAAATTTAGATAATCTACCAACTGTTGCTCATAATTGTCCAGCCCAGAACAGGTTATTTATGTGACTTTTGTGTGTCTTCCCTATTTTTGGTCTCATTCCAATATTACCTCCTCCCAGAATCCTGGCCCAAACATTCCAGTGACACCCTCACTTGGACATCACAGAACAGTCTGTCAAGCACTTATCATATGTTGTGAGTTGTAAGATTATGGGATTTAGAGTCAGAAATAACCTTAGAAACCTAATCCTTTCAGCTCACAAATGAAGAAACTCACTCTTAGAGAAGGAGTTATTTCTCTATGGTCACATAACTAGTGAGTAGCAGAGTTGGGATTCAAACCCAGAACTTATGATTCTAGTTTAAGTAGTTTTGCCCATCAGTTAACTTGTAGAGTTGTCCATGTTGGTTTCTCATTCCTCTATTAGACTGTGAGTTCCAAAAAAGAATAAAGGGATTGGGGGCAGCTAGGTGGCGCAATGAATAGACCACCGGACCTGGAGTCAGCAGTACCTGAGTTCAAATCCGGCCTCAGACACTTAACACAAAAAACTAGCCGTGTGACCTTGGGCGAGTCACTTAACCCCAACTGCCCTCCGAAAAGCAAAAAAAAAAAAAAAAGAATAAAGGGATTGTGTTTTATACAACACTTTGTATTCCACCCCACTGTGCACACATCAGGTGACTAATAAATGGGTCATACAATTTGTCATTTAATTAACTCTATTCTCCAAAGCAGTGTACCATGTAACCTCCTTAAGGTCAGGGGTTGTTTTCCATTTTGTCTTTGTATACTCAGTGGCTAACATGGTGGTTGGTATATAGTAAGGACTCGATAAATGTGCTGGATTAGATTGGATTGGATTGAATCTGAGTGTTGGAAAACCTTGTTTCCCCAAGCTCTCTGATGCAGTTTGAAGCAATGGAATGGAGAAGTAAGGCCAGAGTCCTAATGTGGACTTAGTTACTAATTTGCTATGTGACTTTGGGCATGTTCTCTGTGGGTTTCAGTTTCCTTCACTCTGAAATTAGGAAGCTGGATTAGGTTAAAGCCTTCTCAGGACTTTGCTGAGCTAAGATTCTCTGATTCTATGGAAACTCAGCCTCTTTTCTATTCAGCTCATGTGAGGCCCATGATTAATGATTCATAGCTCAAGTCTTTTCTTTGGATTCTTTACTGCTTTGAACTTGCGACTAGATATTTGTCCGGTCAGTTATGGCTTTTATTGAGTGAGGGCTTGACATATACCTTGTGAACCAATAGGGGCCGAGTGAGTGTGGGAAGGGAGGGCATCGACTCAACTTTGCTCTTTTCAAGCAGAGATTCTGTTTCATACCATCCTTCTCTACCCTCGCTGTCTTGTACTAGCTGCCATCACTGCCTTGCTCTGCCTTGCCCATTCCCAGTCTTCCTTGCCCTGCCCTTAGTAAAGAATCAAAAAGTATTAAAGTTAGGTGGGAAAGCAATGGCCATATAATCCCTTACAGGTCTTTGACTCTGACCTTCCAGCCCGTCTGGTTATTCTCCACTCTGTCACTTGTTAAGCTTCTCAAAAAGTCCCTCTCTATGTGATGCCTCACCTTCCTCACCAGCATCTCTTCAGTCTTTCTCAATCTGAATTCTGTCCTCTACACTCTACTCAATCAATCAATAAATCAATATTTATTAATTGTTGACAAGTATGGGCACTGTGCTAGGCAGTGGGGATGCAAATACAGAAAACAAAACAATCCCTACTCCAACAGGAGAGTGAACAAGGACATATATAAGTATTTGCAGCACTTATAAGCATAAATACATAAAAATAGCTAAATAAAATGTGGCTGGGGAGGGAGGACACCAATAGTTAGGAAGTCAGGAAAGGCTTCATGTGCAAAATGGTGCTTGAACTGCATCTTAAGGGAAGAGAAAGATTCTATGAGGTCTCTGAGTGAAGGATGAAGTGTGCTTCTGGGGTAGGAGATAGCCAGTGGGAAAGACATGTATATGGGAGGATGTTATGGGAGCAACAAAGTAAAGGCCAAATCCAGTGGCCTGTTTTCAGTTCTCATCTTCCTTCAATTCCCTGCAGCCTTTGGACTGACTTGTGAATATTGACCTATGGTCTCAGGAATGTCACTGTCCTACCCTGGCTTCAGAGGTGTCACACTCCCTTGGAGAGTCTTTCTAATGACCATTTCTGGTTCTTTATCTTCATAGGGTAGGCATGCTCCCAAAGATCTCTCCTCTGTTCTCTCTCTACATTCTGTCCCCTAGATATCCAGTTGATCTCCCATGGCTTTAATTACCTCTACTATGCTTATGACATTAGGGTCACTGTCTAATCATGACCTTTCTTCTGAACTCCAGACCAGTATCTCCTACTGTCCTCAGCACACCTTCACTAGGATGCCCCAACAGCTCCTCAGGCTCAACAGGTTCAGAAAAGGACTAATTTTCTTTCCCCCTAACACTATTGCCTCTTCTGACTTTGGTCTTTCTTTCTGAAGCATCACCTTTAACACAAGCATCCCAGTCTACAACCAAAAGGTTTATGTCCACTTGAATTCTAGTCACTGTGTATAGGGAAACAGAAGGGGACACCTGAATGAATGGGTGAATGAATGTATAAAGCAATCATTTAGCCCTGACTCTGTCTAGTAAGTACACTGTGCTAAGTATTAATGACAGAAGGAGAAAAATAATCCCTGTTTTCAAGGAGTTCACATTCTGATAGAGGATGCAACACATATTGCAGGTTTTAGTTGCCAGTCAAATGGAAAGGCTCTGGTACAGAAGCAAAGAAAATGGTCATGGTTCTTCTTTAATGTCGTTTTCACTGATAACGTTATATCAGCTTCTAATGTTGAACCATTCAATGGTGCCAGTGATTTTGTTGACAAGAACTTACCTGCAGCTGTAGCACCTGCAGGACCAGTGGTCCATCAACATCTGCACAGGGGATGCTTCCCAGGACAATGGCAGAGAGCAATGGGCTTGGAAGCATTGCTTTTCCCGAGAGCTGTGGGTTTAGGGTTCTGAGTTATCTCCATCAGGGTCTGAGAGCTCTTCCTTTCAATAGACCAGCAGTTCTCAACCTGTGGGTTATGTTCAATTTGTAACAATGCAAATACATCTTGCATATCAGCTAGATTAATAACATTAGCAAAATTACAGTTATGAAGTAGCAATGAAAACAGTTTTATGGTTTTGGGGGTCACTACAACATGAGGAACTGTATTAAAGGATCGTGGCATTAGGAAGGTTGAGAACCACTGCAATAGACAGTGGATATGGGAGCCCAATTGGACATCACTAAGCCTTCAGCAAAGAAACCTTTTCCATTCCTAGGTCTTAGACCTGAATCTCCTCTATCTGTCTCTGTGTCCATCATCTTACAGCATCTCTACCCTAAAATCTCTCTCCTTTTCACTTACTAGTAATTAATATTTACATAAGGCTTTAAGGTATAGAAAATGCTTGCATATATTATTTCATTTCCTTTTCAAAATAACCCTGGAAGGTAATGTCTGCCTCAGTTTCATCATTTGTAGAATATGGATTAATAATAGTACCTGCCTCTCAGGGCTGTTGAGAGGATGAAATTAGGTATTTGTACAGAACTTTATAAGTGCAAGTATGTGGCACAGCACCTAGAGCTCCAGGCCTGGAGTCAGGAAGGGTCCTCTTCCTGAGTTCAAATGTGGCCTCAGATACCTACTAGCTGTGTAACCCTGGGCAAGTCACTTAACCTTGTCTAACTATGTTTCCTCAACTGTAAAATGCACTGGAGAAGGAAATGGCAAACCACTCAACTGTCTTTGCCAAGAAAACCCCAAATGGGGTCACAAAGAATTGGACGTGACTGAACAGTAAAGGAAAAATGCACTCTGTCAACATTTAAGTGCTATATAAATGCTATTATAATTATTGTCACACCATTTCTCAGATGAGAAAGAGTAAAAAGAAATGACCTGTTCAAGGTCACAGAGCTAGTAAATGTCTGAAACAAGATTTCAACTTGGGTCTTCCTGATTCTGAGTCTACCATTCTATGGGCTATATATGACACTAGACCCCCTTGGCTTCCCCCTCTTCCTTCTTAGCACCTGCCTTCTTTTCTCTTGGAGGAACAAGAAGGTCTCCCAGTGTCAAGGAATGTGCCTTCTCCTTTCATCCTGAAAGGGTTCCTTCTCCTTTGTCTTCTCAGGATTGCATTAGACAATGTTAAAGTTCCTTCGCTTTGCTTACACACACACACATACACATACACACACACACACGCACACACACACACACCCTTCTGCCACTACATGTGTAACAATGGAGCAGCTAGGTGGCACAATGCATGGAGCGCTGGGCTTGGAATCAGGAATACTTTTCTTCTGGCCTTGGACACGCTGGCTGAGTGACCCTGGGCAAGTCACTTAACCCTATTTATCTCAATTTCCTCATCTATAAAAAAAGGAATTAAAAAATGGGGGCACAGAGTCTGAAATGAGAGTGAACAATAACAATCTTGGAGAAGTTACTCATCTCCCTGTGCTTTAATTTCCTCATTTGTAAAATGAAGGGAGACATCCTTGACTCGTCCCTAGTCCTCTGTTCCCCCCTTCTAATCAGTTGGCAAATTCATCAATTCTACTTGCACATCTGTTGTATCCATCCCCTTCTCTCCGCTTGCACGGCCTCTCTTCTATTTCAAGGTCTTCATTACACCTCACCTGGACTATTGCCAGAGCCCCCTAATTGGTTTCCTTGCTTCCACTCTCCTCTACAATCTCTCTTCCACATAGCTGCCAAATTGGTATTCACAAAACATAGATCTGTTCATGTTACTCCCCTACTCAAAAAACTTAATTGGCTCCCTATTGCCCTGAGGATAAAATACAAAGTCCTTAGCCTGCAATTTAAAGGCCCTCCTCTCTCCATCCCCCCAACTTGCAGCAGTCTGGCTCACACAGACCTTCCCCATCTTATTTCATGTCACTTTACTTTATGCAATTCTTTGTCCTGGTGAAACTGGACAACTGACTGTATTCCATCCTCAGCGTCCCATTGTACACCGGGTACACAAAACCACCACGTCTTTGCTGTCCCTTGTGCCTGTAAGGTCCTCCTCAGTTCTGCCAAACCAGATCCTTCGCTTTCCTTCCCTAGTAGGTGCTGCCTCTTGCTCAAAGCTTTTCCCAAAGGCTTCAGTTTGAGCGCTCTCTTATTGTTGACATTCATCACTTTATGTCATGGTACATAACTTTGTCTAACCTCTAGGCGGCATACCTTGCTCCTAGTTACCAAAAAGAACAGATCCAGGCAAGTTGCCCCACTCACCATGGTGGTCAGGGATTCTCCTGTAGTAAGGTGCTAAGCCTTCTATGGTTCTCAGAGAGTGGAGGATCTTCTGACCTCCAGCTCTGCCTCCCCTGGGGACTGTGCTTGAGTCCATCAGTAGTCTAAGGGATGTAGTTAGTGTAATTTGACCCCATCAAATTAGCTCTCAAGTCCCCATGAACCGGAAAGCCCACTTTCTCCTGGAGTAAGCTAGATTTCGCCGAGGTCACCTCAGTCAGCTTAGTATAATGGAGCTAGTTATGCAAGCAATTAGACAGATATGAATAGATAACACATACAGTATTTCTTCCTTTAACATGAAATCAATATAGGACAATACATAATAAAATTGTAATACATCTGTGTTCCTACAATTTCTCCTAGACCCAGGCTATCCCCAGACAGTCAGCTTCACACCCAGAACTTTTAGGGCATAGTTAACAAGGGGAAAAAATCATTTGAAATATACATAAAGCTACCCAATCCCAGACTGGACAATACTTCCAAATTATTCTCTCTGCCTATGATCTCCTGGGTCTTGTGCTGCCTACATGAGTTTTCTCTGGGAAGAGATGAATTGTTTATCCCCTTAGGTCCTTAAAACTCTTCTGCCCCATGAATTTGGATAATCTCACCTGGATTCTCCAGATTGAGCCAGACTTCCTCTCAGCCAATCAGAAAGCCATGGCAAACTGTAGGGCCTCTGTCTATGTTACTACTCAATATCAGCCACAGAATCTAGGACCAGAAGTCACATCATCTAGTCCAAGCACTTAATTTTATCAGGAAAGAAACTAAATCCCAAGGCAATCAATCAACAAACATTTATCAGTGCCTCTTTGCTACATCCTCTGCTAGGCTCTGGGGGATACAAATGAAACAGTCCCTGCCTTCAAAAATATTGCATTCTATAAGTGAAACACATAATAAGTTCATACAAAATATGTTCAAAATAAATTCAAGGCATAAGTTGGGGGTGGGGGAAGAAGACATTGGTAACTGGCAGAGAGGGGGTTGATTAGGAAAGTCTTCCTAAAAGATGATGCTTTAAAGGAGAGTTTTAAAAGAAACAAGGCACAGGTGAGGCAGGAGCATTTCAGGTATAAGGAGCAGAAAAGCCAGAATTCAAACTTAGGTTTTCAGACTCCCGTGTTAGAGGTGACTCACTAACAGTAACTAGTAGTAGTGGTGGTGGTGATGATGGTAGTAGCAGCAGTAGTAGTAGAAGTAGCAGTAGTAGTAGCAGTAGTAGCAGTAGTAGCAGTAGTAGCAGTAGTAGCAGTAGTAGCAGTAGTAGTAGTAGTAGTAGAAGTAGTAGTAGTAGTAGTAGTAGTAGTAGTAGTAGTAGTAGTAGTAGTAGTAGTAGTAGTAGTAGTATTTGTATATCACTTTAAGGTCTGCCAAAGAGTTTTACAGATATTATCTCACTTTAGCTTCACAACAAGATGGAAATCAGGTACTATTATTGTCCCTATACTACAGGGAAACTAAGGCAGATGAAGGTCAAGTGACTTGTCCAGGGTCACACAGCTAAGTGGGTGCCTAAGGCAGGATTTTAATCCATGTCTTCCTGCCTCCAGGTCCAGAGGACTATGGACTGCATCACTTAGCTGCCCACTTTACAGATTGATCAAGTGAGACATCTTCCTTTCCTGAGCACAGAAAAACAAGGAAATGCAATTTTCCAGGGTTCTCATCATCTCAAAAATCAGAATTTTCCCAGGTGCTTTATGAATTCCCAGGTTCTGAAAAGAACAACCTCATTCTTACAGCTGGGCCCTGTAACCTATTCCTTTTTCATATCTCACTCACCAAGGATCAGGCACAGGATTTTGAAAGTTTTTCCCGATCCATAATTATATGATTGATTGACTGATTGATTGATTGCCAGGATATTAGAAAAAGCTTAAGCTGGCCCTGTTCCATTTTTCCATCCCCTTTCCCCTGCCCAAGCCTTCCTTGCTCAGTAGTGACTTACTGCCCTCCCATCTTTCCCAAAGTCCTGACATAACCTTTCTAGCTCTATAGGACATATTAATTCCCCTCCTGGGTCCTGTCGATTTGCATTAAGTGAAACAATGCTTACCTTGCTTTCTCCTCAACCCTTAATGAATGGTACCCTGGGGACTACTATGGATGTCCTGTCCTCTTTGCCACAGACAAATGAATGGCCCCATTCACATGGACTTCAGTCTCCTGGCTGGCAAAGCTCAGACCAACCCTGGGGACAATGGCCCGGTTACTCTAGCAAGGAGCTGGCTCAGTCTTTCTGGGCTTGAGGAATGGGACATTAAGCTGAGTGCCTGCAGGAAAACATCTGTCATATTATGACACTGGCCAGGGCCTTTGTTCAGGTATTATCACAAGAAGAAAATAATGAGAGCTGGACAGTGGAAGTCGTTTGCTCCCAGCCCTTTTAGGTTTGGGGATTTTGATTGAAATTATAGAAAATGGGGAAAGAATCCTTCATGGCTTTTGGGAGGTGTCAGTGGGACTTTGAAGTTCATGGAGTCATACAAAGTACACTTGGAAGAAACCTTAGAGATCATCCAGCACACCCCCATCTTATAGATGAGTAAACTGAGACCTAAAGAGTTATTCATTGGGTAAGTGGCAACACACAAGATCAAAGTTGGAAACAACCTAAGACTCTATCTAGTGCATTCTATAGATAAGGGAACAGAATCGTAGGGGGAGCAATTTACCCTTCATGGAGAGCTAGTAGAAAAAGCAACTCTATGGTAATAATAGCAGCTAGAGTTTACATAGAGCATTAAGGTTTGCAAAGTATTTTACTTTTCCGTATTAGATCCTCACAATGATCCTGCTAGGAAGGTGCTGTTACTACCCCCAATTTACAGATGATAAAATTAAGCCTGAAAAAAGATAAATGATTTGCTCAAAGTCACACAGGTAAGGAAGTATCTGAGGCAGGATTTGAAATCAGATCCATCTGTTCTACCCACTGTACTGCCTTGGGTACCTCTAAGACTATGACTTGCCAAGCAGGTTCTGATCTGCACTAGTAAAAGGACTTTACAGTAGACATTCTCTATACCAATGAAATCAATGGTCCAAAAAAAAGGCCATATATAAAAAATGAAAGATCATTCTCAGTACTATTTAAAAGTTCAAAATAAGGGGGTGGCTAGGTGGCGCAGTGAGTAGAGCACCAGCCCCTGAGTCAGGAGGACCTGAGTTCAAATACCCAAGTATAACACTTTGCATTTATTATCTTGAAAGAATTTCCTCTTTTTTCATGTAGCCCAATGCTCTGGTCTCTCATGATTTTCTTGGGTCTGATTCTATAATCTGTGTTTGTCCTCCTACTATTTGTGAATTTGTGTCATCTGCAAACAAGGAATGGCAGCAGTGGGTACAAAAAATCATCTTCACAAAAACAAGATGGAGAAAGCATGGCTAGACAGCATTTGTTCTGAAAACAATCCTGATGTTTCAATAGACTGCAAACACAATCAATAGCATAGTATCAGGCCTCCAAAACCACAATCCATTCCATAATTAGAACTGAGAGAAATGATTATTTCTCTCTTGTATTGATAACTAATCATTGAATCAGGACCAAGTTTTTCCCCTTTTCTGCTTCCTCATCCAGAAATCAACCCGTGTGTGAAATCTTAGGCAGAGACTTACCTAAGTCAAGATCTAATCAGACAGTTAAAGAAATTCTAAGTTTAATCCAGTGGATGAATTCCTGCTCATAGTATTTTATCAGACAGATCTAGGAAAATGTGGATTCTCCCTTTTGTCGGACACCAGGAAATTGATTAGTCTCTTTGACCAAGACCTGGGTGATCCAAGTCAGGCACCTCAAGACCTTAATTGAAATATAGCCCAGCTTCTCATTGTAATATTCATTTTCTCATTAATTGTTAACCAATTAGAACTGTCGTCCTCAAGAACACCCTCTCTTTCAAGGGTGTATGAGCCCACCACCATGAAGGTTTTTGACACCATCAAGAGTATCACGGACCTCCTTTTATTAATCAATATGCTATCTTATTAAGAAAATGATCAAATTACCCAGAAACCATGTCTCTCAAGCTTTTTAAACATCACAGAGCCATAGCTACCAGTTACTGGGAGGCAATAAACCCCTTGTATCCTAACCTGCTCAGACCACATCTGTCCTATATCGAGGTCAGTTCTGGCCAGTGTATTCACTGGCATTGATAAACTGGAGATGATGAGAATAACAAAGAAACCTGAGTTCATCCACTTGAGGTTTAGTTAAAGGAACTGGGTGGTGTTTAACCCAGGGAAGAGAAAGCTGGAAGTGAAGAGGGTAGAACATAACCTTCTTTAAAGTTTTATAGGGCTGGCATGTGGAAGAATGAAACTCAATGGGCTTGGCTCCATTGTGGTGAACCAGGAGCAAAGGGTGGAACTGCAAAGGCAAATTTAGGTTTTATTTGGGCTATTTCAGGAGGTGATGAACTCCCCTCACTGAAGGTTTCCAAACAAAGGCAGGATGGATGACCATTTGCCTGAACATTACAGAGGGGATGCTTGTACAGGGATGAGTTGGAATAGCTAGCCTGAGGTCCCCTCCAGCTCTGAGATTCTGCAGTTTGGTGAGAGGCATGGCAAGAAGGGAGATAAGGCAGTTGTGGATAGGTATACGCATGTTTGAACACAGAAAAAAAAGTGTTTAGATAGTCTGAAAACCTAAAGTAGGAGTCAAGACAAGACTACTCCTGGCCTCGTAGCTCTCAAGAGAGGAGTGAGTTGAAAGGCAACGTGACCTGGGATTTGAACATTTGATATTTGATACAGGCCACTCCTGTACCCTCATCTGCAAAATGGAATAATGATACATGAAGGGTCTACTTTACCAAGTTGTTGTGACATTCAAATGAGGTGAAGCGTGTATAACATAGAAAGAATGACATAAATGTCATCTCTTATTTTCACCATTAATCCAGCTATAATTTAAGGGTGTATCTACCGCAAAGCAAATGAATTAGTCACCACTGAATGAAAATCCCAGGCTTAAAGAACCAGTTCACACATACAAGGTAACAACAGCAATCCTTACCCACCACCACCACCACCATCATCATGACCATCACATCTCCATTAATAAAGTGCTTGACATGTATTGTTGGCTGAACAGTGAGCCCAATGAGGACAAGTTCCTCTCAGCTACACTTTCTGTTTTCCCCAGCCTATCACAATCATCTGGGCTTAGTACTGACCAAAACACCAGAGGAGTTATTCCTGGAAGGGACCTCAGGAGTCAGGTCCAATCCCTGAATTTTTACAGCAGAGGAAACTGAGTCCCAAAGAGGTGAAGTGTTTTCCCAGTATCAGACAGGTTAACAAACAAGCCATAGAGACAGAAATTTGAACCATTACAATAGATGAGACAAGTTTTCTTACCCCCTATAGTAAAGATAAGGCATAGTGCTTTGGTCTGATTTCAGTCAGAGGACCAATGTACAAAGCCCAGGTCTGACACCATCCATGGGACTATTTGCAAGTCCCCTACTTCTCAGGTCAAATTTCGAATTCAGTCATCTTAATACAAGTGCCTTCCTAAATATATCTTGTGTGTACATTCTTGATGGTAAGTTGTCTCACCCCCACCCTGCATTACACCATAAGTGCCTTGAGGGAAGAGATTGTGATTTTGTCTTTCTTTGCATTCCCAGCACTAAGCCCAGGGCCTGACACACAGCAGGTTATTAATAAATACTTGCTACCTTGACTTAGGTCTTTCTACCACACTAGACTGCCTCTCATGTTTGTTAAGCTAAATTGACCTGAAGTGAGTTGAGGAGCAGTATGGTAGAGTAGATAGCCTGGAGCTGGAGTCAAGAAGAGGGGGGTTGAGATGTTCCCTCCAACGCTCATTACCACCATGCCCATGGACTTAACCTCTCTGATCCTGAGTTTACTCACCTACAAAATGAGATGAACCTCCATCTCTAAATCTACAATCCTGTGAACTGATTCTCCTCTGATCTTCTCAGCTTAGGCAAGTAAGTAGTGCAAAGTCTATTTTTAATATAAATGCTATTTTACAGAAGGGGAAACTGGGGCTCAGAGACAGTATAGGGATTTCTGTCATATATGTAGTAAGTGCTAGGGCCAGAACTTCAATCCAGGGTCTCCTGATTCTTAGGCTGGGTTTCTTTCTGTTTCCATACTCTCAGGAAAAAAAAAAAGATTGATCTCTCAGTCAGAAGGCGTACAGGGTATGCAGATGTGACCACAATGAGGGTGGTGATAGTTTGCATTTCCAGAAAGGAAGTCATTAAATAATGCAATAGCCACCCTACCAGGTATTGATTAGGCATAAAAAGTCCCACTAGTGGAAAAAAAAATACATGCGTATATGAAAATTTGCAAAGCAAGGGGGAAAATCCAGTGGCCTGCACTGGGGAAAAAGCTTGCTTCTCCATCCACTTTGTCGGTGTAAGCCGGGCGATTTGTCTTGGGGCGGAAGCCCTTGTTCGGTATTCCCTGGCAGGTATATCCGGCTCCTGCAGATCCTAGCCTGGGGGCAGCCTTTTTTTTGCTTTGTGTCTAATGCTGTTTGAAGCCCGCCTGAGTGGAACTTGTGAAATTTCCAACATCACAGGAAAGGCCTGTGTTTTCCATTAACCCCTGCTTTCTGTGGTTACTTTTCAAATCCTCTCCAAGAGGCAGCAGCAAAGCCTCTGGCCAGGAAGTGATCCCTGCCCAACATGGG
Source organism: Pseudocheirus occidentalis (assembly GCA_028646575.1). NCBI lineage: Eukaryota > Metazoa > Chordata > Mammalia > Diprotodontia > Pseudocheiridae > Pseudocheirus > Pseudocheirus occidentalis. Next base: position 151,336,258 of record CM053601.1, on the reverse strand, counting down.
CGGTGGCATGGAAGGAGCAGGAGCCTCATGGCCGTGTCTCCTCCAATCCCCATTCCATTGCTATGGATGATCTAGGATAAACTGCTGAATTGTCCTGTCCCTCTGGGGCCTCATCTGTATTAATGATAGCTCACATTTTCAGAGAGCCTTAGGATTTCCTCTTAACAGCCCTAGGAGGCAGGCAGATGGAGTACTTTTATTCCCGTTTTATGGACAAGATCATTGAGGCTCTTCAAGCTTGACTTGTTCAGGATCACACAGCTAGCAATCACCCCAATAGATAAGTCAGTGGCTCCCATTGAGGGTTTGTGATAATGGTCTAAGGGGGTCATGCTAAAACAAAATTTTAATGGCAACTTAAGTAGAATGAACATTATATTAAATTATGCTGGAGGGAAGGGGGTGAATTACTTTGGCTTTTGCTTTTTGTTTATCCTGGGCTTTTTTTTGGTTAAAAGAACTTTGCAGAGTGAAAGCATTAGGAACCCTTACAGTAGAGGAGACAAGTTTTCTTAGCCCTTATAGTCAAGATAAGGCATAGTGCTTTGGTCTGATTGCAGTCAGAGGACCAAGGTACAAAACCCAGATCTGACACTATCCATGGGACTGTTTGCAAGTCACCTACCTTTCCCAGGAGCTCTGTTTCCTCATCTGTGAAGGGACCAAGTTGGTCTAGACAGCTTCTGAAAGTCTTCCCACTCTGGCCCTGGGACGCTGTCAGTCTCCTCCAGACATTTTCCATTGTATGGCCCTGGACCAATCACTCAACTAGATGGTCTTTGAAGTCCAGTCTAGCTAAAAAGCCATGACCCTAAGATCCTGGAACCCAGAGGGGCCACGTGACCAGCTCCCATGAGATGGAAAGCTCCTTGAGAGCAGGGATTGTTTTCTCCCTCTTTTTGTATCCCCAGGCTTAACACTAAGCCTGGCACACAGCTGGGCCCTAACGAATGTTTATTGATAATGGCAGGATTGTTCAAGATCCAAACCAGCATCAAAACTCAAGCCTCCTGAATCCAAACCCAGCTCACTAGTCTCTGCACCAGTCAGCCTTCATCTGCAAAATGCAGGGGGTAGGGGGAGTGGGTGGCAAGACACTGAACCAGATGATTCCTTGAGGCTTCTTAAAACTCTAAATGAGATCTATAAAGTTATTCAGGCAGAGAAGGGGGAAGGGAATAAGCATTTGTTGCTATTCAGTAGTTTCGGTCCTGCCCCACTGTTCATGACCCCATTTGGGGTTTTCTAAGCAAAGATACTAGAGTGGTTTACCATGTTCTTCGGCTCGTTTTACAGATGACTAAACTGAAGCAAACAGGGTTAAGTGACTTGCCCAGGGTCACACAGCTAGTAGGTGTCTTATAATAGTAAGCATTTCTATAATAAGCATCTTTACCACCCCTACTGTGTGCTAGGCGTTGTGCTAATTGCTTTGCAAATATTATCTCATGTCATTCTCACAACAACTCTTCAAAGAAGACGCTGTTATTATGCCTATTTTTCAGTCCGGACAACTGAGGCAAATAGAGCTTAAGTGACCCCCCCCCAAGGTTACCCCGCTGGTTAGTATCTGAAGCTGTATTGGACTCAGGTCTTCCTGACTCCAGACCCAGCACAGTATGCACCATGGTGCCACCTAGCTGCCTAGGTGTGGGGACCAGAAAAAAGTCTGATAAATCTCAACACGTCTGATGGCCACTTCCGAGAGATTCAGATTTCTAGGGTTATTAGTGTTAGCAGATGGAAGGGACCTCAGAGGTAACATGATCCAACCTTCTCATTTTACAGATGTCAACAACGAGGTCCAGAGAGGTCAAATAAATTGTCCAAGGCCACACAGAGAGGAGATGGACGAATCATGTCGAAAGCCAATCCTGGCACCATGTTTCCTCTCATGACCTAGGCCTAGGTCATACTAGGTAGTATGGTAGATAGACTGCTGGCCTTAGAGAAAGACCTGAGTTCAAAACTTATCTCAGACACTTAGTAACTGGGTGACCCTGGACAAGCATCAGCCTTGGTTCTCTTGTCTCTAGAAGAAGGATGCTGAACAAGCTGGCGTTTGAGGGCCCTTCCCATTCTCCATCTGTGGTCTACGTTTGGCCACTCTTACCATCTTCTGACAATCACTGTCAAAGAGAGGAAGTGAGCCAATAATGAAGAGAGATACAATGAGCTTGAAAGAAAGTTTCTCAAGAGAAAGGCATACACAGTGTCAGTCACAGAACCCCCCCCCCATTGAAGGGTCCACAGACAAAGGATCATGGGATAGTAGATCTGGAGCTGAAAGAGACCTCAAAAGTCTTTGAGTTTACTTAGAGATGAGGAGCCTGAGGCCCAAGGTTAAGTGATTTGCCCAAGGTCATCACCTACCCCAACTTTCCATTGACTGAGGACCAGAGAGAAGAAGAAATTCACCTAAGGTCAAGCTCTAAAATATACATTCTTAGAGATAAACAGAAATATCTATATGGCATAATGGAAAGAGTAGTGTCTCAGAGCAAACTCAGGATGCTTATTCTCTATGTGACTTTGGGGAGTTCACCTCAGTTTTTTCATCTGTAAAATGGGGATAATCATACTTGCTTATAGTTGGGTTCAACTGATATCTATCAATATTGTCCTCCTCTTCCTCTTCTTCCTCCCCCTCCTCTTCTTCCTCTTCTTCCTCCTAGGCTGAATCCCTACTGCCTCTTCTCTGCAATGAGTGAAATAATCCTCATGTGACCTCGTAAACCTTGACACACTATAGAAACAGGACTTGTTGTTAATTATCATCATCTTTATTATCATTAGAAACCAAAATGGATCCAGCAGGGCTCACCAGAAAGTTTATTCAAAGAACTCGCCCCTGAAGTTAATGTATTTTTAGGAGCCATGAAGCCCTTGTCTAATGGGGAGTGCTCCGAGAGCCAGACCTACTTGGCATGCTTGGCAGCCTCTTGCTGCTGCTTTAAGATTCGCTGCCGATCGCTTTTGGCAGTCCCCAAAGAGGGAGCTCTTTCCACTAACAAAATACAAAATGCAAAATTAATAAAAAGACCCTTTGAAACTGACAAATGTGCCTCGGGCAAACTATCTGCCCAGCAGCTGGTTAAAATTTAATCAGCTTTTTTTTTTTCCAGCCGGGATGGCTCTTGAACGGGGCTCCCCAGCCCAAGTGTGGTCAAAGTTTGTCAGACAAGAAATAATGGCCAAGGCCTTTTAATTCAGCAAATAAGGAGCAGATGCTTTTAAAGTCTCTGCAACAGTCGAGGAGCTAATTGTCTGGGTTTTGACAAAGCCTGCTAATTCTTTCATAATTTCCCACTGCCTTTTCATGTAGACCCAAAATTAGCACCATAAACTCTGTGGTGAATCGGAATATTGACTGAGATTTATGGGCCCCACAATTAAACTGTGGCTTTTCAGGGACGCCTGTCTGAGGCCTGAAGGAGATAGACAGACTAACAGACAGAAGGAGTCAGATGGAGAGACCTACAGACCAAGAGACAGACAGACAGATGTATGTACGCAAAGACAAAGAGACAAGGAGGCATAAGCAGAGACCCAGAGACAAAGAGAAACAGAACAGTCAGAAAGAAACAGAGACAGATTGAGACAGAGACAGAGAGAAAGGAGGGAGGGAGTAGGAGAGGAAACACTGGGATTATCTTTCCACCAACAAAATGAAGAGAAGTGCCACAGCCATTCTTTTCTCCTCATCAGAGTCTAAGGCATTTTTTACCCTAGAACATGTGAAGCCAGTATGCATAAAGTCCCTCTGAAATCACTTCCATTATCATCATCACCACCACCACCATCATCATCAATCTCATCCTCATCATATTAACCAGCCCATACATAGCCTGAAAGCTTGCAAAATTCTTTATCTCATTTGAACCTCATGACAACCCTATATGGTTGATGCTATCACCATCCTATAAGAGGTTACCCAGGATGATCCATCTGGTAAATGTCTGAGGTCTTGCTAATTCTAGGGCTAGTACTCTGCCCTCACACTATCTAGTTGTCCCATTTGTATGGAAAAAGTAATAGATTAAGCAAGGGCAAATTAGTAGGTGGGTAGACCAGGCATTCCATCCAAGATGGTATGTTGTTGTTGTTTATTCTTCATTCTGGAGAAAGACCATGATATCAGGAAAGTGATGCCTTGACTTGCAAGTGAATTGGATTTAAGTGAGGAAGGGCTGTACAAAGTCACCAACCTGTTTCTCCTCCAGAACCATCTAGGTTCAGTGGCAGGACATAGATCAGGATGACTGGAGATGGCCTTGCATGCAAGATCAGAGTTGCGCCAAACACCCAAGCCCTCTCTTCTTTAACATGGTCAATCACCTAAACACAACTACCAAAAAGCAAGATGATCCATTTGGAAAAAGATGTTAAGATGTTTTTAGAGAAGCAGAGTATTCTGAATGAGGGAGTGATCTTTTTGGTGTCCTCTACCTTGACTAAGTGTCTCTTGAAATATCATGATCAGTTCCAGACACCATCCATTATAAGATGTTCATTTTTTTCAGTCATGTCTGACTCTTCCTGACCCCATTTTGGATTTTCTTGATAAAGATACAGAAGTGATTTGCCATTTCCTTCTCCTGCTTTTATTACAGATGAGCAAACTAAAGAAAACAGGGTTAAGTGACTTGCCCAGAGTCACACAGCTAGTAAGTGTCAGAGGACAGATTTGAACCCAGAAAGATAGATGAGTCTTCCTGACTCCAGGTCAGATGCTCTATCCACTGTACCATCTAACTACCCTGGTATAAGATAGGGGATATACAAAGAAAAGCATTCAGGATGGTATGAGAGACCAGACTAGTTGTGTAATATCAAACAACTTTCTTTGCCTTTCTGGGCCTTGGTTTCTTCATCTCTAGAATGATGTGGCTAGATTCATTGATACCCAAAGTCCTCATCCATGTCTGGACATCTGCTCCTATGAACCTATGACCATGCCAATGAAGGAGCAGACTAAAAGACTGGGGAAATGTAGTCTGGAGAGGATACAGCTTGCTAAAATCATGAAGTGTTATAGCAATGGAAGTCATTAGTAGCTGTGAATATAAGTGCAGAACATGCATAAACTTTGCTGATACAGTTATACAGAAAAACATTCACTATGGCCATTAGTGTTATGGCCAAGACCATTCATCCAGTACTTTATCTGACAACCAATGGGTTTCTCCCTTCACTCACAGTCTTAATCCCATGTATTTGGCCTTCCTGAGAAGCCTTAACTCAACATTTCCCTCTGAATTCACTCTGTTTCTAGCCTTGTCCTGGAATTCTCTTTCTAGTACTAACATTGGTAGTTGGCACTGATGCTTTCCAGATATGACTGTGCATATCCTTCAGGGAGGGTCAAGGAAGGGCCCTTGAAGCACTGCACCTTAATTAGGGCTTCATAACCTTTTTGTGTGCTGGATCCCTTGGGCATTCTGGGGAAGACTATGGACGCTTCTCAGAAGGATGTTTTTCAATACATAAAATACATAAGATTACAGAGGAAAGATATTATAAATAAAGATCTACTTTTCCTCATCTGAGGTCATGGATTCCACTAAAACCTATCTATAAACCCTTTGGGGATTCATAGACTCTAGGTTAAGAATCTGTATTTAAAATGTATGCAGACTAAAGATCAGTAAAACAAAGGGAAGGTCTGGAGACGTTTCTGGAAGGCAACATCTTTGTCCTTTTAGTTCTCTCTCTTCTCTCTCACACACTCTCTCTCTTCTCCCTCTCTCTCTCTCTCTCTCTTCTCCCTCTCTCTCTCTCTCCTCTCTCTCACACTCTCTCCTCTCTCTCTCCCTCTCTCTCTCTCTCTCTCTCTCCCTCCCTCTCTCTCTCTCTCCTCTCTCTCTCTCTCC
>CM053601.1:151308009-151329885 GCA_028646575.1 Pseudocheirus occidentalis | reverse complement strand
CCATTACATTCATATACCATAACTTGTTCAGCCATTCCCCAGTTGATGGGCATCCCCTAAGTTTCCAGTTTTTTTGCCACCACAAAGAGAGCTGCAATAAATATTTTTGTACATATGGGTCCTTTTATGGGATAACTATTTGTTAGAAATTTTGTGGTAGGAATTTCTCTGCGGGGATTCTTGACCTGGGGCCCAGGGATCTCAAGAGACTGGTAGATAGACTTTGGCAGTGCCCATGGACTTAGATGTGGAAAAAACTACATCTTTATTTTTCCATAGTCCCTAACTAAATTTTAGATTTTTCTTCAATTATTTAAAAGACATTCTTCTGAGAAAGGGTCCATAGACTTTACCAGACTGCCTAATAATAATAACAGTAATAATATCTGTGTAGTGTTTTAAGGTTTTCCAAGTATTACATATGTGTTATTCCATTTGAACCTCTTAACAATCCTGTGAGGTAGGTACTATTTTTATCCCAATTTTTCAGATGAGGAAACCAAGTCTGGGAGGGGTTGTGACTTGCCTTGGACCACACAATAAGTGTCTAAGGCAGGATTCAAACTCAAGTCCTCCTGACTCCAAGTCTAACACTATCCACTATCCAAAGGAGTCCATAGCCTTCCCCAGACTCCCAAAGAGGTCTGTGACAGAAAAGGTAAAGAGCCTCTGCCCTACAGGAATGGTGAGTAGTGGCCTTAGAAGGCCTCTAAGAATCTTTCCCACTCCAAGATTCCATCCTTTTGATTCTTTGACAGGGCCCTCTTACTTCTTCTGTCTTTTCTTTCTCTCCTTTTTTTTTGTTTTGCTGACTCCACTTTTCTTTTTAAAAAGTTCTGTGTGTCACTCAACATACCTCCCCCACCTCATTCTCTTTTTCTCTTGGTATAGAATCATAGGGTCACAATCTGGATGTAGAAAGGCCATCAAGTTAACCTCCTACCCCCTTCATAATTACGTATTAGGAAACTGAGGCCAAGGGAGATTAGCTGACTTGCCTGTCGAAGACTGCACATGTAAATAAGCTTCAGAAGTGAGATTTGAACCTAGGTCAACCTCCTTAACTCCCACACCTTCCACTACCTCTCTACCGTGGGGTTACTTCCTCAAATCATATTACATTATAACTTAGACTCTATTTTTCCCTCTATTTGTAAAAAAACCTCACTTGTTAGTTAATTAGTATTAATGACCCCAGAGTGTCAATTTGAGCTCAGTCAAGAACATATTGGTTGTTGTATTATTATTGGTCCATGTAACCCATACTATTCTGCTAGGGTTCTACACCTATGGCCCATTCTTGTTCATCTTCTAAAGTGAGGAAGGGGTGTTGAGAGAGTAACAGAAGAATTAAAAAGCTGAAATGGCCTGTTTCCTCATTAATTCTCCAAACTCATATGGAGAGGAGAGTTATTGATGAAAGGGACGCTATTTATAAATCCAGGGCGCCAAAGAGAATGTTTGTTTTTCCTGCCTTTAATTATCGGCCACGCATGACACGTCTGTTTTGCCAACAGCAGCACAATAGTTCCCTAATGAACTACACGGAGTTACTAATAATTAAACCATCAGGCAGAAGTAACCAGCACAGTGTGTTATTCAATTAACATTCTTCAATAATCGCTCTTTTGTTTTTGAACAAAAATGGTTTCTGATTTTTTTTCTATCTTCAAATTTTACTTACACAACTTCAGCCTCTTATCAAGCTCCATCTTCATTCTGCTTCAACTTCTCTGCTTGGTTGGGGCCCTTCTTGTTCTCTCCCAGGCCTTGAGGTTCCAGATGGGATAGGAAATATGTCCCCTCAAACTCTTCTCTTCTCCAATTTAATTGTTCCTTCAATGGATCCTCCTTTGACATAGTTTCCAGGACTCTCCTTCTGGCTGCTGTCCTCTGGACTCACTCCAGTGTGCCAAAGTCTTCCCTAAAATATGAACCCAGAGCTGAACACTGAACAGCTTGTCTCAGGGGAAAGAAAGATGCATTTGGAATCAGATGACCTGGGTGCAAATCCCAGCTTTGTAATTTAGTATTTGCATACATTTAGCCAATCACTTTACCTTTATTGCTCTCAGTGTTATCAGTATAATGAAGGGACTGGTTTAACCTTAAGCTTTCTTTTTAAAATTTTGTAAAACATTTTTATTTAAAGTTTGAGTTCCACATTTTATCTCTCTCTCCCTTCCCCCCTCCTTGAGATGGTAAGTAATAGGACATAGGTTATACATGTGCAATTATATAAAGCATTTCCAACTAGTCATTTTGTACAAGAAGACTTGAATGAATGAAAAAAATGAAAGACAGAAAAATAGCTTGCTTCAGTCTGTATTAAAATAATATCAGTTCTTTCTCTGGAGGCAGATTGCATGCTTCATCATTAGTCCTTTGGGATTGTCTTGAATCATTGTATTTCTGAGAATAACTAAGTCATTCATAGTTGATCATTGAACAATATTGCTTTCACTGTGTACAACGTTCTCTTGATTCTGCTCATTTCACTATGCTTCAATTCATGTAAGTCTTTCCAGGTTTTTCTGAAATCCTGTTGCTTGTCATTTCTTATAGAACAATAATGTTCCATTACAATCTCATACCACAGCTTGTTTAGCCATTCTCCAATTGATTGGCATCCCTTTGATTTACGGTTTTAGTCACTACAAAAAGAACTGCTATAAATATTTTTGTACAAATAGATCTTTTTCCTTTTTTTGATGCCTTTTGGATATAGGCCTATGTAATAGCAATCAGTTTAGCAGATACTTAGCACTTAGTAACTTAGGGCTGAGTATGGAAGGTGTGAGCCCTGTTCCCTGTTGGGAGGGAGTGAACTCCCTTGTTGATGTGGAAGAAGGGTATTGGCTGACACAGGAGTCCAGTTTATGTATATAAGCAAGAATTCCAGAGATGGAGAGACAGAATTGGAATTTTCCTGTTGGAGGAAGCAGGATTGTCTTAGCTTCTGGGAGCTGGAGTTTTCTTGAGAGAGAAAGAGCGAGACAGAGACAGAGAGAGGGAGGGAGGGAAGGAGGGAGAGAGAGAGAGAGAGAGAGAGAGAGAGAGAGAGAGAGAGAGAGAGAGAGAGAGAGAGAGAGAGTTTCTCTCTTAGCATCTGGAAGTTGATTGAGAAAAGAGATGGAGTATTCCTGAGACCAGAATCTGGTGAAGGCCACCCAGAAGGCTGATATTCCTTCTGGGTTCTAGGGCCAGCTGAACTGATGGAGGACTGAAGCAGCATGAGCAGGATAAGACTTTATTTGTTCATGGTCTGGCTGATCCTTGAGTTCCAGGCAAGAGAAGTGGTGAAGGGTTTGAGATATGCTGGACCCTGTGAACTTCAGTGTGTGCCAGGGACTGCTCTGAGGACTGGATAAGGACTTGGGAGCTGTCTACGTGTGAGGACTGAATGAGAACCTGGCAGCTGTCTGCTTCTGAATCCAGGTGACTGTTTGGTGGATTCAGGAGGGAGCTGGAATCATGGAAGGGGATCCAGGGAATCAGAGAGACCACCTAGAGTCAAGATGAAGAAAAGGCCTCCCCTTGGACGAAACTGAGGTTTGCCGGACACCATGGGGTGGAGGGTTTGTGTGGTTTTCTTATGATTGTACTAGTGATTAATGATAGTTAGTAATCAGGAATCTAGATTAGTGGCTGATTAAGTTAATGATTGTCCCATAAGTGGAAATTTGATTATTATTGAGTATTATGAATTTATTGAATTGATTGATTATAGATTGATATATTATGAATTGATCGAATGATTAAGTCATTGGTTGCCCCATGAGTGGAAGTTTGATTGTTGTATTGTGAATTGACTGAATGATTAATTAAGGAGGGTTTCCCCCTTAGGGAAACCATATGATTATTCTTTTGTTCTTTGTTCTAAATATTGTGGCCACTGTAGTGAAAACTGTGTGGCCATTCTAATGTTAAGCTGTTATAAACAGTATAGTGTGACTTTCTGTGATAAGACGTAATGTTGTGAATATTATATTGTAAATATTGTATTGAACATTGATTTGTAATGGAATAAACAGAATGTTCACTATTACTGTGTAATCTGAACCTTAAAAGCTGTTCGCAGTAGCATTCTTTTGGGAATCTTCTGGGGAATGGTGTTATAGCCTAACACTGATATTGCTGGATCAAGGGGTATGTGTAGTTTTATAGCCATTTGGGAATAGTTCAAAATTGCTCTCCAGAAGAGTTGGATCAGTTCACAACTCTACCAGCAGTGCATTCATGTCCCAATTTTCCCACATCCCCTCCAATATCCAATCTCTTCCTTTTCTGTCATATTAGCTACTCTGACATGTATGAAGACTTTAAGCTTTCAAAGTGAAAAAGCAATAAAAAGAAACTGAGATGTAATTCTCTGTTCCAGGATTACTGGCCATACTGAAAATCAAAACCTATCAAAGTCGTATATGTCTAATTGCTTTGGGTCCAGTCAAATATTGGACTGTGAAGTAGAACATGGTATCTGTTATGGAATGAATGTCCTTGCAGACTTTGCTGCTTTGTGTTCCTTCCCTAGAGGCTTATCCAATTCAGTTCTAGCCCTGAGTTTATTCATAGGTTTGGCAAATGCTGGCAGGTATAGGTTACTTCTGGGCCCAACTATCAGCCAAAGACTAGATGTTCAGTTGGGGTTAAAGTCACCATTGTTGTGATGGGGAGCTGCCTCAAATTGCCTGGAGAAAGGACTATAAACCACACCATTTGAGGATCATCAAAGAGAACTATAGATTTAAAAGAAACCAGAGAGCAGGATTCAAGTCTTTGAAGGACTTTAGAGAGAAGAGATATTTGCCTTATTTTGTTTGGCTTCTAAGGGCTCAACTATGAGCAGTGAGTCAAAATTGCAAAGGTATATTCAGGCTCCTTGTAACTCCCTAATACTTAAGGCTTCCCAGAAGAAAAAGGAGCAGTCTTGAGAGACAGAACATTTCCCCTCACTCAAGGCTTAAATGACCATGAGAGGAAATCTTAGAGGAAATTCCTGTTTGTTGACTAAATGGCCTCTGAGGTACCCTCTTGACCTAATATTTTGTGACTCTGTGACTCTAAAAGCTGAGACTTTGTGACTCACAGCTCCAAATATGTGGCAATGACTTCAGGTATGGTTTGACCAACCAGGACACAGCAGGACTATTGCCTCTCTCCATTGTTCGGAATCCTAGGCCTAGATGGTGTCTTGGTAATTGCAGAGAAGGGGATGGGTTTGAGAGACATCATAGAGATAGAAACAAGGTTTGCTATCAGATTGGATAGATAGGGAGGAGAGAATGAGGAGTTACCTACGTAACCACAAAGATGTTAGCAACTTTGACAGAAATAAGGAAGTTCAGGAGAGGGTTGTGTTTTGGGGAAATGATGATTTTCTTTTTAGACATATTGAATTTGATAGTCCTATGAAACATTCAAGTGGAAATGTACACTAAGCATAGACTCAGTCTCCACCTTTCCAAATAAGGGAGGGAGGCACATTCTCATATTTTCTCTTTGGGGCTAAGTTTGGTAATTATAATTCCACAGCTTTCAGAGTTGATTGTTTTGTTGTTTGTTGTTGACTCTTAAATTATTGTAGTGAAAGCAAAACATTTCCTGGTTCTTCAAACTTCACTGCATCAGTTCATGCAAGTCTGTCTATGTTTCTCTGCATCCATCATATTCATTGTTTCTTAGAGCAGGGCAATATTCCATTACATTTGTGCACCATAACTGTCTTACTTAATCACAAATAAATGGGCATTTGCTTTGGTTCTAGTTCTTTGCCATACAAAAAGTGCTGCTATAATTATTTTCATGTAAATGAGACCTTTCTTTTCATTATTGATCTCCCTGGAATGTATGCCTGTTAGTGGAATCACTGGGTCAAAAGCTATGGCTATTTTACTTTCTTTATGTAATCCTCAGTTACTTCCCGGAAGGTTAGTTCAATTCACAGCTTCACTAACAGCACTTTAGTGTGCCTGCCTTTCTCCTGTGTCTCCAATGTTGACTATCAGTGACAACACTGACAATGTTTTCTATCTTTTATCGTCTTTGCCAATTCATAGAATGTGAAGTGTAACCTTGAAATTGTTTTGATTTGCATTTTTCTTATTGTTAGTGATTAGAAACATTCTTTCATATGGTCGCTAGTGCTTTGTAATTCTTCTTTGGAAAATTTGTTTATATCCTTTGAGCACTTATCTATTAGAGAATAGCTTTTGGTCATATATTCTATTAGCTCCCTGTATATCTTGGATATGAGACTCTTTCAGATAGCTATTTCCCCCCCTCCTTTTTGATAGCCCTCTCAGGAGAGGTTCCCAATTATTTAGGTCGGTCTTTATTTCATTGTAGTTTTATAGTTGTCCTTAAACAGATCATGTGCATTTCTAGGTAGGTTAATTCCCAAGTACTTGATGTATTTTTATTGTTATTGTAAATGGAGTTCCTTTTTATGACACTTTCTTGATCTTTATTGCTAGTAAGTAGGAATGAAAATGATTTTTTTGTGGTATAATTCTACACGTCCCTGAATTCATTTATTATTTCAGTTTATTTTGTTGTTGAGAGTACAATTTTTTAGATACAATTAGAAAAGATTACAAGAATCATTTGCAATTAAAGATATTTGAACCTATTATTTTATAATAATAATGCATTTAATATCTTTTTGTATATGATTGCAGTTGTCAGAATTTCCCATACTATGTCAGAAAGAACTCAATCTAATTCAATAAGAATTTATTAAACACCTAGTGTATTCCAGACATCATACTAAGTGTTAGGCACTAGAAATGGCAGAAGCAGTAACATATGTTTTAAGCCTAGTTTTAGTGGGAATGCTTCTAATGTTTTGGCTCAGTATATTGGTCTTTGACTTAATGTAGACACTTCCTGGAATTGAAGAAAAATGCCTCTATTTCTCTTTATTTTAAGGTTTAAAATTATGAATGTTAGATTTTTGTCAAAGGCTTCTGTATCTATTGCTAGAATTTGTATTTTCCATATATAATGTATATGCATGTGTGTATATGTATATGCAATTTCCTTTATTTGTATAGTTTTCCCATATTGATCTAGCCTTCCATAAGTGGCTCTATACTCTAGTGGAGTCCTTTTTCCCATCTCCATGCTCCCACTGTTCCCTACCTTTCCTATGAGATGATCTTTCATCTTCTCTTTACATTTTCTGTATGTACACAGGCATTGTCTCTTCCCAATCACATATGAGTTTTTGATGACAGAGATCATGACCTTTCTTTGTATCCTCAGATCTTGGTACAGTGTCTGGTACATAGTAAGTCAAAGATTAATCAATACTTGTTGATTGATGAATAATTTTTAATGGATTTCTATATCATGTTAGCTAATATTTTATTTGATATTTTTACATTTTACTGACTAGCAAACTTTCTGCACAATTTTCTATTTTGTTTTATCCTCATCAAAGTTTATACATATTATAACACAATACTGATCTTACAAAAGGTACTGGTTACTATTCCAGATTTCTCTAAATTTATAAATATATAAATATATATATTTATTTCTATAAATTTATAAATTATTACATAATTTATAAATTATAATCTATATGCTAAAGAGAAAGCATTTAAATAATAATGTGTCTAGATTAGGTGTTTTTTGTGCTGATAATTCTTTGATAATTTGTTTTTACTCCTTAGATTAATTAGTTCAAATACTTAATTTTTTGTTATATCAGTTTGAAGTTTATAGTCTTATAGATGATCATCTATTTTCTTCATATTTTCCAATTTGTTAGCATATAGCTTGTGTGCATACAACCCAAATAATATTTTGAATTTATTTTGTATTTCTTGTGAGCTCATCTTTTACATGTGAAATTTTGCTGATCTATATTCTCTTTTTAAAAAATTAAATTTTTCAGTGGTTTCTATACTTTATTGGTCTATAAAAAATAAGCTTATAGGGGTGGCTAGGTGGCACAGTGAATAGAACACCGGCCCTGGAGTCAGGAGGACCTGAGTTCAAATCTGACCTCAGACATTTGACACACTTGCTAGCATTGTGACTTTGGGCAAGTCACTTAACCCCAATTGCCCTTCATGAAGCAAAAAAAAAAAAGTTTATAGTTTTTTATACATTTATTTGTTTTTTCATTTTCAATTCTATTCATTTTTTTTTGTTTTAGCTTAGTAAATTTCCTTCCCTTTGCACAATCATATCATTATTTTTCTTACATCCTTAGGTTCAGGTTTATCTGCTATTTTTCCCTTTGTCTTTTATTAATGTAGGTAATCAATAATATAAACCTGCCTTGGAGAACAGCTTTTGCTATATCCTATATATTTTGATATTTAATTTATTATTTTTGTTGTTAAAATAGAATTCTTCTAAATTCTTTAACATCATCATTATCAAGCAGATATTCCCCCCATTTCTCTGTACTTCCACAGCTTTTGCTTGTGTTTTCATCATTTAATTCTAATTTCATTGCAACGTGTTCTGGAAATGTAGTATACATAATTTTTAAATTATGTGAGATTTCTCCATGATAGTACATTGTCAAATTTCTGTGTGTTCCAAATGTTTGAAAATAATGTGTGTTTGTTATTCCTCCTCTTTAGTTTTCTTCATATATAATGTTTATTGTATATGCCTGTATATATATTATATATCCATACATATAGTCACATAATACACATAAGTAGATATTTCTATTGATTCAATTTGGTTAAAATCAGATCTGCAATTTAAATAAAAGTTTAGTTTTAGACTGATAATGAAATGTTGTAGTTCACTACTGTTATACTTTGGTCTACTTCTTGTATTTCTGTTAATTACTCATTTATGAATTTAAGTGATGAGTTGTGTGACACATACAAGATAACGTTTCACCATTATGTAGGTATTTATCTGTTTACATCAATTTTGTTTTCTGTAAGTGACATATTGATTGGTTTCTGGAGTCGTTTAAGTCTTTGTTTTAAAGAAGGGCTTTAGAATACTCACATTTAGTTCTAAGTAACAAATTTGATTTGTTTTCTGACATCTTATAGTTCTTCGTGTTACCATGAAAAAGTGAAATCTATCTTATTTTTTAATATCCATTTAAACTACTTTAACTAATTTGCTAAAGAAACAAAAAATTATTTTTATCAGCAATATACATAGACTTTTTATGTCTACCATGTACCTTTCTTTTGCCCTTTGGGTGACATAGAATGTTTACTTTTCAGAGATCAGAATACAGCATTTCATAACTTGACGTCATATAGAATATTACAAAAGAAGAATTTTATAGAAGAAAGTACATAACAGATATCATTAGAAAGATATATGACTGGTAATGGAAATGGTGCAGTTATGTAGTAAGAGAAAGGGCTCGACATTCCATGCAGTTCATTGTTATCTATGTCATGTCAACAGGAAGAAGCTCTGGCATTTTGCATGGATTTCCTATATGTAATTCATAAGTGGACATGAAAGGATTGTGATATATGCTGTTGGAGGGAATACACAAATTAATAAAACCTCAGAATCATCAAATTTCCAATATATTAATTCTTACACTGTTGTAGGCCAAAATATTCTTGGGAGTCAGTTTCTAATGTGTTTGAGATTGTGACTTTGGCTTCTGGTTTCAAAGTCTGCTCTTGGGGAACATATTTTGTCCTGTACATACACTTTGATAAGAGACAAGTGACTTTTCCCATGACTTCCTGGGTCCTTGATAACAAAGCCTTATCTTATCTGAGCCACTTCCAGGGTATGACAGACTATTATATTGATAATAAAATTCCAGGATATGATTAGGATAAGAATACTTGAATCTTTGTGGTTTGGATCTTTAAAAACCTAGTTCAAAGAATCATTAAATGGAGTTCATGGTTCTTCCTTGAACTATCCACATCATCTGGTCATTTCTTAGTTGCATCTTCAATCATGCTTAGTGCTGGACACTGAATAGCCCACATTATACTTCCCCAAAGTGTAAGTATAATCCCCCTTTTTAGTTGTAGATATGAATTCTGTCTTCTGATTTGCAAGTATCTTTCCCTATCTCCATTTACAGCTATAATTATCAGAAAGTTCTTCCTTTCATTACACCTAAATTTGTTTTTTAACTTTCATCTATTTCCCTACGGATATTAATAGAGTAAATCTACCCTTTGACATGTCATCCCTTCAAATACTTGAAGACAGATATCATGTCTCTCTTCTCAACCTAAATAACCCTAGTCACTTCCACTGATCCTCATCTGACACGGATTCTTATATGACAACCATACTCTGTCAGTATGGTTGCACTCCTCTGGATGCTCTCCCATGCTTTTTAATACTCTTCTTAAAGTCTCAGAATCCCTGTGCCACAAAATACAAGAGAACATGATGAATTGAGCACCTCTTACCCTTCTGGATGGCTTTTGCAAACACCCATCCTGTATCTGGATCATAATTCTGGCTTTGCTAATTTATCCTAAGTCCTCTCCATGCCCTCTCCAGTGACCCATGACTTTGACTATGGAGCTTTGTAGAGTCATAAAATTCTCTCTATATGAATTCCACTGACAGATTTCAAGCTTTAAAATGTTCTGTTATCATTTTGAATTGCCTAGAATTCTCAAAGATCTTGACAGGTTATATAATGGTGGTACAGAGGTAATAAAATGTAATTTAATCAGGATTCATCTCAAACTGAATGTCCCTTAAGCATTTCAAGTTCATGTGACAAAACTGAATTGATTGATTTTCCTCTCATACCTTCCCCCTTCCTAACTTCTCTTGTGCTGTGGAGGGTACCACCATCTTCCTCATCCTTCCGGTTAAAAACCTTGGTGCTGTCTTCAATTCCTCATTCTCATTCATCCTATCTCTTTCCAAGTCTTATTCTTAGCTACCTTCACAACATTGTATTTCTAAGTTCACTTTTCTCCATTTGCATAGCCACAGACCTCTTTTCCTCTGGCCTGCACTATTGTAATATTCTTATGACTGGTATCTATGTTTTAAGTCTCTCTCCATTCCAAGTCATCTACTATTCACCTGTCAAGGTAGTTCTCCTAAAGTTTAGGTCTTATCATTTCATCCTCCCCTCCCCACAATGAGCTACTTGCCCAAGGTCACTATTACCATCAAGGTCAAATATAGACTTTTCTATTTTGTATCTGAAGCTCTATTATCTATAATCTTACTTTTCCTGTCATCTCACACTGTACTCTCCTCCACACACTCCATACAAAGCTACCCTGGCATATTTGGAGTTCCTTGAAAATGGCAGTCCATTCCCCCTCTCTGTGCCTTTGGACTGGTGGCCTTCTAAGCCTTGGATGCTCTGCCCTGTTCATACCTGCCCCTTAGTTTTGTTAGTTCCCTTTAAGATTCAAACCCCACCTTCATCCCACAGCATTTCCTGTTATCCGCAGCTGTTAATTCCTTTGCCTTTTCGATTATCTTCCATATATTCATTATGTTTCTTGTGCACCCAGTTACTTGTATGCCACTTCTCTCATTAGAATATAATGTCCTTGAGGACAAGATCTCTTTTATTTTTATTTTTTCTTTGCCATTCTTTGTATCCACAACTCTCAACACAGTAGTTTGCACAATGTAAGTACTCAGTAAGTGTTTTTTGACTGCCGGCTAACTGATGAATATAAAGTGTTCGATTTAAGTTCTTAGAATTAGAATAATATGTACTACCCTACACTATCCCCTATCTTGTCTATGTAAATGTAATGGGATATTATGATGCATTTAATATCAGCAAATGAGTAATATTAAAAGAATGTAGAAGGAATGGGTAGACAATAGTTCTTATAAAAAAGATCAAGCAATTTTAGTAGATTCCAGCTCAACATAAGCCCCTATGGTGGCGCAGCGGCCAGAAAAGCTAACATGATTCTAGCAGCACTGGGGTTTATCTGCTACCAAGAATAAGGAAGATGGTAGCTTCCCTACAGTCTTCCCTGGTCAGATATCTGAAGTGTTATTTTAGGAAGGATATTTTATTTATTTATTTAATTTTAATTTTATTTTTGCTCTTTTGGAGTGGGGAGGGCAGGGCAGTTGGGGTTAAGTGACTTGCCCAAGGTCCAGTTAGTAAGTATGTCAAGTGTCTGAGTCCGGATTTGAACTCAGGTCTTCCTGACTCCATGGCCAGTGCTCTATTCACTGTGTCACTTAGCCACTCCTTTAGGAAGGATATTGACAAACCGGTGAGAATAGTGGATATATTGGAGATCAGCTCAGTGGTGATTGCTTGATGAAACTAGAAATGTTTAACTTGGAGAAGAGAAAACTTTCTGAGGGTAGGAAGAGGAGAGAGGGATGATACGGTCCCTGTGTTCAAGCATAAAATGAGTGTTGGATTTGAAGTCAGAGTTGTTGAGTTCAGATTTTGGCTCTGCTCCTTAGTCCTGACCTAGGGGGTTTAGGGGATGTCATTTAAACTTTCTGAATCTCAGTTTCCCTTTCTAATTCAATTCAATTCCATAAATATTTGTTAAAGACCTACTATGTGCCAAGCACTGGGATTTCCAAGAGAGGTGATAGGTGGTCCCTGACCTCAAGGAGCTTACAATTTAATGAAGGAACTTCAAATCCAATGTGTAAAATGAAGGGATTAGCTTAGATGATTTTTAAAGTTCCTTCCAATTGTAAATCCATTTACCCAAGCATGTAAAGGATTGTCACATGGAAGTGGGTTTGGGCTTATTCTCCTTGGCCCCAGAGGGCAACAGTAGGTGCATTTAGGGAAGTTGCTGAAAGGCAGATTTCAACTTGAAATAAGGAAAAACTTCTTAAGAAACTGATTCATATACCAGCAGAATGGATTGCCTGTGGAGGTTCCAATGTGAGGTCTTTAAAGAATTGCTCGATGGCAGGGGAAGGTGAAGAAAGGGCTTCTCTACTGGATAAATGGGCTTGATCTGAGTGTGTCTGAGAAGTTTTCCAACTCTGACATATTGTGGTCAGTTTTATTATGCATCATTCCCCTTCATGCATATTATGGTTTGGCCAAACTGGTCTTTTTACTATTCCTCATCCATAACCATCATGTCTATGGGGTTCCCAAATGGTCAACTCTATCGTCCATCTTTGTACTGGATGTTCTCCATGCCTCAGATCCATACCCACCTTCCAAAATCCCTAACTGCCTTCAAGACTCAGTATAACTTTCACCTTCTACGTGTAGCCTTTCCTGACCCCTCCCTCCCTAACTACTAGTAACCTCCCCAAATTCTCTTTTATCTGTTTTGTCTATAACTATGAATATTGTCCCCTCTGGCTAGATTGTTAGATTGTAAACTCCTCCAGGGTTGGGAGGATTTCACTCTTGTCTTTGTATCACCAATAACTAGCTCAGTGCTCAGCACATAGTAATGAATGCTTGTTGATTGAATGATCCTCTAATTCTATGGGTTCTTGAAATTAATTTGGCAGTTATTGATCTAATCTAAACCCTTTGTTTTGCAGACTAGGGAACAGAGTCTGTGAGAAATCAAGTGACTTGTCCAAAATACCATAGGAAATAGGTGGTCAGCAGAACTCCTAAATTCCAGACAGACCAAGGTCAGCATTTCACCACTAAGAGAAATCAGAATGCTCAAAATAGGGTCATGTTTGGTTTTTCTCCCTCTGCATGATATTTCTCAGGAGCTGGGCCTTCAGTGCCCACCCACAGGCCACTCACTAGCAGAGCAGGGTTTGTAAAGGAAACAGCTAACAGCTTTTGTGTGCTGCGTCTCTATCCGCTAATGCAATAGGGCTTATTTTCAGCATCTTTGCGGGACTTGGAAAAGCATTGGGGTTTCATTGTAAATCCATTATGTCTCCTTTAGTTAGACATATTATGTGACAGGCAGTCCCCCGGCAAAGGGAAGTCAGGGTGATTTTGTAGAATGAATAGGGGCAAAGCTGCTTTTTAAAGTTTTTTTTTTTCTATCATGACTAGCCTTTTGGTTATGACATTCAATGTATTATTCAGCTTAAGTGGTTGATTAAAGAAGAGCTGGTGGGAATGTGGGGGACTGGATGTGGGGCGTGAGGGAACATTTTAACAGAAACTGGACCTCCCTCTCTTTAGGTGGTAGAATAAGAAGGAAACCGACTTAGTCAGTTCTTTGTGGACAGTGTCTTGAGATCAGTTCCTGGCCGGGGACCCTTCGAACGTTTCTGGGTCAGCGGGACTTTGGTGGCTCTTTCATTCACTGGAACCCTTGCATCTTTATTAAAAATTAATTTGCTGTCAATAATTAAATGCTGATTATTTGATCTCTAATGGGGTCAGGATTCCCATAGTCCCACATTAGTGTAATAATGCAGAAGTAGAAATTGCCTTTCAGTTGGAAAAAAATGTAGTTATTATTCTCTCTTTGTTCGGAGTAAAATGGTTTGTCTTAAATTAAAAATTAACACCAGAATTTTCTTTAATCTTAGAATTAAATTAGTGCTAATTAGTTCTATTTTCTGTACAACATTCAAATGCTAAAATCTTAGTCCTTCCTTCAGAGTATTAATGGTGCCCTTTGGCTGTAATCAAGATTGTCTTACACTAAAAATGATAGCGTTAACTCAATTATATTAAGATTTATTGTTCTTGAAACATAGGGTTATGCCTCGTGATCATTAGAGCTGTTGGCAAGGATGGGATTGTCAGAATGGGTGGTCAGGTCACACCTTGGCTCCATGCCTGAACTAGTGGAATGAAAGATCTCAGCTAACCAGAATCCCCTCGGGGCAAGCTCAGGCTAGGGTAAGGGGTTCAAGTCCAGTCATATATAGCTACCATCCCCGATGCAGTATGGTACAGCTTAAGACCATTGGTTTAGGCTCCAAGGGACCTGGAGTCTAGCCCTGGTTCTGCTGCCCAGAGTGACCTTGGACAAGCTGCACCATCCCTCTAGTTCTCTGTGTTTTCTTTGTGAAAAAAAAGTTGGACCATACTATTTCTAAGATCCCTTCCAGCTCAGATATGCTATGAATTTCCTCATTCAATACTCAGAATCATAAAATAAAATAGGAAAAAGAGGTTTTACACAGTAACCTTGGGCAAGTAACTCTGCCCCTCTATCCTTCTTCTAGAAAGTCAGGAGGTTGGACAGACCAAGCTCTAAAGTACCCGCCAGGTCTGAATTCAGTCTCCTTGGGATTATTCTGCCATATATTTTTGTGTTGTAGAGGGAGAAACTGAGCAAAACTCCCAAGTCAGACATGTCTTCATTCATCTCTGGGTTCTACTCCTGACCATCTGGACTGTCTTTACTATGACAAGGAAGCCCCCTTCCCTTGGAAATTCACCCCACCCCCCAGCCTTACCAGTAGGAAAAAATAAATGGAGGAATGCAGAAGTGGAATATAGAGGGAGGTCATGGATAAGTGAAGCAATGTTGGGCATATCATATTATATTTGAATGATTATTTTTTTAAAAAGCTGTACACATTGGCACATAATAAACATTTAACAAATGCTTGACCAGAGAAGACAAATGACTTATCCAATGTCACCCAGGAAGTCAAGGCTAGAGTTAGGCTTTAAACCCAAACTTCCTCTTTCCTCAGCACAAGTGGCTCTTTCTACTCAATCGTCAAAAGCCATTCATCCTGGAAACCTCTGCTCTTAGTCCAGAACAAGATGGCTAAGTAGAGTCAAAGTCTTTCTGAAAGATTCTTGACACATAAAACAGATATTCCAAACTCGAGGACAAAAACCCATCAAAAAAATTCTTCTGGGATGGGTCAGAGTCCATCTGCCTCAGAAGATCCTTCTTTTGCAAAGGGTATGCTGAAACCAGCTCAAACAGTCTCAATAGCTGATTGTTCAATGTTCACCGCAAACATTTACACCTTGGAAATTGTTAAATGCTACAGATCAGGGCTCAATTTGTTGTTTTGTTGATTATCCAGACTTAAGAAAGTGATGGAGAAAATGTTAGTGTTTAAGATTACATGTAAGAGTTTGCAGTGGGCATTTTTTCGAGAGAGCCAGTGGTTAAACATTGATCAGCCTGCCCTCCGTTTGAGAGGGTAGAAACCACTGGGTCTTATGCCTTGCCCTATATTTATCTTTTAAAAAGCTTTCTTAATTACCTACTATGATTCTGGTACTGTGCTGGGTACTGGGGATACAAAGGAAAAAACTCAACGAATTATTTTATGTGTAAAAAATAAATACATAATCAATGCAAGGATTTTTTTGGGGGGGAGTGGAATCATAGGAAGAAGGATTGGCGCCTGGAGGGACTGGTGAAAGCTTCTTGTATACAGTGGAATTTGAGTTGGCCTTTGAAGGAAATTAGTTGTATTTTTCACAAAACTCTACAATTTAGCTGGTTCTTAATAACTAACCAAATGAATGACTAGGAGGGTAATCTTGACTCCCGTGAGATTTTTATTAACATTTAGAGATATCCCTAAACACACCCTTTTCACTCAATTAGTCATCATTACTCCTCTCCTTAAAAACCTTTAATGCCTTTCAATGAATAAAGCATAAACTACTCATCCTGGCATTGAGGGCCCTCTACAATTTGACTTTATTTGCCATGTCTTAGCCTTAACTCATATGGTTTCCTTCAAATGCTAACATTTATAGAGCACCAGTATGTGCCAAACACTGCACTAAATGCTTTATAAGTATGTCATTTAATCCTTACAACAAGCCTGTGAAGTAGGTATAGTCAGACCTTCTGTACAAGACCTTGTACACAATAAGCCTTTAATCAATGTTTGTTAACTGAATGGAGTAACTTGTCATGTGACAATGTGGAGTAATTGAACTCAGAGTCAAAAGGTCTGAGTTCAGATACAAGCGCAATCACTTCCAGCCAATCTAAAGTAACCTTTAGGCCAGTAACTTTACCCTTTGGGTCTCATTTGTGTGATAAGTCAGATGGGATAATTTTAGAAGTTTCTTTTTTTTCTACTTCATAGATTTGTTGTGACAACAACACTTTGTAAAACTCAAAGACTTCTTGAAATAAGCCATGGCCCAGAGCCCTCAGATCTGGGATTACAAAGACTAAGCTTAATTTTAGAAGATACTCTCCTCACCAAAACAAACAAACAAAACCAAAACTCTTTGGCCATATTGTCTCTACCCAGAATCCCTTTTGGAAAGCCTGAGTCATTCATGCCTAAGTTATTTATAGATGTGGGTAACAGGTTCCTAATTTCCTATGCAAACATTCAAGGTGACATTTATTGGATTCAGGTAGCCTTCATTTCACCTCATAGAAAATACACAGAGAGTAAAAGGCTCATAAGAAATCTAGAGATAAATTCAGGAAAGACACAATAGCCCTGGTCTCTGGACTCTCGCAACCGGAGGGCAGCCAAGAGCGAGAGTGGCTACTGCCTGAGTTACTGAGCACAGCCTCTTGTTATCTCTCTCTTGGGCTGAGCCTATAATTGGAAGTAGAATGACTGCAGCTTGGAAAGGAAGGACAGGTGAGCAAGAGCCCAGTGAATTGGAGTAAGGGAAGGAGAGGAGGAGGAAGACTGAGGCAGAAGACAATGTTTGAGTGGAGGATGAGAAACATAGCTTTCTTTCCAGGAAGACTGCCCAAACTGTTCCTGTCTTTATGGTCTCCAGGGAGCTGGTTGTTAGCTTTCTGGAAAAACAAACAAATAAACAAACAGACAACTAAGGCAAGAAAATCCAGATTGTGTAAAACAAAAAAAGCATTTCCCTCTATCCAACCCTTACTTCTGTCTGCCCAAGTACTTCCCATTCTCCAAGGCAAGTTTCTTCCAAGTGGCCTTTCTGGACTATCCCAGTGTGTTGTTAGTACCCCTAATTGGGATGTTCTTTCCTGGTGTCTCCCTTTGTCATCTAACTCCTAGTGTCTTTATGTACCTTCTCTCAACCCTAAATATGACTTTTTTGTGCCACTTCTTACTGTTCCTGGTTTGCCCTCTGAGGCTAAATAGAATAAAAGATAGTCCTTCACAAAGTCAAAGATAGCTATCACATTTTCAGGTCTACTGGTCTTTCATTTTTTAAAAAATTAAATTGATTTATTTACTTAACCTTTAGTTTACAAGATTCAATTCTATAATCCCTTGAGTTTCAAATTTTTTCCTCTCCCTTCCCTCCCCACCCCCCAAATGGGCATGCAATCAAGTGTAGGATCTGCAAATACTTTCACATTGGATGTTAGTCTGATTGTATAGAAGGGTTGTAACCAATGGAGTGAACAGTGGAGAAGAAGAAACAAAACCAAACATGGAAAAGAACGATAGCATATAGATTACTTCAATCTCCATTTAAACTCTGTTCTTTCTAGATCTTTCTCTGAATGTAGACATCTTCCATCCTGAGACTTGTAGAGTTGTCTTATAACTGTGTGTTGGTGAGAAGAGTCCAATTTATCAAAGCTGGTCTTCACATATACTATGTGTCTGTGATTGTGTACAAATTTTTCCTGGTTCTGCTCTTCTCATTTAGCATCAGTTTATATAAACCTCTCCAGGTAAATATGAAGTCCATGTCCTCCCTATTTCACATATCACAATAGTATTCCATCACGGTCATATACCACAGCTTGTTCAGCCCCCTAATGGATGGGCATCCCCTTAATTTCCATCTACTGGTCTTTTAGTCTTCAGTCTAAACAGCCTCAATTTCTTCATATTTCTTTTTGGAAAATTTAAGCAATTTTATATTTTTCAATGAACAGACATTTATTTTCTTTTTCACCAACTTTCTCTATATGACAGTAACATGAGACGCTTCATCTTCTTGGTTGTCTTCTGGAAATTCTGCAGGTTAACCATGTCCTTCTTAAAAACCGTGGTGCTCAAAACTGAACACACTACTCTAGATCTGGTCTGATAAGACCAGAGTACAGAGGAATTACAATCACCTTATTCAAGACTGTGTTAGCTTTATTGACTGACACATCATGACGGTAACTGCCTTAAGATATTTCCAGACAAACTGCCATGAATCCAGGTCTTCCTGATGCAGTGCTCATGAAGTAGAATTTTGAACCCCAAGGTAATATGTTACCTTTATTTCCATTGAATTTAATTTTATTTGATTGAATCTATGACTAACCCAGGAAGATCTTTTTGGAATTTGACTTTGTCATCCAAAGAGATAGCTATTCCTGCCAGTTTCCCATCATCTGCAAAGTTGCATGCCAAAGGATGCCCCCTATGTCATTATCCAACTCATTGGTAGAGTTAGGAAATATCACAGAACTGAGTACTGATCCATGGGTTACTTCCCTGGAGACCCCCTGCTAAAATAAGATTGAAATGTTAATGATTGCTCTTTGAATTTAGTCATTTAACTAGTACTAAATCCCTTTAAGGTTGTTATTCTTTAACTCATCTCTCCATCTTATCCACAAGGATTATATGATATATTTTATCACATGTTTTACTAGTTTAGGTAAAGTGTATCTCAAAATTTCCCCTGACTTAATATTCTAGTAAATCTTTCAAAAACAGGAAATAAAGTTTGGTCTGACATGACCCGTTCTTGATGAAGCCATGCTTTTTGTAAGTCCTGCTTTCCTTTCTAGATAGTTTAACTATCTCTTTAATGATATTTTCTAGATTTCCTCCAGGAATTGAAGTCAAGTTAATTGGTCCATAGTGTACAGACTTTATTCTGTTCCCTTTTGTGAAAACCAGGACAACATACCCTCTTCTCTAGTCCTGTGTTACCTCTCCCATTCTCCTTGTTCTTTAACTCCACTCCTCATGGGTGGTGGCCCAGATTCTTTTCTTAGACCAGTAGTTTGTTGTGAATCTATCCAATCACATTCTTGGCTCATGATATCCTCACCAACTCAGGAAAACTCCTTCCCCTTCATCTTGTCCCTGCTGTGTTTCAATTGAGGTCATTTACCAAGGATTAAGTGTGTACAGATCTTTAATTATAATAGAGATGAACACAAATAAATACATCAAAGAACCCTCTACAGGCATCTGATTCCACCAAGCCAGAAAATGCTTCCCAGATCAGGCAACCAATCTCCCTTCTTCTGGGTGTGCCAAAACCTAAGGGCCTGGAGAAACACAATTCAGGTGCTCAAATTCAAACCACCCTTGGATAAAAATCCCACTGATTCAGGGAGAAAAAATTATCACTGACTCAAAATCCTACATGTAGGTGATGTGAAACTCAAAGTGGTGTCAGACTCAAAGAGAAACCATATATCTCTGTAGGGAACAAAGTAACTTAGAAAACCGCTTATCAGCATTATCTATGTCCTATTGTTTTTTATTTATTTTATTAAATATTTCCCAATGACGGTTTAATCTGGTTTGGCAGCACTCCCAAGTGTTTCAATATGGTCTGAGGAAGAGGCCCTGGATGGATCTCTCCAATTGCTGGTCTTCCTTATTTGCCTCTGCTTCGGTCACCATTCTTGCTGTAGCTACTGATTACGTTGCTTTGGGTGTAATTCTTGCTTTTGTTTACAATTGTTGCTTGTCCCTGGGCCTGACTCATACTTAAAGGTGGGCAGATCACTATCATAATATTAATATTATGAAGTATTTAGCTGGAGGGCAAGAAGCAGGCTGTCTCTGCACCCCATTACCATCATTTACCCTGAGTGCCTCACTCCCTAGATAAATGCCTTGTAATCCCTCCTTCCCTATTTCTCACTTCAGCCTCCTTCTGTGTGTATGGGCTGAGTCATGGCCTTCATGTCCATCCTCAGTTGAGGTCTGAGTGGGGAAGTAGGGGTGGGAGTAAGGAGGAATATGAAGGCAGGCTAAGAAGCAGAACAAAACACTTGCATCATTCTTAGCTTTCCTTGTCTCATTCTGAGTCTTAGGTGTCTTCACACTATTCTTCTAAGACCATTCCACAGTTTTGTCTTCACATTTTCATCCTTTGTTGCATGTATTGATTTTTGCTCTCTAAAAATCTCAGATGTATTGAGAGACAAAAATATTCTGGTAAAATACAATACTCAGTATTATAGCATCAAAGTTAATGGACACACACACACACATACACTCACACACACACATTTCTGTCCTTGTATTAACTGTTTTCTGAGAATGTATTTCATTGAGATGATTGCTTGGGTGGTTGTTGGGAAGCTTTCATTGTGTCAAGACAAAATCAATCAACTAAAATCTACACTGTCTTATGAACTCATTAACCTGTGCATCCACGTGGTTCTCTCTGGGCAACACTCCCTTTATCTCCTCATCTGAACTGTTTCTCTTTGTACCTTTAGAATTTTGTTCTTGACTGTCTTTCATTTCACTAAGGCTGACTTCTCTTGTAGGATTTTAATTATCTCTTCTTTCTTTCAACCCTTTGAATTCAATTGTACTTAAACCCAGGTGTATGTCAAAATATGCCTGTACTTCCTCTCTCACTATCACAAATCTGAAGATAGAATGGTCACTTCTCCCACCAAAATTCCCATAATTTTCTTCTGATCTATCTGTTCTCCAGAATTGATGAAAATCAGATTCAGAATAAAATTCAGTTTCCCTTCTCCCTTTATTACCTCCTCTACGTTTTGGAGGAGGAAGTGGTCATTTAAGTTAAGACAAGTCAAGAAATAATCAAGTACTCTACTTAGGATCCAAGAGTTCTGGCAGATGTCCAGATAATTGAAGTATCTTCTCTGTTCTGTGTTGGGCTTATGATACATTTCCTAATCTCTTCATGTGTTTTCACTTTTTGTCCAGGTGATCTATTTTTATAATCTGATGACAATTTCATTATTTTGCATTCATTGATCACCATCCAAATGTTTACATCCTTATTTCCTACTCTGGTTCCTGAATTTCATTACATGAGCATATCTCTTCAATATACTCTGCCCTAATCCTCTCTGTCTACTCATTTCTAATACTCTTCTGTATCAATAATGAGATATTCACAACACCCATGATGGTTATGAATATGTTGGT
>CM053601.1:151291922-151307509 GCA_028646575.1 Pseudocheirus occidentalis | reverse complement strand
AGCTGTGATTACTCCTAAGGAGTTAACTGGAAGTAAGGAGCTAAGCCTTTGAGGTGCCAAGTGCCTTCAGTAGGTGCCAATAGAAAGGGGCATGGAAGATCTTCTGATTTCATTAACATTACATCTTCCTTTTGAATAAATTATGCTCTTTCAGAGTTATATGCCAGTGATGGCTCTCCTCCTATCAAGTGATATCTTGGAGGTCAAATTTTCCTTTTCACATTAGTATCTCTATTTCATGTTGCTTGCTGTTTTGTGATTTTTGTATAGTCATCTCAGGTCTAGCTTAGAAGTGGAACAATAGAGCTAGAAACAGTCCTAGATCATGTGTAATAAAATAAACACAATAAATACGATCAATTTACTATATTCCAGACACTGTCTTAAAAGCTGGGTATACAAAAATGAAAAAAAGACAGTCTCTGTGCTCAAAGGAGTTTAAAATTTGATGGGGTTGGGGAGGAAAATATCCAAAATAACTGGAAAGGTCCAGAAAACCCCAAAAGTCAGAGCTAGAAGCATCATCATTTGATAGAGGAGGGACTTTAAATCCAAAAAGGAAAAGGAACTTGTCTATGATAGCATAGCAATTCAGTGACAAACTAGCCAGGAATAAAATCTAAATTTCTTTCTGTCCCAGTGCAGAACTTTCCCCATGCTTCCAGACTGCCTTTAGTTCTCACTGGTTACATCTTGGTGCTATATTCTATTATCATTACAATTCTAGCAGCAAGAATGATAATCTTACATCCCTTTCTCCTGTTCCCCTCCTGCTGGGCCAGCCAATTATCCATGCTTTTTACATACGGCAATTAAACCCACCTGTCTGACATGTTTGTATTTTAGGCAGGTCATCATGTAGAACTCTATATAGTCTTTGAAGCTATATCCTTCTGTTTCTACTGCTTAGGACTGGGTTCTGGTCTTTGTCCCCAAACTGAGATGCACCTGAGGGAGGCCATGGCCAAGATCCCCACGTCTACATTATTATATGGGGCCATTAGGGACCATTATGAAATAAATGGAACACTCTAGTCTGAAAATACCTTGAGGTTGAGATTTCAGGTTCTACAAATATTCATTTCTTATTTTAATACTTGGTTTGAAATTCTAATTTAAAAAATTGATTAGTATCATCTAGCATTGATCATGACTGGTATGAAGTAGGCTCCTCAGGTTTGGTGACGGTCGAGGGTGAGTTATACAACTTGTGTAATAGTTATGCAACTAGCCGTAGACTTAGAATCAACTTGTCTCAGGTTCAAGAACTGGCTCTGTCATTAACTTACTGTGTTCTGTGGGGCAGATCATTGTTCCCACCTGGACTTTAGTCTCTGGAACAGATGCTTAATCAAGATCTCACATAGGAAGCAGCACTTACGAAGAGCATGGTTTCATCAAGAGTAGGCCATTCAAGTCCAGACAACTTTATTTCCTTTCTGACAAGGTTACTAATGATAGTGGAATCCTGTAGATATAATTTACCTTCACTCTTGCTAAAGTCATATAGTTCTTGTGTAGAAGATGGAGAGACATAAGCTAGATGAAAATACAATTAGGTGGATCAGGAACTGGTTGAATGAGCAGATCCAAAAAGCCGCTGTTAATGATTCAATGCCACCTTGGCACAAGATCTCCAGCGGAGCGCCCCAGGGTTGTACTTGCCCCTATACTGTTTAACATTTTTATCAGTGACTTAGATAAAGGCAGAAATGGCACACTTGTCAAATTTGTAGATGATACCATGCAGAGAAGGAAAGTTAACACATCAGATGACAGAGTCAGGATCCCCAAAGATCCAGAGTATTGGACTAAATCAGAAAAGATGAAATTCAATAGGGATAAAAAAAATCAATAGGCTTAAAGAATCAACATTAGAAGTACAAGTCTGAGTTGATTACAGTTTGTCTAAAGGAGAACTGGTAACTTTCTTGGAAGATAGGCTCAATCTGAGTCAACAGTGGCTGTAGCAACTAAAACTTCTTAAAAAGTGAATGAAAATTTGAGTTGCGTTAAGAGAACCATAATTTCCAGAAACAAAAGGTAATAAACCTTATGTATTCTGCTTCAGTCAGACCACATCCAGAATATTGTGTTCCATTCTGTGTACCATTGTTCGACAACCACATGAGTACGCTGAAGATTCACTAACGGAGGCCAATCAGGATGGGAAGTTCTCTGGGTCTATTTTGTATGAAGTAAGGATTCTTTGCACGTATGTGTTGGACTTAGTGACCAGTTTGGTCTATTTCAACTCTAGAGTTTGGTGATTCTTATTCCTCTTGTCCTAGCTCCAACTTTCTATGAATTAAATCTGCCTTTATATTTCTTTTGAGTATTCTATTGGCCAGCAAGGTCCATGCTATTGTTTTGAACTTAATAGTACCTTCTAGTCAAGACCTAGAAATAACCTGGGTTTCTATCATTTGATGACCAGTTCATCTTTTTAAAAACAATTAATTAATTAATTAACCTTTATTTTACAACATTCAGTTCCATAATCCCTTGAGTTTCAAATTTTCTCTCTCTCCCTTCTCCCCCCCCCCACCCATGGTGGCTTGCAATCAAATATAGGATCTACAAATACCTTCACATTAAACATTAGTCAGGTTGTAAAGAAGGATTCTAACTGACGGAATGAACAATGGGAAAGAGGAAACAAAACAAAACAAGAAGAAAGTGAGCAAGTAGTTTGCTTCAATCTGCATTCAAACTCTGTAGTTCTTTCTCTGGTTGTGGACATCTCTTTCCATCATGAGTCTTTTGGAGTTGATGACTAGTCAATCTTAAGTGCAGAGAACCTCATTACTTGAGGAGGAGTCAACAACTCGAGGAGATTGTCTTCTAAGGATTGGAAGGTTTGTCACCTGTATTGATTGGAGAGGGGGCAGTCACCATGAGGAAGATCCTTGAGGGATTAAGTCTTGAAGTGAGGGTCTTCCAGAGAGACGGGAGTGTGGCATGGAGCATAGAAAGAGGGGGAATATTCAAAGACTGGAGAGCTGTGGAGCAGCCAGGAATCTTTTATATGAGAAACTTATTTTTACATTTCCCTTTTTCCTCCTCTTGCCTTATTATTCTCCCCAACCCAGCTCCTCTCCAGCTGTTGCAGGTTTGTTTTTTCCCCTGACATGGATAGACCCCTCCTGCCCTTGAACAGGTAATGGGTTTTGGCTTGAAAATGAGTTTATTATTCAGATGAGTCAGTGACTCCAGGAGCCCAGGCAAAGCTGCCTGATTCTCCCACCCCTCCCGCCAGGTGGGCTGGTCGGCTCATGCCACCCAGACGCACATTTTGTACCATCTATAATGGGTCCCGGATGGTGACCACTTCTCTTTGGTGACTCCAATCCAATCTTCCATTTTGGAAGCTTTCCAGGGGCATGGCTCTGCTTACTCTCCTTACTCTAGTCATATTTCTCCAATGAAAACCCCTTTGATTAATCTTTCTCATTAGTAAACAAATCGCTGCAGGGATCATGGGTAGTTGGGGCAGAGAGCCGGCAGCAGGAACAGAGGCTTCTGGTTTCTTGTCTGCCCTGGGAAAGACCAGCCGCTGCTTTGCTGCTGAGTCTGTTCTGCCTGCTAAAACTTTCTATTACTCAGGATTAATTGCCTCTGACACCACCATCTCCAATTTCTTCTGAGAGCCACTGAGAGCACAGTCCATCCTTCAAGGTCAAATGAGATGTTTCCCTCATTGAGATATGAGACCAATTTTTTGAAACAAATGTTTCTAGAAGCTATGGCTAGGAGTGGGGGAATTCCAACTTGGATACTAAGCTCAGAGGAGTGAATGTTATGCTGTACTCAAAGGAATAACTTCTTTGTCATTAAACAGAACTTCTCTTAAATGCATCATTTAATGGTGTGTGTGCGCACATGTGTGCATTTGTGTGTGTGTGTGTGAGAGAGAGAGAGAGAGAGGGAGAGAGAGAGAGAAAGACAGAGTGAGAGAGAGAGAGAGAGAGAGAGAGGAGAGAGAGAGACCATATGACCCAGGAATCTGTCCTGTTCCCTTGACTATCTGTCTACACAGGATCACGTGCTAGAAAAAGCAGAAGAATAGAGGGAAGTAATCCACAAGATAAGGCCCAGGTCACCAATAATAAGCCACAAAATTGATCTTGGAAAAGTCATCAGTCAGGATGCAGGAGCTGGGGGCCAGGTGTTGGGTAGGCCTTGGGCATCAGGCAGACCATGCATGAAACAATGCCAGCATCTCTGTTCTTGTCCATCAGGGACATGATGCATTTTCAGGCCTGAGGTAGCTCAAGGATTCAGAGCTAGACTTTAGAGATTATCTAGCCTAAGCCTTTCTTTTTATAAAGGGAGGAAACTGAAGACTGGAGAGAGCAAGGGCTTTGTCCAAGATCACATAGCTAGTACTAGTCATAATTAATTAGAATTATTATTAATAAAAATTAATGTAATAAATAACTGTAATATATAATGTTTTAAAGTTTGCAAGGTAACTTACAAACATCTCATTTGATGGTCATAATAACCTGGGAGGAAATTGATATTATTATCTTAATTTACAGGTGAGGAAGCTGAGGCAGAAAAGAGGTTCCATGATTTCCTCAGTGTTACACAGTTAATAGAAGTCTTCCTGACTCCAGGTGCAGAGCTATACTCACTGCATTAACTAGCTGCCTCAATGCTAGAGCTAAAATTTAAGTCCAGGACTTTTGACGCATAATCACAGGAGCACAGAATTAAGAATAGAAGATTGATGACTTCCTAGATGTGGGTGCTCCCCTCCCAGTAATACAGGTCACAAACCTTCCAATGCCCTAAAAAGATAATTTAAGGTCCCTTATAGTTCTGTGAAAAATTGATGCCCAGAGAAATTTAGTGACTTGTCCAGGACCACATAGTGGGTATCATTCAAGTCATGATGTGAACTCAGTTCATCATGACTCCACATTTAGCGATTTGTCCACTACGGCATGGTGCCAATCTCTTTCCCACATCATATTGCCTCTGACCTTCTGCCCATAGTTAACATTTGCAGTTGCAGAGAGACCTGGTAGGGAGTACAGAGCAAGTAGTGTTGACAGGAAGATAGTATGAGTTTGGAATCAGCCTACACTCAAGTTGCAGTGGTTTCATTGTCATTGTGTGACCTGGGGGCAAGTTCCTTCCTTCCTACAGGTCCCAATTTCCTCACCTGTTGATATGAGAGATCGAATTCAGTCATCTCAAAGCTTCTTTCCATCTCCAGCACCCTGTGATTTGGTGATGCCTTTGGCCATGCTTGGGTCCCATTTTCTTATCCCTTTATGGTGAGGAACTTCATATTATTCTTGCCCAATTCTCCTATTTCCACCCTGCCTGTGATCATGATGGCAATTGAAATATTTCCATATTGAGGAGGATAGGGAGGAACTATCAGGACTTTCTGTACCAGTTCATGAATGACCATAGGAATAGAATTATAGTTTGTGCCACTAGAAGTTGAGGGCTAGGCTTATAGGTCTTGGAAATGAAAGCTGGAGGTCATAGTCACAGAACTGAATCAACCCGAGGCAGTAGATATATCCAAAGAACAATCTGAACTGGCTGTTGGAGAATAAGTTCTAGGATTCATAAGCCAGAAGTTAAGGATGGAGTGGGTGACAGTTCTCGTTGATGAGGAAACTGATATCTAGAGAGGAAAGTGACTTTTCAAGGTCACAATCAGTAGCAAAATCTTCATTTGAAACAAATTTTCCCACTCTGTATCTAGTGTCCTTTCTGTTTCACCATATTATGCATCTCCCCCTTAGATCTTTTCTCCCTCATGCTAAATGTCCTCAGTCCCTTCTCTTCCTGGAAACCATGAAAACAGAGTTAGCTCTATCTATATGTGATGTTACCTTGTCTAGATGTAGACTGACTTCAGATCTTACTCTGGAGATGCTACTTTTGTAAATCCATAAGAATGATTTGTAACCTGCTCATAAAAGCACTGACCTATGACCGTAAAGACCTTTGCCCACATCACACCTCCATCCCTTAGATGTATTGAAGTCTATATAGAATAATTTGTCTTCTTAAGTAGGGTAAGCACTCACCCTGCAATCATGCTCCCAAATACTTGTTTACTCAGTCAAGTCTTTACTTCCACACAGAGTCCAAGGTGAAGTACCCCCAGATCTGTGTCAGGACTCCCACATTTGGAGGAGCGGAGATCCTGGTGGAAGAGGTTGGGCTGGGTGTGGGAGTTCTTGGCTTCCATTTGTGTGTGGCCATGAATGATATAAAAGTTCCATTCTGGGACTTTGGTATCATTGTTGGGTTCTTCAGATTAACCAACAGCAAGAGATGGGAGGAAAGATAGAATAAAAAACCTTTTTAGACAACAACTCATAATCTGGGTAGTTGTTTTGTTGGTCCTCTAATAATAAAACAATAACACTGCCGATGATGATAGTAATTAGTGTTTATGTAGCTCTTTAAGGTTTACAAAGTACTTTATATACATTACCTTATTTGATCCCTATGACAACCCTGAGAAGTAGGTGCTGCTGTCCCTCCTCCTCTTCCTCTTCCTCCTCTTCTCCTCCTTTTCTTCTTCCTCCTCTTCTCCCTCTTCTTATTTTACAGATGAAGAAACTGATTTTGAGAGAGTTTAACTGACTTGGTCATATGACTAGTGAGTGTCTGAAGCAGAATTTGAGCTCAGTTCTCTGGATTCCAAATCCAATACTATACTACTCTACCAACTGACCAACCAGAAAACCTTTGAACTGAGATTTATCTGTGGGAATATATCTGCATGATGTGTCTCATCTAATAGTACTGGGTAAAGGTAGATATAAATGATCATCTTCAAGATGAGGCATAGACCAGCCTCAAAAAATACTCTTTGGACCTAGTAGCAAATCTCCTAAAGTAGGAGCCTGATGGATTTTTTAATCTTCCTAGGAAAGAAACCCTCCCTGGCTCATATGGGGGTGGGGGTGCCATTGAGAACCAATACAAGAGACTGGGGATGTTTACCTGGGAGAAGAGAAGACTTGAGGAGTGAAACATGATAACTCTGTTCAAATATTTGAAGGATTCTCACCTGGAGGAGCAATTTGACACTTCCTTGTCCCTAGAGGATAGAAACAAAAAGAAGAGGCTGCAGAGAGGCAAGTTTAGTTTTGTGATGTGAGAAAAACATCCATTTAATTAGAGCCACCCCAAAGTAGATTGGGATGCTTGAGAGGTAGTGCAGTT
The DNA here is from genome assembly GCA_028646575.1 of Pseudocheirus occidentalis. NCBI lineage: Eukaryota > Metazoa > Chordata > Mammalia > Diprotodontia > Pseudocheiridae > Pseudocheirus > Pseudocheirus occidentalis. The sequence goes on along the minus strand of CM053601.1, from coordinate 151,300,300 downwards.
CCCTCTCTGGGAGTCTTCAAAGGATGATTGGGTGATAAATTGTTTGGTGAGGTGCAGAGGAAATTCCTTTCTGGTTATGAATTTGACCAGGTGCCCATTAAGGTTCCATCTAACATTGAATTATGTAATAATAAGTGAAATGTGAGCCTTTTTTATACATCATCATGCCCCTTTAAACCCGCTGGGGATGGTGGTGGTGGGTGAATAATACTAATGAGATTATGTCCTCTCGGGGTTATTTCCTAACTTAGATTCATAAATGTAGGTTGACTCCCAAGAAGCTGACTGATACTCAGGTTCTAGGCTACTCCAGGAATCTATGTTTTTAAAGTTCATGAGCCCCAGCTGATGGGTTTACCATTCATAACAAAACAATAGATGCAACTAACTCTTAGAAAAAGTATTTATTAAAATGCTATACTAAGAAACTTGGGGTACACATTACTACAAATATACTGAACATCAATAGGATGAATGGGTATAAAGTTCAAGTTTATACAATCAGACAGACAAACTCAGGAGAAATACACATGTGGTAAGGCAATTTACAACTCTGATAGGGCAAAGACTGAAGTTCTCTTTCTGCTCAAAGAATATTCTGTCCATGTGAACTTTCAACTGCCATATCCAGCTCTTCTGAGTCAATTGCCAGCTCTCTTTTATGCTGACAAGGGTCATGCTACTTGAAGCTGCTCCTTGCCCTGAATAACTGTCTCACTATATCCTTGTAGAGATGGAGTGTGCAGCTCTGCTTCCTCAGCTGTTTCTCCAGTTCTCTGTGACTGACTCTCCAACTTCCAGATTGAATGTCTAGTTCAGGGCATGTAGCTTTATTGCCAGCTACCATAACTGAAGGGGAGAGGTAGGGGAGAGAGCAATCTCCCATCAGGGGTCTGCTTGAGAGGTGCATGCCTATGTGCATACTCCCCAATTACCTACATTCTTCAACTGCCAAATAGCTTCATTTATTTTCTTAATATAAGGCCAAGAGGTGTGACTTATTCTCTGAACCAACCACTACTGCAGATGTGTCTTAAGCTACCTATATCCAGTGCCCAAGGTTCTATAATACTCTTGGATTGATTAAGGAATTTCTTCACACCTTGCTATGGGAATATAAGAAAGCTCATTAACATCTCCTTTACACAGTATAGTTCAAATATTTATGGCATATAGAGGTTTGCAAAGCATCTTCCTTCTGACAACCTTGTGAAAGAATTACAACTAGCTGACTTTTGTATAGCTAAGTTTTGTGAAGTATTTTACATAAACTTGTGGATGGACTTTGTTTGATTTCCACAACAATAATATGAGGTAGGTATATTGCATATTATTCTCATTTTAAATAAAAAGGTGAAAGGAATGTTGTCAGAATTAGATTTGAACCTCCCAGTGTGCAGGCCTCATACCCAGTCCTCCAGGGTGAGGGGTGCAATGCAAAAAGCCAGACTGATATTTACGAAGTCTGAATCTGTCATTGAATTACTCACTTACCTCTGGGCAAGTTTCTTTTCTCTGGGTTTCACTTCCATCTTCTGTTAAATGATGAGGTTGGGCGTAGTGTCTTCATCATCCCTTCTGATTCGGACATTTTGTGTTCTGTGTTCCAGAAGGAGGTGGTTACCTTTGAATTATGATTTGAGGCTTCCACCCCCACATTAAAACCCCTATTATTACCAGATATTCTTGATCAGTTACTGAAATGCCATCATTACAAGGGTACATCAGCTTAAGGCACATTAGGCCACTGTGGGACAAGTATACCTTACCTGTGAATTAGTTCCCTATATTAGCTGTGAGATCTCAGAACCAAAGGGTGCAAATGAAGGAAGTATTGGTAAAGGAGAGAAGAACTACTCAGAGCTTGTGTGGAGAATGAAATGTTGGGGTGGGAATCCAGAACAGCCTGAGGATGCTGAGCCTTGAGATAGGTGGAGATGACAAACTTTTCCCATGATTGAAATGTTTCAAGGGACTGAGTTGAAGGAAAGGGTCTTTGGTCTCCATTACTATAGAAGGTACAGTAGTCTAACTCTAATGGTACTAATAGCAGTAATGAGAGACATCATGGCATAGGGTTTGAGAGCTGACCCCAAAGGAAAGAAGAACCAGATTTTCACCCTGCCTCTTGTTCATATTAGCTGTGTGATCCTGGGCAGTTTCTTGGTAGCAGCTAGGTAAGATTCCAAGGTATGTATCTGAGCTTTTTAGATGAAAACTTCTATTGCATAGTAGAACTTTTTAGTCAGCCCTAATTCCCTGAATCATTGAGACCATAGGCCTGAATTCTACTGTCCTCTGACTCTTTTTACCTTTCTCCAAATGATGAGCCTTGCACTTTGGAAGGAGCATAGTCTTTAGATTCAGAAAACCTGGATTCAGATTCCAGAACCACACTGCCTTTGTGACCCTGACCAAATCACTTAATGTCTCAGCCTCTGTATCCTCATCTGTAAAATGAGAAGAGAGGACTTAATGATCCCTAAGATCTGTTCCAGTACTAGGCCTATGATCCCATGGCTCCCAATTGAATGGTGCCTAAGAACACTCTCCATGAAGTATTTACATCTTTATACTTGAATGATACCTAGAACCTTCTATGGTATATAGGCAATGCTTAATAGAAACTTGTTGGTTGATTGAAGTAGATAATAGAATTGTTGTCAAAATAATTTTACAGGTTGGTAAACTGAGGCTCAGAGACATTCACTTTACATTACACAGTTAATTAGTGTCTGAGATTGGATTTGATCCATCTTGGGCAAGTGAATTATCTTGTCTGAGCCTCAGGTTCCACATACAAAATGATGGAATTGGATTCAGTGGTCTCTAAGGTCTTCTCCAGTGCTTGCTCTATGATGCTATGATCTCTGGTGTCCTGAGTCCTAGTTTAGGATTGTAAACTTTTAAATCACTGGAGAAATGTTATTGCTAAGTGAGCTCCATCATAATCAGCCCTGAGGTCAATCCATATTTCTGTCATGTTTCACTCCTTTTTTTGAGTAGAACAATGATTGGTGTGATGGTCTCTGCTTGAGCAGATCATGCTGGGAGAGTCTTACGCCTAGTTTCAACCCTGGTGATTTGCAGCAATTAGGGCTGTTTACTGTATCCATAAAGTGGAGCAGAAGCTGGCCAGGCTACATGACTGGGCCAATCCAGGTCTCTGTTTCCCGGAGTTAATCAGCCCTCTGGGAATGAAGGACCCTGCCTGCACCCCGGGCCTGGTGAGCACCTCAAGGCTTGATTATTGGTTGATTCCAGCATACCCCATGCCAGAGTCTCTTGCTTAATTAATCCCAGAAACATTCATGCCCAACTTCAGACAACAAAATAATGAGTGGGGCTGTGAGCAATTCAGAGACTCAAGGAATAACAAGGGCTTCCCAAGGAAGTGGCCCATCCAAAAACTGAGGGCGGGGGTGGGGGGGGGAAGCATGGGAAGCCATTTGAGATGGTGCTTGCAGTTTAAGTGCCCCATTTAATATAAATATAATGATATTGTAAATGTCCATATACAGGATAAAACAGATAGCATTTTGAGCATTAGAAGCACAAGACTATTTAAGAGCTAGAAGGGACCTTAGAACACAGAGTACAAAATGTTAGAGCTGGGTGTGAATACAGGCAGCAGAACATAGGATACAGAGTTTGGAGAGACCTTCAATGATCCCTTAGCCACTTTGGGCCTCAATGTCCTCTTCTATGAAATCAAAGAGTTGGGCTAGGTACCCTCCAAGGTCCCTTTTGGTTCTGAATACATGATTAGATGGGCCAATGGGATGTCAGAGTTGGAACCATCTGGTCCAACCCTTTCATTTTACAGATGAGGCAACTGAGGATCAAAGCTTGTAAAGGGACTTCATCCATGTCTCAACGTGAGTTAGTGGCAGAGAAAGAATGAGAGAACTCACAGCTCCTAATTCCCAGGTCAGAAAAACTTACTTCTTGACTCTTAAAACTCCAATAGTAAAGGATGGGAGGTTGGATATGATCTGCACCCTGTCATTTACTTTGGATTTTCTAGGAATAAGGGTCACTACCACCTACCAATCTAGATATCCAAGTCTAAGGAATTTTCTCCTCTGGATTCTGCTTTGAGTCCCACATAGTGGGTGGCAGGGGACCATGGTTCTTAGTGAATGTCAGACCTGAAGGTAAGGAAATCTGGATTTGAATTCATGTTCTCACACTTACTAGATGTGTAATCTTGAACAAGTCTATCTCTCTGCAATTCAATTTCTTTGTCTGTGTAATGAGAAGTTGAACTGATCTTTAAGATCTCACTAGAAAAAGACTGTTTTGAATACTAATCATCTGTATTTTATGGAGAGCAACTTCCCCTGATAGTTTTGTGTCAGAGTTCTGGGTCAGCACAGGAGTTGGGAGAAAATGTTACTTGGTTTAGAATCTACTGAATATCATTGAGAAAGCTATAATTTTTTTGAATTGGACCTGTAACTTCATCAGAACAAGGAGCCCTCTGGGATGGACTTTCCTTACCAGAACATGTTGGCATCTGCTTATTGAAATAGAGGCATAGAGAACTGTCCAGGGTCCTGAGACATTAAGTGATGGAGGCACAAGGTCACTTGGCTGATAAATGTCAAAGGGAGACCTTCCTGACTCCAAGGCCAGTTCTTTATCCATATTAGAATGATTCCTCTCAGGCACAAAAACTTATTGATAAGGAATCGATCAAATATTTAAAAATAAGCAAATAACTAGAGCCTTCCAGAGGTGGAGAACAGGCCCATAGTGTCATGGTCTAGTGCAATGAGCGCCTGATGTGGGGTGAACACCAGGGTTTTGAACCTCAGCTCTGTTCCTTTCTAGTTGTATGACCTTGGGCATGTTCTTTTTCCTTCCTTAACCTCCTTTTCCTCATCTGTATAGTGAGTGGGAGATGGGGGAGAGAATCTAGGGTAGGGGTTCTTAACCTCTTTTGTATCATAGACCCTTTGGGCAAGTCTGATAAAGCTTATTGATGCTTCCTCTGTCATTGTTTTTTAAATAATTGAAAAAAGACTGCTAACTTTCAGTTGGAAGTTAGTGGGAAAAACGTGTGTGAAAATATAAATAAAATATCAATAAATATGTGTGTATACACACACACGCACACATGTATTTCCTCTCCAAACTCTCAGACCCCCTGGAATAGGTCCATAGACCCTTTTCTTTTTGGGGGGGAGTTTGTGGATCCTAGGCTAAGAACCCCCTGCATTAGATGATTTCTAAGTACTCTTTTAATTGTAAATCCTATGTGGCAATGACTTATAATTTCTGGAGCACTCTCCTCACCACCTTAGATTTGGAAATCTCTTCAAGGCTGAGTTGTAGATGAACAATAGTCCAGGGCCTTGAAGGAGGGATCATCAGGAGAGCTTGCCTTTGGACCAGATGATCCTAAGTTCCTTTTGGACACTCTGGGTCAAGGATTCTGCCTGCCAATATTACTTTCTGCTCCTCCCCTGTCCTTGTCACACCAACTAAACCGATATCTTGGCCACAAGCATAATGTAATGAAAAGATGAGGCTCAGGGTGTGTTTGTGACTGGTAACTTTTTCACCATTTTTTCCTATTCTTAAAAAAAACACAAAAAACTATACCCCCTCCTCCACCTCAGATTAACATATGTCTTCAGGGCATTTTCTCTTCTAGAGAAGATTCTGGGTCATTTACACTCACCTTCCTCCCTTCCCCAAAGCCATGACCTAGTCTTCAGAGGGAAGTCTTAGCCAAAAATTGGCAACTTTGATGAAGCTGGATGGACCTCAAGTCCCTCCCAGGCCAATACTGGAGATACAGTGCACTGAGAAAACATCCTCTGATTTCCTCACATCCTCTTCCAGGAGCCCAAGGGAGGGGCATGGGCAGTCTGTTTCCAAACACATGGCAAGTGGGGTTATGAAGTGATAATGGCTTTTCCAGCTTTGGGGGTTGGCTCTAGGTACTGCACTGGGGAGCCAGGGAGGAGATCCATAAAGTCCATGCCATTGTTACATGAGACCAAGTCACGCACAATGTTGGGCGAGCCAAGGTCAACAGCATCTTCTCTTGTAAATCTCTGAGAGACATCTCTCAGTTCACAGAGGTTCTCTGAAGGCCTGATGAGGCTGCAAATAGGATGTAAAGACACATTATTTAGAGGCCTTGAGGTCCTAAATGCTGCATGTGTTGGGGTAAGCAAGGGGTAGAGGTGTGGAAGACGGGAGAGATTTGAGATGACTCCTCAGTACAAAGACTTCTTTATTGAAACCCTGGTACTAAGAACATACCCTGCCCTCTTACTACAGAGAAACTACCCCTTAAGTCCTGAAAACCTGAGATTTAGTGATAGTCTTTTCTTATTCATTTTTCTCTCCTACCTTGCCCATGTTGAGGATCATAATTGCTCAGTGCAATGAAAAGAAAGCTAGATTTTCAATAGGAGATCTGGCCTCAAAAAAGATGCAGGCCTAGTGCTGGGGGAAAGTCTCTACCTCTCCCCAAGCCATCTATAAAATAGGGATAATAAGACTTTTGAAAATTAAACAATGAAAATATGTTTTCCATTTCTCCCATCGAGAACAGAAGGAAAGAAACAACCATTTATTAAGTCTTAGGCACCATGCTGAGTGCTTTGTAATTATTATGTCATTTGACCCTCACAATGTCCTTGGGAAGTAGGTGCTATTATTATCACCATTTTATAATTGAAGAAACTGAGGCAGACAGAAGTCAGGGGACTTTTCAGGATCACATAGCTTCTAAGCGTCCCAACTCTAGGTCTAGCACTCTATGCATTGCAGACCTACCAGCCTCTAGAGAAAGAAAGGAAAGCAGAAGCCCTGTGAGATAGTAGTATTTTCATTGCCTAAATCTGCTGTTGTGAAGAACGTCTTTTTAAAAACTGAAAATAGTATAGAAATGGGTGCTACTATTTCAGGCAGTAGTCCAGAAGTCAAAGGTGGCTCTCGAGAAATGGGGATGTCTTGACTTGCCCTGGTTTCCTCTCTGAGTTTCTATGTTTATTCTGCAATATAACTGAAGTTATGGGATTTCTCTCTGAAATGTGAAAAGTGTCCTAGGATATATGGAGCCTCCCCAAATGTGATGGTGCAAGAGTATTCCAGCATTGAGTAGAGCTGGAACATGGCTTTTCAATGATAGCCAGTGAGCAGTTAAGAGTCTGAGAAAAAACAACATGGGAGAAGGCAGGGAGATCTCAGTATTTTTAGCACATGTAGGAGGTAGCTGGAAGAGAGGGTGGGGTTAGTGGTGGTGGTGGTGGTAATGGCAGGGGTTTCAGGATAGAATGCCACTGTTGGAGGAGAATTCAGAGGCCATCCAGTTCAAACTCAGATCCCTTGATCAGCATTTCACACAAGTGGCCATCTCCAGATTCTGTTTCAACATCTCATGTGACAGGGAACTCACCACTTCACAAGCCAACCCATTTCATTGTCAAATAGTTTTGAATACTAAAACATGCTTGTGCCTACATAGAGTAAAATCCAGTTACTTCTTTCTGCTACTTTGTTAGTTGACTCTAAGAGTCCACTAAAGATATATTTTCATACTTACTACTGTCTAGGTATATATTTTTCTTCTTGAATTTGTTTGATAAAATAGAATGCAGGATTTGAAGTTTGAGGACCTGGGTTCAAATCCTGACTCTCCTTCTTATTTCCTGCATCAATGACCTTCAGAGTAGGGACTAAAATTCTCTAGAGGGCCATGACTTGTCCCTGAGTATGCATTTAGCCAATCTAAAGGTGGGAAGATGAGTGGAATACTACTGTCTCCATGATATCCACTCCAACAAAAACACTCTGCTTCATTTCAGTCTAGTTTACCAGCAAGTCAAGATATCACCCCATGATGTCATTGGCTCTCTTTGAAAACAAAAGACAAACAATAACAACCCATCCTGATCCCCCAAAAACTCCTCTTTTGTTCTGGTTCCTAACCTCCCCTGCTTTGAATCAAGGCAGTTGTTATCTATATCAGGGCACCCACAGAAGCATTTGCACAGGGGTTATTGTGAAAATTCTGCACCTCACCCTCCCCAGTATACTCACCTCCTGCTTACTTGATAAATGAGTACCAGAGGGTGATGACCGCTCCACACTCTTCTATTTCTTTTTTTTAATTTAATTTAGTTTTTATTTGTTTTCTTGTTTACATTATTCATTTTCATTACATTTTTTGAATTACACATTTTCTCCCCGTCTTGCTTCTGCCCCACCCCCATAACAGCAATCCCACTGTAAAGCCCCTCCCCTGCTCTGCTTTCCTATTTTCTGGTAGGGCAGGAGGGCTCTCCCTATCCCAGCCCCTGTATATCTTAATTCCTAGTTGCAGGTATTGCAGAACTTTAAATTCTAGATTCTGT
>CM053601.1:151273957-151291422 GCA_028646575.1 Pseudocheirus occidentalis | reverse complement strand
ACACACACACACACTCTCTCTCTCTTTCTTTCTTTCTTTCTCTCTCTCTCTCTCTCTCTCTTTCTCTCTCTCTCTCTCTCTCTCTCTCCCTCTCTCTCTCTTTCTCTCTCTCCTTCCCTCCTTCCTCGCCTCCCTCAAGAAAACTCCAACTCGCTTCTTCAGCTCCAAGATGCTGAGACAATCCTGCTTCCTCCAACAGTAAAATTCCAGTTCTGTCCCTGTGTGTTGGAGAGAAGAGTTCAGTTTATCAAAGTTGGTCATCACACATATGATGTTTCTGTGATTATGTACAAATTTTTCCTCGTTCTGCTCTTCTCACTTAGCATCAGTTTGAATAAGGCTCTCTAGGTGAATATGAAGACTGTCTCCTCCCCATTTCTTATAACAAAATAGTATTCCATTGCATTCATATACCACAACTTGTTTAGCCACTCCCCAACTGATGGGCATCCCCTTAATTTCCAATTTTTTTCCACCACAAAGAGAGCTGCAATGAATATTTTTGTGCATATGGGTCTTCCTCCCATTTCTATGATCTCTTTGGGATACAACCTCAAAAGTGGTATTACTGGGTCAAAGGGTATGCAGTTATTTATAGCCGTTTGGGCATATTTCCGGATTGCTCTCCAGAATGTATCAGTTCACAGTTCCACCAACAATGTATTAGTGTTCCAATTTTTCTACATCCTCTCCAGCATTTGTCGTTTTCCTGTTTTGTCATCTTAGCCAATCTCACTAGTGAGATGTGGTACCTCAAGTTGTTTTGATGTGCGTTTCTCAAATCAATAGTGATTTAGAGCATTTTTCATATACTTATAAATATCTTATAAATACTTATAAATATCTTTAATTTCTGCCTCTGAAAATTGCCTGTTCATATCCTTTGCCCATTTATCAATTGGGGAATGACTTGTATTCTTATAGATTTTAATTAATTCCCTGCTGTAAAAATTCTTTCCCTATTTCCTACTTCCCTCTTAATCTTGGCTACATTGGCTTTGTTTGTACAGAAACTTTTCAATTTAATGTAATCAAGATTATCCATTTTGCATTTTATACAGCTCTCCAACTCTTCTTTGGTCATAAATCTAGGAATTCTTGTCATACTTGCGTCTAAACTTTATTTTTCTTTGAGAATTTGCTAGTTGAATTTTTTTTGAGTCATTCTCTTATTCGGTGTTTTGTTGTGAGTTTTTCTGTTACCAAAATAACTTTTTTTTTGTTTGCTTCTTCCAGCTTACTCTTTGACCTAGGACTTTATGTTAGTGCTGGGCTCTACACATTTCAGGGAATTGGAGAAAGGGATGACTGGCCTGAGTTTCTGTTCTCTTTTTTCCTTCCATTGTTTTAATAACTCTGATGCAGGGGAGAGGCTATAAACTTTCAGTGCCTCCAAAGTAGTGTGATCTGGAGGTGGGAGTAGATCTGTTCACTGCCCTCCTGGTCTGAAATCTGCAAGTTACTGATCAAAATTTGGGTGTATCAAATCTTCTGGTTGGAAGTTTCATTAGATTGCTACTTAATTCAACCACTATTGCTTGGATGAAATGAACCGCAGATTCAGAGACATGGAACTACTAGCTTATCATTTATCTTGAATGTGGCAATTTCCTCCTAGAGTCATAGCTACTGCATAGCTACCATTTGCTTCTGATACTTGTCCCATGTTTTATACACAGTGAAGGCCAACACTTACAATTGCTCCACTCCACTCTGGATATGTGACTTTGCATTGTCATTGGGTGATAGAATTGTCAAATGGCTCCCATTCCTGCAACTCATGCTTGCTCAGGGATTCTCTAAGATCTCTTTCTACCCTGGTGCTGTGCCTTGGCTTTTTCCCCCACCATTCTATGGGTGGTCCTGGTCAGGTCCCTTCTCCTCTGTCCATAGACCTCTTACCCATTTCCCTCAACTGACTTGGGCTGGAAGAATGATGCAGTATAAATTTTTCTTGATGTCTCTTACTAGAATTCAGTCTGCTACATTCTCTAGAACTTTTTCAAGGCAGTATGTGGGAGGTAAATTTTCCTTTCTCAAAGCTCACATAGAACTTTGTTTGTACCTACCTTTTAAAAAACATATTCATGTATTGGGTATTACATGTATCTATGCCTCTGCTGAAATGTGAGCTTCTTGCCTCTCTGTAAACAGGAATCATTCAATAATTGTTTGACATAGAATCCTAAGGTTGTGACCCAGGGCAAGCCCCTTTCTTTCCCTGGGTCTTAGCTTTCTGTATAATGGGTTGATAGAGATGATCTCAAGGTTCCTAACATCTTAATAGAAATCCTATAAATCTGTAATCTAGGTTCTAGTGCTAACTTTCTTAGCTGTGTGACCTTAGATAAGTCACTTAGCTTCTCTTGATGAGGTGTAGGCTCTGAGACCCCCCCTTTTCTGAGCTTTCCTTAGATCTTTGAGGTACATAGTCTGGGAAACCTCTTCAAGTCTGATTGTCATTAACTCCACCTGAAGTACTGGAGTCTGATTGTCATTAACTCCACCTGACATCCCTCCCCAAACTCATTACTGGAGTCAGACCTCGTTGGCTCCTCCTGATGACACTTCCCCAGCTTCCTCTGGATCATCCCTAGACTCCACTTTATATAAGACTTCATCTTCCCTACATCTTTGTGAGAGTGCAGTGGAATGGCTTGGCAGAGACTTCCTGTGTGAGAAAGCCACAGAATGCCCTAGCAGAGACTTGGTCTAGGTGAGAGCACCTTAGGATAGCTTAGCAAAGACTTGCTCTGTAAGAGTCTATCCCATATCTTTCAATAAACTTTATTTTTTCTTTGGCTAAGAAGACTTGAATGGAATTCTTTCAGCAGGACCCGGCATGTTGGTATTTTGGGGTCTTAGGCCTTCTTTGGGCACCTCTTCACTCTGACCTTCAAATTCTTTTCTGTACAATGGGAAGAGAAGAATATTCTATTTCAAAGAATAAGACCTGGTTCCTAATCATGTCTCTAATACTTGCCACCTCTGTAACAGTGAGAAAATAATTTTGCTTTTCTGGGCATCCGTTTTCTTGACTATAAAATGAGTAGTTGGATTAGAGGATCACCATTGTCCCACTTAGGTTACAATGAATGAATGAATGGGTGGATGAATGAAAAACATTAGTTAAATGCTTACTGTGTGTTAGGTACTGTGTTAAGCTCTGGGGATCCAAATACAAAAGATGAGACTCTTCTTGCCCTCAAGGGTGAGACAGCATATGTAGGTAATCAGTGACCAGGCAAAGAAATTTTGGTTTGGAGAGTTCCAGGGATGTGAAAGTTGATCCATACAGTAGTTGACTGACGGTAAGAACCAATGATAGTTTTGATTGAATTAATGAACTGTGGGATGGACAGGAACTTGTGCGATGGACAGGAACTTGTGCTGGATAGGAAAGCTGGAAAGACAGCCTGGGTGGATAATTAGTAATGTTATGAGGCTTGATTTGGTCCAGGGCTGGCTATAAATAGTGAGAAAGCAATGTTGCTGTTCAAGCAGTCACCAATCAAGACAACTCAACCCTATTGCAGGAATTCCAAAACTAAGTGGATGAATTATGCCTGGAAGGCGTAGATTTTGTGCTTCAGGTTAAAGATCGGTGGTCTGGGTAGGGAGAAGCAGGACAGGTGGCAAGAGAGCCTCGTGGAAGGCTTCACAGGATGTAAAACATGATATGGCCCCAATCTGGGACTGGCCAGAATCTCTAAGGTACTTTTAGTTTTCCACTCTGTCATCCCTGCCCTGCTGAGCTTATCTTGGCTTTCCTAAGGATCCAGTGAGATAACGAATGTAATGGCTTTGTAATTGTTAAATTGCTGTACAAATGTAAAGTTATATCATCGTTATTATTGAAGATCGTTATTATAGTTAATAATTGAGCATCCAATTCTCAGAGACATTAAGTATCCAATTTCAGAAAGCCCACAAGCTTGCTACTAGTAGGATTTCCTATGGACTGCCAGTCTTTTTCTGGAGGTCAAAGGACATGACCCTTGTATAGCTATTGGGGTGGGTGGCCCACTTAAGTGCTCAGTTTTCTGTTCCCTTCACGTAAGGAGGTTTCTAAGGCCTGTTGGCTCTCGGGGCCTGCCTGCCTGCCTTGTTCACAGTTTCCCCTGGATCAGTAGATCTAGGGATGAAGTCATAACTGGGGTGGGATAACAAGACTATTGTTACAGGGTGCCAAAATTTAGAGGGTACTTACAACATACATACTTTTTTAACAGACAGAAACAATTGCGTTTATAACCTATAATTAACAAGAAAAAGCTGCTTCAAATTGGAATCTACAATATAGTATATTTCTACCCTCTGCCATTCACTTTCCAGGTTACTTCTGCCCTAGCTCTCCCCTGGCTGCCATTTCCTTAGCCACATCTTGAAAATATCATGGGATCTGTATCTCTGCTTCATGGAACAATGCTCAACTGTCTCTCCTTAGACACTGCCTTGTGTTCCTAGGGCAAAAGTCTTTCTTCGAACTTTCTTCTCAATATCTTTCCTTTCTTTTTTACTTCTCCTTGTCTCAGGGACTGAAATGCCCCAGGTACATAGTGTTTGCCTCAGATATCACAGTGGCTAGCTCCAGTTCTCTCTGTGATGTTGCTCCCCAGAAGCACTGTGGAAGGTGAGAGGTTTAAAGGAGAAAGTAGCTCTGTTCCTTTCCGTGCATGGCTTTTTGTTATACATCTGATTTTATAGAGAAAATACAACTGGCGCTGCCATTATGTTTAAAAAAAAATCAAGACACTCAGTTATGAAACATAGAACATATAATTAACTTTATTGAGCAGAACAAAGCATTTTATAAAAACTCACTCAGACTGAATTAATATAAGGATACTTAGCATAATGTGTATAGTTTAAATTGCCACCTACTAATCATGGAGCAGTTGAGTGGTAAAGTTGTTAGACTTTCAATTTGCAAACAAGGAGAAGGCAGAAAAGGCCTTTTTTTCCTTTTCACTGATTAGATGGAGTGGATGGATGCCCACAGGCAGCCTGGCCAGATTGGTAGAATGCAGCAGCAGCAGCCCCAGATCCATCCCCTAATGGTATGGTGGAAAGCACTCCTGGCTATGTCAGCTTCTTGGCTGTAAAAGTCCCCTGCCTGGCTTGGAGTTTTATCGTCTCTAAAATGGAAACAATGATACTTGTAACACTTCCTTCATAGGGTTGTTGTGAAACAAGTCCTTTGAAAGTCTTTAGGAACTTTCTAGATGGGAGCTAGGATTACAATCTGGGGTTTTGAAAAACTTGACTCCAGAGAGAAATGATAATTCCATATAAAATAATAAGGCTGGGCATATAGTCAGTTACATGCACAGTTGACTACATATGGAAAATTGTAAGACTATCCATATTTGGATTTGAAGGCCTCAAGTTGACTCCTTTATCCACATTTATCCCCTTTCAGTTTCTTCCTCTGTTTCTACCTGGGTTTTGGACTCTCAGGTTTGGTTCTCCATTTTCCTTTCTGTTCACACTTCCTTATCACTCACTCATTCCTATACTGACTCCTAACTCTGACATTCTTCAGAAACTACTTTCTCAATGTCACCAGAGATCTCCATAGCAACCAAGGTCACTGGCCACCTTCTCCTTGCTACCTGCTCCTTCTCTGACTTCTGTGACAGACCTGTCTCTTGGTAATTCTCTTATTTCTCTGGTCATTCCTTCTGTTTTCTTCATGGGTTTCTATCTCTTCTTCTGTTTTCTAGGCATTTCACCAAGTTTGGGTCTTCTACCATATTTGCTTTTTTTCTTTCCTCTCTTGGTGACATTGTCTATCACCATGGATCTGACAATTGTCTCTTAGAGGGGAACTCTCCAGGATCTTGGAAACCCATTTTCATTGGCCTGATGCTGTAACGCCATGCACCAGCAGATTCCCAAAAGAATGCTACAGCTTTTAAGGTTCAGATTACACAGTGATAGTGAACACTCTGTTTATTCCATTACAAATCAAGGTTCAGTACAATATTCACAATATAATATTCACAACATTATATCTTATCACAGAAAATCATAATATAGTGTTCATAACAGCTTAACATTAGAATGGCCACACAGTTTTCACTACAGTAGCCACAATATTTAGAACAAGGAACAAAAGAATAATCAGCTGGTTTCCCTAAGGGGGAATCCCTCCTCACTTAATCATTCAATCAATCAATTCACAATATATCAATCTTCCACTCATGGGGCAACCATTAACTTAATGAGTCACAATACAATCAAACTTCCACTCATGGGGCAACCATTAACTTAATAAGTCACTAATCTAGATTCCCAATTGCTAAATATCATCAATCACAAATATAGTCATTAGAAAATCACACAAAACCTCCACCTCTTGGTGTCTAGCAAACCTCAATTTCATCCAAGGGGAGGCCTTTTCTTTATTTTGACTCTGGGTGGTCTCTCTGATTCCCTGGATCCCCTCCCATGGTCCCAGTTCCCTCCTGACTCCACCAAACAGTCACCTGGATTCAGAAGCAGATAGCTGCCAGGTTCTCATCTAGTCCTCAGAGATAGACAGCTCCCAGGTCCTTGCCTAGTCTTCAGGGCAGTTCCTGGCACACACTGAAGTTCACAAGGTCCAGCACATCTCAAACCCTTCACCACTTCTCTTGCCTGGAACTCAAGGATCAGCCATGCCATGAACAAACAAAGTCTTATCCTGGTCATGTCTTCTTTAATCCTCCAGCAGTTCAGCTGGCCCTAGGACCCAGAAGAAATATTGGCCTTCTGGGTGGCCTTCAATAGATTCTGGTCTCAGGAAAACTCCATGTCACTTCTCAGTCAGCTTCCAGATGCTGGGGGAGAAACTCTCTCTCTCTCTCTCTCAAGAAAAGTCCAACTCACTTCTTCAGTCCAGCAGCCCACCTCCTGGATGCTGAGACAATCCTGCTTCCTCCAACAGGAAAATTCCAATTCTGTCTCTGGAATTCTTCTTTATATACACACACACTGGCCTCCTGTCTCAGCCAATCCCCTTTTGCACATCATCAGGGGAGTTCACACCCTCTCAATGGGGGACAGAGCTCACACCTTCCATACTTAGCCCTAAGTTACTAAGTGCTAAGTATTTGCTAAACTGATTGCTGTTACAGATGGCCACATGGATATCTTGCCAATACTTCAAACTCAATTATGTCTATCCTGGTCACCTTCTTCTGACTTGTTTCTCTTTGTTAGTGACCTTTCTGAGTTGTAGCACTAAGAACAGAGCATGATATTCTGGTCACAGATGAAAAGTTAACCTTAGTTCAGGTCAGAAATCCACAAATGAATGAGTGCTTTGATGCATGGGATCTGACCTGATGCAGTCCAGCAAATTTTCCTCTGGGAAGTCTGATAGCCAGTTGTAATAAAATGTAAGATCCTCATTGATGGTCAAGTACCACTATACTGGAGCATAAAGTCTGAGTCTTGTGTTCAGGTGATGAATTTATTCATTTGGGAGTATGTGGGATTCTTTTTTAGACTCATTGATCACAGGCCATAGAGTTGGAGCTAGAAGAGAACATTTAATTAATTTACTAAATTTATTAATTTATTAAATGCTGGAGAGCATTTAGTCAAACCCCTTAATTTTATACATGAGGAAACAGTCTTAGAAAGGTTAAATGACTTCCCAAGAGTCACAAACTCATGTGTGTCTCAAGTAAGATTCAAACTCATGCCTTCTTCCAGCATTCTATCAACTATATTCCTTAGATGCCTAGAGGCAGTGTCATGAGAAGGATTACCTGTAATGAAGTGTTATGAACAAATGTTAATGGGACTTATGGACTGTTCAAAAGACCCATTTCATTCTAGGAATTTTGAGGCCTGCTTTCTTGTCTAAGTTCTACCATCACCTTGATGGGTGATCTTGCGTAATTCTAGACCTTTCTCTGAGTCTGTTTCCTCAATGGGAGTTTAACTTGAAGATTTCTAAGTCCTTTTCCAATTCTATCTTTCTATTTTATATATAAAGCCATTTTACTTAGCTGACCCTCCAACCCTCATCCTCCCTCAGCATTCATCTCTCTCCCAATACTCTGGAGACCAAAGAATGTGAGAAATGGATCTTTAGAATCATCAAACTCAGCTCTTGTTGGGCAAATAAACATGGAGTTTTAAAACATAGTAATAATGGACATTTATCTCATATTTTAAGATTTAAAAGAAGCAATTAGATGGTATAGTAGATTCATTACTGGACTGAGACACAGGAAGATCTCAGTTTTACTCCTACTTCAGATACTAGCTGAGATACAAGTCAATCTCAGTTTCCTTATCTGTAAAATGCCCCTACCACAAAAGATCGTTGTGATGATCAAATCATATTTTATATATATAAAGACATAATTTATGTAACATATGCATATATGCGTCTGTATGTGTGTATATATGTGTGTATGTATGTATACATATACATACACACATATATTTCTATATACATATCATTTCTATGATGTAGCTACTATAGGTATTATTTTGATCATCTCTATTTTATAGGCGAGGAAACTGAGGCTCAAAAATATTAGGTAACTTGCCCATGGCTTCATAGCTAGTTAGTAGCAATGCTGGGATTCAAACCCATTTCTCTTCTATCTTCAAGCCAGTGCTTTGAACACCACTATACTTCATAGAACGCACTGTAGACAGTATGAGTTGGCAGTAACCTAGTAGATTTTGACCCCAGACTTTATATTTATGAGAAAATGATTCCCAGGGGAGTGAAATAACCCAGTGAAGGGAGCACATTGAGTCTGTGGCAGAATCAAGAGTGGATCCCAGATCTCTAACCAGGCTAAGGCAAGACAAGCAAGACCTACAAACACAATTTTTTTTGTACAACTTTAATTGCAGGGGCAGGGGACATAAAAGAAGCCTAAGAGAGAGAGAGATTTCAGAGCTTGGGACAGAAGGGCCCTGAAGGGAGAACTCAGGACATGTTGAGACCAATGTTGTGAAAACAGAGAGCAGGGCAGGGCCTCCCCCAGAGGAGCTTCATTAGGGGACTGTCTCTAGTAGTTTCTCATTTTAACTTATTGTTCTTCTTAAGTCGTTGCTAAACTCAGATGTTTATCTGCTGAAATATCCTCTAAATTTTGTTGCCCTTGTACAAAACTCCTGTTAGCCCACTCTAGTTCTACCTTTACCACTAACCCTATGATGTGACTATACCATGCTGCCTATGACAGAGAGAAGATTAGAAGTGATGGCAGATGGGCAGTCTCCATGAAGGAGACATGTGAGGGGGGATGCATTTACTCATTACCTTCTGAGACAAGCCATTCCATTTTTGGTTAGCTGATCACTTGGAACTTTACTCTTGTATCCTGTCATGTTTTTGTAGAAGCCTCCCTTTAATAAGTAGCATGGGGAAATGGCTCATTTATAACATGTCCAACTTTCAAAGACTCCCTCTCACCCTGTGCCTTTTTTTTTTATTGAACTGAGGACTTTGATACATCAGCAAAAGCTTCCCATGGAGGAGAAATAACTTGTCAGATCCATGGTTTGCGAAGAACGTTGAGGCAGAATTTCCATTTTTGGACTACTTTCGGGGGATTTTAGCTGCAATAACAAATCCTTTCAAGCCTGCTGCTTATGTTTCTCCCCAAAGAAGTTTCTTTAAGCTTCACAGTGCTGAGTTTCCCTGGGCTGCATTTGAAGACCTCCTCATTGGCGAGGGAATGCTGGACAGAGCTCATTTACAATGCCATGTAAAAGTTTTTATAGGGAACATATCCTCCCCACTACCTCAATTTCCCTCTTACTATCAAAGACTCAACCATCCTCCCTTCCAGTCACCCAGGATCATAGACTAGGAGCCATTCTGCACTCTTCACTCATGCCCCCCATCACTTATGCAGTATTGCCAAGTCTTGTGGGTCCTACCTTTGCAACATGTCTCATCTCTCCCTTCTCCCCACTGGCATGGGCACTACACCTTCGTGCAGGTCTTCATCACTGGTTGGTCTCCCTGCCTTAAGCCTCATTTCAGTCCAACATTCTCTCAACTATCAAAATGATCTTCCTAAAGAACAGGTCTTACATACCATGGTTCCCTCTTACTCCCAGGATCTACAAGAACATCCTCTGTCTTTTAAAGTCCTTAATAACTTTGTATCTTCTTACTTTTCCAGTTCTCTTATATCTTCCTCTCCTCTACATACCTTGCAATTTAGTGACTCTGACCTTCTTACTGTACCTCACACAAGGTGCTCCATGCCTTTTCATTGTCTGTTTTCCATGCTTGGAATTCTCTCTCTTTTCACCTTGGTGTCTTGACCTTCCTGGCTTCCTTCAAGTCTCAACTAAAATCCCATCTTCTGTAGGAAGCCTTTCCTAGTCATCCTTAATGTTAACACCTTCATTCTGTTGCTTTATATTCAATTTATCTGACATATATCTTGTTTACACATAGTTGTCTACATGTTGTCTTCTTGTTTAGAATGTGAAATTCTTGAGGACAGGGTTTCATATTTCTTTTTTTAATGCATTCTAAGTGTTTACTGGAGTGTCTAGCACATAGAAGATAGTTTTAACAAAAGACTTTTATAGTAAAGTTTTGGAGGCTGTGAGGTGACTCAGTAGATAAAGCACTGGACCTGGAAGCAGGAAGACCTGAGTTCACATCCAGCCTCAGGCATTTACTATATGTGTGACCCTGAGCAAGTCATTTCACTCTTTTTGCTTCTGTTTCCACTGGAAAAAGAAATGGAAAACCACTCCAGTATCTTTGTCAAGAAAACCCCATGGACAGTAGGATCCATGGAATCGTGAAGAGTCAGACATGACACAACAAATGAACAACGGCAAATTACTAAAAAAGAGTTTTAAGGAGTTTTCTAGTTTCAAATCTTAAACCACAGGATTTTGTGGTTTGCAGAGCTCGTTTTCCCCCAATAACTACCACGTGGGGCAAGTAGTACCTAGACCATTTTCATCCTTTTACAGATGAGGGCACCATGTCCTGGGAAGACTACATCTAGAGGACTGAATTCAGTTCAAGGTAGAAAGACGTTCAAAAGCTGAAGTGTTTCTAAAAAAGGCTGAACAAAACAATGAGAAGACTTGAAACCAAGTCAGGTAGGGTAAGTTAAGAATTAGAAATGTTTTTCCTAGAGAAAAGAAGATTTAGGAAGCAAGCTCTCTTTGAATAAATGAAGGGTCTACTTGAAGAAAAAGTGACTTGTTCTCCTTGGTAGCAGAGAGTGATACTTTGATCAAGGAATGAAAGCTATAGAGTTTTCAGATACTATTTAAAAAGAAAAAATCCTAATAATTTGAACTGTAGATAAGTAAATGAATTACCTTGGAAAGTAATAGTTCTCTATGACAAAATGTTTCTAAACAAATACTAAATGACCACTTGTTAAGGAGATTATGGAGGGAATTTCTGCCCAGATATGGGTGAAACTTGATTACCTAAGATGTCCCATCCAACTCAGAGAATCACAGAGAGGCTGGATTTGGAGTCAAGAGGCTTGGGTTGAAAACCTACCTCAGACATTATTCCAAATTCCAAAGGGTTACAAAACTACATGTACACTTTGATCCAGTAATGTCACTACCATGTCCGTATTCCAAAGAGATCATATAAAAGGCAGAAATATTTGCATGTATAAAAATATTTATAGTAGCTCTTTTGTGGTGATAAAGAATTGGAAATTGAGGGAATGCTCATCAATTGGGAAATGACTGAGCAGTATATGAATGTATAAGAAATGATGAACATGTGGATTTTGGAAAAAAAATCCTGGGAAGGCATGTGAACTCATGTAAAGTGAAATGACCAGAACCAAGAGAACATCATATATAGTAACAGTAACACTGTGCAATGGTCAACTATGACTGACTTAGCTCTTCTCAGCAATACAGTGATCTATAACAATTACAAAAAATATTCATGATGGAAAATGCCATCCATATCTGGAGAAAGATCTATGGAGTCTGAATGCAGACTGAAGTAGATTATTTTCACTTTTTTGTGACTTTTCCCTTTTGTTCGGTTTCTTCTTTCATACCATGACTGACATAGAAATATGTTTCCTTGATTTCACATGTATAACCTGTATCAGATTGCTTGCATCTTAAGGAAGTGGGAGGCAAGGTAGGAAGGGAGAAAGATTTGGAATTAAAATCTTATAAAAATGAATGTTGAAAACTTTCTTTACATGCACTTGGAAAATAGTAAGTACTATTTAAAAATAAAGTCATGAACCCCCAATTATAGTGAATAGTAACATATTTACTATATCAGTTAACAAGCATTTATTAAGCACCTACTGTAGGCCAGGCACTGTTCTGGGTACTGGGGAGACAAACACTTTTGAAACTATCTCTACTTGCAAGGAGTTGTATATTCAAATGTTGAGAAATGTAGGACTAAAATTAAATGAATAAGGTAAGAATAACAAATTATATGTTTGTAGTGCCAATGCAATATTTACAGCACCCATGATCACTATAAAGATGGTGACTATAAGTATCACATGATGTTTGATCAGAAATTATACCAAATTCTCCAGATAGAAGATAGAAATGAAGCATTTATTTAGACAATAGAAAACCAAATCCTAAAACCAATAAGACGATTCCATCATAGTACCAAAGATATTCAGAAGCCATAATAACTCTGAAAGCCACAGCATCTTTCAGCCTTTCTACAAACCAACACAAGATCAATATTTACTCACAAACCTCTCTCTCTTCTTGCCTGAGTTTCCTTTTTCTCCCATTGTCTCTTCCTTCAGCAAACTCCTCCCACCACAGGCTCCACGTAACTACAATCAGTCTATCAGAGGGCAGAGTTTACTTTCAAAGTAGGGAAGGTCTTTAAACTCCCCCCTAGATCTATTAAGGGGCAGGAAAGATCTTCAAATTCCCATTCCCATTACAATGTTCTAAGAAAAAGAACAAAACTCAGAATAAATATTTTTTTTCTTTGCAAAATAGCAACAATACCCCAGAGACATTTCTAAAACCCAGTTTCTTAACTTAAACATAGCCTGATGACCACTTCTTCTGGAATCTATTACAATGGTTTTATTGTCAAAATGTATTCACTGTATGCATTCATCATAAGACTTAATTAAGAACCTGGGAATGATGTGATTCTTTAAAACAGTTATGTGACAAAAGTGAGCATTTTTGGTGTTTAGCCCTAATGCAGTCCTGAGCTAAGTTTTCAAATATTCAGCTCATTCCACAGTTGTATGTTGTTTTGATGTTGTGTGGTTGAAAACAAATCGACTGGATAGTTTGTTTTCTACAGTCTATTTATGTTCCTCAAAGGGTCAGCTCTACTTTCTTTTTAGCTAATACTCTAACTGCATTGTGAACAACTTTTGTCCGAATTTTTTCTTGTTTTTGAGAACTCAAAAAGGAAGTTCATTGTAACTTCAGATTAAGATCCTGACCTGTAGTTCCAAAGTTATCTTTAAGAAACTCTCCCTTTCCACTCCATGCGTTTCTCTTCTCAGGAAGCCCTTGTTGCTGCTCAGTGACTTTCCATCACCCTTCTCATTGTATAGTTGGAGAAACTGAGGCTTAGGGAGGGAAAGAAGATTGTTCAAGGTCACACGGTGAGTAGGTGGGCAATGAAGTCAGGATTCTGAATCCAAGCTTCCTGGCTATAAGTCTAATACACTTTCTACAATGGCTATATTGATTTAAGATATGATAATAATAGTAAGGTGTAGCAGTAGTAGTAGGCAGTTAGATGATGCAGTGGATAGAGTGCTGGGCTTAGGGTCATGAAGACTTATCTTCATGAGTTAAAATCTGGCCTCAGAAACTTAGCAGCTGTGTGCCTTGGGCAAGTCACTTAACCCGGTTTGCCTGTTTCCTTCTCATAAAATGAACTAAAGAAAGAAATGTCAGAACACTTTAGTAACTCTGCCACCAAAAAAAACTCCACATGGGGTTATAAAGAGTTGGATACAACTGAAAACTGATCAAACCACAAGTAGTAGTAGTAGTAGTAGTAGTAGTAGTAGTAGTAGTAGTAGTAATAGTAGTAGTAGTAGTGGTAGTATTAGTGGTGGTGGTAGTAGTGGTGGTGGTGGTGGTGGTGGTGGTAATAGTAAGTAGTGTTGCTTTTATTTTTATCTTTTATTCAAGGAATTCATAGAGAGAAGGTTCTAGGACAGCTGTTCTCAACCTGTGGGTTGTGACCCCTTTGGGGGTTGAACAGGGTCACATAAGACCATCAGAAAACACATATTTCTCATGGTCTTAGGAACTGAGACACTGCTCCTCTACCTATCTCTGGGCGGGTCTGCCTACATGCAGATATGCCCACATAAGAGCATTAAAGGGTTGCTGCATTAGGAAGGTTGAGAACCACTGGTCTAGGACAACGTGCTACCTGACTATGGCTTTTTTTTGTTTCATATTCAGTGGATGATTACAAATGTGAACAAAATAATTTTTCTAACTGATTAAAAGTATAGGATGCTGACTCTTCTTTTTCTTTTTCATCATTGCCATCTTCCATTTATTAATTTCTACAAAAACGTTATATTTTATAAAAAATGTTGAATTCCAAATTCTCTCCCTCTCTCCAGCTCATCTTCTAGAAGTCTTATCAAAATCACCTAAATCAGTCAGGGTGACAGGGACAGTCATGTACTTTTTGCTGCATGGCTTTGACTTCCTCTACTGTATCATGGAAACTGTTTATTCTGTGCACCGCGGAGCTTGTGAGCATTCAGGAATGGCATTTTCTATTAGAAATATTCTTAACTTTTTGTGGATCAGTATTTTTGTTGTTACTATTAATATTTGTCTCATTCTCATCTTTTTCAATGGACTTCAGATGAACTATCCTGTGACAAGTCAGCATCTTGAACCTCACCAGAATACAAACTTCTCCAGCCAGCTGTAAATCCTGTTTGAATAAGAGAGACAGATAAAATGTGAACACTGTATTCTGACTACAGCGATGCTACAAGTATTTCCCAATTTCAGTCCTCCTCAAATAATTTTTACATTTGACTCTGAGTACATGGAAGACGCTGTTTGCTTTCAAAGATGTTGAATATAGCTTACAATTAAACTCTGAAAAACCACTTTTTAATAGATATTCAAAATGATAAAATAATTGCTAAGTTATGCAAATTTTTATGGTAGGCCAAGAAACGAGTAGATTTTTCTTTAATTGGCACCTTTTGCTGATTCAAATATGTTAATCACAGGGAGCCCTAATAGTCCTATCAGGCCCTACTAATGTATGCAACTGAAATGAGCAAAATAATTAAATGTCTAAATATTGATTTAAAGTGCTCCAAGTATTAATGAAGTTTGGCTCTCTGTTAGCAATGGGCCACACAGTTTGGGTATTTCGATCTCTGGGTAACTGCTGAAGTGTGCAAGTGTGTGTGTGTGTGTGTGTGTGTGTGTGTTTGTCTGTGTGTATGTGAGAGAGACAGAGACAGAGACAGAGAAGAGAAGAGGGGAGGGGAGGAGAGGAGAGGAGAGGAGATGGGAAGGGAGGGGAGGAGGGGAGGGGAGGGGAGAGGAGAGGGGAGGAGAGGGGAGGGGATGGAAGAAGAGGGAAAAAAGTCAGGGGATAATGAAGGAGTAGAGCAGAAAGAGAGAAAAAATATGAATGAGTAGATGTTGGTGAGAGAAAGAGAAAGAGACTGGATAGAATTAAAGAAGAAACATCATGAGAATGAAAAACCTAATGGTGGAAAAGCCCTAGCATAAAAAGTGAACTTTTGTCAAATCAGAGAAATGTTAGCCAGAGATCATTCAGTCCAACTTTCCTCTCTTGCTTCAGTCAAAAACAGTCAAAAATCTATTAAAGACTTTAGCTTGAAAAGGTCAATTCTCCCACTGCATCCAGGACCATCTCCAGTCATCCATCCAGATGGCTCTGGAGGAGAGAGTGTGGCTGGTGACTCTGCACAGCCCTCCCTCCCTTAAATCCAATTCAATTGCAAGACATTGCATCACCTCTCTGATGTCATGGTCCTCTTCAAGAATGAAGGAAGAACAACAACTACAAGAGCAGCAACAACAAATGCACTTTATACATGGAGAAACTGAAACCCAGAAATGGAAGTATCTTGACTAGAGTCACACAGTGAATTGGCAACAGACCTAGCACCAGCCCCCAAGGCTTTCTGACTCTCGGTCTAGGGTTCTTTCTGCCATGTACTGTTGTCTCCCTAGTGAGCTGTTGTCACCTTGCAGGGGGACTGACCCATAGGATGAGTAGGTACCAATGGGTGGTAAATAGGGAATGAACAAGCAAGGTTTGAGAGGGGCAAGCTTGGATGGACTCTTGAAACAAGGACCCCTATTAGGAGCAGAGGCAACTATGTGCCTGAGTTATAGGGACTGTTGAAAGGGATATCAGAGAGAAGCCACTGATACTGGATATCCTTCATAGCTTTACATCCATATTCACTCTAAGTCAACCCCAGCAGTAAATTCTTCATATGTTTTCTAATCTATATGTCAGGACAACACTTAGGTGGCACAGTGGATAGAGTATGCTGGGCCTGGAGTAGGAAGACTCATCTTCCTGAGTTCAAATCTGGTCTTAGACATTTATTAGCCATGTGATCTTGTTTGCTTAACACATAACCTTGTTTGCATGAGTTTCCTAATTTGTAAAATTAGCTAGAGAAAGAAGTGGCATTCCACTCCAGTATCTCTGTGAGGAAAACCCTAAATGGGATCATGAAAAGTCAGACATGACTGAGGGGAGCAGAGGGGAGGGGAGGGGACTCAAGAACAACAACAACTCTATAAACCAGGCTCTTTAATCTAGCCTACAGGTTGGGACAAAAAACAAAAAAAGGTAGATCTGGGAGGAATATGAAAGATCTGAAGTTGTCCTTTACATAAAGCATACCACTGACCTGGTCTATGAAGTCAAATACAGGACACTTTTTTCATACTCATTTCCTGTACATAATGAAAGAAAGGCTGCCTAACACAGTATATTCCAAGTAGGACTTGGAATCAGGAAGACCAGGTTTCAAATCCTGTTTCAGATACTCGCTAGCTATGTGATACAGGAGAGATTACATAACCTGGCTCCTACAAAAGGAGGCAGTTGGACTAGACAATCTACAGAATCCCTTCCAGGTATAAGTCTATAATTTTATGTCTTCCTGTAGAGAAAAAAAATGTCAAAAAATGTTGAGCCAATATGCATAAAGAGCCTTTACCTGTTGCTTTAATCTCTTCTGGGCATGTTTTTAGCAATGACATAAGTGAAAAAACAATAACAACTGGGAACTAATGGGAAATCCATCAGTTGAGAAATGAAAGCAGAAACTGTTTCCTTGTGAATGTGATAGAATACTATTGGGCTATAAGAAATACCTTATTGAAAATTATTCTCTTTCAAACATTCTATGTTTCTGCCAAGTTAGCCAGCTTGTGGTTCCTTATATATGAATTCTACCTCCTGTCTTATGCCTTTTTTTCCTGGA
>CM053601.1:151243949-151273457 GCA_028646575.1 Pseudocheirus occidentalis | reverse complement strand
ACTAACTTCTAATTGAAATTTGTGATATTTAGCATTTTCTTCAGTTATACACTTTATAAAGAGAAACATTATTCTAAGAAGGGGTTCATGGACTTTCCAAGACTGCCCAAGGGGTCTATGGGTTTCTTCAGACAGCCCAATAGGTCCATGGGCTTTCTTGAACTTCCTTGGGTCTGTAACACAAAAATAATATTAAGACCCCTTCAAGGTGTTGATCTTTGAGGTCCCTTCCAGTTCTGACATTTTATATTCTGTGCTTTTAGGTTCTTCTCAGATTTTTAGCTTTCTGCTCTGTTATCCATTGGCTTTGACATTCTGTGTTCTTCAATTTATCATACATTGATATTGATATTGACATCTATTGATATTGACATCTATTTCTATAGTAGAGTTTGTTAGAATATAGTTGTATACTGTTATATGACTATATAATCATATATGTATACACACACATATATGTACACACATACACACACACACACACACACTGTTATCCAACCCCATTAAATTGGGTTCTCTTTGAGAGCAGGGACTGTTTTTACCTTTCTTTATATCTCCAGCATGTGGCACAAAGCGGTGTTCTGACACATAATATGTACTTAACTTGGCTTGATTTCTATGTTGTAAGACACTTTCTGTATTCTATCTCCTAAGGGTTTCTCCCTTCTCCAGTGTGCTTTTATGCTGTGTTTACAAGGAGAATGTAGATTCTTATAAACCCATAGTGACTGCATACTTCCTCAGGGAATATTGATCCTTTGTCTTTATGACTTCTTCAGGTAAGGGAATCAGGTCCTTTGGGCATGGGGAGCCTTGGATCTATTGGTAATTAGAAGGGAATCTGAGGGAAGAATTTGTTCTTACAAGCAGGGCAAAACCTTAGAAACACTGGAAGATGTTGGCTATCAATATAGGCTTCATTATAGAACAGGATTTTGGAACTAAAGGGACTCTTAGAAAGCCTATAATCGAATTCCTCATTTTGCAGATCGGAAACTGAGTCCTGGTGAATTGGGAATAACAGCTCACAATTCCATAGAATGTATTTATCTATAGATATGAACAGGAGCCAGTGAGTACTTCTGTTTTGACAACATAAAGGGGAGAATCTTCAAATCTCAGAATTGGAAGGGACCCTGGAGGCTGTGAGTTATGGTGAAAAGGGTGCTAGCTGTGGAGTCAAAGGATATATATGGGTTTGAATTCCACTTCTGTTGCATTAGCTGTATGATCTTAAGGAAATCTCTTATCCTCATTGGGTCTCAGTTTCTTCATCTGTAAAATGAGACAGTAGGACTAGAAAGAGTCTGAGGTGCTTTATACCAATACTAAAGCTATGATCTATGACATGATTTTAAAAGTGCCTATGCCCCCAACAACACTTTGAGGTTTGTATGATCAGGAAACAGATACTCACACAGTGAGATGGAAGCAGAACATGGGAAGAACCCCGGCATCCTGACCCCCAGTCCCATGCTCTATAGACACACAGCTACCTCTGCTTTTGTGTGTTCTGTCCCCCAGGGGGTATTTGTACTTTAAAAGTATATAGTGTTTATCTCTAAGGAATTAATTTCTAATGATTAAAATTCAAACCTCAACAACAGACATCCAGGGAAAGATATTTCTGTCTTAGGAAGGGGTGGTATTTTCCTGTATACTTCAAGTTGCACAGACAAGGCAACCTTCCCTAAATGCTGGTACTACTTATGGGTCCTAAGTTACAGTTTGTGGATTTGGAGTTTCCACCTTCTTCCAATAAAAAAAGTCATGTCTACATTGCCATTGGATATATAACTCACCTTCTTCCTGAGGACAAGTGGTTCTTGGAGGGAAGTAGTGGGAGTCATGGATGGAGAGGTCAGGGAGTGTTGAGACTTTTCAGGGCCTGAGGATATTTAGTTCATTTCACTTCAATTAAATGTTTATTAAGTTTCTCCTGGGTAGCTATTACCATGCTAAACAATAATAGCTATCCTTCACATGAGGCTTTAAGTTTTGAAAAGGGCTTTACACATCTCTGATTCTCACAATGAGTCTGTAGGGTAGGTGCTATCATAATTTCTTTTTTGCAGGTGAAGAAACTGAGGCTGAGAGACTTGTCCATAGTCCCACAGCTAGTAAGTGTTTGAGATGGATTTGAACTTGAGTCTTCCAAACTCTAAGCCCAACATTCTATCTACTATGCCACTGCTACCATACAAAGTTTATCCCATGAGAGGATCAAAGTGGAAAGGTGGGCAAGATCCCAAATTCCAAGCTGGAATGGACCCAACTATGATCCATAATACTGCATGGTAAGGGCAGCTAGATGTTACCATAGACTGCTGGGCCTTGAGTCAAGAAGACTCATCTCTGTGAGTTCAAATCTTGGCTCAGATACTATCTGTGTGAACCTGGACAAGTTACTTTACCCTATTTGCCTGAGTTTCCAAAATTAACTGGAAAAGAAAATGGCAAACCACTCCAGTATCTTTGCCACAAAAGCCCCAAATGAGGTCATGAATAAATTGAACATGACTGAAAGACAACTCAACAACAGAAGCTGCATGCTAAGTACATTAGAAAAACATTTAAAATGATATGTTTATGTGAGATACCTGGCAGAGTGGATAAAGAGCTTGACTTGGAATTGCAAAGACCTGAGTTTGAATCTGGCTTCAGTTTCTAGCTATGGAAACCTGAGTGAGTGACTTAATTTTCCTTGACCTCAGCTTCCTCATCTGTTAAATGGGGTTATTGTGAGACTCAAATGAGATAACATGTAAAGGTCTCCATTAACCTGAAGTCTCTTTATAAATAGTGACTATTAGTACTACTAGTATTATCAGAGAAGATTTCTTATAGCAGGTGGCATCTGAGCCATCTTTAAAGGACAAGAGATCATTCCAGGCATAAGGATGAAGAAGCATCCAAAGTCTGGGGGCCAGAGAGTAGTCTGATATGCCTGGATTGCAATGTCCATGGAGGACGTTAATATGAAATAAGACTACAGAGCTGGGGCAGTGTCTGAGAACAGAGAGCCTTTGATACCAGGATCAATGATTTGCATTTTTAAATAAACGATATTTGTGTGACCTTGAGCAAGTCATTTTAACTTCTCTGACCCTCAGTTTCCCCTTCTGTAAAAAAGTTTGGGGACCTCCAATGTGCCTCCTGGCTCTAAAGTCATGGTCAAAGTGAAACTGTTAGCTTTCCCCCAAGTATGAATGACCATGGAGGCTGTCTCAAAGCTTCCAGGCATCACATCTCACAGGATAAACTTGGGGTTCAATTAAATAAATAATTAAACAAACATTTATTAGGAACGTATTAGGAGCCAGGCATTGTACTAAGCATTGGAGATACAAGAAGAGGCAAAAGACAGTCTCTGTCCTCAGGGAGCTTACAATCTAATGAGGGAGACAACATGTAAATAAATACATACAAGGTGACTATATTCAGGATAAATAGGGGATTTTTTTGGAGGTGGGGAAGGCAGGGCAATTGGGGTTAAGTGGCTTGCCCAAGGTCAAATAGCTAGGAAGTGTTGGAGTATGGATTTGAACTCAGGTCCTCGTGGCTCCAGGGCTGGTGCTCTATTAACTATGCCACCTAGCGGCCCAATAAGGGATATTTAAAATAAGGAAGGCATTGGAATTAAGAAGGGTTGGGGAAGGTTCCCTGTAGAAGGTGGGATTTTAGTTGGAATTTAAGGGAAGCTGGGGACGTCAGGGGTGAATTTCTGTCTGATGTTTCTACAATCTTCAAAAGAATTAAAGTCTCAGGGTGGAAAATCACCTCTACATTTAAGACCCAGATACTCATAAAATGCTTTTTGTTGGAATAGGCCAATGTAAAATTCTCATAAAATGTCTGCTTAATAATTAAGTTAACTTATACCTAAAGCTGGTTTATTCCTGTCCGGGAAATGGACCCTCTTGAGTGCTATAAGCACATTGAGGGGGGTGGTTGATTATTTGATTGCAAACAATTTTTGTACATTTAACTCTCCATTAACATAAAAAGATGGAAAATTTCTTGAACATATTTTTGCATAGATTATGAATTTAGAGAATTTAATCAAAGGTAAACATAACTTTGGAAAATTAGGCCTGAATTAAATGGTCGTGAACCAAATGCCAGACAAGACTGTCTCAGTTCCTCTTCTCTCTCCTCCTCCCTTTCCTCCAGCCCTTTTTTCCTGATGAGATGAAGTATCACGGTACCATTAGACATAATTTCAATTTGATTTATTGATTTTTAATTCTAGTTCTGTTATTTGATATGAAGGTGACCTTAGTCAGGTCACTATTTTTTCTATGCCTCAGTTTTCTAAAGTGACAGGGCTGAGATGAATGACTACCAAGGTCTAAATCTTGTGGTCCTGAGGCTTGAGGGAAGACACCCCCCTCTCTAATTTTTATGACTCATATTTACCATAAATGTAAACCCTGGACTTAAGCTCCCAACTCCAACTCTTCTGGGTCCTTAGAGCATGGCTTCTATTTGTCCTCTCAGAATCTAGGCATAACCTTGATGTGTTGGGAGAGGTCTTTCTATTGCAATGACTCATAAGCCCCCACCAGTGTGCTTCCCTCTCATTGGTCATCAGTTGACATCTATTAGTCAGCCAGACTTGAATAGCTTTTAGATAGAGATATAACAAGAGTTGGCACAAAACATCACCCCCAAAAGTCTGTAACATACTCTTCCATAAGTACATATAGAATCCAGGGAAAATGAGCTAAAGCTACAGAGCACATATAGTAATAATTCTTAGTTTCTGAAAACCCTTTTCTCTCCTTTGTGAGGTAATCATGAGGTTCTCCTTGGGTATGATGTAATTTTTTTCTACTAGGCTCCCTTTAAAGTCTTGAAGCTGCTTTTCCTTAATTTGACTAGCTTGTCCTCAGCTATTTATAGATACTTTAGGGGCACTGAATATCAACTGTACTCTGGTATTATAAGCAACTGAAAAAATAGGGAATTCTTGAGATTATATTTATAGAAAACAAATATACTACTGTAGATAAGTTGTGTTCTGAAGTTGATTTAAAAACCCTCCAACTGTACCATATATTACATTATAATGTATCATTTATACCACTGGAATGTTAAATGAGAAGGCATATGTTCATATGTCCAGTTTGTTTTAAACTACCACCCCAAATGAGAAGCCCTGAATCCATTAGACCTTTAAGAGTCTGAAAAGACCTTCTCCAGCCAAAGTATTGGCTTCCACTGCCACTGAGGTCAACGTTCTTCTCCTCTCCCTTAAGTGATTCCGTATTAGAGACCTTGTTGAAAAATTATCATCACTCAGCTGCCAGAGGATCCAGGTCTTACACTCTGAATTGGATTACTATTCTATAGGTGACTCACAGGTCACAGCCACATTTCCCCAGCCAGTACCAATGCACTTCTTTTACATGATTACATCCTTTTATCCAATGACTTTCAAAGACTTTAAAACTGATCAAAACCTTTTTGCATTTAGTTTAAAACCTGTAATTGATTGACTGTCTAGGTCTTGTTCACACCTAGGTCACACTTCAGATCGATTGATTGATTGAGTGGTTGCTCTCATTTGACAGTGGTATTGGGAATAATATTTTGTCGTTGATTCTAAGTGAAATGGTGGTGATTTGATTAATTAATACAATTAATCCCCATCCTTATATGAATATTAAAAGAGTGTTATCCTTGTATTTTATTATTGGAATGAAAAGATTGCTGTCTCAATTTGTGAAGATCCTCAGGGTTTAGAGTCTTTGACAAGATAGAAACTTTGGCTCTTTGATTTCTCTTGTTTTATGGTAGAGAAAGGGTTCTAGGGAAACGTGTGTAGAGTCAAAGTCAGAGAAACAGTAAGAGGAGACATTGGAGTAGGGTGAAAAAGCAATAGCCTTAAAAGCATAGGGATCTTAGTTTAAGCATTGGCCATAAAATGTACTTGCTTTATGACCCATGTAAGTGCATCTCAATGTCCTTATCTACTGATGCTGCTTTTTGTTCAATCCTCCAAACTGGACCACCTGAGGCTATGCCTGGGAAGAGCTAAGCCAGTTGGTCCTGAATTCCTGTGACTAACTCTACCTCTGTTTTCTCTTTCTCTGAAAACTGTAAGAACATAAACTCAGTTCAATTAGAAATCACCTCAAATCTTCCTATTTGTACCGACCCTGGCTCAGCCTGGATGTTCTTCCCGATGATGGATAGGTCAAGAATCATAGAATGTCGGAAGTGAAAGAACCTAATCATAGATTTAGAGTGGAGGAGGATGTCAGAGGCCATCTAGGCAATGTCCTCTTTTTAACTGAGACTCAGAAAGGTTAGGTGATTTGCTTAAACTTAAAATGTCCGATTCTCTGATAACATATCTAGAACACTTTCTACTGGACCACATTAGAACCTCGAGTCTAGCTCTTTCATTCCATGAAGACCCAGAGAGCTATTTTTCTGATGTTACACAGCCAAAAAGGAATAAAGCCTAGACTCCAATTCAGTTGTCCTTCAGAGCTATGCTTTCCAGTATGTAAGGCAATTAAGGCACAGTCCAGATGAATCCAGGAACCAGTAAGATAATAATCCTGCCCACTCAGCAGACTGAAACAAGCTTCCTGTCTCCTTGTCCATTATGGGAAGCCGAGCTGGTTAGAGACAATGCAGATGTACCTGAATCTCTGCTTCCCTCGTTCAGTAGAAAGTTTCCTGAAAGGGTTAACAGAGAGTGACAGGAAACACTGCCGATGACCAGTTCTTACCAGGCTGGTTTTTATTTTTTTTTTCACAGCTGTGTAATCTTTCTCCTGAGATTGTTAATGAACACCAGAGATAAACATACTACAGTTCAGCTCAAAATTGGGCTTTCTAGTTCCTCTGGTTCATTTTCTTCCCAAATTCATGAATTCAAAAAAAGCTTGTCAACTGTCTGCTCAAGCTGGTTTGGGGTAAACAGATTTATGAATCCAATATGAAATGAACAGGAATGATTCCACCAGTGTGATGGATGTGCCCCAAGAAGGGCCTAACTCTGAGGCAGGAGGTGGGAAGGAGTTTTGAGGAAGGAAATGAGATCTCAGTTTCAGATTCGATGTGGATCACAAAAGGCCAAGCTAAGGCTGTAATTATCTCTCATCATCATCAGCAGCAGTCCTATCACCTGGAGGCCCATCCTGGGCAACACCTGACCCCGTGCTGGCACCATGGCACTACTTCACTCAAAACCTTCACATGCTCCCCCTTGCCTCCTAAGTAAAGATGAAACCCCAAAGACTAGCATTCAGAGTCTTCCGTAATCTGGCACATTCCTGACCAGTTTCTTCTCATCCCATAATCAGGAACATGGATTTTGGCTTACTATATAAAGGAAAAAAAAACAAAACAAACTTCACAGGAGCAGAAGTCCAGAACTAGAAAGAACCTCAGAATCCATTTTATATAGCCCTTTCATTTTACAGTTGAGGACACTGAGGCACTAGGAGGCTAAATGACCTTTCCCCAGGTCACACAGGTATTAAGCATCAGAGATGTATTGGTACCCTGGTTCTTTGACTTCAGAGGTAATTTTCTTTTCATTTGAGTCTTCGATCCGCGCCTTTCAAGATTACTCTCCATCCCCTTTTCTCATGCTCTCCCTTGGCTTTCTCTGTGTCTTCACTTATCTTATCCTCCATTCCTGAAATAAATCACCCTACCTCCCTAGAAAGATGAAAGAACATCTATTCTGATCCCTCCCTTGCTTCAAGACCCAACTAGGATGCCATCTTCACCCTCCTACCAATGAATGAATGAACTAGATCATAGGTGTCTAACAGGCTCCTGAGCGCAGCTTGAACCAGATTCAAATAAAATCAAGAAATATTTAACAAAATATACAAAATAATTTAATAATAAATAAGTAAATGAAATAAAAATAAACAA
This sequence comes from Pseudocheirus occidentalis, assembly GCA_028646575.1. NCBI lineage: Eukaryota > Metazoa > Chordata > Mammalia > Diprotodontia > Pseudocheiridae > Pseudocheirus > Pseudocheirus occidentalis. The sequence goes on along the minus strand of CM053601.1, from coordinate 151,265,552 downwards.
AATAAATAAAATAACAAAATAAATTAAAAACAGGTAATGTACTTTAAAACTAAAAATATGCAGCCTGCAGGAAGCCTTATACATGGTTTAGTGGCCCCCATTTCTATCTGAGTCTTACTCTGCTGCTCTCTAGACCTCTCCTTTGCCCTTAATTCACTCCTCTGAATAGCATGGCTATTTATATATATCCCAGTTTTCCCATCTGCCCTCTCCCTACCCAATCCCCCAAACCCACCCCAGCATTAGAGTGAAAGAACCTGGACTTTATCTATCTTTGTATCCTCAACACCCACTCCAGGAATTGGACAATTTTTTTTTTAAACAGGGAAAGGAAGGGGGTAGATTGCCTACAGCCCTACTGCTGCTAAGGCAACCCCGCTTTTATTTTACTTAGAAAAATACACTTCTTTACCTTCCAGACAAGACAGAAAATATGTTCTCAGGAGGGGCCTCAGGGGCCAGTTGTGTTGATTCTAATCATTTCATTGAATTAAACCCAGGATCCCCTTTCATAATTCCTTTCCATACTGGCCCAGGAATCCAAACTGCTAACCAACTCTACTCCCAGAAGCTATGGGTCACCTTCCCCAGACAGCTTGGGTGACCTGTGTCCTCAAAAGCCTTTCTTAGAAAGGTGGACATGGTATCTAAAAACCAGACAAATCGACTTCTTCCATACTTGCTTTATAGAGACTGAGGTCAGGAGTGGCCAGGTCAGATGGCATTGTAACCAATGACTCCACGCTGGAGAGTGGAGCTTCCTCAGGGGAAGGGTGCTGGGGAAAAAAGATCGTGCTCAGAGTTCTGGTGATTTCTTTGCTGTCAGACAGGACAGAGGACCTGGTGCTAGAAGGGGGTGAAATGGTGCCATGATGTAGAAATGGAAAGGGTGTGGCCAGGCATGCACTGATTAATTGACCAAATCTCACACTCCAGAGCAACTCACAGAATGGGCAGGGGATATCCCTCCGGTCTCCTGTGGCAGCCAAACAGGCTGAGGTCCTGCTTGGGAAGGTTTACTGGAACATGGTATGAGTAGGACAGAGAAGGCTGGTTTTAGAGGACCCCAATGTGGGTCTTTAGAGAAAATAGTTACACAACCCCCCCCCAAAACACAACCAAATGGAACAAAGTATAAGAGATGCTAAACCCATGGTGGCCCACAAAAAGTGAAGGAAGAGCCCAATGTCCTGCAGCCACTGTGAGATGCAAGTCACTCTTCAGGCAGGCCACAGATGTCGATCCTGAGCTGCTACCAAGAAAGGCCAGAAGGAGGTGTTTTCTCATCCTTATTGCTCTCCAGGGAGAAGGGGGGAATTCCGACATCAAAGTGAGATCCATCAGGCCTCTCAAAGCGGAATTTGCCCCACATGTACCCACTGGAGGCCTGCAGAGAGACGTGGCTGCTGTACTGGAAGGCTGGCTGTTCTTTGCATAAAACAGGCTCCCTGCCCACCACCCCTCAGCCTCGAACTGTCTCCAATGTTCCTGATAAGCTGAATATCCTTCAGTGAGGTTCCCAAAGTTGTACGACGTCAGTGTCCAGGTTTTCTAAACGGATGCAGTAACGCCACCAGTAGACATGGGAATTCTGGGCATCCTTCATGTCCATGTAAAAGGGGATGACAGTGACACGGATGTTCTCGGTGGTTTCCCGATGGACGTCTGACAGCTCCAGCCAGGGGTGATTCTTTTGCCAAGCACGAAGGGTCTCGCGAGCCACAAAGGGTGGAACTTTGGACTTCTCATAGAGGAGAAACCTTTCAAATAGCTCATGCTGGATGGGGACCTGGTCAGTGGATGCGTAGGGGAGGATGTCTTCATGGCTGACATAGTCCAATCCTGGTATGGCATAGAGGGCTCGACTGTCATCATGGTTGGCCAAGAATGTCACAGCTTCTGCCTGAGATCTCTGAGAAACGTGTATGCAGTCTCAGGCATCAATCAGCACCTGGTAGTATGTGTGGGTTTTGCCTTTCACCTCCTTAGAGCCATGGCCAGATGGGTTCTGTTTTTTTTTGTTGTTGTTGTTGTTGTTTTTTTCTGGGGCAGTAGATGCTACATCGGGGTCGTACAACCTGGTCTGCCAGGGAAACAGAACACCCCCTCGGTACCCAAATACACTATGAAGAAAGAGCTGGCCCGTCTCGTATTTCCCATTCTGCTTTGGCACCTCAAACAGGCCGACTGTCTCCAGCACTTTGCCCTCTGGTCGGTTTCCCGACTAGAGGTGTCTCTGTGCCTTGACCGCGGCCGGAGGCACCGTGGGAAAAGTCTCGAGGGGCCGCAGCGGCCGGGCCCCGCCAGCGGCCGGGGCCACCAGCAGCAGCAGCCGTCGCCCACTGCCAGGGCCTGCCGGGCTACACAGCCCCCATGTCGGCCCCTGGACCGCCGCGGAGGCGCGGACTCGGTCACGGTCACAGACGCCTGGACAATCTCTTTACAGATATTTGTTGAAATGAGATAAGCCCCATTCCAGCCACCTGCCCAGCGGGAGCCCAGACTTAGCAGAAATGTTTTGGAATAGCGGTTCAAATCTCTGACCAAGCGCTGTAGGGGTAGATCAATCTGAACATCACACAACGTGTAAATGAGTGCAAATGAAGATGGCTGACACATGTTACAGGTTACCTTGACCAATCAACTTCAAGAAAGCTGACTACAGAAGACCCACAGGGGACTGGTCCCCATATTCCAGGTGGAGGAGGATGGGGATTCTCATTCTGTGGTTGGCATATTTGTGGACCAACATTTCTCCCTCTCCATCTCAATTTTCCAGGAGACCTAATATGGCAGTTAACCTTAGATTCTGGGATGGACGGGTACTAAAACAAACACAAACACATCTTTAGAGGGTGGAATGAAGGACTGACCAGGATAAATGAAGATAAATGTCGTCCCCCCACTAAAAAACCAAGACAAGAATATTGGATCTCATCATGGAGAATGGAGAAAAACACATTGGGAGAGGGAGTTGAGACTGGGAGTCAAATTCCAGCTCTGCCATTTATGCGCCCTGAGACCTCAGGCAGAATATTTTACCTCTCCAAACCTAAGTTTCCTCCTTTGTAAAATGAGGGTAATAATATTTCCTCTACCTTGCCTCTCACAGTTGAGAGGAAAGCATTTTGTAAGTCACACCAAGGAGCTGCAAGAGACCTTGCAGTGTATGGGTAGAGCACTGGATCTTGGATCAGGAAGATAAGTTGCTTATTCAGCCTGAGGCACTCCTCTAGGCTAGTTACTTAACCTCTCTTTGCCTCAGTTTCTATACCTGTAAAATTAGGTTAATATTAGCACCTACCTTCCAGGGTTGTTTTGAGGATCAAATGGGATATTCATAAAGTACCTTAGCACAGTGCCTGGCAAATAGTAGGTGCCATATAAATGCTAGCTGTTATTATTATTATTATTATTATTATTATTAAATTTTATTTTTACTTTACTTTAAATAATTTAATAATTAATATTATTATTTATTAGCCTAAATCTGCCTCAGTTTCCTTATCTGCAAAATGGAAATGACAATAACATCTACCTACTAGGATTGTTATTGAGGATAAAATGAGCTCTCTGTAAAGTGTTTTGCAAAACTTAAAGCACCATATAAATGCTAACTATCATTATTATCATTAATATTAGTGGACAGATGACTGGCCCAGGACCTAGGAATGCCTGAGTTCAAGTATTGTTTCTGGTTGTATGATCCTGGGCAAGTCACTGAACACCTCAATGCTCTGGGGAACTCTAAAGCTCTGTGTTACAGAGAAGGTGCCAACCTGGATTGGTAGAAGAAATTCTTTAACCTGGAGGTGTCCCACATGAACAAAATCATAGGTCCAGTCCCTATACCTTTAGGAACAATAGAAATGTTGGCTATTATGGTGAAAGGAGGCACAGGGAGTGAAAAGAAATTGGGAGTGAACACAGATGGTTAGGAGAGAAATGAAGTCAAGGATTAGGGTTGGAAATGGAATATTTGGATGGTGTGGAAAGGGATATTAGGTATTTTAGTGAAAAATGGGTAGGACTGTGGCCCCGTTTGCTGCCTCTGCCTGTGTCTTTTTGGGTGTTGGTTGGTCCAGTGAGGAGGAGGAAGAGGAGGGGTTTTGATAAAGAGGCCAGCCCATGCAATGTTCCCTTCTCCCAGAATGTCTTTATAGCGTAGATGCCCCATCTCTACCTATCCTGATCTTTCCAGGCCCCTTCCAAAAGCCACGTCCTCCCAAAAGTTTCCCTAAATCCTTCTTCCTCTCCTCTTCTAGGACTGTGTCCTCCTTTTTACATAGTCTATTTCTTGGCATTCTATTAAAGTTTTATCTTATTATTTGTGTGTCTTATTGCCCCTACCAGCTTCTGAGTTACTGGAAGGTAGGTGCTGTAGCACATTCAACTTTAAATAGTCAGCATGTATGTGGGGCTTTAAAGCTTGCAAAGTGCTGTAGAAATAGTAGAAATAGAAAATCTCATTTTATCCTCACAACCCTGAAAGGTAAATGCTATTATTATCCCTGTTGTACAGATGGGAAAATGGAGGCATATAGAGGTTACATGACTGGCGCAGTGTTACACAATTAGATTGGAACTGGATAAAGGATATGAACTCGGGTCTTCCAGACTTGAGATTCAGAGCCCTAACCACTGCACCATCTAGTTGCCCACTTGTATTCAACACAGGTGTGCCAGGAATTCATGAAACACTTAGGGAATGAATTAAATAAAGGATCTATTACTCTGGCCAAAACTTACTTCTGACTTCTACTCAGGAGAAAGAAGCATCCCATTAGTGAGTTCCATAGGAAAGAAAACCCTGACTACAGGCTCGAGGGAGTGGGGTGGTGTCCCACAGAATCACAGCATGTAATAAGAGCTGGTGGGCCCTTAGAAGAGGAGCATGATAGAGAATAACAGGACATGATTTTAGCCCATAATCTGTCCTACTTTTGATAGGAAGGAGAAGAGGCCTTGGAAAGAGAGAAAATAGAAGAATATAACATAGAGCCAGAGCTAGAAAGGAACATATGGCTCAGTTCGAAAGACCTTAGAATAAAGAATATTAGAGATAGAAAGGTTTTCCTAACATTGAACATAGAGTATCAGAGATAGGAGGGGCCTCAGAACATAGAACTTAGATCATAGATGATCAAAGCCAGGACGGACCCTGGAGGATAGAATTTTAGCAGTGGGAGGAACCTCAAAGAATAGACTATCAGAGCTGGAAGGAACATTAGAATAGAGAAGACAGAATCTCAGGGCTAGAACAGACCAAAGGGACACCAAATGACAGCAAGAGAAGGAGCCTCAGCACCTAGAACATAGCATGAGGAAGCCAGGAGGACATTAATTGGAAGAACTTAGGGGTTATTGCTCTGTGCTACTCACCTTTGCCTCTTAAAATCTCCAAAGCACAGCTCAAGCATCACTGTTTCCATGAGACCAAGATTTTTTTTCTGATCCTCCCATCTGCTAGTCCCTGCCCTCTGAAATTACATGTATTTCTTTGGTAGAGACTAAGTTATTTACATGTAGTCTCCCATTAGAGAATACAAGTTCTTTGACAGACTGTTTTCACTTCTGTTCCCCTTCCCCTTCCCTTTTCCGTTCCCCTTTCCTTTCCTTTTTTTTAACTTCATACACCTAGCACCTAGCATAGTGCTGTGCACCAAATAAATACTTATTGATGGAATGATTGTTTGAACGTAGGGATCAGAGCTGGATGGGACTTTGAGACATAGATTAAGATGGAAGGATGCTCATGACATAGAATATAGTTTGTTAGAGTTTGGAAGGACTATAAAGCAGAGAACACAGAATGTGGAGGTAGATGGTGGGAGAGCTTTCAAACAGAACCTGGAATGTCAGAGCAGTGAAGGACCTTAGCGATGGAACAACCCAACTGCCAGGAAGCCAATTGTCTGTTGGCCCCTAAAGCTGGAGCATGGGGAAGGTCACCTGGTAATTAACTTTCTGACACAATTCACTGGAATGGGAAGGGTATTCTTCAATTGTTTTGTGGTGCAGAACCAATGGTTCATTAATCAGAAATACATCAGCTCCAGCTCCAACACTAATAAAATCAGAGGAAGTAATGAGCTGGCATCATCGGGGACACAGAGAGTCCACACGCTCATTCTTCAAACAGGCCCTTCAAGCTTGAACATGAAGGATGGGCAGGAACCAGTGAGATATGGAGCAAGAAAGGCCGACAGATGGAGAATGAGCGGCATGGGAATGGGAGCTTGAGGGTACCAGCCTCCCAGAGTAATTTCCTTTCAGGGTTTCCATGGTCTTGGAGAGGTATGGGGGAGAAAAGTAGAGGAATTGAATTAGGAAGATACTGGTCTCAGGGCTAAGGAGGATAAAAGAACAAAACATGGGGTGGCTTCTCTGGGGACAAAAGGAACTCAGTCAATGTTAGATCTCAAAGGCATCAAGTCCAATGCCCTCATTTTACAGATGAGGGGACTGAGGTCTAGAGAGATCAGACTGCTCTCCCTCCTTTACCTCTCCATAGAGGAGAGGTCCTTAACTTGGGGTTCATGGGTCTCTAAGGGCTCCATCAATAGGCTTCACGGGGTCCATGGATTTGGATGAGAAAAATTACATCTTTACTTTCACTAACATCTAGTAGAAATTTAGCATTTCCTTCAATTGTTTTTAAAGATTTTGAAGAGTCCACGGGTTTCACCTTGGCTACCTGGGAGGATCCAGGATGCAAAAAGATTTGAAAACCCTGGTATAGAGTCAAACCTTGATGACCTTCAGAGATGGGGAGCTTACTTTCCTACAAGTCAGCCTAACAAGAGACACTGTCTCAGGCCATTTTCAGAAGAGTAAGTGTAAAGCCCCTTTAGCTTGAGCCTAAATACCATAAAATGTGATCAATGGGTAAGGCGTGCTAGACTTGAGTTCAAATCCTGCGTAAGACGCTTACTAGCTGTGTGACCCTGGCCAAGTCACTTAGTCTCTCCATTTTAGTTTCCCCAACTATTAAATGGAGATGATAATGACACTGACTTCCCAGGGCTATTGTGGGCATCAAACAAGGTCACACACACATATCTGTGTATATATGTATATATATGTATATATATATACACATGCATGTGTACACATACATGTATGTGTATATGCATATGTGTGTATATCAACATCTATCTATCTGGCTTGGCAAACCTTAAAGAGGTATATAAATGTCAGCTGTGATGATGATGATGATGATGATGATGATGATGATGATGAAGGTGATGATGATGATGGTGGTGGTGGAAAATGGTCCAACTTTGAGCCTTGATTTCTTTTCCTGCTTTAAAATATAGCTCAAGCACCTTCTTCTACATAAGGTTTCTCCTAATCCACTAACTGCTAGCTAGTATTCTCCCTCCCACACTTCCTTGGAATTGATGACTTTGTATATAGTTGTATTTATTAACTTCCTATTTAGGATCCATATGTATATAAATATGGATATATATGTGTGTATTGTGTTTGTGTATATATGTGCATATACGTATCTACACACACATGCCTACAGGCAGCCACACATGCATGCACACATGCATACATACATGCATACATGCACACATACATACACAAACTAGTCTTTTCACTTACTTGTTTCCATCATTAGGATGTAGGCTCTTTGTGAGAAAGGATTATTTCATTCTTTGTACTCATATCCATGGTAGTTGGGCATGTTGCCTGGTATGTATTAGGTACTCAATAAATACTTATTTATTAATAATAATGATAATGATTAACAACTATATAGCCCCTACTATGTGCCAGGCATTGTTCTAAGTTCTTTACACTTATTACCTCATTTGATCCACTGTGCCATCTGAGTTCACAGTGAGAAGAGTTGGGAAGTCACAGGGTGTTATCTTTGTGTGCATGATTGATAGTATGGCAAGGGTGGGAGGTAATGTGGAATAATGGAGATGATTATATTATTATAATATATGTTATTATGTAATTTATATTATTATCATATATTATAATATTACTGATAATATAATGTTACGTAATATATATTATTATACCTCTGGCCTTTGCTGTTTGTCTCCAGCTGCATGTGATGAGCTGGTCACTTTTCTCTTAGCCATAGGTTCCTCATCTGTGATAAAAGAAATAGTGTCGCTCACTTTCTCCTTCCCAGGGTGTTGATTCAGGGGTTCTGGCACCCTAAAGTACCATGGACATATACACTGCTATTCTCTCCCTAAAGCTGGGTCAACTATATCAGTAAAGACTGCTCAAGACCTTCAGTCCTTCTCTGTTGCTTTCTTTTAGGGAAAAGAAGTCAAGTCCTTAGCTTGGCATTGAAAGCCCTTCATCATGGGGCCCTAGGCTCCTTTAACTTCTATCAGGCAGTATCATATGTCTTCTTGCCAACTCACCACACTTGCTGTTGCCTCCTCATTACATCTCCTCCCTTCAGTACTGTCTGTTTCCCAGTCTGAGGCTCTTTTCTCATCTCCACCCCTAAGAATCTTTATTAGCTTCCTTCAAGGCTCCAGGAATGGGCCATCGCCTCTAGAAGACTCTAGAGTGAGTCTTCTTCCTCAAATAATGTATGTCATTATCTGCTAATAGTTGTATCTTTCAAGTAGAATGTTAGCTCTTGGAGGGCTTCTTTGTATCCCTAGCACTTAGCAAACGGTGCCCTTCCCCTCTTCTCCCCTCCTTTCCACCTCTCTCTCCTTCCCTCTTCTCTCTTCCCTTTGTTCCACCCATCTCCCAATTTTTCTTCTCTTTTTCTATCTAGGCCAGTAGCTATAAAATATTTTTGGCATCAGGATCCCAATACACTCTTTAAAATGATCAACTCCTCAAGAACTTTTTATATGGATTATATTTATCCATATTTACCAGATCAGAAATCAACACACCTTGGTACTAGTGTGAATGTAATTTTGACCTCACAAATCTCCTGAATGGTCAGGACCAACCACTTCTCCAGGTCATGTAATAGGTGCTACTACAAGGAAACGGTGACTGAATCTGGGAATCTGCTGACAGGTCAAGACAGAAAATATAGAGGGCATGGGTAGGGAGAAATAGAGACAGAAAAGGAGAAAGACAGAGAAAGAGTAGAGACTGAGAGGCAACACAGAGAATGAATGAAAAAGTCTTTATTTAGTGTTTTATATGCACAAGACAACCTGCTGAGCATGGGGCTACAAATACAAAAAGCAATTCGGTCCTTGCCCTCAAGGGGAGCACACTCTAATGGGGGTAGATAGAGGATAGAGAAGGAAGGGACCAGGGATGGATGTTTTAGGAAGTCAAGAGGGTGAACACAGTCAGAGGGCAGTCAGTGAACAAATTCACCCACTGTTTGTATTGGTTTGATTACTGTTACTAGAGGATGAAGAAAAGGGTGAGGTGAGTGTATATAGGGGTTTGGAAGGAAGAGAGCCGGAGTGCATCATGGTGTGGCCAGAGACCGTGAAACCTGGGTTTGTGTGGAGAGGAAGGAGATGAGAGAAAGACACACACACACACATAAGAGAGGAACAGAGAGATAGAGACAGACAGACAGAGAAAGAAAGAGAGAGGGAGAAAGAAGGAGGGAGGGAGGGAGAGAGAGAGAGAGAGAGAGAGAATAAATTCTTACAGCCTATCTAAATTTGAATTTTGCACTTTACTCAGCCCCTGAGCACTGCTGCCCCAGTTCTCAATTAATGCCTGAAATGTTGTAATTGAATGCTCCCCATTATTGTACCCTGGGGGACTAATATGTGGGAAAGATGTTTGCATATTATGTCTATGATCATTGAGAAATCAGAGATGATCAAATCTTTCAGTCTTAGTGACTGAGCCTGCAGTCACTGCCAAGTGACCTGGCTACTTGACCTCAGTTACACAGGTTATAAAGAAAAGCAAGCCCAGGGTAGGCCAAGAACAGACCTTAGAGGCAGTTGGAGCTAGGACAAATGTCTGTAAGATGAAGTGCAATGATATTATTGCATATTTTGCTATTTTCTCTTGCTAAACTCCATCAAGGGGCCCCTAATCTCTGGCTCACAAAATTCCCATGATGACAATGAGTATATGGTTCTATTTCTGGAGCTCTTACAGGTTTCCCTCATAATAATCCCATACAGAAAGTAACACAATGATAATTATCCTCCTTTGCCAGAAGAGAAAACAAAACTTTGAGGGTGGTGCTTATGACTTACCCAAGGTCTCCGAGCCAGCAAGTATCAGAACTTGATCTCAGATCAAAGCTCTTTTGTCCATTGGTAGCTAAATGAATATAGCACTAGATATGGGATCTGGCCTCAGATACTTTCTCTGGGCTTGTTATTTAACTGCTATCTGCCTCAGTTTCCTCAACTGTAAAATGGTGATAATATCACCTACTTCCCAGGGTTATTAAGATAAAAAAGATGATATTTGTAAAGCACTTAGCAAAGTTCTTGACCCATAGTAGGTGCTTTATTAGTGTTTATTCCCTCCCACCTCCTTCTTTCTCTCCCACCCCAGGTATAACTAGACTTAGCCCCAGGACACCAGTGCTGATCAGTGCTTGTGTATATTAATCAGGGGAGTCAGTTGTCAGCAGATACTTATGACTTACTATGTCCCAGGCAATGTGCTAAGTACAGAGGCTACAAAAATCGGCAAAAACATTCTCCTGCCTGCAGGCAGCTCACATTGTAATAAGCAGAAAAAACTGTACTTAGTTTGCTAGAATAATTATCAAAACCCCAAAGCTATGAAATACCATTTCTGCCCTTTGATTGTTGTACTCCCCCAGTCACCTCCAGAGTCCAGAGTTCTCCAGCTATGAGGGGAAGTGTCCTGGGATCTCTAAGTCACTGCTTCCCTGGCATGGAAGCCTGGATTTCTGTCCACTAAATGGATTTGTCTTAAATAGTTTCTTTGGTATTTTATTTTGTGAAGGTTGCTTTGGGTATCCAAAAGGCTAGTTTTGTTTGAGTCTCCCCTATCCATCCCATATTCTCTCTGTGCTAGAGAACTTCTCACCCACAAAGCTCTGCCTTTCTCATTGGCCCATGACTGGGAATGTCCTTCTCAGCATGAGGTCTAGATAGTGGAAATTGCAGGAGACAAGGGGGATAATCTTGTTTCAGAAGCTTGAAACGAGCACTTTGGTCAGCCAATATATGCTCTAGGTTTGTAGGATTAAGGAGATCACTATGTCTGCCTGAATTTTGGGATTTTTCTATATCTGCCTTCTCTTCTCCCCTCTAAAGGGCAGAGTTTCTGTGCCCTTAGGGACTGAGAAAACTATGTGGGGCTAGTTGGGCACTACTGCGAGATCATGGCCACCCTTGCCCCTCAGAAGGTGGAGAAAGGGGTACAAAGGAGGTAAAACCCAGCCACCAAGTAGGCATCTGCATGGGAGAGAGAGTCTAGGACCAGGGGTGGGGGATGATCACAGCTGGAAGGTACAACAGAGGCCATGAAATCAAATCCTGAGCTGGAATCCTTGAATGCCAGTATCAGCACACCTTTGTTTGAAGAGATTGGTAAAGAGATTCTTAAACGAGGTAATCCATTCATGCTAATTTTAAAGAGGTCCAATACCATCATCATCATCATCATCATCATCATAACATCTATATGGCACTTAAAGATTTATAGAGCACCTTAAAGGTGGTGTTTCATTGATCATCACCACATCCCTGTGAGATAGATTCTATTACATTCCCTATTTTATAGATGAGTGTAATGGCAAGCAAATGAATACTTAGCACCTTGTTTCAGTTACTTATTTGGCACCTTGTTTCAATTCAAGTGTCTTTGAGTCTTGCTCTGATTATATCAAGTCTTTGTTAGGAAACAGAACCCGTGAATCCTACAGTGGGAAGAACTTGCCAAAGACAGGAATAGGAAAGACATAAGAGGTGGGTGGAACAGGGAGGAGCTAATGACCAGATAAAAAGGTGAGCTTAGCTGGGATGGAGCAGAACTGAGAAGGGAACATTTATGGTGGCTGGCACTCTGTACTGATTTGTGTTCATGATACTTTGTACAGAAGCCCTGGGACCTTACTGGAAGCCCTGAAAGAGGATGTTCTTGTGTCTGTTTACAGAAGTCCTGGAGGAGGGTTTCAGTGGTAATGGGACTACACTGATGATTTGTGTTGACTTCTCAGACCTTGTGTGTGGGTCTGTGTTGATTTCACAGGCATTTAGTGAATTGATGATGCTGCCGGCAATATGTATGAATGTTGAGCTCTGTTAAACTTTGTCTTCCCTAAAACAGAAACTGCAAAGGACTTGAGGTGGAGTGAACATTGTGAGCTTCAATATGGAATGGGAGCTGGATGAGGAACTGAGAGCTGCTTGCCTGTGAATCCAGGTGATGGTTGGGTAGATTCAAGCAAAAGTTGGGCCCATGGAAGAGGAACCATAGAGTCTGGGAGCCAGCCTGAGCTGAGATGAAAAGACCTCTCCTTGGGTACTTAGCGCTGAATGAGAAGGTCATGAGTTACTGTGGCCTGGGGTGGGAGAACTTTGTACTCTGTACCTTGCACCCTTAAGGATGATTGGAAACTAATCTCCAATCAAGAAGGAAGAAGACGTTTTTGATTGAGAGATTAAGACAATGTGACCTAGGGGTGGAAAACTTTGACCTTTGTATTTTGTGTCCTTTAAGGAGCTTGCTCCTTAAGGATGATTCAGTTAAGGAAGTACTGAATGATATCTTTTGTTTAAAACTATTTGGCCATTTTAGTGATAAGTTGTTATGTTATAACATGTGAATGCTGTACTTTGGTTTCTGTGAATGTTTTGCCTTAGTTTATTGCTGAATAAATAGAGAGTTCACTATACTATGTGATCAGAACTTTAAAGCTATTCACAGCTGCAGTCCTCTGGAGAACTGCTTATGCTTAGTTTTACAATGAGGAAACTGGGGCTGGAAGAAGTTGCGACATTCCCAGAGTCTGATAGTAAGTTTCTGAGGCAGGATTTGAACTCAGAACTTCCCAACACTTTGCCACATAGGAACCACACTTTGCAACTTTCACCCATTGATCCTAGTTTTGCCCCTCTAAGGTCAAGCAGCATAGATATAATCCATCTTCCCCATGACAAACCTTTAAATACTTGAATATAGTGATGGATCACACTCCCCCTTAGACTAGGTCTGGTGAGTGCACTGGGGAGCCCAGATAGCTGATGTCTCAACTCATGACCCCAAAGGCTCCTGCTTACTTTGGCTTTAAATGGGTCTGGCATCTAGAGAAGCCGAAAGAGTAAGGTCTGATCCAAGACTACTTTGTCCCAGGAAGTCAGAACATTTTTGGCTGGATGGGAGACCCTAGTCTGGTATGGAGATAACAATTGTTTGCAGACAAACTTTGATTTAAGTGGAAATGTAAAGCTGATTTTGTAATTCTAAGGAATACTAAGATACAGAAACTCCCTCTCCTGTTAAGCCCTTCACTTCATCCTATGCTCACATCTATCTCTCCCCTGGGAAGCAGGAGGACATTGAGGATTTCTAGGTTGTTTGGGAGAGGTGGTGAGGGGGCCCTAACAGAAAGAGGCATCAGATATACAATTATTTAAACATGCAAAGCTCAACTTGTTCTTCCAGAAGAGAAATGAACTGGAAATAATAGCAAAGAATGCAGCAGAATAAATAAGGCAGATCGAGCAGGGATAGTGTGAATGTGTGGCTGCATGGCTGTCTTATGTGGGCATGCATTTATGTTTTTGTCTTTGTGCGACTGTGCATGTCTGTGGGTAGACATACAAGGTTCCTGTTTTGTGTATGTGTATGTAGACACATGTATTTGTATGTGGATCTTTGATTGTCCTGCATAGCTGGCATATTTTATGAGTTAATATGTATTGGGAGTGGGTGACTATTGATATTGTGAGTTGCACTATCTGGGGGGGAGGAAGGGGGAGAAATAGGGATAGAGGGATAGAGACAGAGAGACCGAGACAGAGAGACAGAGAGACAGAGAGACAGAGAGAGACAGAGAGAGAGGAGAGACAGAGACAGAGACAGAGACAGAGAGACAGTGAGACAGAGACAGAGACAGAGAGACAGTGAGACAGAGACAGAGACAGAGAGACAGAGAAAGTAGCATAGTGAATAAAGCTGACTTTGGAGCCAGAAAGACCTGGGTGCTTCAAATTATGCCTCTAACATACTTAGTTGGGTCATTGGCTATGGGACACTGGACAAGTCACTTGGTCAAGACTATTTGACCAAGTGCTGTAGGCAACTCCTAAAGACTATAACTTGCAGAGAAGGCACTGACCAGCATTGGTAAAATGAATTTCCTTACTGGGAGTTTCCTATAGCTATGAAATCATAGGCATAGTTGAATATCCCCTATGTTCTTTAAATATAAAACAAAATGTAGAATGTAAGCTTTTTGAGGACAGGGATTATTTCATTTTTGTATCCCCAGTTCAAGTACAACACCTTGTACTAAGGTAAAAATGTTTACCAAATTGAATTGGCCTGAACTAGAGTTAGCAGTGACCTTAAGAGATAAGACCCAGAGATAGGCAGCAGTGAATGTGACCAGATCATCGTCAGGAAAAGAGCATTGCATCTGAAGCCAGAAAGTTTGGGTTCAAGTTCTGGCTTTCCCACTCTGTAAGGGCTATTGGAAGTCTGACTTCCTTGATCCCCAAGGCTCATCTCAGCTAAAAGTTTTATGACAGTGTGACCTAGTCTAACTTGCTCAGGCCCAGAGAGAATTTATCTAACACAACATAGCTGCTCAGTGTCAAGGACATAGTTCTTCCTTGGAATGGCACTTTCAGGTCAGAAGCTTGCTCTGCCTCCTACCAGGTCTCATCTTCTTGCCATTCCAACATTTCCCCTACAGATATCTGCCGTATACCTCTCACCACAGCTCTCCAAACACCCTCTGATACTGAAATGCCCATGCCACTTCCAGGTGCAGCCTTCCATCAGGGGAAGATTTCCCTAAACCGGTGTAGGCATTTGTACCTCATTATCCATTCACACACCTAATCACCCTGGGCCTATAAATTTTAAGGAGTTCTCACATACCTCATACTCAGAGGGAGTGACCTTCTATTGTCTCCAAAATGAGCCCCCTTGTTGTAGGGCACTGCCGAAGTCTGTGGCCATGGGACCTGAGTGGGAGGATGGCTGAAGAGTCTAGTTCCCTGTCCTTTTCCCAGCTTCTTTGTCGAGATGAAGTTTTGAAAGCGTCTTCAGAGAAGATGGCAGTCCCATCAGCTACATGCGATGCATTCACCTCCCATACTGTGCTTTCTCTTAAACACATTCCCAGATGCCCATACACATTCATATGCACACACATTAAATCATGTTGATATATGCTCATTCTCAGAACAAAACACCAGTCTCTGGCCAGCACTCCCCATATGTGGTGCTTTTCCCTATCAGAATGTAAGCTCCTTGAGGATAGCGACTGTCTTCATGTTCTTATTTGTATGCTTGGCACTCAGCACAGTGCTTGCTATGTGGTAAGTGCTTGGTAAATGCTTTTTCTTCCTTCATTCAAATGTAATACATACATATACTATATATTCTCTTTTTTCTCTTTAAATTTTCTTTTGATTAACAAGTATTTATTTTTACTCCCTCCCACCTCCTCCTCCCCAAGACGAAAACAAAAAGAAAACACATAACAAATAATCAAGCTAGCAAAACAATTTCCCACATTGTCCATGCCCCAAAATGAACATCTCGTTCTCTGTCTTGAATTCATCATCTCTCCTTGGGGAGGTGGGGAGCACAGATCAGGGATTCTCAGAGTGTGGCCTGGGGACTCTGGTGGCCCCTTTACCCTTTCAAGGGGTCTGTGAAGTCAAAGCTACCATCATCATCATAAGACATTTTCATTTCTAACATGGTAAATATCAATAGATATAATCCCCATAAGGAAAAACTCTTTGGGGTCCTCAATGCTTTCTAAAGAATTTAAAGGAGTTTTGAGACTAAAGAGTTTGAAAATTGCTGACATGGATCATCATCAGTTTTCTGGGATCATTAATGGTTAATACATTGCTCCACCATCTCACCTAATTTCCCCATCTTATCTCATGACTCCTCTTTCTGCTCTTTCTGCTCCAGTCAAACTGGGAAAAAAAACCCAAGCCGTATCCTGAAAATGTCCTGTTCTTTCACACCTCTGTGCATTTCCTGGGGCTGTTCTATCAAAAACTCAATTCAAACATCCCCTCTTCCAGGAAGTTTTCCTTGATTACCTTAAGTGTTAATAAATTTGGGCCTCACATCTCACATAGAATTCCAGTTTTTAAATCCCTAAAACATTTATTCAATGTTGAAGCCTGTTCAATCTATGTTGGAGTCTTATGTCCTTACTAAATAGCAAACTCCATGAGGACAAAACTCTCTCTTAGAGAAACTTTATGTTTTCCCTAATGTCTAGCAAACTTCTTTGCATACAGTAGGTGCTTAATATAACACTTATTATGCTGTTGAACTTCCATCCCCCACAAAGTCTTTACACTGCCTACTGAAGAAGTGGACACTCTTGGGGATGCGGAAGGTGGTTTGTATTAGGGGCTGAGTATATAAACATTGGAAAGAGGAAGTATATTCTTAACTGGTGCTTCCAGTGCCCTCTAAATTCTGCCCTTGGACAAAGCGTGATTGCCTTATTCTAGCTATAGCTTTTGGGAAAGGTTCTATTTCCCCAGATTTTTGGATTAAGTCAACTTAATGATCACTCCTGTCTTCCTACAACTACTCATGAACGTATGTGTACACACACACACACACACACACACACACACACACACACATAGACACACATAGACACAAACACTTCTTTCTCAAATATAACCAGGGTTTGGCATCAGTACTGACCTGATGCACAATCATTACATCATGGCTTCATCTATTTTGAATTTCTAGTGTGACAACTCCAGTGTGAAAATCAATCAGTTACTCAACAAGCATTTCGTAGGTGCCTCTATGCCAAGCACTTTATTACAGGCACCAGAAACCATATGTGTGTACATATATACATATATATATATATATATATCACAAATATGTCAGTAAAAGGGTCTAGGCTTTGAAGAAGCTCACATGCTATTTTGTATCAGGGGAGGCAGATGTAGATGTATAAAAAATAGGCACAAAATACATAAAAGTCACTTGGGGGTGGGATGGAACAGTAGCACTGGTGGATTCAAACAAGGTCCTTGGTGAAGGCAGCACATGAGCTGAATTCTAAAGCAAATGAGGATTTCTAAGAGGCAGAGGTAAGAAGGGAAGGCATTCTAGGCATGGGGAATAGCCACTGTGAAGGCATAGAGATGAAAGATGAAGTCTTATCTATACAAAGTATCAAGAAAGCCAGTTCTCACCTCGGAATGTGGGAAGATTAATGTCTAGTGAGGCTAGAAAAGTAGGTAAGGTCCGCGTTGTAAAGACCTTTAAATATGTGACATAATAGTTCACAGAGATTCCTAGAGGTATAGGGAGCCCCAAGAGTTTATTGAGTAGGGGAGGAATGTTGTTAGATCAGTGCTTTGGGAAAATGCTCCTCCAATGGACATGAATCACAACCCATCCACATCTTATCATCTTAGGGCACTACCTGAAGGTCAGGGACATTGCATGGCTTGTTCTTGGTTGCATGGTTTATAAATGAGAAGTATAGGAGCAGAATATATAGAAACCTGAATTTGGTGGGCTACTCAGCAACCTTAAATAAAAATGGACATTCCACGAACATTAGCAAATAGGAAATAAACTTCTAGAAGAGCTCAATTTCAATGGGACCATTGTGTGGAGCAGGAGACATTGTTTGACGCACTTTCTTAAGAGCAAGACGGAGTGGTCCATCCTTTAGATGGGTAACGCGCCTCATTGTTAAATTCAATTGGAAAAGCTATTCATACCGTAGCATGATTGAAAAGAAAATTGAATCCTCCTGATGTTATAAATGTGTCTATTACTGCGTGTACACACAAATTTTCCATGGAAATGATGGTGAAAGTAGTGATTTGCCTCGGAAAATGCATTAGTGTTGACATGTTCAATTTTATCTGCATCAGAATATAAATACTCTTTAACCATGGTCAAATTGTGTGGAATGTAGATACTGGATTGGCATAACTCACTTGTCTTACCATCTATTGCAAGATCTATTGTGCTTGGGTCAAGTTTTGCATGTCCTCTGCTTGGGTTATTAAAAAATACATATGCATTCTGTCTAAGGACAGAAAGGACTATTTTCTTTTTTTTCTGGGGAGTTTTTAATTGTACCTGAAAAATATTTCAATGAACCAAATGTCAGCAATTTCTGCTCCAGTTTATCTATTTTTCAATTTGTAATGTAATATAGCTCATTTTAATGGAAAGAATGATTGGACTTAAAGTCAGGAGAGACAGAGTCAGCGTGGAATAGTGGAAAGAATGTATGCTTTTGAGTTGAGCACCTGAGTCCACAACCCATCTCTGCTAACTGACAACCTGTGAGACTTTCAGGCAAGTCACAATCACTCTGGATCTCCTGTCCTCATCTACAAAGTGAGGGGCTTGGAGGAGATGTCTCTAAAATCTCCCACTGTAAATCTGTGATCCAAGGTCTTGGATTCCAACCCCAGAGCTGCCTCCTCCCCCATGTGTGACCTTGGGGAAAACAGGTCCCTCCTCTGAGCTTCAATTTCCTCCCCTGCCTAATGAGAACAATATTTCCACTCCTTTCCTTATAGGGGAATGAGAAGGAAAGTGATAGTCAGACCTTGTCATATTATAGAAACCTGAGCAATTATTATAAAACTCTGTGTTTACAATTGAGGTACAGGTCATTAGAATGGGAAGGGTCTGTAGACAATTTCTAGTTTAACCTTCTGATTTCAAAGAGATGGAAAATGGAGGCCCCACGAGTGGATATGACTTGTTCAAGGTCATAAGTGGAATTATTGGTTTAGCTAAGACTAGGAACCAAGTCTTCAAACTCCTAGTGTAGCATGATGCCCACAAGAACACCTTGGAGGGAGATACTCTTATCTGTTATCACATGTAACCAAATGAATTATGATTCAGTGGTGATCCCTGACCAAGAAATGCTGTGAGCTTCCAATCTCAAATCCCAGTTCCACAAATATTTTTAAGTACCTATAGTGTTCAAAGTAGTATGCTTAGTGATATCGCAGATAAGACAAGATCTTTGCCCTCAGGGGGCTCATAGTTTTTGAATGATGAGACCTTTGACCATGACAGGTAAACTTTTTTTTCCAAAATCTTCTAATCTAGTGAAAATTGCAAATTATTGGCCACCACCATGGTTTCTTTCATTCTTCTGCCTTTTCATTTATTCAGTCATGTTGGACTCGTCATGACTCCATGGACCATAGCATATCAGACTTTTCTATTCTCCATTATTTCTCAAAGTCTATCCAAGTTCATGTTCATTGCTTCCATGATTCTATCTATTCATCTCATTCTCTGCCATTTCCATCTCCTTTTGTCTCCAATCTTCCCCAACATCAGTTCTTTTCCAACAAGTCCTATCTTCTCATTATAAAAGTATTTAAGCTTAGACTTCAGTCTTTGACATTTCAATGAATAGCCTGAATTAATTTCTTTAAGTATTGATTGATTTAACCTTCTTGCTGTCCAAGGGACTCTCAAAAGTCTTCCGTAGCACCACAATTTGAAAGTGTCAATTCTGTGGGTTTTTCTTTCTTTTTGGAGGGGGAAAGACGAGTTATTTGGGGTCAAGTGACTTGCCCAAAGTCACGTGGCTAGTAAGTGTGTCAAGTGTCTGATGCCAGCTTTGAACTCAAGTCCTCCTGACTCCAGGGCCTGTGCTCTATTCACTGCACTACCTAGTCGCCCCCTGAAAGTGTCAGTTCTGGGGCATTTGACTTTCCTTAGAGTCTAGCTCTCACAGCCATACATTGCTATGAGAAAAATCATAGCTTTGACTACATAAACCTTTGTTGGCAAGGTAATGTCTTTACTTTTTAGCATGCTGTCTAGATTTGCTGTAGTTTTCCTTCTAAGGGGCAAGTGTCTTTTAATTTCACGACTGCGGTAATTGTCTGCAGTGATCTTTGAGCCTGAGAATCTAAAATCGAACGCTATTTCTATTTCTTCTCCCTCTTTTTGCCAGGAAGTGATGGGATTAATTGCAAGATCATAGTTTGTTTGTTTTTTTTTAAGTGTTAAGCTTAAAGCCAGCTTTCACTCTCTCTTCTTTCTCCCTCATCAAGAAGCTTCTTAATTCCTCTTCACTTTCTGCCATCAGAGTGGTATCATCTACATATGTAAGATTGTTGATATTTCTCCTGGCAACCTTAATTCCAGCTTTTGATTCATGCAGTCTGGCATTTTGCATGATGTGCTCTGCATATAAGTTGAATGAAAAAGGTGACAATATACAGCCTTGTTGTACTCCTTTTCCAGTCTTAAAAGCCAGTTGTTCCATGTTCAGTTATAACTGTTGCTTCTTGGCTAGCATACAAGTTCCTTATGAGACAATAAGATGATATGGTACTGCCATCTCTTTGAGGACTCGTCACATTTTGTTGTGATCCACACAGTCAAAGGCTGTAGTGTAGTAGAAGCAGCAGTGTTTTCTGAAACTCTTTAATTTCTTTTTCATAATCTGGCAAATGTTGGCAATTTGGTTTCTAGTTCCTCTGCTTCTTTGAAAACCAGCCTGCTCTTCTGGTAATTCTCTGCTCACACATTACTGAAACCGAGTTTGAAGAATCGAAAGCATAACTTTGCTGGTGTGTGAAATGAACACAATAGATCAGTAAATTGGATGTTCTTTGGCATTGTCATCTTTAGGATTGGGACATAAAATGCTCTTTTCCAATCCAGTAGCCACTATTGAGGTTTCCAAATCTGCTGCCACATTGAGTGCAGCATTGCAATGCTTCCTAAAGTCCACTAGATTTTGTTCTTTTGGATGTCTGGCTCTAGATCAGTAAACATACCACAATGGTTATCACTGTGTAATGGGAATCTGAAGATCTTCCCTGCCCCTAGACCCTTTGCTTAAGTGACTTGGGGGCTTTGAGAATCTTCCCTGATTTGAAAGTATACTCTGCCCCCTAATAGGCTGAATGTTAGGTCATGTGGAACCTGTGGTGGGAGGCTTGTTTTTCAGGACTGCCCATGCCTTGTTACTTTGTAATTGGACAGTGGGTCAAGAGGGCTGTGACATTCTCTAACCCAGGAGAAGCCTAAATATATGCCGTGATGTGAGGTTTTGCTTTGGGGCTCACTTTGAGAAGAGTTGTGTGATCTGGCCACATGAGACTCTGGGAAGCCATTGAGCCCTCCAGCTTTGAAAAACCCAGATGTTGATGCTTCCCTCTCTGGTAACTTGAATAGGTATGGATGTGATGGTTAGATGGTTGGACGCCCATCTGCTGATCTGTTTTTTGGTCTGCTTGTAACTTGTGTTTGTAACTTGTGCTTGTAACTTGTGTTTGTATCCTCTGAAGTTCAGGGTGCTGACTTTTTCCCCTGAACTAGGTAAATGATATGTTTGTTTGATTAAAGAAAGAGTGTTAACCCATTTTGAGTTGCTTTCCTTTAGAAAAGCAGATCTAAGAACCTGTGCTAGCAGCTGCCCCAGGTATGCTAGCGTGCTTGCTGTTACAC
>CM053601.1:151233366-151243849 GCA_028646575.1 Pseudocheirus occidentalis | reverse complement strand
TATTCTTTCTACCTCTTTTAAAATCTTTTCTGCTTCTGTTAAGTCCCATTTTTTTCTTTTATCATAACTATTTTTGTATGAAACATTCTCTTGATATCTCTAATTTTGAAGAGTTCTCTTGACTTTTCCACTCTATTATTTTCTTCTATTTCTCATTTAAGAAAACTTTATCTCTTCTTGCTATTCTGTGGAATTCTGCATTGTTTGCTCTATTTTCCCCTTTCTTCTTTCCTTTTCTCTTTCCTCCTTTCCTCAGCTCTTTGTAAAGCTTTATCAGATGCCATTTTGCTTTCCTGCTCTACCTTTTCTTTGTGATTTGTTTTTGTTGCTGACTTCTGTACAATATTTCAAATCTCTGTCCATATTTCTTCAGGTACTCTACCTACCAGATCTAATCTTTAAAATCTATTCTTCACTTCCACTACATGTTCTAAAGGGGTATTATTTAGGTCACATCTATATGTTCTCTTAATAACTGTTTGAGGTCGGATTTGAACTCAGGTCTTCTTGACTCCAGGCCCAGATCTTTATGTACTGTGCCACTTAGCTGCCCCCATGAAGGAAATACAATATGTAAAAAGTAAAAGTCAATGTAAAGTTTATAAAAAGTGAGATGAACCTGTGTGGCATATTTCTCAGAAAGAGAGCCTTGGAGTCACCAAGGTCATCCACTGCATTCCAGACCTTCTCCAGTGATCTTGACTTTTGTCTTGCCACTGGACTTTAATGACTCTGGAAGAGAGAATCAGGTTGATGACTGCACAGCTCTGCCTCACTTCAATCCAATTCATGCACAAGTCAAAACATTGCCATTTGATGCCATTAGTCTTCTTTGAAAATGGAGGATGAATAATTAATAATAATAATAACAACAACAATAAATAAATATAAATAATAACACAATGTCATTATTTATTATTATGATAATAATAACAATAATAATAAATATTATTCTCCCTTTCTTCAATTTAAGTCTGAATTTTACAGTAAGAAGCTCATGATCTGAACCAGTCAGTTCCAGGTCTTGATTTAATTGACTATATAGAACTTCTCCACTTTTGGTCACAAGGAATATAATCAATCTTATTTTGATATTGACTATTTGGTAATGTCCATGTATAGAATTTTCCCTTGGGTTGTTGAAAGAGTATTTGCTATGACCAGTGAGTTATCTTAACAAAGCTCTATTAGTCTCTGCCCTGTTCCATTTTGTACTCCAAGGACAAACTTGCCTGTTAATTCCAATTATCATTTGATTTCCTACTTTAGCACTTCAAGCCCCTAAAATGAATGTGAGATCTTTTTTTTGGTGTTATTTCTAGAAAATGTCATAGGTCTTTATAGAACTGATCAACTTTGGCCTCCTTGGCATCAGTGGTTGGAGCATAGACTTGTTTTATTGCGATGATGAATGGTTTGCCTTGGGTTTGAGCAGATATTGTTCTGTAATTTTTGAGATTATACCCCAGTTCTGCTTTTCTTACTCTTTTATTGATTATGAGGGCTACTCTATTCCTTCTAAGGGATTCTTGCCCACAGTGGTATATGTAATAGTCATGTGAATTAGCATTTCCATTCATTTAAGTTCATTGACACCCAAAATGTCAATGTTTAATCCTTCCATCTCCTGTTTGTCCACATCCAGCTTATCTTGGTTCATAGAGCTTGCAATCCAGGTTCTTACACAATATCGATCTTTACAGTGCTGAACATTCCTTTCATCACCAGACACATCCACAGCTGAATTTCCTTTCAGTTTTGATCCAGCTACTTCATTCTTTCTGGAGCTATTTGTAGCTGTTCTCTGCATTTTCCAGTAATGTGCTGGTAACCTGAGGGGCTCATCTTCTGGTGTCATATTAATCACCCCATTTTAGTACCATTCATGGGGTTTTCTTGGCAAAGATACTGGAGTGGTTTGCCATTTCCTTCTCCAGTGGGTCACCTTTTGTCAGAACTCTGCTACTATGACCTGTCTGTCTTTGGCAAACCTGTATGGCATAGCTTAGTTTTATTGAGCTATGGAAGCTCCTCTATCATGACAAGGCAGTCACCTGGATTTCCTGTCTTTTGCCTTAGATCATTGTATACAAGAATATTAGAGCTGGGAGAGATCTTATAACATAGAAAAGGCACTGAGAAATACATAGCATGGTGCAATGGAAAGAGGATAGGAAGCGGGCACAGGGAGAGTCAGTATTACAGACTTAGAAATGAAAGCGTCCTAGA
Source organism: Pseudocheirus occidentalis (assembly GCA_028646575.1). Classification (NCBI taxonomy): domain Eukaryota; kingdom Metazoa; phylum Chordata; class Mammalia; order Diprotodontia; family Pseudocheiridae; genus Pseudocheirus; species Pseudocheirus occidentalis. The sequence continues at coordinate 151,241,620 of CM053601.1, read as the reverse complement.
GATCACCAAGACCCAATCCCTTATTTGTTGGTAAAGGAAATGGAGACCCAGAAAGGAGTAGCAGTTTGTCTGTGTTTAAGTAGGTAATAAATTGCAGGACCAAGGATTAGACTTATGTTTTCAGACTATAAATCCAGTGCTCTTTGTTTTCCCATGGAATTTATAATAATCTTACTGATATCATTGTTTCACAATCACCTTAATTTCTGAATATATCTCTACTCAACTCCTTACCCCCAGTGAGTCTTCTCCTATAACAAATAACCCAAAGAAAAAAAAGATGAGTAAAGTTAAATAATACATTAAACATCATATGCCCCTCATCCTCAACCTGAGCAACAAAAGGAAGGAAGGAGGTGCATTGTTTGGTTGTTCTTTCGATTTTGGCTTCTACAACATTCACTTTAGTATTTTTGTTCTTTCCATTTGCATTGTTGTAATCATTGCCTTTGATTAGGAGGCAGCAAGAAGGTTCTGTGCATAGAATGCTGGGCCTGGAGTCAGGAAGACATGAGTTTGAATCTGGCCTCAGACAATTACTAGCTGTGCGACCCTGGGCAAATCACTTAAACCATGTTTATATTAGTTTCCTCATATAAAGGACAAGACAAACTACTCCAATATCTTTGCCAAAAAAACACCGTGGGTAGTATGGTCCATGAGTCACAAAGAGTCAGACAAGAATGGAAACAAAAGCAAGAATCATTATCTGTATCATTTTCCTGGTTTAGTTTACTTTACTCTGCATCAGTTCATCTCTGAAGCTTCTCTATATTGTTCATTTTAATTGTTTCTTACTCCAAGGCATGATGGTATAACATCATAAGTGCCACCAGGAAAGAGAATAACCACTAAAGAGAAAGAAGAGGTGAGTGGTGGTAGTTGGTGATTCCCCAGTTACAGATTCTGAAACAGATATTTGTAGGCACTGTGTATTCTAAGACATGATGTTTTCCAAGACATAAAAGATACCTTCCTCAAACTTGTCAAAATGGATCAGTTGGATGTAAATTATACTCTCAGAAGGAAACTAGAAAACAATGCCACATATTACAGAGCACTGGAAAAGAAATTGAAGGCTTTATGGACGTAGGATGTGTTTTCATTCCCATTGCCCAACAAAGCAAGGGATTCAAATGAGAAAAGCCTATCTGGGAAGTGAAGGAAAGCAAGGATGAGAAGTTGATGTCTGAATATAGGATTTGAATTTCTGGGCTACATCTTAAAACATAATTTTAACAGGTATGTTCCATGATCAGGCATGGAGTATACCTAATAAGGGCTCTTAAGAATATATTTGTCTAGAATCTACAAATCTAAAGATTTATCAGAGGATCATAGAGCTAGAACTAGAAGGGACGTTTGAAGTCAGCTTGTATAACTTCTCTTTATAGGTGAGGAAAACGAAGCTCATAGAGCTTATGTGATCTGCACAAGTTCATATAGGCAATATGGGGCAAAGCTTATATTTAAGTTCAAGACTTGTGATTTCTACTTCAACCAATGAAGAGATCAAGAAAACTGTCTACGTATATCCACGAGGCTAAATTCCACAGAGATCAGGTATGATGTAGGAAGAACAGAATTTCAGGTACCAAAAAGCTCAAGGCACACACAATCCAAGACAAGATCCAATAATAAAATACATGATCTCAGTCCAGAATTATGAAGCCTTGAGTTCATGCCATAGGAAAGTTGAAGGAACCAGGGATATTCAACCTGAAACAGAGAAAACATGGGACAGTGGGGTGGGAGAAAGACACAGAATAAGTATTAATGTGTCCAAAATGGAGCTCATTATGTTTCTCTTTGAGTCTAGAACATCTTCCCAGGAGATTATAAGCTCTTTGAGGAGAGCGGTTGATTTTGATTTTGATTTTGTATCTCTCGAACCTCACACAGAGCTTTGTACATTTGGGGGAAGTTTGGTATGGGGTTGTGTGACTCCATCAATGTGGGGAACTCCCAGTATGGAACCTCTCTCTACTGCCATGCATAAATAGTCACTTAAAATGCTTATTGGGTGAGATTAAATTATATATTATCTAGTCCAACTTTTTCATATTTTACTAGAGCATTTGTTGTATATATATATTGATAATTTTTAATCCTCCATCAAAATGTACATTGAATCCTTCAATCAGGTCAAAGATAAAAAGAAAAGTTCCATCTTTGCAAAGAACTGGAGACAAAGTAGAGGCTTATGGGTTGAAGAATGGTTAAACAGACTATGGGGGTGCAGCAGATAAAGTGCTGGACCTGGAATCCAGCCTTAGACATTTACTAGTTGTGACCCTGGGCAAGTCACTTAACTCTGCCTCAATTTCTTTATCTGTAAAATAAATTGGAGAAAAAACTGTCAAAGCACTCCAATATCATTGCAAAGAAAACTCCAGAAGGAGTCACAAAGAGTTGGACACACTACTGAAATGAAATGAAAATGACTAAGCAACAACAAAAACCAAACTGCATTGCGCAGATGTGATGGGAAACTATTACACTGTACAAAATGACAAATGGAGAAATGTAATAACATTTATATGAACAGATGCAGAGTGAAATAATCAATGACAGGAAAACAATATACATGGTGAAAATAATACAAATGAACTGAAAAATAAAATGAAACTGAACAGTGTGAAGTTATATTGACCAAACTTGGCTTCAGAGTTGAGGAAATGCACCTCACTCCTTTCATTGTGAAGGTGGGGGATTATGGGCATGGAATGTTGCCTATACTATGGGATATAGTCAATATGCTAGTTGCTTTTTTTAAAGTTAATTTATTTATTCTTGGTTTTCAACATTCACTTCCATAAGTTATAAATTCCCCCCCTTTCCCTCCCCAAGATGGCATTCAATCTGACATAGGCTCTACATACATATTGTTATTAAACATATTTTCACATTAGTCATATTGTATGGAAGAATGATAATGAGTGGGAGAAACCATGGTAAAGAAAAAACCAAACCAAAAAAAAGAAAATAATCTGCTTGACTCCATAGCTCTTTCTCTAGATGTGGATGGCATTCTCCATCATGAGTCCTTTGGAATTGTTTTAGGTCCTTGCATTGCTGAGAAGGGCTAAGCCTATCAAAGTCAGTTATCTGTGCTAGTTGCTTTTGCAGAAATTTTAAAACTTTTGTAAAATAGGAAGGTTCACAAGGTGTAGGTGGGACTGTGTTTGGAGCAAACAACGAGCATCAACAAAAATCACAATCAAAACCGAATCCAGTGACAACTCCTGACTGCCAGCCTTGAGCGCTTTCCCCAGCCCCACCCCACCCCAGGGAGAGGAATGGATCCATGCAGAAAGAAGGGGTACAAGGGTAAATTGGTGAATATGTTGGAGAATCTGATACCTCAGTGGAGCCTTGTGACTGCCCTGGCTGAGACTGGAGAAAATCTTCCTCTTCCCTGGTGCCATTCTTCCTGACGTAGAGACCAGACTTTGTTCCTGCCAACTCAGAGGCAAAAATCTTTCTCTGACTCCATCATACATCCTGTGTCTAGGCATCTTTAGAATTTGAATTTGGTCCCCCTTATCCTAAATATCTTTTTTGGTCATTTTTGGAGGAAGGAGAGATATTTTAAAGTCTTGGTTCTGTTTCTTTACTTATGGAAGTTGTTCCTCAGGCTCTGGGACTCAATTGCCCCATCTGTAAAATGACTGGGTTGAATGCAATGATCTCTGAGGTCTCTTGTGGCTCTGACATTCTGTGTTTCTGGGAAATTGTGCCGAATCCAAGTCTGGGTGGAGAATATTTACCCAGAGTGAATTATGGCTGGATGCCTTCCTGTGTCAACATGCGCCATGTTGATTTCTTGTAAACTAGATCATTATTCTGTGTGGCATAAATAGTATTACCAGATTGATATGATTAAAGCTAGTGAGTCATTAATTAGCATCTAATTAACAGAGATGAGTAACATGCCCATGTACAGTAGCTCATGTGTTATATTTTCCTTGGAAAAGCGATTAAGGCATGTGTGAGACAATGCAGACATCATCCTTACTACAGAAGAGAAAAAAGTCCCTGGGAGAATTTCAGTAGCAATGGAGCAGTAGGAGCCACATGTAGGCACTGGCAGGAAAGGAGACTTGTGGACCCAGCCAGCTTTAGTTGGCTGAGTCCATTCTGAAGAGGTCACCATGGAAAGGCTTCCTGGGCTGGGCTGGGCTTCCTCCTATGCACATAGGCACACACACACACACATGAACTCATATACATGTGCATGCAGGCAAATCTGTATATCCATTCACACCCACAACTGAACATTCACTGCCACCTACACACACACACACACACACACACACACACACACACACACAGAAGAATTTGTGTACATTCAGATATATACATGCATACACATATATGTGTGTGCTATAGTATATATGTATGTGTGTATATATATGTATGTATGTATGTGTGCGTATACACACTCCATGCATTCATGAACAGATATGCATCTTCCTCCATAGGACAAGTCACTTAATTTTGCTTTGTCTCAGTTTCCTTGACTGTAGAATGGAGATAATAATAACTCACTCCTTCTAGGGCTGTTGTGAGGACCAACTGAAATAATATTTGTAAAGCACCTGGCGCATAGTAGGTATTATAAAAAGACTAGTAGCAATAGTAGTAGTAGTAGTAGTAGTAGTAATATGTTATATTAATACTATATATCATTATAATTATACAATTGCATATAATTTAATTATTTATTATTTTATAATTTTAATAAATAATAAATAGAATTAAATGTAAATGTAAGCATATAACATTTATTATTTACAAAGGTATTTTGAAATTATGGTTATTTATAAAATCATATATTGATATAGTGTGCATTACATAACATGAACTCTACTATTATTGCATTAATAATTATGCTAATAATTATTATTATCACTTGCATGCATCTATGAGCTTCATGTACTTGATCCTCCCCAAACGTGCACATATCCATTACACATCCATGGATATACAGACACAGCTCATGTGCTCAGACACAACTATGCACATGAATGTGATGTCTGTAATGCACAGATGTGCACACAGTTGCCCACATGTGGGAACTCATACATGTGTACCAATATGCATGCCCAGACGCCTTTACCTACATTCATGCATGCACACCTGCCTAAGCATATGCATGTTTAAATGTGACCATCACATACTCACACTTGTGTACAAAGTACACATACAACTATACATGTAGTTATACAGTTACACACTTGCTCATATATATGTATTCACTCACTCGCATGCCCATGATATACACAGAGTAAGCTTGATGCTTTGATGGTCTCTAAAATCATCTGTCAGCATCCTGGGGCACTCAGCCATGGTCTGTCCCTCTGCTTACAAGATCAGATACCAGCATCCTTGGTCAAAAGGAATCCACAAACTGTACATGAATAGAAATGCCCTCAAAGGCATCCCTGTCAATTGGCTTTCCAGCCATTGCTTGAAGTCCTCCAGTAATGGGGAACTCATTACCTGTGAAACAGCTGATCCCACCTTGCAGGTGCTTTACCACAGAGCTAAAATTTGCCTTCCTGCCCCTTCTAGTCATTGCATCTAACACTGCCCTCTCAAGCCAACTGAAACCAGTTTAATCCCTCTTTGACATGGCAGCCTTCCCACTTATTGAAGAGAAACCTCATTTCTCCCTAGTCTTCACGTTCCCAGGCTAAACCTTGAAAGTCTACAGCTTATCTCAGCAGCAGCCAGCCCAAACAGCTCCTCCCCAGAGTCCCCAGATTTTGAGCCAGCTTATCTTTAGTCCCAGGGTTCCCCTATGTTTGTTCCCCTTGTTTAATAATAGCTAGGGTTTACACAGTGTCCCCTATGTGCTAGACACTGTACTAGGCACTTCAAAAACGTGATCTCATTTTATTCTCACAACACCCTGTAAGGTAAATGCTATTATTATTCCATTTTCCAGATGCAGAAACCAAAGCAGGTTAAGTGAATTGACCAAGGTCAACTAGTGTCTGAGGTTGGATTTGGACTCAAGTCTTCTTGATGCCAGGTCCAGGGTTCTATCCATGGTACCACCAGCTTCCTCTGAATATACCTCCTCCTTATCTTCTCCTTCAGAATACTTCATCCCCTTCAAGGCTCAGATCAGACACCACCTTCTTTGGAGGTCCCCGACACTGTTGATAATCTCCTTTGAGCTTATTTCAATCAGCAAGTATTTATTATGCACCTACTGCACTCTGCTAAGGTGCTCTATTAAGCACTAAAGAGATACTAAAACAACGAATCAAACTATCCTTCCTCTAAAGCAACCATTATGTCATTAGGAGCAACAACAAGGATACAGAGAAGTTTATACAGGATAAATGTCAATATATTAATATGTAAATAGATGATGTATACAATATAAAATATTGATATTCAATACAATACAATGCACAATAAATATACAAATGTGTAAATATAATATAAATGAACATAAGGTGATGGAATCAGGAAAGACTTTGTGCAGAAGGTGGGACTTGAGCTAAATCTTGAAGGAATAGAGAAATTCTGTGAGATAATTCCAACTGTGGGGAATGGCTAGAAGGCAAAGGAATGGAGAAAGAGTATCCTGTGGGAGGGATGGATAAAAGACCAGTTTGCCCAAATCACAGAGGGATGTGTGGGGTGTGTGCTCTGTGTGTGTGTGTGTGTGTGTGTGTGTGTAGTGTAGTGTAATGTATATGAGGCTAGAAATATTATTTGTGTATATGCCACATCCCACCCTAAAACATTAAATTAGGGACCATGAGGTTTTATTTTTGCTTGTTTCTATCTCCAGGGCTTAGCACAATGGCTTGAAGACAGAAGGCACTTCACAAACATTTATTGAGTTAAATTGAATAAAATTTCCCCTCATCTGCCCCACTTGCCTTGCTCACTTCTTACTATGTATTCCTCCTATACCTGGGATCTGAATGCTCCCATTGCTTTGTCTTCAATGAATTCAGCCGTGTCTTCCCTGCAACAACAGATGGACGTTGGAACTATCTCAATCACAGGTATTCCTTTCCCTGTTGATGTACTTGAGTCCCTTTAGTGGAAATTGGCCACACTTTGTCCCCCATGCTTTATGGGGATCATTGACATTACTAACACCTTTCCATCCACTTCTGTTGGCTGTGGTAATGGGGAAGCAACACTTAAGACAGTCTGTGGCCTCAAAACTTTGGTGTGGCCCAAATTGTAAAGCTGAGAAGGAGAGGGAATGAGAAGGAACATGGAGTGAAGATAAGAGTTCCCCCAAATGGCTAGGAAAGTCCTAACAAAGTCTGCCATTCAAGCCAGAGGCTATTTCTCTTGTTTTCTCTCCCTTTGCTCCCTAACCCAGAATGCTGCTCCCCCAAATAGTGGGCCAAGCTAGCCCACTTGTGATTCTCTTTGTCCACTGTGTCCTCTCATCTCTATAACTGCTCAGAGGATTCCCCCCAAGTGAAACTCCATTCCTCTTGGCCCACCCCAGGTGAAGGAGGTTAGGGCTGAAATGATTGGGGACCCTGAGGTCTAGACTTTGGACTTTCTCCTCTACGTGTCTCTTGGTACACATCTCAGGCATCATTCACACACTCTTTCCTTTAAGAAGCTCCTGGCAGGCATCCTCTGAACCACCCATGTGGGCCTTTCAATCTGAGAATCTTAGAGTCAGAGGAGATCTCAGACATCATTAAACTCCTACCCAGCATAGGAATCCCTCCCATAGTGACCCTCCCGGGGGATTCATTCATTGCCTGCAGATTTCTGGAGGGAGGGAACTTGCAGCCTCCCAAGGCAGCTCTAGGAGAATCTACTTTTTCCCATTTGTTAGGAAAATATTGCTTACATCGAGCTTCAATGTAGAGGCAGCATCATTGGGTGAGATAACAGTGAGTGAGTGCCCTGGACTTGGAGCCAGAAGTATGTGAGTTCAAATCCATTTTCAGAACCGATGCTTGGTTACTCTTTAACCTTTCTCTGCCTCAATCTCTTCATCTGTAAAGTGGGGATAATAATAGCACCCCCCTATAGGATTCTGTGACGATCAAATGAGATAACATAGGCACAGTGCTCTGAACACCTTTAAGCTCTACAGAAATGTAGTCATCATCATCATCATCACCATCATCACCATCGCCATCATCATCATCATCACCATTATCATCATCACCATCACCATCATCATCATCATCACCATCATCATCATCATCACCATCACCATCACCATCATCATCATCATCACCATCAC
>CM053601.1:151220111-151232866 GCA_028646575.1 Pseudocheirus occidentalis | reverse complement strand
CTGCCCTCCCCTCCATTATACCCCCCCTCATCCCCATGCCCCCTATTCTCCTGTGTGGCATGATGCCCAGTTTAAAGTTTATGCCATCTCTTCCCTAAGCCAAATTCATGAGAGTAATTGAAAGTAAAACTGTAATAGTTATCTCTTGCTTTGTCTCTATGGGATGATTAACCCCATTTTGTCTCTCCCTGTCTCCTCTCATTCTAGTCCTCTCCCACCTCAGATCCTATGTGGTTTTAATTTTCTTCCACTAGGTTTCTATGTTTTGAACGTTTTTCATTTCATGTAGTTTGGGAAGTGAGGTTGGATACTGTCTACGAAACTCTCAGTTAAAAGTAAAAAAAAAACCAAAAACCCCCCAAAACATTGTTTATAACTTTATGTATTGCTCTTATTTCTTTTTTTTTTTTTTTGCTTTTTGGAGGGCAGTTGGGGGCTCTTATTTCTTAATAATTTGGACAGCAGTTTTGTCTGTGATACCGTTTTGATTGTAATATAGTTTATTAAATTCCAAAGGACATTTTAGATGAATACATGTGTAGTTTTGGGATTTATCATCAGTTAGCATACAAAGGATAGTGAACCTTCAGTGCGGCCATTAGATCATGTCTTTCTGGATATTCAGTAGGTGCTAAATTTTTGCAAACTATAATGATAGTTTGTAAAGTTTCTACTATTACTTTGCATGATCTGCATTATATCAATGTTATTATTTTTGTTAATGAAAGGCAGTTTGGTGTAGTTGATAAAGATCTTGCCTCAAACTCAGGAACACCTGGGTTGAAGTCCCACCTTTGACAAATACTGCCTTGGTGACCCTGGGCAAGTGACAGACTCTCAATGATCTAGGCATCTCTCACAGACTAAGTTGCATTTAAGATACTGACCTGCATTGGTGGAGGGAGTTTTCCTTCCTGGGAGTTTCCCCATACCAAAGAAATAATAGAACCAGTCCCTATCTCACTTATTATTATTGATACAAAATAAGCAATTTTAAATGGAAAATGTTTTCTCTAAAGTCATTAAAATGCTTAGAAAATATATGACTTTAATTATGTTTGCTCTGCAAAAATGAATGTCATCTTCACCAGAAAGATTTTTCAGAATTAAGAATTTCCTCTAAAAGCCTAACTCCTTGTCAGTTTTCATAAAGTCTCTCTGTCTGAACATTTGCTTATCACCTGGGAGGTATTTCCTGGGTGATAAGTCAGCTCCCCATCCACCTTTAGGGTAGACAGTCAGAATCTGAAAATGTGAAATCAAAACCCACAAAAAGGTGTTCTCCTAACCATCTTACTACAGGAGAGGTAGTGACCACTAACACTCCTAGGGGAGCAAGAAGCATCGTCTTTTAGAAAAGAAATTATTAGTAGGAGTATTAATAAACACTATTAAATATTCAATAATAACAAAGAAGCATCCTTTAAATAAAAACACATGGAAAGATATCTGATTTTAGTGATACAGGTGTTCTTTGAACCAGCTCATTTCCTCCGTGTCTTAGTGGATGGTTTGCCTAAATTGCTGTCCTCCTCCCGGTGCCTACACCCCTAGTGCCATTCCTTGGTAATGAACCTTGGTGCACTTAGGCTTGCACACTGGTCATTGCTAGGGGGGCTGAATTTCAAGCCTTTTCAGTTTCATTTGTTGTTATTGTTGAGTCATTTTCGGTTGTATTTGACTCTTCATGACCCCATTTGGAATGATCTTGGCAAACATACTGAAGTGGCTTTCCATTTCTTTCTCCGTCTCATTTTACAGATGAGGAAGCTGAGGCAAACAGGGTTAAGTCACTTGCCAGGGTCACACGGCTAAGAAGTGTCTGAGGCCAGATTTGAACTCATGAAAAGTGAGTCTTTCTGAGTCCAGCCTGGTACTCTATCCATGCCACCACCTAACCACAATCGTTTTCCAGGGACTTCCAAATTTTGTGTGTACAGCGATGAAACTGGATTCAGAAAGAGATGAGTTTGACTATCCGATTTATGCTGTATACATCTTGTTTATACAGAGTTGCTTGCAAGCTGTCTCTGCATTAGACTGTGAGATCCTCGAGAGAAGGGTCTAATTTTTTTTTCTGTCCTTTGTATGTCCAACCCTGAGCAAAGTAGGTACTTAATAAATTAGAGGCAATTGTTGGTTGGGCCTGGAGTCACGGGGAACTGAGTTTGAATCCAGCCTCAGACATATCCTATACTATGTGACCCTAGGGTGAGTCATGTAAATCTCTGCTTGCCTCAGTTTCCCCAACTATAAGATGAGGGTAATAATAGCATTTATCTCTCAGGTTAGTTGTAAGGATCAAATGAGATGATATTTGTAAAAAGCACTTAGTTCAATGCCTGACACATAGTAGGTGTTATAGAATGCTCATTCCCTTTTCCTCCTTCTCTAATTAATACTTGTTGATTTCACTCGACTTACCAGCATCCTTCCTACAATCTGGACATTAGCCCAGAACTGGAATTAACATTCCAGCTTCCGGATATTAGGACAAAGGTCAGGGCAACAATCACCCCCTATGCACCCAGCCCAATATCATTAGAAGGGGAGAGAACACCAAGCTTAGCATCACTAGACCTGACTCTACCACCTCAGGAGTTGTGTGCTCTTAGCTAAGTCATTTAAGCTCTCTCATTGAGCCTCAGTTTTGAGATTAAAAATAATCAGGATAACAATAACTCCCATTTCCATTGCACTTTAAGGTTTTCTAACCTGGCGCTTTATCATTGACAACCCTAGGAAGTAGAAAGTGCAACTATCACCAATCCTGATTTTCCAGATGCAGAAAGTGAGACTTGAGTTAAATGACGTTTTTTCAAGGATGCATAAGTAGTGAGACATGGGAGGAAAGAGAGCAATGGACTTGGAGTGAGAAGACCTCGGTCCAGATCCTGCGACTGACATTGAGAACGTGCCTATGACCTTGGCTAATTACTTTCCTTGGTCCTAAAATCAAGGGGTAGACTACCACTACTGCTAATAATGGTAGTTCACTTTTCTCTAGTACATACCTTCCTACCAACAAGCCCCAGCACAGTTTAAAAGCAAGATTAAGCGAACTCAAAAGGTTGCTTCTTGTTCTAGAGGTTGATCCCATATATAGATATAGATATAGCTATAGACATAGATATAGATGATATAGATATATGGTCCTCTATCCATTGTGCCACCAGTTGCCTTATACCTCACAACTTAATATAAACATCAGTCAGGAGAAGTGATAAACTTTTATTAAGGACCTACTATGTGCTAGGCACTCTGAGGATACTAAAAGGAGGCAAAATAAAGGGCCGTATCAATTATTATTGTTGTTGTTACAGTACTTATTTATTTTTGTTATTTTTATTTATTTATTATTTTTATTTATTAAAATGACAATGTGAGAGTTGGGTCCTTAATGCCTGTATGACTATCAGTCTCTTCTACTCTTTGCCCTCAATTTCTTCATCTGTAAGATAAGAAGGCTAGATGATATGATCTCCAAGGGTCTTTGTAGAACTCAGTTCTAGGAATTTAGGAACCCAGATTTCTCACTCTGAGATTAGCATTCTTTTACACATTGTATCACTTAAGTTTGAGGACAAGAATCTCTATCTCCTGGCTACCAAACCAGCACTCTGCTCACTATCCCACCTCCCTGCCCTTTCCCAGTGATTTCCATATCCGCCCATCTCCTCCCCCTCCTTCTCTTCCCCTCTCTTCTCCTCCCCTCCCCCTCTGTTTCACCCTCACTAACTCGGTCTCCAGCTGGTCTGGGAGGCAGCTCACCTCTGCTTGGTGATTAGAAGCTCATTTGCCTAAGTACCCATCACCATTACTCCCAATGGCTCCTACGGGGTTCCTAGGCTTCAGGAGCTCCAGCAAAAGGTTTCCTCTGATTGATAGCCACCGGGCCTCTGATCTGCCACCTGCTTACCTGGTCTGAGCCAAGATCCCTATTCCAGGGGGAAGGTGGAAAAGAGGAAGGATATCTCCCTAGTACCAGCTCCAGACCACTTCAGAACCAACCCCCCACCCCCAGCACAACTTTCCTTCTGCTTCTCTAATGATGACATCTTCCTATAGTTATAATAACCACAGCTCAGATGTCTTTGGCACTTCAAAGTTTACAACATTCTTTCTAAACCTATATGCTAGGCAGATTGTACAAGTTTTATAATTTCTAATTTACCAATGAGCAGACTGAAGCCCAGAGAACAGGAACTTATCCAGGTGCCATATACAACAAGAACTACAGAAAAGATTTGAACTCAGATTACATCTCTTTCTTGGCCCTTCTCTGAGTAAGTGCCTCTCCTCCCCCCTCCCAGAGCAGAAGAAAAAGCATCAAATTCATTCTTAACAAGTTGCAAAAAGAAGGATTAAGGGGGATGTTCTTTCAGACGTCTTCTACTTTATCCTATACAGGAATGCATATAGCAAGAAGTTCCTCACCTCCCAACAGGTGGGTCACTTTTGGAATGGTAACTTCCTCCTCCCCCTCCTTCTCTTCCTCCTCCTCCTCCCCTTTCTCTTCCTCTTCCTCCTCCTCCTCCTCCTCCTCCTCCTCCTCCTTTTCCTCCTCCTTTTCTTCCTCCTCCTCCAAATTCTCATTCCTCCCAGCATACTTTACTCCTTTCAAAGCACAGATCAGATACCACTTCCTAGCCAAGGAACTAGCATAAGTGCAGGAACAAACAAGGAGAAATTCTATTCTGATTCTAATTCTACCCAGTAGGGAAGACCTTGCTTGTTGCAGAGGTGGAATGGTGTGGATCTTGGGGCAAAGTAACCACTCCATCCCAGAGTTTTTTAGAGAGAATAAGAGGAAATCTGGGTACTGTGTGACATGCACCATAGATTTTGGAAAAGCAGATTATAAAGGGTAAAGAGAAAAGGTAGATTCGATCCCATGAACTAAAATGCTTCAGGGGATACTCAAGAATGAAATTCTGAAGACACAAATGGAATTATCAGAAGACACTGATGTAAATGTACAAAGAATGTGCAAACCAACTTATGTTTTGGGGGAAAAAAATGTAAGGAAGATGAAAGCAAGGCCAGGTAACAGAATGAATATAAATGTTTGGATTTGTCCTGTAAAAACAGTATTAGAAATATTAAAGCTCATAATGAACTCAGTTGGTGATGGAAGTCAAGGACAAAAAAGAGAGTTGTATTGAGAGAAGGGGAGGGAATAAGCATTCATATAATGCTTACACTGTGCCAAGAGCTTTACAAACATCTCATTTGATTCTCACAACAATCCTGTGAGGTAGGTGCTGTTATTATCCTCATTTTACATATGAGAAAACTGAGGCAGAAAGAGGTAAAGTGATTTGCTCACCATCACTCAGCTAGTAAGTGTCTGAATCTAGATTTGAACTCAGGTCTTCCTGGCTTCAGTCTCAATGGCCTAGCCAGTATATCACCTAGCTGGATCAAAGAAGGAATAACCCCTGCTTGAGGAGGCTGGGAAAATGATGGTTCATTCATAAGAGAGAAGGTAGAGTCATTTAGTTCTTATTTCATTTCTGCCTTATTTTCTTTTTTTGTATTTAACATTGTTTTAAAAATTATTATTTATTTATTTTAAACATTATTTTTAAATTTTGAGTTCCAAATTCTCTCCTTTTCTCCTACTCTTCTCCTCTCCCCACTGGGAAGGCAAACAAAATGCTATCAATTATACATGTGAAATCATACAAAACATATTTCCATATTAGCCATATTGCAAAAAATAAAGCAAAAAAATAAAGAAAGCAAGAAACTTATACCTCAATTCACAGTCAGAGTTCATCAGTTCTGGAAGTAAATAGCATTTTCTCATCATTAGTCCTTCGCCCTTGTCTTGGCTTAGAGTTGATCATAATTATGACATTGCTGCTGTCCACAATAATCTCCTAGTTCTCCCTTTACTTTGCATCAGTTCATACAGATCTTGCCAGATTTTTTTCTGAAACCATGCCCCTTGTCATTTCTTACAGTACAATAATATTCCATCACAGTCATATACCACAGCTGTTAATTCATTCCCCAACTGCATTCCCTCAGTTTCCAATTCTTTACCACAACAAAAATAGCTTCTCCAAATATTTTTGTACGTATAAAATATTTTCCTTTTTCTTTGATCTCTTTGGGGGTACTGACTTAGTAGTGGTAATGAGGAATCAAAGAGTATGTGACTTTATCTTTCTTTGAGTATAGTTGTAAATTTTCTCCAAAATAGTCGAACCAGTTCACAACTCCACTGATAGTTTATTAGTATGACCTCTTTTCCATCATTCCCTTTAGTGTTTGTCATTTCTGATGGATGTGAGGTTCCAAGTTGGTTTGATTTGCATTTCTCTAATCAATTATTTAGAGCACTTTATATGACTATAAATAGATTTGAGGCCTTGTTATGAAGACGCCTGTTCATATCCTTTGACCATCTATCAATAGGGGAATGGCTCTTATTTTTATGAAATTGACTCAGTTCTCTATATATTAGATAAATGAAGCCTTTATCAGAGAAATTTGACCTTAACTTTTTTATATATTACTTCATTACATATAATACCTTTTTAGCAAAATTTAGTTTCCCTGACTACCTTTGCTAATTAGGCCTATTTTTGCTTTTGCTTTGTCTGAGATCATATTTTCTACCCCTGCTTTTTTTTTACTTAAACTGAAGCATATTAGGTTCTGCTTCAGCCCTTTATTTTAACTCTGTGTATGTCTTTCTGTTTCAAGTGTGTTTCTTGTAAACAATATATTGTCGGATTCTAGTCTGTAATCTATTCTGCTCTCTCCTTCCGTTTTATGGTTGAGCTTGTCCCATTCACAGTCATAGTTATGATTACTGTGCATTTCCTTCAATCCTGTTTTCTTCTGTTTATGCTTCACTCTCTATTTATTCTGTACCTCCTCTAAAGTCTGTTCTATTTCTGACCACTGCCTCCCTTACTCTACCCTCCCTTTTATCACCCCCCAACCCCTATGTCTCTTATTCCATTTTTTCCTGTTTCCCTACTGGATAAGATAGCTCTTTATATGCAACTGAGTGTGTATATACATTTTCCCTGATAAGAGTAATGTTCAAGTAATGCCTGCCTGTCACCACTCCATTTCCCCCTCGACTACAAAGGTTCTTCCTTGATGACTTTTTATGTGAGAAAAATTCCCCCCATTCTACCTCTCCCTCCCCCTTCTCTTTCCCATGCCTTCTTTTTTTTGAAGTCATCCTAAATTAGCATAATTGACTCACACCTATTCCCTCTGTCTATGCATGCTCCTTCTAAGCCTCAAAAAATGATCTAGTTCTTCAGAGTTACATATATCATCTTTCCACATAGAAATGTAAACAGTTTAACTTTGAATCCCTTATGAATACTCTTTCATGTTTACCTTTTTATGCTTCTCTCGAGTCTTGTATTTGAATGTCAAATTTTCTATTCAGCCCTGGTATTTTCATCAGGAATGCTTGAAAGTTCCCTATTTCATTAAATATCCATTTCCCCCCAGGAAGGATTACCCTCAGTTTTGAGTGGTAGGGTTGTAATCCTATTGCCTTTGCCTTCTAGAATATTATTATGTCAAACCCTCCACTCCTTTAACACGAAAGCCACTAAATCTCCTGTGATCCTCACTAGGGATATTTAAATTGCTTCTTTCTGGTCACTTTCTGACTGGGAGCTTTGATTGGAAATTCTACAAAGTCAGGGACAGGATCTTATCCAAACAGCATCTCTCTCTTTCCTACCTGGACATTTTCTCTAGCTGTCTTTCATGCCTAGAATGCTCTTTATCACCTTTGTCTTCTGGCTTCCCTGCTTTCCCTTAAGTCTCAGAAAAAATCCCACCTTCTCCAAGAAGCCTTTCCCAATCCCTCTTAATCTGAGTGTCTTCCTTCCCTTAATTGTTTTCCACTGATCTTGTATAGAGCTTGTATGTACATATGTGTTTGCTTATCACCTCCTTCATTGCATTGTGAGTTCCTTCTCCAGAGAAAAGATTATCTTATAGCCTTTCTTTGTATCTTCAGAACTTAATGCCTTGCCTGGTATATAGTAGGCTGAATAAATGTTTTTGGACTAGCTATGCCTTCCAATGCCTGGCCAACCTCAGGATCATATTTTGAGTGGGAAGGGACCTTAGAGGCCATTAAGTTCACCCTCTTCATTATGCAAATGAGGAGAGTGAGACCAAGAGAGTTTGAGTGATTTCCTAGAATCTTATAATGTGTCTAACTGAGGCAGGATTCACATTCAGAGCTTCCTGTCTCAAGTCAATTCTTAGAATATTTGACCTACCTACCAAATGATAGGTATTTCATAAAAATTTTGGAATGGTGAATTGAATAATTAAATTAGATTGGATTGGATCCCATTTTGGAAAATTTGTGTAAGAATTTCAATGATCCCAAGCTACTGTTGGCTTTTTGTGTGGTTTCATTTTTTCTGTTTTATTTCTCATTTTAAGTTTTTGGGCATCAGTGATGATCCTGGTGACTATAGGGCCATGCATCATGGAACATTACAATTTCAGAAGAATTGAAATTGCAGATTACCAACAGGGCAATGAAATGAAACATGATGGACCATAAAGTAGCTTTGGCATATTTCTGATAGTGACTTCTGAGTTAGAAATAATGCAGGCATTATTTAGGATGGGTAAAACTGGAAAAGGGTTGTGCTCAGCACATGTGGAGAGTGAGTGTTTATAGTTCTGTAGCCCAAGTACTGCATTGTTTTTTAAAATTTTTTTCCAAGTGCTGCCTTGTTAAGCCAAAAAATATTAAAAAGAATCAGAGAAAGGGCACCAGCATATTGGGTAAATCCTCTCTAAAAGATTAGCAGAAAGAAAATGATAAAACTAATTTCCTAGACTATAAGCTTATGGAGGGCAGGGACTGCTTCACTTTTTCCTTTGTAGCACCAGAGCCTAGACTTTAATAAATGTTGATTGATGGATTAATTGATTGACAAGAATAGTACAGAATGAGGAAGCAAAGAAGACCTGTAATTTGATATGCACCATTGGGATGAGTACTTAGGGAGGTCAGATATTTATGGATACCTCTCAAATGCTTCTAAGAAGCCAGAAGGGCAGCAGGATGGATTATTGCTCCAATTTTAACAAATGAGAAACTGAGTTTTCAGGTTAAGAGAGATTGCTTACGCCCTGTAGGCTCCAAAGTTTATGTCTGTTAGCATTTCAATTAAAAAAATAAACAATAAACTCATGCCAACTCAAAAACAACCCACACAGCCCTGTCCTGTTCTGCTGGGCTCTGTCCTGCAGCAGGGATAGAAAGGTAATAACAGGTCTGTCAGAGCTAACTGCTGCATCAAATGGCCTTCTCCTTGGCATGATATAATTTGGACCACCTCTGCAAACTTCTCTTTCCATTTTCCTAAAAATAGTGCTTCAATTAAAAGTGATGCAAGAGGAGAAGGGGGAAGGTGTAAGCAGCCTGGGCTCACAACCTGAACAACTCAGCTTGGAAAGGAGCAGGTGAGACCCCTGTGGATGATCAAATGCCAAATGAGATAGTATAATGAATGGTAATTGGTTATTATTAAAATATTCTATTGCTTATCACACGGGAACTAAATGGCCTTTCAGTTGCTATATAATTACCCAGTGATTGATGATCTGTTTTCTTTCTTTGTCGTCAAGCACCAAAGGTATAAAAACAGGCTGTCTCTGTAGAGCAAGAACCGAGCAGGGGGGCAGCACTTGGAAAAGCGTGGCCTCACTCTCCCAGCTGGCTCATGTCTTGCTTCCCAGTGACCAGGCCTGTGTGAGCTCATGAACCAAGAGGAAGTTCACTGGCTGGAGGAAATAAGACCTATCCAGCAGACCTTGAATGTAGGTGGTAGAGAGCAGAGTTCTGGGAGACAAGAGACCAAGTTTTAGCCTCAGTTCTGCCCCTCACTTAATGAGAGATCTTGAGAAAGTTAATTCAATTCAATTCAATTCAACTCCTTTCAATATAATGACATTCAACAAGTTTTTTTTTTCCTTTTTCTGGAGCATCTAATATGTGCCAGGCACTGGGATAGGTGCTGGGGCTCCAAAGATAAAAAGAAGCGCATAGAATTGTCCTTGCCCTCAAGGAGCTTAATTTCTACTAGGTAGAAACAAGATCTATGTGGATATATAAGTAGAAAATATGTAGAGAAAGTAAATACAACTTAATTTTTGGGTTGGATGAAAGAACATTAAGCACTGGGGGTTATTGGGGAAGGTCCCCTTTTAACCTGAGTATAGGGACTCTAACAGATATGCTCTAAGCATGGGGTTCTGGGCAAAGGCCAGGGATAGAATGAGGTGGTCCATCTAGGCCTGATTGTCTAGAATATTGAGTACTTGAGGGAGAGGTTGGTGCAATAAACCTGGGAATATAGTTGGAGCCCAATTATGAAAGGCTTTAAATGCCAGGCAGCAGAGTTTTTCATTCTATAGAGACTATAGGTAGCACAGGAAGTTTCTTCTCTTTCTGGATTTCATTTCATCCCTCTGTGAATTATCTCTTACCTTTATCTTGATTTTCTTGGCAGGGCCTCTGTGCCTAACCATTCATGGTGAGTGATTTTGGGATCTGGGGCAAGCTGCAGGAAACATGACTTCAATTTATTTAAGAGGGAAAAAGAGATGATAGAGATCCCAAGACGTCATAAAGCCTCCCTTCGGAGTACCAGGTTGGGGAGGGGGCTCAGAAAACTGCAAGAGAAAGCCACAACATGGTCACTTACTATTGTAAGAAATGATTCTTGCTAACTCAGTTGTTTCTGTGATTTTTCATTTTTTTTTCTACTGAACTTGTGTTTCAACATTCCTCTGAATACTGGCTGCCTGAGAAAAAGTCCAGTTGTCCCCACCCTATTTATGACTCTGTTGCTGAAATGTCCTCTTTCTCTTCCCCATTTCTTTTTCATCCCCATTCCTACTTATTCCTTCTGTGTAGTTATCTGAGAAACCCATATGTGTTAAGGTAATAGCAAATGAAGATGGTATCTTTTCTAGAAAATTTGTTTTTTATATTTAACAAATTCAATTCAATTTCCAAAACATTTATTAAGAGTTGGAGTTCTTAACCTATGACTTATGAACCTATATACACATATGAATATATCATGTATATGTATGTGTGTATATATATGAATATATATGCACATATATACATATGTATATTTGTTGCTAACTTTATTTCACTAAAATTGGTTTCCTTTGAAATACTATGTATTTTATCTTATGCATTTATTTTAAAACATTATTCTGAAAAGGGATCCATGTGCAAAAATGATTAAGAATCACTAATTAAGATCTATCTCCATTTAGAGCACTGTGCTGAGGAATAGGGGGTGGGATGAGGTGTGGAGACTACAGAGTTTCCTATTAAGCTAAAAACTCAATCCCCTCCCAGTTTAAATATACAGTCTGGTAGAAGAGATGGCATAAATGCAAATAACAGTAATTTATAATAATATCTTAAAAATGCACAAGAGAGATACTAAGTGTTGGTGTCCAAGACAAGAAGACCCAGGACTGATTGGGGGTCATAAGAGAAGACTTCATGGAGCAGTTTCAATTTTTGTAGAACCTTAGGAACTTAATTCAACAGGCAAAGGGTGAGGGGAAGTGGAAGGAAGCTTTTCCATATCTAGAGAACTGCATGAGCAAAGGAAGACAGGAGAGCAGTATATCTTTAGGAAGCAATAAATAGTCCTGTTTGACTGGTATGTAATGCGCATAAAGGGGAATAGAAGTAGATAAGAAAGGCAGGTTAGAGCAGGATTGTGGAGAGCATTGAATACAACATTAAGGCAATAACTTGGTGTCCCCAGTACTATAGTATTTTGCACATAGCAGTTTCTTAGTAAATTGGGATCAGTTATAGTATTGAATTGAATTGAACTGTGTTCCAATTTTTCCACACCTTCTCCAGTATTTGTCATTTTCCTGCTTTCTCATCTTAGCCAATCTGGCTGGTGAGATGTGGTACCTCAAAAATGTTTTGATTTGCATTTCTCTAATCAATAGTGATTTAGAGCATTTTTTCATATGTTTATAGATATCTTTAATTTCTACCTCTGAAAATTGCCAATTCATATCCTTTGACCATTTATCAATTGGGGAATGACTTGTATTCTTATAGATTTTACTTAATTCCCTGTATATTTTAGAAATGAGGCCTTTATCAGAGACACTGGTTGTAAATATTCTTTCCCAATTTCCCACTTCCCTCTTAATCTTGTTCACATTGGTTTTGTTTGCACAGAAACTTTCAATTTAATGTAATCAAGATTATCCATTTTGCATTTTATAATGCTCTACAACTCTTCTTTGGTCATAAAGTCTTTCCTACTCCATAAATCTCACAGGTAAACTATTCCTTGCTTCACACTAATGCATTGTTGGTGGAGCTGTGAACTGATGCAACCATTCTGGAGAACAATCTGGAACGATGCCCAAAGGGCTATAAATAATTGCATACCCTTTGACCCAGTAATACCACTTCTGGGGTTGTATCCCAAAGAGATCATAGAAGTCGGAGGAAGACCTATATGTACAAAAATATTTATTGCAGCTCTTTGTGGTTGCAAAAAACTGGAAATTAAGGGGATGCCCATCAATTGGGGAATGGCTAAATAAGTTG
Source organism: Pseudocheirus occidentalis (assembly GCA_028646575.1). NCBI lineage: Eukaryota > Metazoa > Chordata > Mammalia > Diprotodontia > Pseudocheiridae > Pseudocheirus > Pseudocheirus occidentalis. Next base: position 151,220,238 of record CM053601.1, on the reverse strand, counting down.
TGGTATATGAATGTAATATAATACTTTTGTGCTATAAGAAATGCGGAGGAGACTGTCTTCGTAATCATCTGGAAAGGCCTATACAAACGGATGCTAAGTGAGAAGAGCAGAACCAGGAAATATTTGT
>CM053601.1:151209435-151220011 GCA_028646575.1 Pseudocheirus occidentalis | reverse complement strand
TCTACATACTATTGTTCTTTTTCATGTTTGGTTTTCTTTCTTTTTTCCCATTGTTCATTCCATTGGTTACAACCCTTCTATACAACCAGACTATTGTACAATGTGAAAGTATTTGCAGATCCTATACATAATTGCATGCCACCATGGGGAGGGGGGAAGGGAAGGGAGAAAAATTGAAATTCAAAGGATTGTGGAACTGAATCTTGTAAACTAAAAGTAAATAAGTCAATGAAAAAAAAGAATTGAATTGAATGGACTTAACCAAAGGAGTCATTCTAGCAGTGGGAGCTTTGGCTTCTTTTGCAGACTGGAAAGTGGTTGTGTCATGCCCTTCCAAAGACATAATGTTAGGTTAACAGGAACTTCACTGAAAGGTAGAACCAGCATAATTTCTGACTCTGAAATATCTTGAACCCTTAGGCTGCTCTTCACAGGACCATGATGTTATAAAATAGAAATCCACCTGGTAAGGCTCATTCACCCAGGCATTGGAAGATGGGCAGGCCTAAGTCTGGGCCTACCTTCCTTAAAAAGTTTCCATAGAGATGGTACCTGAGGACCCTGGATCCCTCATCCAAAAGCCTCTATGATGTGGCTTCCAAGGCTTGGACTTGAGGTCTGGATGGACACTTAGTAGCTATATGATTTTGCTAGACTTCTCTGAGCCTCAGTTTCCTTTTTTGTAACAGTGAATAATAAGAATTGCTTGTCTCCTCACAAGGCTGTTGTAAAAATAAAGGGGGTGTATGTTTTTTCAAGTTGAGAAAAAAATATAAAAAGGGGAGATGAGTCTATTGATCTACCTAAATCTATGCTGAGGGACAGACAGCTCAGGAGACCTGGGATAGCCCCAAAGCTTGGCAAGAACTGAATCCTGATCTCTTACACCAACCTTAGCCCTGAAAGTAGATTAAATCATTTCTAAGGGCCCTTCTGATTCTGACAGTGAGTGATCGTGAGGCATCAGGATTCAACATTTTGGGGGATAAACGTAAAGTGAAGTTCTTGGCTTCTAAAAAGCCACAACACATTTACAGAATTTGGAGGCACTTTTAGAGAACTGCTCATATTCAATGAAGTAATAACAATGACTCAGGTGTTTTAGCATGGTGCAAGCTAAAGATGAATCAGCAATGCATTGTGGAAGCTGGAAAAACTGATATGCTATCTGGCTATATGGAAGCAGTATAGATTCTAGAAAAAGGGAAGTGAAAATCCTGTTTCTCTTGCCCTGAACTGACAATATCTAGAACATCTGCCATGTTTTAGGAGAAAAATTGACCAATTGGTACACACCTGGAAAAAAGAAACCAGGATGGGAGAGAGATTGGAGGGCCTGCATTTCAATTAGAGTAATTTTTTTTTAATTTAAAAGATAGACCCATTTGACATTTGGACAAAATGTATGAGCTTTTTAAAAACTCTGGAAAGAAAACCCCTAGTCCCCAGAATAGTTCCCTTACCACCATCAACTTCCCAGTCTAATTCTCAGGGTAGAATCCATTATGGGAGGTTGTAAGATATGGAGCACGAAAGCAGTTTTTTATCAGAGCCTCAAGCCTGTCTCGTAGGACCTTCTTGTCTTCTTGAGAAAAGAAGTACTGAGAAGAAAACCAGGGAGTTGTAATGGAAAAAGCAATAGACTGGGAGCCAGAGAACCTGGGTGAACACTGGTTTTTCTGCTCCCTACCTGTGTAGCTTTTGAGAAGTCACTTGGATTTTTTGTGCCTCAGCCTCCGCAGAAGGGGATTGAGTGACCCTCTATGGCAAATGAGTCAACTAGCATCTATCAGGTGCCTGCTGTTACTATGGATCAGGGACTGAGAATACCAAGGCAAAGCAAAAAGTCCTTGACTGTAAGGGGTTTATATTATACCTGGGGAGACAACCAACCGTGTGTGTGTGTGTGTGTGTGTGTGTGTGTGTGTGTGTGTGTGTGTGTAGAGATAGAGAAACAGAGGGAGGAAGGAAGAGAGAGAGAGAGAGAGAGAGAGAGAGAGAGAGGGAGGGAGGGAGGGAGGGAGGGAGAGAAGAGTCAGAGAGAGACAGACTTGAAATCCAGGAAGACCTGAGTTTGAATACCACCTGGCTAGCTGTGTGATCCTGAGCAAGTGACTGAAATTTTCTGTTTCATTTTCTAAATCTGTAAAATTAAGATAATAATAGCATCTATCTGCTATTTCTCAAGGTTGTTGTTAGGATCAAATGAATTAGCATATGTAAAGTATTTTGTAAACCTTAAAGTGCTATCCAAATGCTAACTATCATGACTATTATATATTAAATACAAGATAATGGGGGTGTGTGTGGTAGTACCATTTGTTAAGATCTGGAGATTTTTTCATGTAAAAGGTGGTACTTGAACTGTCTAAAAAGAAACAAGGGATTCCAAGAATTGGTGATAAGGAAGAAGCACATTGTAGCACTCTAGAGTGTTATATGTGAGGAACAGCTAGAAATCCAGTCTGACCAGACAATGCATTGCAGAAAGGGAAGTAATATATAATAAGTTAACAGTGGTAAATCTGGTGTGATGAAAAGACCTGGCTCCTCATGCCCAATTTTGCCCCTTGTTGGCTTTGTGACGAAGCAACTCAACAATTCTATAAACATGTATTAAGTAAGTGCTTAGAATGTGCCAGACAGTGTACGAAGTACAGAGGTCAAAAGGATAGATTAATGACCATTTATCAATTGGGGAATGACTTGTATTCTTATAAATTTGACTCAGTTCTCTGTATATATTAGAAATGAGGCCTTTATCAGAGACAATGGTTGTAAAAATTCTTTCCCAGGTTTTTGCTTCCCTCCTAATTTTGGTTGCATTAGTTTTGTTTGTTCAAAAAATTTTCAATTTAATGTAATTAAAATGATCCATTTTGCATTTTATAATATTCTCTAGCTCTTGTTTGGTCATAAATTCCTACATTCTCCATAAATCTGACAGATAAACTATTCTGTGTTCCCCTAATTTGTTTATAGTATCAGCCATTATATTTAGATTGTGTATCCATTTGGACTTTATTCTGGTATACTGTGTCAGATCTACCATACTATTTTCCATTTTTCCCAGCAGTTTTTGTCAAATAGTGAGTTCTTATCCCAGAAGCTGGGGTCTTTGGGTTTATCAAACAGTAGATTATTATTGTTATCGACTACTGTGTCTTGTGTACCTAACCTACTCCACTGATCTACCCCCTTTTTCTTAGCCAATACCAAGTGGTTTTGATGATTGATGCTTTATAATACATTTTAAGATCTGGTATGGCTAGGTCACCTTCCCTAGTATTTCCTTTCATTAATTCCCTTGATATTCTGGACCTTTTGTTCTTCCAGATGAATTTTGATATTATTTTTTCTAGCACTAAAAATAATTTTTGGTAATTTGATTGCTATGGTACTGAATAAGTAAATTAATTTAGGTAGAATTATCAGATATGAATAGGCAGTTTTCAGAGAAAGAAATTAAAGGTATTTATAGTTACAAAAATGCTCTAAAGTACTATTGATTAGACAGATGCAAATCAAAACAATTCTGCGGTTACCACATTACACCTATCAGATTGGCTAACATGACAAAATAGGAAAATGACAAATTTTGGAGAGGATATGGGGATGTTGGAACACTAACTCACTGTTGGTGAGCTGATCTAACCATTCTGGAGAGCAATTTGGAACTATACCCAAAAGGCTATAAAAAGGTACATACCCTTTGATCCAACAATATAATTTCTAGGACTGTATCCCAAAGAGATCATAAAAATGCAAAAATGAGTAAAAATATTTTAGAAACTATTTTTGTGGTGGCCAAGAACTGGAAATCGAGGGGATGCCCATCAATTGGGGAATGGCTAAACAAGTTGTGGTACACGACTGTAATGGAATACTATTGTACTATAAGAAAGGATGAACAGGCAGACTATAGAGAAACCTTGAAAGACTTATATGAACTGATGCTGAGTAAGGGGAACAGAAACAGGAGGACAATGTACACAGTAACAGCCACAGTGTGTGAGGACTGCTTTTAATAGACTTTGCCCTTTTCTGCAATCCAAGGACCTGTAACAATTCCAAAGGACACATGATGGAAAATGCGAGCCACATCCAGAGAAAGAGTTATGGAGTTGGAATGCAGAATGAAGCAGACTATTATCTTTTTTGTTTTATTTTTTTCTTTCTCATGTTTTGTTTTCCCATTCATTGTAATTTTATGCAACATGACTAATGTGAAAATGTGTTTAATAGGAATGTAAGTGTAGAGCCCACTTCAGATTGCAAGCCATTTAGGATAGGGAGAGGGGAGGGAGGGGGAGAAAAATTTAAATTTATGGAGGTGAATATTGAAAACTAAAAATCAATAATTTAATAAATTTGGAGAAACAAGATAGATTAGTGAATACATTTATTAACCATTTTTATTATGAATTTCCCATCCCTGGGTCTGGGCTTATCATGTGAAAAACACTAGGGAAATGAACAAGCAAGAGAGTCTCTTCTCTTAAAGGATTTATAATCTAAAAGAAGAAGGCAATAGAATTGAGGTAGAGCTGACAAGGTCACAGGACATTAGCAAGTCTTGGAGATATCTGGGGAGACTGACTTAGAGCTGAGAAGACAAAGTAAAAGCTCATTAGATGAAAATGAAAAAGAATGCCCGACTTCATGGAATTTGTATTCTAGGGGGAGGGTAGAAGACCAACAATTATACTGATAGCTGCCATTCATGTAAAGTTTGCGACACATTGTTCAGATGTTATTGCCTTTGATCCTCCTAACAACCTGGTGAAGGAGGAATGGTTATCATACCTATTTTCTAGATGAGAAAACTGAGGCTAAGTGACTTGCCCAAGATCTTATAGCTATTAAGTGTCTGAAGCTTGGTTTGAACCAAGGTCTTTCTGACTCAGGTCTAGTCTCATTTATGCATTGTGCCACCTAGCTTCCTTTTAATGATTACATTAAAAGAGACAACTCAATTAGGAATAATTCGAGGAAAGTGAGATCAATAACAACTAGAGAGCTCATTATGATCTCAATAATGGATGTGGAAGAACTTTGGGAAGTATCAACCCCTTGATAAAGAGTGTTCTGGTACCACTAATATTACTACTGATACTGCTGCTATTCCCATCATTACTGATGCTACTACTATTACTCTTACTAGATGATGATGATGGTGATGATGATGGTGATGGTGATGGTGATGTTGATGGTGTTGATGATAATGATGATGATGATAAGCTGTGGTCTAGATCCCTAGCTTTGTTTATATGGACTAGGTTCAATCACAGGAACATCCCACATCTCTCCTTTGACTTGTGTTCCCAGTCAGGAAGCCCTTGGGAACAGCACAATATAGCATCTGTCTGGGTATAGTACTAATGAGGGAAAGATTTGCTTCTTGGTGTTAGACTCTTAATGCTTCTTCTAGGTCCAAGAATTTCTTCTTCTCTTTCTGGACTTGGACCAGGAACAGGTCCTCAACTGGGTGGTTCCCCCTTCAGAAATACCTTGGCTACTCCATCTTCCCACTCTTGCCACCAATGAGGCCAAGAAGTTACCTGGGGTTTAGGGGTACTGCAAGGGTGATCAGGCCTCTTCTTTGACAATGGGAGATTTCTTTCTGTTTGTAGATCCTCTCCCATATTTCTCAGTCCTGATCTCTGTCCAGTTACAAGTGATCTGTGCCTTTTTGGGCTAGGTAAAATGAAGGAGTTGGACTAGATGAATGAATGAATGAAGCATTTATTAAGTCCTTATTTGTATAGCATTGTTGTAAGCATTAAGGATACTAATATAAATATAAAAATAGTAACTTGTCATTGAGGATCTGCATCCCAATTGGGATAAATAATACATATAATAATCAGACACTTACCAGCTGGGTGACCTTGGGCAAGTCACTTAACCCTGTTTGCCTCAGTTTCCTCATATGCAAAACAAGCTGGAGAAGGAAATGGTAAACCACTCTAGTATCTCCGCCAAGAAGAAAAAGGAATCATAAAAAGTTGGATAAGACTAAAAATAACTAAATAATCACTGGCTTCGGAAGAACACTTTAGTCCAGAAAACTACTGAAATGCTGAAGGGAAGTAAATGAATACATCCCAGTTAATTTGATCATGCTTCATGGTTCCAGAATTGGGCATGATTTTTAGAGTGGAGGTAAGGAAAGGGCTTTCTGATGGTAGCAAGTGCATTGTGGAGGAGATGGTAGGAGAGCAGAGTGAAAGTACGAAGGATTGGGGCTTTCCTGAGAATGCTACAGGACAGACCAATTAGGAGAGTAAAGCCCTGGGGGAAGGATGATCTAGATGGTCTCTATGACCCCTTCTGTCTCTGATGCTAAATGATCTCATACCTGAAAAATACCCTAAAAAATCTTAGCCTTTTATGTAAATATCAGTTATTGTTGAGCATAATGGGGATTTGGAATATGCCTGGCTGGCCTAACATGGCCATTCACTCCTTAGGTGGTCTAGGAATGTGCCAAACCCACATTACATTATTATTACCATTTCTATGGAATATTTGCATTTTAACCAAATTTTTTATCATCAGAAATATTTATTTCCATTTTAACCAAATTGCTATTACTATTTTCACAGACCATTTGCATTTTAACCTAATTTGAGCATTTGCATTTCTACTCAGTACAATATCTGACACATAGTAAATGCCCAGCAAATGCTTGATAACTTGTCCAACCCAAAGAGTGAATTAGATGGAAATTTGAGTCCAAGGAAAAAGTAATAGGGAGATATGTTTAAGGGGACACTAGTCCCTATGTAATCGTGGGCATGTCAAATCTCCTTTCTGGGCTTCAGAATATAATAGAGAAAAAAATATATATATATGTAAAAGTGCAAAAAGCTGATATTTCCAGAGGGTTTTAAAATTTCCAGAGCATTTTATTAGCCTTTATCTTCCTTACCACAATCCTTTATTCCCATTTTATAGATGAAGAGACTGAGTTTCAGAGAGATGGACTGATCGTGATCAGACAGCATAGGTTAGAAGTTGGATTCAGATCCAGATCTCTCTTAACTCTGAGTTCAACTCTCTGATATTATCAAGAGATAATTATTAGCTATTAACATCACGCTCCCAGATAGTAGGGAGGGGAAGGACACAAGAGAACTAAGTTTTATGGGGAAGAGAGAGCATAGATTACTTGTGGGAGGGCTCTCGGAGCCTAGGAAAGTTGGGGAAGGTGAAGCAAGGGGAACAGCTCCCTCTGGAGGGACCATCAGATCTCAGGTGACCTTTCCCCAGAGGGGTCTGGCAGTATCCTGCTGGCGCAGGGTACTAAAGAACATTTGCTTTTGTACCCAAAGAACTGGTTTTTCCCCTGTTGGATTGATTGATATTTCAGCCCCTGCTTCTAGATTCTGAGAGGGCTGTGGGTATTGATGGAACATCTGAGCTTTTGGTTGGCTTCCCATGCCTGTTCAAGAATGCCTCAGAAATGTACTTGGAGACTCCAAGGCTGAAAATAAGCTCCAAGGTGATTTCTCAGTTGGCTGCGATTAAGAAGCACTTCCACAAAATAGCGTCAGAAAAGTTGCCTCTTTTAAGGAAACAGTATTAATAGTGCCTAATAACACTCAATGTTGACCAGGGAGTAAGATTTAAAACCTGTGAGGGAGGAGAAGGTCTTGATGTGTGTATGGGAGCAGTAGTAGGAGGCGAGAAGAGGTGGGAATGCTCCTCTCTCTGAGCCTCAGTTTTACCATCCATAAAGTGGAGATATTTCCGCAATAGGATTGTGGTGAGGAAATTGTTTTGAAAACCATAAGACACTGGAGAAATGGAGGTTTTTTTATTAGTACCTATTCTTAGTCATTGTAGCCAAGTATATTGTAGGTCCACAGTCAAGATCCCACCTTGGGGGAGGTGGGATTTGATTTGAGTAGAGCAATGATAGAAGCAAAGCAGATAGCTTAACCAGAGTCTACACTCTGCAACCTTTGAAGAGACATCAATTCTATTCTCCTGGGCCTGGGATTGCTTCCAGCTCAAAATCTTCTGATTCTTGGATGTGGCCCCTGAAAGTCCTTCCTGGAAAATGGGTCATTGCTCCACTTGAAACTTCAAGGCTCCCCTTTCCATTTGCTGGCAGCACACAGGGTCCTCAGGTTTTTCCTCTCTCCTGGACCTTTCGTCGATCTTTTACAAACATCTGGCAGGCCACTGAGCTCAGAATTGAACATCTGGGTGCCAGATGCTCACAGGATCACATCCAGTTGTGTCTCTGAGAAGCCATCTGCAGAAGGTGGTGTGGGCCAGGGGCTAGGGAACAAGATGCCTAAGAGAAGAAGCTTCTAGCACCCTCAGGGGCGGGAAACTCCTCCCCACCCCATCACTCCCTTCCTTTTCCTTCTTTCCAGTCTACATCCTGGTGGCAGCTGCTAACCATCCCTTAGAACTCCCCCTGATGATTCTGTGCTCTAAATAATAATAGCTCACATTGCTGTAGTCTGATATACTTAGGGAAACACTTTCCTCACATATAGCCTGTGAGTTTGGGAGAATCATTTCACAGATGATGAAACCAAGGTCTAGAAAAGGCACACAGCTAGTAAGTGTCAGAAGAGAAATCAGGCCACCTGATTCCAAGTCCAGTGTCCTTTCTACCAGGCCAGGGTGTTTCTCTGAGCAGCTTTGTGTGACTGCATGGGGCCATGTCTGTTGGCATGTTACCATGGCACCATTAAGCTGACCAAACTCACCTCCCCGTAGGTCCCACCTGAATCATATAAAACAGGATTCAGCAAACTAGACTGTGAGAACTGAATGCTGCCCAATGCCTGCTTTTGTACGACCAGAGTGAAAAATATTTTTTAAAATACAGTGGAAAAATGCAGGGATACTTGGAAACTGAGGCACACCCTATTAAGGAGAGAGTATACAGCCCAGGAGGTTGAGAAAAAATGGTGCCCTCAATAGAATATGAAAGTTTAGATGAGGGGGAATATGTGTGTGTGTGAGTGTGTGTGTGTGTGTGTGTGTGTTTGGTGGTAAGGGGCAAATAACGAGTTCCATTTTAGGCATGCTAACAGTGAAAGGTCTATAGGACCCCAAGTGGAGATATCCAGTAGAAGCAGGTGTTGTTGGACTATAGTTCAGGAGATTAGGGTTGAATATATTGGTTTGGAAGGATGAAAGAACCCATGGGAATAGATGAGCTAACCAACAGAGGACCAAGAAGTTGCATGATAAGCAATAACCATCCTTTTCTAAGGCACATCAGTGAATAGTTTACAAAGCCCTTTATAGCCATGACTCCTGATGCATGTCTGTAAGGGTGGAAGGGTAGAAATTGTTGTCTCCATTTCACAGATGAGGAAACTGAGACCGAGAAATGGGGAGATCACACATGATAGTTGCAGGACTGGGATTAGAACCAGGTCTCCTGATTTCTAGTGTACAGCTCTCCCTGTTGTACCAGGCTTCTTCCCTTCATGGGGAGAAAAGTCTAATTCTTTCTTCTTCTTTAATCAGGATTAAATGCCTCAGCATCACACAAGCTAGTAAGTGTCTGAGGCTGGATTTGAACTCAGGTACTCTGGAGTCCAGGGTCAGTGCTCTATCTATTGTGTCACCTAGCTGCTCCCAGCCTCGTTCCTTTCTTGGTAGGATGTGTTTGACAGGCAGATGTGTCCCCCAGAGCTCAATTCCAAGCCTGGGGTGTACAGTGTGCACAATAGGACTCAGGATCTGTCACATAGTAGACCTTTAATCAATTGATTGATAGGCAGAGAGGAGTTTGTAGAGTGATTAGTGGATGGAACATTTACAAAAGTTTCTCTCAATATCTTTGTGGATAAGATGGAGACATATTCAGTTGTATGGTAACATTTTAGGAAAAGACATCACCAACCTGCAATTGAGTTCATAAAAATTTGACCAAGATGGGGAAAGAATTGGACTTCTTGTCATATAAGGGTCATCTAAAGGAATTGGGGCTATTTGAGAAGATGTAGGTAGGACAAGATAATTGTCTTCAAGAAGACAGGATACTATGGTAGAAATGTGTAGCGAGAGGACCAGAGTCTGTACTCAACATTACCTTTGCTTCCTTGAGCTTGGACTCATTTGTATAATGAAAGCATTGAAATAGATGACCCTTAAGGAAAGTTTCTTTCAGTTCTAAAGTCCCATGAACATATGGGAAGGACTGGCATGGGGAAGAAGGCATAGGCTTGTTCAGCCTTAGATCAGAGGGCAGAAACAGGGACGATGAAGGGACGATGTAGAGTCATGCTTCTTCTTAGAGGTGTCCCACAATGCAATAGGCTCCAGAGGTAACTTGTATTCCTCATCGTCTGAGGAGTCTGAGTGCAGGCAAGATGACTGGATTTTAGATATTTCTTTCTTAGATAGGGATTGGATCATCTCCTTGAAGGCTATTTTATTATTATATGCCAGCAGAATGATCTTTCAGGTCTTTGTGGTCCAGTAATATCTTTCTCTCTCTCTCTCTCTCTGTCTCTCTCTCTGTCTCTCTCTCTCTGTCTCTCTCTCTCTCTGTCTCTCTGTCTCTCTGTCTCTCTCTGTCTCTGTCTCTGTCTCT
>CM053601.1:151183936-151208935 GCA_028646575.1 Pseudocheirus occidentalis | reverse complement strand
CACCATCATCATCATCATCACCATCACCATCATCACCATCATCATCATCATCATCATCATCATCATCATCACCATCATCACCATCATCACCATCATCACCATCATCATCATCATAGTTATTGTTGCCTCTTTGCAGCCTCCACCTGCCTCTCTCTCCTTGTTCTGCCTTTGTGACCACTTCGAGGTCTCAACCTTCTTCCCCATTTCAGCCCTTCAGTTATTTAAGAAATTTTACTTTTCTAGGTCAAGCCTCCCTATAAGACCTCTTGATCTGACCTACAGTGGCTGTGTGAACCTAGGCAAAGAGTTTAACATTTTAGCTCTCTAGGCAACTCTCTAAGAAGGTAAGTTGCCTATGAAATGTTGACCTAGTTGGCAGAGAAGCTCCTTGTGCCTAGGAGCTTCTGCCAGTAAAATCATGGGACCTTTCCAATTCTGACATTCTCTGTTCTGTGTTCTATGCGTCTTCTAATTCTAATATATTCTATTTTGTGGTTCCTTTCAGCTCTTGTTGAGTTACTTCAGCTGTGTCATGTTTTCTTCCCAAAGATACTGGAATAGTTTGTTAGTTCCCCCTCTAGTTTTTTACAGATGAGGAAACTGAGGAAAACAGGGTCAAGTGACTGGCCTAGGGTCACGCAGCTCCGAAGTGTCTGAGGCCAGATTTTAACTCAAGTTCTCCTGAATCCTGGGCCAGTGCTCTATCCTCTTTGCCAATATAGCCTGTGTTCTGTCATCCTTCCAGTTCTGTCATTCTATGCTCTTAGACCAATGGGTCATTCCCATTCTGCTTTTCTATGACCATTTGGTACCAATGTATGATGGTGCATGGTTTGTGGCTGCTTATGTTGTATACTCTCTCTCTGGCCAATGTGAGATAGCCAAGCCCAGCCCAACCAAAGCCCTACAAGTTGTTGGTGTTAATATATATGCTTAGTAGAGGAACATGAAAAGCCCCTAGCTGGAGCTCAGGGCCCTGGGAGGGGAGGGTGGTAGTGAGGGTGCCTTCCCCAGCCAGATTTACTGCCCTGCCTTTCACTGCAGTCCCTGGTGCACTCCCGGCCTCTCATTAATCACTGGCTTTTATTCCTTGGTTTTACATGTTTTTTATGACTGTACTTTTAGGACTGCATAAATCAGAGGGCAAATCAACTTATTAGCATTTGCAATTTTTTCTTCTGTCATTGGCCTCACACATTAATTCATTTTTACCCTTTTTTCTATTTCTTTTTGCATCCTTTTCTTCCTTTACCACTCCTAGGTGTGGGTCAGGGCAAATGGAAACATCATTTCTATAGGAAAGCAGAGGGTTGGAGGATGCTTTGCTTGTAGCATCTCTCGGTTTAAGGCCTCCTAGGAAGCATGATCCACTCTTGAAGGCATGATCTAAGATGGAAATTTCACCTAGCCAGAGAGTTTTTTGGTAGCAACTCCCCTCCCCCAATAGTCAACCAACTAACCAGAAAACAATTAAGTGCTTACCATAGGCCAGCCGCTGAAATAAATACAGAGGAAAAAAGACAGAGCACAAACAGTTCCTACCATCTGAGAACTTAAATTTTATTACAGGAGAGATAGCAGCTATTCGACTGGATATATACAGGATACACACAGAGTAGAGGTAGCTTAATAGGGGAAGGGATTAGCCGCTGCAGCGGGGGAGGAGAGGTGGGAAAGCCCACCTGGTACAAAGAAGCCCTTGAGTCAATTGTTAAAGAAAGCCAGGGATTTTCCAAGGCAAAGGCGGGGAGGGCAGATGGGGAGCTGGAATGTTTGAAGGCGAGGAGGTCAGGATGGTGAAATGTTGAGTATGTCAGTGGGAGCTATTTATAAGAAGACTAGAAAGACAGGAAGGTTACAATGAAATTCAAATACCAAGTAGATGAGATCATATTTGATCCTGGAAATAAAACAGAACCTCAGGACTTTATTAAGTGGGATTAGCATGGATATGACACGGTCAGAATTGTACTTCAGGAAAATCACTTGGGCAGTCAAAATGCTAGAATTACAAAATTCATGAGTTACAAGAGACTTCAGAGGGCTTCTGCTTCAACTTGCATCCAAGAAAGGAAGATCCTCCATAACATCTTTTCATAACAAATCAGTTACCCGTTATCTACTTGAAAATTTCCAGCTATGGAGAATTCCTTTTTGTTGTTATTCAGTCATTTTTATTGTGTCTGACTCTGTGAAAATCAACCCCAATTTGGGGTTTTCTTGGCAAAAATACTGGAGTGGTTTGCCATTTCCTTCTCCAGCTCATTTTACATATGAGGAAACTGAGGCAAACAGGGTTAAGTGACTTACCCAGGGCCATGTAGCTGGTGTCAGAGGTTGGATTTGAACCCGGGTTTTCCTGACTCTAGGTTTGGGGTGGATTGAGTGCTATCACCTGGCCTATCAGATCAGCCCACTCCGCTTTAGGCTAGCACTCCTTGGTAAGACGTTTCCCCTTATACAAGTTAATAAAACTGAAAATTGCACTAAGGCTTTCAGGACACCCTATGCTGGAGTGGGATTTTACCTCTCTGCTATTTCCACCTGTTTTTTTTCTAGCTGTGCCACATCAGATTAAGCCAAAAAGTCTATGATCACTTTCCACAAACACTTGGCATTATTCATGTTTCCCGTTAAGTCTCAGCTTCTAAAGGTCAAGCCTCTGCAGTCCCATCTAGCCGTTCTTGTGTGGCAAGACTCCCATCTCTTCACCATCAAGATTACCCTTTTCTAGAAGGGTTCCAGATTTTAATTCCCCCCCCTAAATATGGTGCCCTAAAGTGGACATGATATTACTGATGTGGTCTAGGTTTAGGTTTAGGAAATGGTTTAGGGCACAGGACAGCAAAGCTGTCTCTGTCCAGGATGTTTCTAGGTCAGAGTGTGTGTTTCTCACACCTGGATCATGTGGTCCTATCCTGTTGTTTCTGGGGGAAGAGAATCTTATTTGGGGGTCCAATTGCTCTCAGTGTGTTGCTAAAGGTTTGAAAATGAATATAAATTTAATGATCATCATCAATAAATGTCAATCATCAATAAATACAAATAATCATTAATAAATAATCATCATCAATAAATGCAAATATTTTAGCCAGCCAATGAGAACAAGGAAGAGGAGAGTATTAGAGATTGTGAACTTCTGTTCTAAAAAGTTTCCATAAGTATTCATGAATATAATGACATGGTAGCAAAGTCCTTCCATTCATTTGTTCTTCTGAATGTCTTTCTGTATTCTCTTGTGCATTTAAAAAAGTTTTTGATGTTCTTTTTCCCCATTTATATCACTATTCACTAATTCCCCCTTCTTCTTCCCCAAATGTCCTCTCTTGTAATATATACACACATATATACACATATAGGCCTATTATAATATATGTATATTTGCAGTATATGTACATATAGATATACATATATTTAGACATATTTGTATGTATGTACATATATTTTAATACACGTGTGTGTGATGTACACACACATACAGATATGTGGAGAGAAGAGGAGCAAAAGAGAGACAGAGACAAAGACACACAGAAAAAGAGAGAGGGAGGAAGGGAGAAAGAGAGAAAGGGAAAGAGACAGAGAAGAGAGAAGGAAGGGAGGGAGGGAGAGAGACAGAGAAAGGGAAAGAGACAGAGAAGAGAAGGGAGGGAGGGAGAGAGACAGAGAAAGAGAGACATAAACTCAGACACAGGAAGACCTGGTATTGTCGCTAACTCATTCTCCCCTGGATCTCGGTTTCCTCATTTGTAAAATGGGAGATTGAGCCAGATGATCTCTAACGTCTTTCCCAGGGCTAAAATGATGATCCTGACTTCCCATAGCCTCATTTTAGAGGTGGGGAGATTAAGATTCCAAGGTGTGTGGGTATGGAGGTGGGGCGGTGGGGGCATGACTTGTCCCAGATCCCAGTTAGTGAGGTACTGGCGGATAACGTGGCTCTCCTGCGCCTCGGGTCCTATAAGGACTGTACTGCCTTCCAAGATGCCGCGCCTGACCCTTCTTTCAGAAGTTATAAAACTTGAAGGAGACCCTAGTCCCCAAATCATCACCCAGAGGATGCTGGGAAGAGCGTCCTTAGCAGCAGAAGTAGCACCAGGACCAGCAGCCGCAGGACGGTCCTCCCAGAGTCCAGCCCAGGGAGAGCGGCGCAGGCCGGGGCCAGGACCCCCAGGGCTGATCCCGCAATCAAATATCTCATTACCTTGGGAAATGCTTTCTCGTCCCCACTCTGGGGCTGGGACTTTATTGACTTTTCCCCCAGGCTCCTTTCCATTTCCACCAGCAGCTTCTGGCGGAGGCTCCCGCTTGGAGGTGGGCAGCCCGCAGCTCGAGCTGCCGCTGCAGATGCTCCCTCCCTGGGCGCCGCTGGCCTGGCGGGCCTGCCTGGGCTTGCGCCTGCCGCACCATCGCGAGTGTCAGGCAGCCAATTAAACGGGAGACTCGATTTTATTCAAGCAGCCTTGCTCATGCCTATTTCAGGAGCTACTTGACGGGAACCAGGGCAAGATTCTTTTTTTCCTTGCAAATGGCATTGCATCTAGGTCCCAATGTGCAAAGATCGCAAGCTCGGCTTTGCTTTAACACCATTATCTTCCTCCAATCGGGTGTAAAGTTTGGGGCGATGAACTACCATGTTCCCTGTCACTGAAGCAGATTGGCTTTGCATGTGTGACAGAGCCCTGGGCCTGAGGCCCGCCATCACTCCACCCTTGGGGGAGAGAGAAGAGCCACACAATTAGATCTTCTGTCCTTCCCAGGCCAGGCCTTTCTTTATTCTGAAGCTTTCCAGGACCTTCCTTGGCCCTTTTCCAATGAATTCCTCAGTTCTATAGTTCTAACTCACCGTGATACTTTGGGCAAGACCTTTCCCCTTTCTGGACATCAATCTCTTCAACCATAATATGAAAGAAAAGATTTGATATTCCCTTCCCCCCCTCTCTCTTTCCCTCCCTCCCTCTCTCCACTGTCTCTTTCCCTTCTCTTCTGTCTCTTTCCCTCTCCTGTCTTCCATTCCCTCCTTCCTTCCCTTCCTCCCTCCATTCCCTCTCTCTCCATTCCTATCCTCTCTTTCTACTTCTCTCAAAATGCCTGTTTTTTAAATTTATTTTATGTATTTTTAAAATTTTGAACTTGACAGATGTTAACAAACACGATCATTTTCATATACAAAGAGACTTACATCTAAAACTTTGTATCTCAATGACATACAGTTTAAAGCTAAAATGAATTGAGCATAGTAATTCTGATGCTGTTCTGCTTGTCTGTGGCTGTTACTGAATTTCCTTCTGTTTCCTTCTGTGTATTATAATTAGTACTCTTCTCTTTTTCTTTTTATATCACTGTTAGACTCTCAATAATAATACTTGGAAAGCACTTGTCACAGAGCTTAGCACATAGTAGGTGCTTTATAAACACTCATTCCCTTATCCCAACAACCATAAATGCCCTTCCTTGTAACAAACAAGTATGATTAAGCAGAACAAACTCACCCACTGGTCATTTCAGAAAATCTGTGTCTCAGTCTTGATCTCTAAGGAGGAGACCATCTCTAGGGTCTTTCACAGCTGTGATATTCTTGATCTCAGGTCCATCCCTCCCAACTCTGACACATTGGTTTCTAGTCTCCCTTCTAGCTCTGGAATGTCATTTTAAAGTTCTTTCTTTGCCTCTGACATCCTATGTTAATATTCAGTTCATCAAATCTTGATGAAGTGCTTCATAGTAATGATAACTAATATTTATAGAGTGTTGAAAGTTTACAGAAATAATCTCATTGATCCTCACAACCCTGGGAGGCAGGCACTGTAATTATTATTATGGGCATTTTCCAGGAGAGGACAGCTGAGACCCAGGGATGCTAAGGGTCACACAGTTAGTAAGTGTCAGAAGTAGGCTTCAAGCCTATGCCTTCTTGATTCTTAAATCCAGCACTGTATCTACTACACCATGCTGTCTCAATGGCTCCTATGGAGGAGATGTGCTAGGTCCTGGGGATATAGAGGTGAAAAGTAATACAGTTTTTGCCGTAGAACAGTGGTTCTCAACCCCTTTGGAGTCCAATGACCCTTTCACAGGGGTCTCCTAAGACCATTGGAAAACACATATTTCCGATGGTCTTAGGAAACTCCTCTATCTGTCTCCAGGCAGGTCCGCCCACATGCAGACACATCCACATACAACTATTAAGGGTCCTGGCATTAGGAAGGTTGAGAACCACTGCCCTAGAAGAATTTAAGGGCATGCATGTAGCAGGTGATGGGGACAAAGGAGGGATGCAGAGAGCCCTAGGAAGTGGGTGAGGAAGGAGAGGGGGAGATCAGAGAAGGCCATATAAAAAAGGGTGGTGTCTTAACTGAGCGCAGAAGGAGGGGTGCCTTTCAGACGTGAAGGACAGGCTGCAGGAATTCACAGAGGATGGAGGCTCATTGTTGGGATCAAAGCAAAGCTAATAGTGTAGTTGGGTTGGAAAATGGAGTACATGAAAGGGAATATAGCCAGGTCACAGTTAGTGCAAATGATGAACTCCTCAAAATGGTCACATGTATTTGAATTTGCACTATTTGAAGTTAAAATTATACAAAATATGGTAATTGATTCCAACCCAATGGAAATATGGAGTTCAAATTCACGAAATTCATTATTTCTATTCACTGGGACCTGGATGCAATGCAAAATGAAGCTGGAAAGTAAGTTTGTAACCAGATTATGAAAGGTCTTAAATGCCAGTTAAGGAGTTTGGATCTCATCCTAGAGGCAATGGGGAGGCTCTGAAGGTTTTATAATAAGAGAATGATACAGTCAGACTTGTGTTTGAAGAATAAAATTTTATTGGTTGTGAGGAGGAAGGATTGAAGGGGGAGAGAGAACAAGGAGGGGGGCTGGTGATGAGGTAATTGCAACATAGTTATCGCAATGTGAATGGAGAGAATAGGATGGACATGGTGGTAAAATCTGCAGGACCTGGAAGCTGAATGGGTGTAGGAGAAGGACAAAGGAGAAGACAGGTGGAAAGATCCATTGAAAGTTTGGAGCCTATGTGACAGCAACATTGCATGTTTTGAGGAACCGGGTAAAGATATCAAAGGTGGATGTTGAGATGTAAAACTTAAGCTCAGGAGAAAGATTTGGTTGAAATATGGAGACCTAGTGGTCATTTGCACAATCCTAATCATTTAAGCCACGGGAGCAAATGAAATTAGCAATGGAAAAAGTGAAAAGAGAAGAGAATAAACAGGGTAGAGTCTTGGGGGCAATTACATTAGGAGGATGATCTGTGATCCCTCCCAGTTACAACAATCCCATCTTCTAGGTTATGTAGTTCTAATATTCTGTGTTCTAAAGACTAAGATGAAGCTTCTCCAGCCTGAGATGACCAAGATGGAGATGGAACTGGACATAATGCCACTTACAGCTTGGTTGAAAGAACTAGGAATTTCTACCTGAGAGAAAACAAGGATTGGTAGGTGGTGGGGTATGGGCAATGATAGCTGTCTTCACAAAGTTGAAAGGCTTCCTGAAGAAGAGTGATTAGGTGTGGTCTGCATGGCCCCAGAAGACACAATTGACAACAATGGTGGCTAGAAGCTACAGGAAGGGAGCTTTTAGCTTGAAAAAATGTTGCCCAAGGCAATGAGGCAAGGAAATATGCATTTATCAAATGTTTACTATGTGCCAAGCACTGTCAATCTGGAAATAAGTTTTTATTAAGCACCTACTATATACCAAGAAATGTGCTAAGTATTGGGGCTATAAGCACAATCAAGACACCCAAATCCTCAAGGAGCTTGCTTTCTAAAGGGAAAAAAGCACACAAAAAGGAGCTGAAATGGTGGGCATGGTGTGGAAGTCTGGAAAGGCAAGCTAGAAGGGCAATGAGATTGGCCATCCTGGACCCCACTCCATAGCACAGCACACTGTCCAAAAATGGATTTAGTTGCCTCAGTAGGTCATGAGTTTTCCATCACTAGAAATGGTCAATTGACTCAGATGCTCAAATGATTCCATTTTGGGGATGTCATAGAGATCATCTTAAACCCCTTTCCATCCTCAAGGTTCTACATGGTAAGGTCCATTCCCTGGACCCCATACCTAGGTATGATCCGAGCAGGGCAGAGAATAGCAGGATTATCACACCCTCCAAATTAGGGGTACTATGCCACTCTTCTCTCCCTTGTTTTTTCTCTCTTTCCCCCTAGTCATCAAGATTAATCTTCTCATTAAGTCAATGAATTGTGAAGTATGGATGACCAACAGACATGACGTTGCCTGGAGGGCTTAGCACCCAGAGAGGAGCTTGGTAGCAGAGTCTCTTGGGCAACTCCCCTGGGTGTATTAAGGTAGAGTCCTGAGTGTGGGGTAAAGTGAGTGGGGAGTGAGATATTTTTGAACAAAGCACACTCTGGTCATTAGACTGATTCAAATGAACAATTTGTAATCATTAATTAAAGAATAATTAATTGACTGATTTTTGGGGGGTAAGAAATATAACAATACAAGCCAGCAGCAATGTGTCAACAAACAGTGGCAAGGTGAAGGCACAAATAAAGATCTATTCACAAGGATCTTTCACATGTGTGTCAAACAGGCAAACAGATGGCAATGATCACTTTGGCTTCATCAAAGCACAGACATTGATACTCATGAGGAATTCAATATAGCACAAATTGATTCTCAATAAGACAATTTTTAAAAATCTAATATAATTCAAAGAGAACAAGAAACCTCAAAAGAAAAAAAAAACAAGCAAATAGGGTAGCTTGATGGTGCAGTGGATAGAGCACCAGTCCTGGAGTAAGGAGGACCCAAGTTCAAATCCGATCTCAGACACTTGAAACTTACTAACTGTGTGACCTTCTGCAAGTCACTTAATGCCAATTGCTTTGCCTTCACCCCTCCAAAAAGAAGAAAAAAGAAAAGAAAACCAAAACAACATATAGCATTCCAAACAAAAGAAACTTCACATACTGATTTCAGTGAGAAAGAGAAAAAAAATAAAACACAGCAAGAAATAAAAGTATATTTCAAAAGAAAATTATATATCAAAAAATGAGTGGGAAGTAAAATAAGAAAAAATAATCAAAATGCAAAATAAACATTAAAAGAAAATTCTATGTCTGATGAGTTGTTTTTCAAGTCACATTCAACTCTTCATGACCCTACTTGGAGTTCTTGGCAAAGATTCTGGAAGGATTTGCCATTTCATTCTCCAGCTCTAGTAAATAGGCTTAAGTACCCAGGGTCACACAGCTAGCAAGCATCTGAGGCTGGATTTGAACTCCTGAAGATGAGTCTTCCTGACTGACTAGTTTGATAATGTTCTTTAAAAATAACCAACAATTATTTGTGGAACCTATATTGGATTGCATGCCACCATGGGGTGGGGGGAAGAGCAAGGAGACAGAGGGGGAGAAAATTTGGAACTCAAGGGAATGTGGAACCGAATGTTATAAGCTAAAAGTAAATAAATTAGAAAGAAATACATCTGAAGAATCAATAGCTGAAAACAAATACAGAGAAACTTAGTACAACTTTTAAAAAATAACCAGTATTGAAATAAATGCCTCTTTAAATGAATATGCAAAAGAAAAATAATTGACAAAAACATTAAAAATAAAAATATGAAAAAGTTCTTATAGTATAGATATGATACATGTTTGATCAGTAAGGTAATTCTGCTTAAGAGAAACAAAAGATCAAATTAAACAGACTTAAAGTCTTAAACAGAAAAAGTAAAAAGTAAAAAGTGGGCCTTGTGGATGACAGAGCACTGATCCCCTTCCCCCAGCCTCCAGGGATAGAATTGACTCCCCATGACCATGCCTTTTCCTCTCACTGGGACTGTCTCAGGACGTCACATTCTCTCAAAGTTTCTACCTATTCCTCTCTCCCTCTTCTATTTCTCCAGCAGAGGGAATGGGAAAAGACCACCTGTCTGCATGGAGCTAATGAGATTATGTCTCATTATTGTCTCAGGGTTTTAGTCTTGGGCCCAGATTCTCAAATTGTTTTGTAGCCAGGAATGCCATAGTGAACTCATAGGGCAACTTAAGATGTTTAAAATTTTTGAAGAATGATGATGTTGTACCTTTGGCTATATCTTGGACTTTCCTGTTTATGACATCATATCTTTGGGAAGCTAAATTTTCATTGGTTGCTATGATGAAAAGCAAGTACCTGGAGAAAATCAAAGTGGACCAGGAAATGAGGCTGGTGGAGTCTGATCTGATTCCAAGGTTTGAGAATTTGTGCAGTGCCCAACTTGCCCAATAGTGTGGTTATTAAAGAAGGAAATAAAAATATTATTTTCTTTCAATTTATGTGTATTATTTTTTCAAACAGCTACTAAGTCGTTAGAACATAAATACTTATTAAATTGTTTGGACCTAACCACTCAATAAATGGAACTGCTAGATATTTCTTTTGGCCTAAGAACACCATGAAAAATGCCTGAGACATTAATGGCACCATGAACCAAGAAAGTTTGGGAACCTCTGGTCTAGGGCAACCACTCCATGTGGCTTCCTTTCTCCGTAATGTTGGGAAGGTTAAAAATACAGATTATAAATAAAAATTAATAAAATGCTCTGGGCCCCTAAGCAATGTGTTGATTGCCAAGGCAGAAGGGTGGTCTCCCAGCTGGTTTGTGATGATGCAGCCAATTTTTACTGCTTTCTCCCCTTATCCACACTCTGTACAACAAAGGCATTGATTCAGAACATAATACAATTTATCTTTATCTAGAACCATTATTAAAACCCAAATAAACATTAAGCCAATTTTAAAATTCAAAGAAACATTTGGTAACCAGTGATGACTGTCTGTAGGCAGCAATAAAACAAAAAGAGGAGAAAAAGTGAGAGAAGGAATTCACCATTCATCCGTCACTTCTATGGGCAGGCATCATCCCATCACTCCCCTCTGAGTGCCCTTAATAAGCTAAGGGACAAGTCAGAGAAAGGCCAAGACTCTACAAACTACCTGGCTTAGAGTCAGTCTCCTAGAAAGCCTTCTCCATCTGCTCCTGTTACTATTGCTGTTTTCCTCTCCTACCAAGTCACTCAGTCACTCCCTCCATCTCTCTTTCTCTCTGTCTCTCTCTCTCTGTCTCTCTCTCTGTGTCTCTCTGTCTCTCTGTCTGTCTCTGTCTCTCTCTCTGTCTCTCTGTCTCTCTCTGTCTCTGTCTCTGTCTCTCTGTCTCTGTCTCTCTCTGTCTCTGTCTCTCTGTCTCTCTGTCTCTCTGTCTCTCTCTGTCTCTCTGTCTCTCTCTGTCTCTCTGTCTCTCTGTCTCTCTGTCTCTCTCTCTCTCTCTCTCTCTCTCTCTCTCTCCAGAAACACTTGAAAGCTCACACTACAGTGAGATTCCCATTCTCCAATTCCAATCCTGCTATACCTTTGTAGAAGTACAGCCCCCAGCCCTTACCCAATGCAAACCTTACCTGAACAACTTTTATATGTGAATAGGGAATCCTTCAGGAAAAAGGTGACTAGGATGGTGTGGAGGCTTTGAAACCCTATTATACCTGGGCCATATGAAAGAACTAGGTACACTTATCCTGGAGCAGCCATGATTCAGACGGGTGGACACAGTTACACTGTTTTTGTCTCCAAGAATTAGAAGGGCATCCAAAGAGAAGAGGCATTTGATCTATTCTGTGTTGTGACAAGTTCTGCAGAGATAGATTTCAATTTCTTGGGAGAAGGAACTTTAAGTGGAATGAACTGCCATGGAAAGCAGTGAGCTTCTTGTTCCTGGGAGTGTCTGAGCAGGGTCTGAATGACTCCCTGGGAGAGACGCAACAACAGGTTTGCGTAATTAGGTAGGAGTGGGATTCAATGTTTTCTAAGGTCCAACTGGGAGCTTCAAGAGTATAACACTAAACCAGGGCCAACAGTGGTTACCTGTCTTGTTCCCTCTTTCAAGCCATAAGGCTATTCCCTTCAAGGGAACAAGAAGAAAGAAAACCCACCCCCTCTGCTGGCAAAAGACTTTCAGTTTATAAAATACTTACATGCCTGTTATGGCACTTGATCTTCAAAACAACTCTTTGAAGAAGAGAAGATATTGATAATTATTTCCATCTTATGGATGAAGAGCCAAGGGTTAGAGAGGGTAAGTGACAATCATATTACTGGTAAATAACAGAGCTGAGACCCAAATCCTTGCTCAGCGATTGATAAATAATAGGAGCTTAATAAATGCTTGTTAATTGATTGGTCATCAAAGTCTTGTGCCTTCAGGTCCAATGTGCTTTCTACCAGTGCAGGTCCATTTTATAGATGGGGAAAATTTAACCCAGGAGATCTGAGTGACCTGCTAATGGTTACAACTCTAGTCACTGGCAGAATTGAAATTAGAAGCCAAATAATCTAACTTTGACCAAACTGTCCCAGAGAAAGATGGGGTACAATGCGAGGGCTTCCCCACAAAGGGTCATAAATTCATAAGTGGAAGAGAAAGTTCAATAGATAGTTCATTTTCTCCCCTAGAGTTTACTCTCCAGACACACTACTCCTGACTCTAGGTCTAGAGCTTATCTCTGTAATACCTCAGAGACCTCTTCACCCTGGTAGCTCACTTTGCCCTTGGACTTCATGCAATAGAAGTACTCTCTGCCCTTTCATCTCCTCTCTTATTCACTGGTTCCTCCCAGAATCTCCATTTCAAGAAGAATACCCAGGCCAGTCATGCCTTCATTCCTCTCCAGGATTCACCCTCTGAATCTCCTGGCATTTCTCTACAATGTCTCTAGACATGTTTCATCTCACCCATTTCTCCACCTCTTATGTTTTGCTCATTAGAATGCAAACTCCCTGAAGGCAGGCACTATGCTCCTAGTTGTATTTGCATTTTCTGTGTTTAGTACCATGCCTGACAGAGTAAGCATTTAAAAAACAAATATTGATTTAACTAGAGTTTGTTGTACCCTTCCTTGTCCAGTTTAATCTTCTCAAGGGAAAGACTCCTTTATTAACTATGTTCAGTTCCCCCCTTTTTCCCATTGATACAATTGATGCAATAAATACAGTAGAAAGCATTCTGGCCCTGGACTCAAAAGATCTGGGTTCAAATCCCACTTCTGACTATTGCTACCTCTAGGAACTTGGGAAAATGACAATCATATTTAGATCTCAGTTTCCTCATCTGTAAAATGAAGAGGTTGGACCAGGTGTCCTCTGAGTCCCATTGCATGAAAGTGTAGGAGCCCATAAGTCAAGAAACATAGGATTTACTGGAGGTTATTTTCCTATGTTGATTGATGAGCCAACATTATATACTCATCACTTCTCACCTGAACATTCAATCACTCAGTCAACTATGCTAAACACTAGGGATACAAAAATAGGCAAAAGACTGCCCTGCCCTCAAGGGGCTCCTAAATCTAGGGGATAATGATAATAGCCTCCTATCTGACCTCCTAACTTCAAGCCTCCCCCAGCTCCAACCCGTCCAATCTGTCAGAGCCACCAAAGAGATTTTCCAAAAGCACAGGTTTGATCACATCTTATTCTTGCTCAAAAATCTTCAGAGGGTTCCTATTGCCTCTAGGACTCACCACAATCTTCTATGTTGGACATGTTAAGGACTTTACAATCCAGTATCTTCTCCTTCCAGTCTTGTTACTCATTACCCAGTTATAGCGCTCTAGTTGTACTGCTTCACACACACACACACACACACACACACACACACACACACGACACTCATCTCCCATCTTTGTGCCTTTGCCCTAGCTGTATACCATTCTTGGAATATTCTCTCCTCTGGTCCTTGACATCCCTGTTTTCTTTCCTGACTACAGTACTTCTTTCTACAATGAAGCCTTTCCTTGGCACATAGGAATCACTTAAATTCTTTGTTGTTCATTCATTCATTGTGTTAACAAGCCCCTCACTCCATTCTAGCATGGGGTTAAGAAGTTGCCTCTGCAGACAGGAGTCTAGAACCAGACTCCATGGGGGCTTGGATGGGGTCACTGCTGCACTCACACCCTATTTCTTCTTGGAACCTTTGCCTGACTGGCAGTTGTGACTTGAAGCCTGTGAGGGTCGAGACCCAGGGGACCATAGGAGCAGAGACAGATCCAGGGCAGGCAGAGGACACTAGGTCCCTTCCTGTTGACTCTTAAGTGCATGAGCCTATGATTTATTATCCCCGGACCTTCCGTCTAGAGGCTTGAATTCTGTTAATGCACCCCCATTTAAATAGTGCACTTTGCTAATGCAGCAGCCCTGCTCCCTTCCCCCAGCCCTTCTTATTAACATTTGCAACAATCAGACCCACAGCTGTAATGCGATTGAATCAGCATTACAGCTCATTGCTCTCCCTGGGGAAGGTTTCTCAACAATCCTCATTGTAGCTGTTATTTACAGGTCAGATGGTAGAGAAGTGATTAAACATTTTTAAGACACTGGAGTTGCAGGCTTTCTAATTATTTCATTGCAAATGCTCTGAGGGTGTGTTCTTGGGTGAATATCAACCATACACTCTTGGACCTTCAGACTAGCCCTCCCTGCCTCTGCCCCCTCTGCCCCCTCCTTTCACTAAAGGGCAGAGGGGAGAGGAAGGGAGATCAGAAAGGCCTGTGAGGCCAGAGGCACAGGGCAAAGCCTTAGAGAGGAAGGGATTCTCTCAGAAATTGGGTTGACCGAATGGAGAAATTAGATCACAGACTCAAAGGCTCTGGAGTCAGTTTATGTCTTGGAGATGACCTTGTTCCCCATTTTGCTCATGTAACAAAGCTCAATAATGATCAGAATCAGAATTCAGACTCCAAACCAGTGGCTAATACCTCACATCCCATAGTTCAGTGGAAAGCACCATGTCCTAAGATCCCTGAGACCACCAGATTTTAGAGTGCCCTTGTTTCTGCTAGAAACTAATTGTGGTCTGACCCCTTTTTTTGCTGGGCCTCCGTTTCCCCATCTATAACATAAGTGGACGGTAGCTCATGATTTTTAGGGATGCTTCCAGCGCTGACAGTTTATAATGGTCCGAAATGGGTTTCCTCAATCTTTTCCTCTGGTATTCTGACATACTGAAAGTGAAATCTAATTAAAAGAGAGGAAGATTTGACTTAGGGGAATCTTGTTTCCTCAGTTTTTGGCCCATGCCCTAATTAAATTGTTGTTCAAAAGACTGTGTAATACAGACTTAGAGTTCAAAGACCCAGGTTCAAATCCTGACACCATCACTGATCACTCACCATTTTCAGAACTAACCAGGCTTGAGGCTGAGTTTTGTCTTTTTCCTTTTAGTCTAAAAAAAAGGATTGATTGAAAATGAACAATAGAATAGATGTCAGCAAAGTACCCAAATTCCCTTTTCTCTCCCAAATTCCCTATATCCCAGAGACGTCCTTGACTGTTCAACTTATTTCTATGTAGGGCATGTAAGAGAATAATATTTTTTGGGCCAGGGGGCTAGGTGGAGCAGTGAATAGAGCATCGACCCTGGAATCAGGAGGACCTGAGTTCAAATCCAGACTCAGACACTCAACACTTACTAGCCATGTGACCTTGGGCAAGTCACATAACCCTTGCCTTCCCCCCTCCAAAAAACAAAAACAAATATTTTCTGGGTCACATTAGTAGACTTTTACAGATGAAGAAACTGAGGCCAAGAGCACTTACGTTTATTGCCTATAGCCACAAATCCAGTAAGTGTCCGAGGCTCCCCAAGTTTTTCATAACTCCAGGTTGAGAATATTCTACACTAAGCCATGTTGCCTGTCTCTATGAGCAGATCATGAAGCTTCTAAGGAGCAGCTGCCAGTATTTTAATTAATATAATCCCTAACATCTATCAACAGCAAATCATCAAGGTTGGTATAGAAGAGAAAAACAATCCTCACCTTCCTCGTCAAGCCCCCATTTGGGGAGGTGGGGCAGGTCTTGAGCCTGAAGTAATGATTCACCTGGGTCGCTGGGCTCTCATTTCCATGGGACCTGTTGACAATGTGTGAAACAGTAACATCTGTAGGAAGAAAGGGGTGAGAAATGAATCACGCCCGGGAGCCTGGTGATGACACTCACTCTTGTCTGCCTCCCCCTCCATCTCCATCTCCCCAAGGTACCCAGATTCTGCCACCATGAGCCCACCAACCCCATCCTGGTCCCATGCAAAATGAACAAGAGTCACTTTCCTGTTGCTTCATTAATGGAGATTATGCCGAGCAGGGGAATGAATTGGCAGAGACAATCAGCACTTTCCCTGGGAACTAGAAATACTGAGAATCCATGGATGGGGAAGACAGGTTAGGGGATGAAGGGGCAAATCCCCAGAGGGTAAGACTGGAAATAGAAGGGAACAGTACTCTTCTGCAATAAAATGTTGTGAGTGGGAGTGATTTTGAACTCATTTCTGCATGAATATGTGTTGTTTGTGTCTGTATGTCAGTATGTGTGTGATTGTATTTGGATTTGTGTGTTTGGCCATGTGGGGAGCACACATGCATACAGGGGAGTATGTTTGCAATTCTGAGTATGCGTGTTCATGTATGAGTAGGTCTGATCATGCATGTCTAAATGTGTGTCCCTCTCTAGATCAATGCATAGATAAGCACAGATGAACGAGTGAACGTGTGTAAAACTGTCTGGGCATGCCTTCATGAGAAGGTATATGTACTTGGAGGTGCTTATACAAGTGTGAACTCAGAAAGTATCATATGTGTGTGACACAGGATGTATCATACATACAGGATGTATCATACATACAGGAGTATGTACAAAGGCTTGTGACTATGTCTACCCCTATGTAGTCACATGTGGGCAAGTATGTGTCCATGTGGGAGTGTGTAAACATGTGTGTGGCATATATAAGTAGCATAAATATATGTGAGTAATTTTAATGTGTAAGTATTTATAAATGTGTGTGAGTGTATATGTGCAAGTATTGTAGATGTACATACATATTGTGTGACTGTATAAGCCTTTGTAAATACATATAAGTGTACAAGAAGGCATGTGTAGGCACATTTGTCTGAATAAATGTGTGTCTAACTAGGAGTGTGTTTGTCTGTATATGAATGTATATGCACCAGTGAATGCAGATGAATGTGGACGTTTTATGGAATAATTGGATGGACTGGGACTGTGAAATGTAGAAAAGAGAAAACTTCGGGGGAACATAGGAATAGTCTCCAAGCACTTGAAGAACTGCTTTGAGGAACACTAGATCTGCTCCATGCCATGGGGCAGAACTGGACACCATTGGTGGGGGCTCCAGAGAGGTAGATTTAGCTCAGTATGACGAAAGCACAATTTTCTAGATTTCAAACGGGTCCAAAAATGAAATGAGCTATTTCAGTAAGCAGAGATGTTGTCTACTTATCAGAGATGTTGTGGAAAGGAGTCCTACTCATGCATGGGCTGGACCAGACCTCTGTGCTCCCTTTCAGTTAAAAATTCTTATCACTGGATGATAAAGTCATAGACTTAGAGCTGATATTAGGTCATAGTCAGCAAACATCTGTTAAGTACCTACCATATGCCAGGCGCTGGGGCTATAAAGAGGGGAAAGATAATCCCCTGCTCTTAAGGTCACTCACAGTCTGCTGGAAAAGACAGCAAGCAAACAGATATGCAGAAAAACACTGTTTACAGTATAATTACTAAGCAATTAACAGGGGGAAGGCACCAGGATAAGGGGGATAGGGAAAGGCTTTCTGGAGAAGGTGGGATTTTAGCTGGGAGTTGAAGCCAATGAAGTTAGGAGGCTGAAATGAGGAGGGTGAGTGTTACATGCATGGACGACAGCCAGTGAAAATGTCCAGAGCTGGGAACTGGAGAATCTTTTTTTTGACAGTATGGAAGTCAATGTCACTAGATTATATTGCATGTGGTGGGGTATAAGGTAGAAGAGGACTGGAAAGGTAGAGGAGAACAAGGTTATGAAAGGCTTTGAACACCCATCAGAGGATTTTACATTGATCCTGGACGTGATAGACAAACACGGGAGTGTAGTGAGTTGGTGGGTGATGTGGTCAGACTTGTACTTTAGGAGGATTATAAGATTGTATGCTTAGAGCTATAAGACAGCTCAAAGGGCATTAAGTATTGTTGTTTATTCATTTTCAGCCGTATCCTACTCTTTGTGACCCCTTTTGGAGTTTTCTTGACAAAGATAGAGTGATTTCCCATTTCCTTCTCCATCATTAAACCTATCCTTCCTCCATTTTTCCTGAGCGACAGAGAGATGAAGTGACTTTCCCTAGAGTCACATAGTAAATGGTTGAGGAAGGATTTGAACTGAGATCTCGCTGAATTCTGACCTGTTGGATCTATGAACTAGTTCAACCATTCTGGGAAAAAGGGTATCACTGATGAGTAGCACTGAGATGCCTTCTACCTGAGCCAGGCACTAGTTTCTCACTGGACAAAGGCATTAGTCGGCCTCTCACATTTCTACCTTAATAAAAAAGGACAGATCACAGGTTTGAGTATCCCTTTGGCAAGGGGGCTCTTAGGAGACTATTTTCTCATTATCTCAGGGTTACCCATGAACTGGCTGGCTTCTGGTGAGTTTTCATTTCCCTTTGTTACCTTGGAGGGGGAGAGAGAGAGAGAGAGAGAGAGAGAGAGAGAGAGAGAGAGAGAGAGAGAGAGAGAGAGAGAGAGAGAGAGCGAGCCCAAAACAAAGAACCAAAAAAAAATCATATCTTGGCGGAATCCTCAGAGAACGGAAAACAATTGGCCAATTGCACTCCTCACTCTCTTTGATTCTGAAATTGCTTGAGCAGGTGGTTGCCATGAGATGCCACTCTCTCCTGATGATAATGCCATTGATTGTTACCAGCTTGGTGGGGGTCTGGCTGTGCTGAGTTGCATTGGTTATAGTTCTAATGCTTAAATCCTGGACAGCTCCTTGGATCTTCACCCTTCCTCCCCAGGTATCCCTCTGACACATTCTCTAGTACTCACAGTAAAGAGTCCAAAAGATCCAGTAGGAGAGTATGTAGTTCTTTCTCTGATGCTAGTTCACTGTGGGACCTTAGCAAGTTATTTACCTTTCTAGCCTTCAGTTTCTTCATCTTTAAAATAGGGATAGGAATATTGTGAATATCATGGAATGTCTGAGATAGATACTGAGATTCAGAGAGGGGAAAATTACTTGTTCAAGGTCCCAAAATCTGCTTATGGAAGAGCTAGGTATTAAACCCACATCTCATGACACCCAGTTCCAGGCATTTTTTCCCTTACTGTGACACTTAAGACACTATACTTTGGTTAGAATGAAGGGGGCAGATGTCTCTTTCCTCCTTCCCTTCCACCTACGATCCCCTACAACTTCCAGATCCTCAAATGAGGTTCTGGAGACATGGGAGATTGCTAAGCAAAGAGGAAGGCATGAAAGAATGTGAGGGTACTCCAGCCTTTTTTGCTAGAGCAACCGACTGGCCATTGCTTTCCAGGTTCTGTTTGGGAAATGTTTTCCTGTTCAATGGTTCTCAGTAATTTAGTCTCTTCAGAATAGAATCTGTCTTTTGACCTTCCTCTTCTTCCTTTCTTCTCTTCCTGCTCCTCTTAATCCCTCCCCAATTCCCCAATTATCCATCTTTTTCTTATACAACCTAGGAAATGACTATTTGGCTAATAGGAAAGAATCTTTCCTCTGTTGAGAAGGCACTATCTGCCTCACTCTGCCAGTCTCATCTGCTGGAAAGCAAGAGAGCAGGAGGAGGAAGAGAAAGAAGCAAAGGCAAAAGTCTATGAGAAAGAAGAGAAAAGCAGGAGACTCCAAGAAGAGAATGAAGCAAAAGAAATGAGGCAAATGAAAAGGCAAAGGAAAGTTATGACAGCTCAGGTTTACACAGAGCTGTAAGTTTTAACAAGCACTTTAAATACATTATCTCACTTGATCTTTCTACCAACCCATATAGGTGAGATATCAGGCATGATTTTCTTCTCCAGATAACAACGGTGGGGCTCACAGAGTTATTTGCTCATGGCCACACACCTAGTAATCGTCCAATTTAATCCCCAGTCTTCCTGCCTCTGGATCCAGCATTCTTTCCATATCATTTTGCCTATTCAGAAAAGGGTAGTAGGGAGGGGAAGGAGAAAGAGAATTTGAAACTCAAAATAAAAAAAAACATAAATTTACAAAAACATAAATATTTTTAAAAATGGAAGTAGAGGAAAAGAAAGGAAAGGAAGAGGAAGAGAAGGAAATGGAGAAAAAGATGGAAGAAGAAAGGAGGAGGAGGATGAAGAAATTGTCTCCACTGAAAATTCTGTCCCTTGATTGCTTTGCCTGATGAGGAAATGGTTGGACTAGATAGGTGGCCACTGAGACCCCTTCTACTTTTGAGATTCTATGAATTCCTACCCATCTTTAAAAGCTAGACCATGTCCCATCTTCCCTAGGCAGTTACCCTGGACAGCTCTAGAGCACCAAGGTTATCCCTCTGTCTTTTGACTTCCTTAACAACTATCTATTCTATGCCATTTACCTGCCCTCAACCCCTCACACAACCCTATATTGTGAGTGACTGAGATGCATCTCCTTGAGGTCAGAGGCTGTGTCTCACCCATATTCATTACTTCACCCAGTGAAGTACAGGGCACCATATGGAGAAGGTGTTAAATAAGAACTTGTTGATTTAGTTTGGCAATTGATGATGGTGAGGAAGATGAGGGTTACAGTTATGATGACTGTGCAAATGAAGGAGAGGATGAAAGAGAAGAAGACAATAGGACAGAAATGATGAAGATGAGATTGATAGAAGAGCATTGTTTAGTTGATAATGGTAAAATTTACGAAGACAAGGATATTGGTAAGAAAGAAGGAAGAGAAAGAAGAAGGCAGTTATGATGAAGATAGAGTCTTAAGAGCTCAGGTTCACCTTGAGGTCTCCAGAACACACTTTGAGAACCACTATTTTAGGATAAGTTGTTTTTCCCAACTCTTTCTTTTGTCATTGTCTGCATCAACAACCAGCTGTGGGCTTTGCTTCTTGATACTTTTGACTTGTCTGTCCTATGCAAGTCTAGGGGTATGCTCAGAGGAGCAGTCAAATGGGAGGACAGGTAAGTAATTACAAAGGGCCATCCCTTTTATGTCATTCTTAGGCTGATCATTAATGAGGCACTATGGTGTATAGTAGAAAGACCCTGGAGTCAGGAATTAGAAGACATGAATTCAGATCTTAGTTCTGCCAGTGGCTTGCTGGGTAACTTTAGGCAAGTCAATTTCTCATAGGGTTCAGTTTCCCTATCTGTGAAATGAGATAATAGGATTAAGTGAGCTCCTCTGTGTCAGCTCTATCATTTTATGATCTATGTTCTGAGGTCCTCTTCCCCAGTCCCTGACATTCTATTTTCTCTCTCATATGGTCCCTTGAACTTCAAAATTCTGTGTTCTAAGTATCCCCCTACCTACACCTTTGATAGGCTATCTTCTAAAATTACTTTCAGCTCTGATAATTCTATGTTTTCCTTGGAAGTCGACTCCTGGGTTTGAAGTCTCTCCTGCCCATTCTGGACTTTAGGACTGTAATATCCAGGATACCATGGTCTTAAGCCCATCATTTCTCCATGGTCAAATACCTTAATCTTATCAGGCTCATCCATATCCTCTAGGAACGACCTGGGAAGAGTTCTGAGCTTAGGCCACTTTAGGGAACCTTGGAAAATGCATCTTAGTCTCGTGGGCTAGGGTTACTTGAACAGTTTTCCCCTCTTCCCCTCTATACAGTCCAGTCAGCAAGTGCCTGAAGGGTCCAGCCACTGGAGTTCAATAGACAACTGGTCTTTTGGTCCCTCAAAGGCTATGAACGGTAACAAGAGCTCTCAACCCTTCTGAAGAGATGCAAATCCGTGCATTTAAAAGATTTACATTCATCCTTCCCAGGCCCTGAAATATAAATATGAAATACCCCAACCCTGTCACTTCAGTAATAATTAAGCTGATGGCCTATTATGTTCGATTGCAAATCAATATAGGATCTTCTGGTGGTACTCGAGTTCTCCGCAGGTTGGCTGGGGGCCAACACTAGTTATACAATTGAATCGCTGCAGCTGCATGGAAAACTTCCCTGCTATTTCCATTTGGAAAGAATAGCTGGGTAACAATGGTGGCCAGCCTCTCCACCGTAATTGTGTGCGAGTACACATTTCAAAATCCTGTTTTTGTTCAGCAGGTGCTGTGATTTTAGTTTAATTTGAATTTTGAAATATGGAGGAGAGAAGGGGACTCATCTTAACAGCATCTAACCTACAGCTGTTCAGAACAGGACAGCAAATAGCATATGTTGCTTAGATGAAAATCATAATTGCTCATTCTTCCTGGGATATTAGCAGACCAATGTGGAGCCTCTGAAATTAGCCAGCATTTTCCGGCATTTTCCTTTGCAATGTGGTCTCTAGAGAGCTCAGGGAGAACAATTCTGGAACATCTTACACTTTGAAGATTCTTTTTTCCCCCTTTCTACTTCCTTTTCTTCTGTTTCCTCTTCCTCTTTCTTCTCTTCTCCTTCTTTCTCTTCTTCTTCCAGCTTTTCTTTCACTTCCTCTTTTTGCAAATATTCATCTTTTACCTTCCCCTCATCCCCATCTT
This sequence comes from Pseudocheirus occidentalis, assembly GCA_028646575.1. Classification (NCBI taxonomy): domain Eukaryota; kingdom Metazoa; phylum Chordata; class Mammalia; order Diprotodontia; family Pseudocheiridae; genus Pseudocheirus; species Pseudocheirus occidentalis. The sequence goes on along the minus strand of CM053601.1, from coordinate 151,186,380 downwards.
TTCCCCTTATTCAATCTCCTTTTCTTCCACTTCTTTCCATTTTCCTTCATCTATTTCCTCACCATCTTCTCCTATTCTTCTTCTATCTGTCCTTCCTCTTCCACTCCCTTCTTTCTCCTCCTCTCCATCCTATCTTGCAATTCTATTTTCTTTTTTCTACTTCATCTTTTCCACCTGATCTATTTCTCTGTAAACCTCATATTTCTCTTTCCCCCTTTTCTATCTCTTCTACTTACATCTCTTCTTTTACTTTCCTTACCAATATACCTATAACTTCATCTTCTGCTCTTTCTTCCTTTTAATCTTCTACTTATGCTTTTTCCCCATTGCTGCTGCTTATCCTCCTTCTTTCCCTGTTTTTTCCTTCCCCTATTTTCTTCTTTTTTCCCTTCTCTGCCTATACTATTTTAGGGAACTTTGCAAAATATATCAGTTTGCCATTGAAGGCTGTCATATCACATTTTTGTTTTTGGTATCCAGGATTGACTTCCAACAGCTGATGGAGGACAACTTTTAAGAAGTCATTTTGTACGTTTGTTTGGATTTTTTTGGTTCAACTACATTAAAAGATACATAGAGTCAGAGAAGATGAAGATGGGAGAATAAGATTTACTGGTGATATTAGACTGAGTGAGAGGAGGCTGCTCAGGGACTTGGGAAGGGGTACTTTACTGATGAAGCTCCAGCTACATTCCTGCTGAACTCCTTGGGCTTATGGCCTCATTAAGGGAGAGTCTTGGGGAGATGGAGCCTGTGAGCAGAGCACACAGCAATGTTCTCAGTGCAGAGTCACTTTCAGATGAGATCTCTATCTCCAAAAGCCCCAGAATTCCAGAGATCTTTCATTTGTAAAAAGGATATAACTTGTGTCATTTCAGTAACACAAACACAGCAGCCACAACCAAATCTACTTACCAATTGTGACTAAGAAGAGCTTATTGACAAAGACCATACAGAATAATGTGTGGATCTCAAATGGAAATTAATAACATTGGCTCATCTTTCTAGAGCAAGTTGCTGAATTTAGAAGTCTTATCTCATAACAGCTTAGTTAATGCAGCAACTGCAGAGAAAGGAAGTGATGGCTTGTAGGGAATGAAGCATGACCTCCAACCCAGGCCTTCTGACTCCATAGGAACATTTCCCTATATATGTAGAATGGAAGGATATTGTACTTGAAACTGCAAATCTCTAATATGTTGCTTGCTCTTCTTTTTAAATATATAATAAATTCCACATTTAGATGTCAAAACTTCCCTGTTTGTGATTCCTTTTGATTTTAATTATATTCTCTTTTTAATTTTTTTGGGGGGGAATCTATACCTCCCAACTTCCTCCCCCCAAAATGAAAAAAAAACCCAGACCTTTGCAAAAATTTCCATAGTGAAACAAATTCCTTTATTGGGCACAAAAATTCTTATTTTTCATCTTGGTTCCATAACTTCTGTCAGGAGGTGAGTAGAATGCTTCATGTTTAGTCTTCTGAAATCATGGTTTATCACTATGTTGATCAGAGTTCCTGTCTTTCAAAGTTGTTTTTCTTTGCATAGTTGTTGTTATTATGCAAATTGTTCTCCTGGTTTTGCTCACTCCACTCTGCATCAGTTCATATAAATATTCCTGGGTTTCTCTGAAGCCCATTTCTTTCATCATTTCTTACAGCATAATAATATTCCATAATACTAATGTTCTATAGCGTTCAAGAATTCCTGATTGATGGACATCCCTTTTTGTCTTTATTTTCTTTCTTAATTCTCACTGGGGAAAAGGCTTAATAGTGTGTTGTTAGGTCAAAGGATATGTACCCCCTTGTATATCTGTTTGTATTTTAAGATTTAAATGTTTCTCTTGATTTCTTCTTTTACAGTGATGTTTGAAGAATTGTTCTAAGTTGCTTTCCAGAATGGCTGGATTAATTCACAGTGCACTAATCTGCCCATTTCCCCGAAGCCCCTTCAACATTTTTCATTTTCTGTTCCCATCCCACCTTTCCTGATATAAGTTCATCATTACTTGAGACCCGGAGAACTCCTTTGAGATGACTCCAGTATAGACAAGGTGACGGGGATGGTATATACTTTATCCTGTTCCTATGTGGTTTTTTTTTTTGCTTGCAATTCTTTCTTTTTTTAATTTATTTTTTAATTTGTTTTCTTGTTTACATTATTCATTTTCATTACATTTTTGAATTACACATTTTCTCCCCGTCTTGCCCCTGCCCCAACCCTAAAACAGCAATCCCACTGTAAAGGCCCTCCCCTGCTCTGCTCTTATTTTCTGGTAGGGCAGGGAGGGTTTCCCTATCCCAGTCCCTGTATATCTTAATTCCTAGTGGCAGGTATTGCAGAACTTTAAATTCTAGATTCTTTCCATTCCTGCCTTGTCACCCACCCCCACTGGAAGGACACTCAATTCAATACAGGCTGTAGATGTGTGATTATACA
>CM053601.1:151134045-151167724 GCA_028646575.1 Pseudocheirus occidentalis | reverse complement strand
TGAGTGATATCGAGTACTGATTATAATTAAAGATTTAAGAGATTCCTACCAACCCTTTGCCCCACCCCCCTGCATTTTTAGCCCATTCATGATCAGATCTACCCACATTTAGCTCTATGGACCTGACTGGAACAGGGGAGGGGGATGAAGAAGGAGGGAGGAAGCACAAAGGTTTGTTATTATTATACATACAAATTATGTCCTATTCAGTGATAAAATACCTCGAACTTTCAATAGTGCGTGCATGTGTGTGTGTGTATCAGAAGGTGTCAGTTACACCTGTAACATGACTTTAATTGGGAATTAAATATTTTCTCATTAGAATCCTTAATGTACCTTCCTTTGTACAGCAAAAACATATCACTATTACATGTGCTGTGATCTTAGGTATGAAAGCATTTTAAGATATAAATTATGAGTGCATGTGTACCATGTGAGGAAGACAGAGACAGAGAGGCAAGGAAATAAGAGAAAGAAAGACATACAGAGAGACAGAGGAAGATACAAGTATGATAAATTCATACACACAGAGACAAAAAACATACATAGAGAGGAGGAGACAGGACATGCAGAGAGTAAGAGGCAGAAAGTGAGAGACACCAGGGTACAGACAATTAAAAAACACAGAGACAGAGCCCCAAAGAGAAGAGGACATTGAGTGGAGAGAGGAGGGGAGAGAGAAAGATGGAGAGAGACAGAGACAGAGAGACAAATAGAGAGACAGAAAGACAGATACAAACAGAGACAGAGACAAGAGGCAATAAGGAGGAAGAAAGACGAGAACAGAGGGAAAAAATAGGATTGGGTGGTGGAAAGGGAGGGAGAGAAAAGGAAGGAGATTATGCATCCTTTGTGCATTTTTCTCAGGAAAAAAATTGGGTTGAGTAATCAAGGAAAAGATAAGTAGCCCCTAGCTTAACTCTCTTTCCAGTACCCATAAGTGAGATTCACTAAGACGCACATAGATTACTTACAAAGACACAGACAGATACACACAGAGTCACTCGCAAGATCAAGAATTCCATGATTCTGCATCTCTAACTCATGTACAAACACAGGCACACACATGGGTACTCACATCACATGTAGACATGAGTTCACATCCATAAGTACATGTTGGTACCACGCAATCATGGAACAGCTGAAATGGCGTAGTAGAGGGGAAAGAACAGTGGCTTGGGATATGGGCCTTTCTGCTTTCTTGCTGTGTCTCCTTGGACAAGACCCTAGCCATCTCAGGGCCTCATTTTCTGTACATATAAGATGACAAGAATGGATCTGAATTGTCTCCAATGTTCCTTTCAGCTGTGAATCTTATGAACCTTTCCTTTGAGAAGCTCGGCCACAGTGAGCCGAAAGGAAAGCAGAGACAGTATTTTGAGGGCTAAGTGTCCTCTGAAACCTTTGGATGTTTTTCTGCCCTACCTGCATTTGTTTTTCAGCCTCACACCCTCCCTTCACTCCCACAGCTGTTCATGACTCAGTCCCTCTCCCCACTGTCTTAGTGAATACTGGGGTTCCTTTTATAGCCCAGTGAAGACAGCGTACGGTCAGAAAATGTTCTAAGGGAGTATGGGGACAGCAAATTGTTCTGAGGACTAGCTCAGTAGAATTTATCAATATATTTTATGATGGATCTAATTAAGCCCTCTAATGAGGGATCTCGGGCTAACAATTTGTTCGGGAACTATCACTCATTAAAATGCTATTTCAAGAGATGACATCCTTCCCTCTTTAATTGGCAGTGATCGCGTGATCAGAATCACTAGAGAAAGGAGTAGCTGGGTGCCTCCCAACTGAGAGCCTCCCGGCCATCACTGCTGAGGGAGGCATCTGCAGAGAGTACTGAGGAGCAGTTCACTTGGCCACAATTCAGAGCAGACCCAGACTCCAAACCTAAATCCCTATGACCCTAGAACTTGGAATTCTCCGTGTACTCTGAGGCTGCCCAGGTTGTCCAGGACCCTAAAGGGGCACCTTGGGGAATATTTGCAACAGGGACTGAGCAAGAGGTCAGGTAGGGTTTAGGGGGTTGGGGTTTAAATAACCCAGCTGTGCTAAGAGTCAGTGGTGGTGGTGGGGTATAATTTGAGTCCTAATAATGTATTTCTTTCTATTGCTTTTTTCTGTATCCATTCCCCTTTCTGATGTCCCCTCATTCAGGATCCACAATGACCCCTTTTCAGACTTTCTGTTGAAGAAGAGATTGACCAATAAACTCAATTGTACTTCAGAGCAACAAGACTCTTTGTTTGTTTGTTTGTTTGTTTTTTTAGAGCAGCAAGATCCTTAAGGCACTGTTTCAACCATGGAACTCCTTTCCTTACAAAGTTCTAACAGCTTTCTATTACCTCTATGACAAGAAACAAACTCCTCATTTTAGCATTTAATACCTTCCAACATCTGGTTCCAGATTACATTTCAAAGTTCACTCCTCATTATGCCTCTGTACACACTGTATATTTCAGTTAAACTGGCTTGCATCGTTTTCCTCAGGTATAAAAGGAGTTCCCGTGCATTTGCTCAAACTGGAAACCATGTCATCAAAGCTTCTCCCCATCCCTACTTTTCTCCAAAGCTCAGTTTAAATACTAGTTTCTACATCAGACCTTCCTTACTCCCTTATCCCCTTTGTTTTTGCCCCCCCATTACTTTGCATTTGCTTTGAGTGTATTTAAATGTTATTTCCACCAGTAGAAGTAAATTCTTTGAGAGCAGGCATTTTAAAAATTTCTTTCTCTATCCCTGATGCCTAATAAATGCCTGTTGACTGAAAAATAGATTGAAGTGGAGAGGAATTGTGGCAGGGCGATGTTTGTAAATTGTGGTTCTGTGAAGATTAGAGAAGAAGATGGATGTAGGACCCTAGGATCCTACATTTAGAGCTAGGAATGACCGCATATGAAAGAAAGTACTCAAGGTCATCTAGACAGGGAGCATCAGAAGTGGGATTTGAACCCAGGTCCTCTTTTTAGACTCTAGAGCCATCATCATCATCATCATCATCATCATCATCATCATCATCATGACCGTAAGAAAGAATTAACTCTTACCACTGTACTATACAGGATGATTTCCTCATTATTTTGAATCATTGGGTCAATAAAAAGGAGTGTTAGTTATGGAAATAACAGAGATAGCTAAGTCGTTAGAGCACTGGGCCTGGAGTCTGGAAGACTTGAGTTCAAATTTGGCCTCATACACTTAGTGTCTTTGTATGACCTTAGGCAAGTCACTTAACCTTTGCTTGCCTAGGAGGCAGCTCAGTGCATAGAATGATGGGCCTAGTCATTCAACTTCTAGAGAAGGAAATGGCAAACCACTACAGTATCCTCACCAAGAAAGTACTATGGACAGTACTATGGGCCATGGCATCGAAAAAGCATTGAACTACAACCACCACCTTCCTTACATACCACAGGAAAGCATTTGGGGTCATTGAGAAACAGGCAGAGAAGCAAGCGTGTACAGCCTTAGGGTGGTTGGGTGGTTGGAAATCCACTTGTGTGTGCAGCAGTGTGGCGAGAGAAAACAGTTTCAGGCCATTAGCAGTGATGCTTCATTGTGTGAGAAGAAAATGGAATTTGAGAGTCCTTAGCCCTTGGTATGTAAAGAGGGTGGTGGTTGTAGTCCAGTCATGCCCAGTGCTTTGCAATCCCATGGATCTTAGAGAGAACTACCCATGGTATTTTCTTGGTGAAGATACTGGAGTGGTTTGCCATTTCCTTCTCTAGAAGTTAAATGAGGAAGCCCATCACTCTATCCATTGAGCTGTCTCCTAGGCAAGCAGAGGTTGTGACTTACCTAAGGTCATAGATACTAAGTGTCTCAGTCCAGATTTGAACTCAGGTCTTCCAGATTCCAATCCCAGCTCTATAACCACTTAAGCATCTTACTGCCTCTTACAAAAGGGTGGGGGAAAGCCAAAGCAATGCTTGTGGACATTGTCATTTTAGGTTTGTAATTGGCATAGGGGCTTGCTAGTAAATGTCTAACAAGCAACTCTCTAGAGTTAAATCTGCATTATTAAGATGAAGTTAAATCTGCATGAGTACTTCCTCCTTTCTTTTGTAAATCTAGATATTCTAGATCCAGATAATTCTTAATCATTTCCTTAAGTCTAGACAATCAACAAAATGACAAATCAAGCCCTGACTTAGAGTGTTTGCCACTTTCCCAGGTGTCAATGAAAATTTGTCAGTTGGCTCTCATGGCCCCTTTGAGCTGGCTTCAGCACACCATTGAACTGGCATAAAAGCAGAGAGATACCCAGGTTTCAAGCCCTGGTTGCCATCTGGATTCAGTTCTTTCTCCTCTCTGCTTCATCTACTTCTGTCTCCTCTCTGTGTCTGGACCCTTTCACCCATTAACCTTCTTCTATGTTTTCTGCTTTTGTTCAATGACCTTCCTCACATACGGTCTCCTTGCCTGTAGCAACCCTCCTTTATCTTGAGATGAGGAACTAAAATTCATATTTCTGTTAAATAAACCCCAAATAGGAAACATTAGGAAAGTAGGGACATTCTCTGATTTCGAAGTCCTTGGATGGGTGGAGGAAGCTATTTCTCCAGAAGGACCTGTGTTCCTTAATCCAATTGCTTTAAAGAAATATTTAGTTAACACATAGTTGAGGAAAGAATGAAGCCCCCTGCTTCCCCCCGAAAAGGTGAAACTGTTTAGAAATCAGTGCATATAATAATTTTTGAAAGCATTTACGATTGCCTCTCTTTATACTGTTTTGCCAAGTTACAATTAACACCAGGAGACTCCAACGAAGGGAAAATTATGTTTTAAGTGTGTTTATAAAAAACAACTTTCCTTAGCTAAAGGAAAAAGGGCCAAACTCGATTAACAGGCCTCTTGTTGGAAGAGCTGTTTCTAAATAACATGCCTCAGAACCATTCCTGGGACGGTGGACCGGTTCGCCTGAGCAGAGAGGGATTAATGGACTGGGCAAAGCCCCATCTGCTCGCCTGGACCTCCACAATTGGACTTTCTGTCCCACCTTCTGATTGAGGAGAATGCACCTCCAGTGTGGGAGATGATCTAGCAGGATTAATTGAGAATGCACAAATCCAATCAAGTCCAGCTCATTAGGCAAGCATTTAAATTATTAAGTTAAATAGTGGGATATTTCAATATAATTGTGTTGTGCTGCTTTTATGACATTGTAAAGATGAGGCTACGTCTTTCAGGATCTGTTTCTCCCTGCTCGTTACCTCAACCAGCTTCCCATTGTTGCTGCCCCCAGCACAGAGGTTGTCACATGGAATGCTTAAATACTGAGGGAGTGCTATGGGCCTAGTGGCTTGTGAGCTAGGCATAGGCTGAGGGAAATTTGAACCACTGTAGACACCAGCTGCATGACCCTGAACAATGCACTTCACAGCTGTCGGTCTCATTGTGCCTGTCTGTAAAATGGGGGTAACAATCATGCCTACCTAGTTGGGTTGATGTGAACATAAAGCATTATATAAATGCCAACTGATATCATCACTGTCTTAGAGCAGGAATTCTTAGAGATCTTCCATTCAATACTCCCATTTATGGGTTGGGAAAGTGATGCCCTGACTTACCAAGTAAATTATTGGCAAAGCTAGAAATAGACTTCAGGTCTCCAGATTCCCAGAATATGGTTCTTAAAGTTCAGCACTGGGAAAGGAAACACAATTTGGAACCAGGTTAGGTTCATGGCCTGGTTCTGGTATTTATATATTTATGACCTTGCTTAAGCCACCTGACCTCTAGATTTCTAACAACCAAACTTCAGAATTCTATCTAAAGGTACTTGTCAGGAAGAATAATACTCCAGGAAAATGTCTGTGCCATCTTAGAGAGAGCCCTTGTAGCCCACCGGATGCACCCTTTCCTTTAAGATGGCTTGCCTCTAGTCCTCCAACCTCACGAGCAAAACTGTGGGTTTCAGTGAAACATGTAGTTTGCATTATGTTAAAAGATCTGCTCATTACAATCAGTATAAGAGGGGGTGAATGAGACAAACTGATCAGCACTTTAAATGTATTAATCAGCTTGGAACTCTCTTCACCAGTCAAAACAGGGCGGGCAAACATTTATTCTGTCTCGGGTGTGTAGGGAACCAGGAATCAGTGGGGGAGAAGAGACCAGGAATGTACTCCCTGTCCACTTACACTCACTAATGGACCTATAACTCCCATGGCCAGGGAATCATTTTCCTCTGTGCTTCCTGGGGCCTGAGCCCCACGATGGAGAGAGTCCTGACTTGCTTGTTGCCTTTCAGAGGTCTGGGCCCCCACTATGCTGATGGATGGTTATTGCTATTTAAAGCTTAACTGAGAGGTATTTGGATGACAGGTCGGTCTTTGGATCAGCGTCACCTAGGGTTATGAGTTGTGGATGTTAAATTACAGGGGGCTTCAGTGACCATCTGGTCTACCACCCTACAACTCCCCCCATTACCCCCATATGATTAAACTAAGATCCATGGAAGTATAATGACTTTCCCAGTGTCACACAGGTAGAAAGCTCAAGAGGTAGAATTTGAAAACAGGTACTCTGACTCTGGAGCCAATGTTCTTTCTACCATACCACAGAGTCCATAATTGCCTCTGATATAGTACTGTGTCTAACAACGCTGGAAACAGAAGTAAAAAAAATGGGAAAGGTGGTTGAGGCAGACAATATAAAAGGCACCCTCTAAAGAATAGAGTGGAAAGACCTCAGAAAGAAAGTTTGGATGAAAGATCTTAAGCTGGTGTCACTTTGGGGCACAGTAAAATTGTGGCCAGGAGAAGGAGTGAGGCCAAGTCAGGACTAAGAGAGAATCCACATGGGGTGTGACCATCAAGAGGACTCTTCCCATTTTAACTCTCCTTGTTACTTTGTGCTAGGAACAGATGTTTCTACCATGAGAAATAATTTTAATAACCAATATCTTAGGGAGATTCAGAGCCTTCCCACTTCTCCCTAAGTTCTGCCTTTAAGTCCAGTTTTGTTTTCTTGAAGGATTTTATGGATAATGAGATTGTATTGACTCTTCTGGTATTGGTTAGACCACTCCCAGGCTTGCAAGGAATTTAATCTAGGGTGGAGAAGCCCATTGTATTCTACTTAAACTTCAGTGGAGACAGATCCTTCTGCCTAGACCACTAAGGCTGGAGGTGGTTTGAGTAGATACTTTCTCTGTCCAGGCTCTCTCAATCACTCTCAGTCTGCCATTGGAAAGGTATACATTCTTTGACTTGATACTAAAGCTATGGGTGGTCTGGTCCTGTATTTGAATATAGCCCACCTCCAAACAGTTCCAATTAGAACTGAGTGCTATTTGATGGATCTCCTGCTGCTTTGAAAGGTATATAAACTGCCTAGTCACTGCCATGATTGTCCTTGGTCCAAGAGAGATGGTCACACGACCATCCTTTTATTAGTAATACGCTGGCTTTATTAATAAAATGATTATATTCCCCAGAAACTACGTCTCTTGAACCTTTACCCCTTAAAAGAATGGAGGGCTGTCATGTCCCTCTCAATTCAGGCACCTTTGGGGAAAGTCATCATTGTCCTGCTCTTATGGCTACTCCATTCTCACAAAAAAGTGTACTCTCAGTGTTCCGAGCAACTGTCTAAAAGCCATGAATGACAGATATGTGTTGGTAGAGCTAGTTTTACACATGGAGTTTTCTGTACTGATGAGAAAGTAAGAAAGGGGGGGGGGGGGAGAGGGACAGACAGACAGGCAGACAGAGCCAGAGAGACAGTGACAGAGAGAGAAAGAGACTAAGGTGGACAAAGAGATACGGAGAAAGTGCAAGAGACAGAGAGATAGAAGAGAGAGAATGAGAGAGGAAGAGAGAGAGACAGACAGACAAAGAGAGATAATGGAGAAAGACAGATGGAGAATAAAAAGAGAGACAGAGGCCAATGGAAATAGAGAAAAAGATTGAGAAAGAGAGAGAGAGACAGAGAAGATGGAGAGAGACAGAAATGAAGAGAAAGTGACAAAGAGAGAGAGGGGGAGAGAAAGGCCAATTAAAGAAGATTCAACAGGGCTTTGCACACAGGAGGCAATCAGTAAATGATTGATGAATGAATGATTATGCTGAGAATCCTTCTGACTCTTCCTCCTAGAAATGCCCCTGGTGTGTGAAATTTAGACTTAAAATGAAAAACCAGAAGCTTGTCTTGCAAACCACAAGACCTGAATTCTAATCCTGACTCTATCTCTGTCTCTGATGCCGAGTGAGTCACTTATCCACTCTCTGTAAAGGGATAGAGCTGTATTATCTCTGAGGTTCTGACAGTCAATAAATCTGGGAGCTGACGGTATCCTCCCCCCAACCTCTCCCCCCCCCCACACTTTCCACCTCTACACTTCATAGAAAATACAGGGCAGAATTCTGTAGGCAAGAAAACCCATTTTGTCTCAGAAATGCCCCGCTCTGTCCTTGGTAGTCAGTTAAACTCACAGTAAATCCCCAGTTATAGTTATCACAGTGGGTGATCTTTGTTCTTCAATTACTGTCTTTTGATGATGCTATCATGGAAAGGGAGGGAGATGTCACCTGGATCAAGTTGGTGCTTGGCCAGTCCCAGCAAGGTTAACTGGGTTTATATGGCTGACAGTAATAATGCTGTGCTTTATGGAGCCATTTTCATTTTTAATCTGCTTGGATAAGATTTCTGCCAAAGAAATACTAGGGATATATAGGCAGGCTAGATTCAGTGGGAGAGAAGAGAGAACAGCTCTACAGAGGCATTCTTCCCAGGATCGTTGAATCTTAGCTTAGAAGGAACTGCAGAGAGCATGCAGGCCAACCTGTACCTAAATAGTGAAACAGTGAACATTTAGTAAGTACTTTCTCATCTTGGTTTCCTCATCTGTAAAGTGATCTGGAGAAGGAAATGGCAAACCACTCCAACACCATTGCCAAGAAAACCCCAAATGGGGTCATGAAGAGTCAGACATGACCGAAATGACTGAACAACAACAATAATAAACCATAGCGCACACGCCAGATGCTGTACGAAAATTGTCCTTTGCCACGCATTCTAGTGTTTGGGCTGCAGGGGTCAAGGAAGTCTGCGGAGGTGAAGAGGAAGAGGGAGCCAGTGGTGACTTAGCAATGTGCAGATTTGAAGGTGGGGAGGAGGAAGAGCATCAAAGGACTTTAAAAATAGGAGAAACAATATGAATAGCAGCATGACCAAGGGTCATTGAGTACAAATAAAGGTCAATAGGATAAAATCTTTCTAACCTGGACCCAAAGGTTCTTACCTTGGGATTAAATCATTCTGTCTGACCCTTTTACCTTTCTCCCAGACGTGTTTATTGTCCTTTAATCTTAGGACCATATATTTGGAGTTGATAAGGAAACTGAGGCCAAAGATGGTTAAATGATTTACCCAAGGTCACACAGATAGGAAGTGTCAAGGACATACTGCCTATGTGATCTTGGACAAGTCACTTACCTCCCTGGGGCCGAGTTTCTTCACTTGTAAATGAAGGAGCTGGACCAGTAGGCCTATATTTCTGTTTCTAGGTTCATGTTTCTGGGCTCTTGTTTCATCTAAACCTTGTCCTGTTTGTTTCTTTCTGTCTTGCCATATGACATGTTCACTAATGAGCCGACTATTCAGGCTGATTCTTCTCTATATGCTGGGTTTCTTACATTATCATTCCAGGCTTACACCTGGGAGCAGTCTCTCCAGAGGCCACACCAACTTTGGCAGCTGCCATCTTTCCCTGAAACACAATTCATTCCATCGGTTTCACTTTCTAGCCAGAAATAATCTCTGCATCTATCCTTGTTTGAAACACATTCAGTTTGTGGGGTAAGTCCCCAGCTCTCACCCCATTCACAGACCATAGACATGAGACAGATAGATTCCAAGTCCAGTGCCCATTCTTGGCTCAGGTTCAATTCAACAAATTTAATAGACATTTCAGAGTCCAGTTTTTACAGAGGACAGTTTTCCACACTGGAGGAGATACACAGATAATTAATGGTGTTCTTCTTCATGGAAATCATAAGAAAATGACACAACTAACAGGTCCCATCTCTATGACCCTTTACAATGTGCTTTCCTCCCAATAACCCAGTGAAGGTACAATGCAATGTCCTACAAGCTTCTGGAAATCTCAGGAAGCTCCAAGTATATTGTCCTACATAGGGACATAGGGTCCTACATCATGCCCAGAGATGACCACACAAGAGAACAAAACTCAAGACACACAGGAAAAGTGACCCAGGTAACCAGATTCCTCAGAACTGCCTTGAGGTCTCATCTCACCAGCTCTCTTGCTCTCTGTACTGTCACTGTAGTTAGCTCTGCAAGATGATGGCCAGCCTAGAAGCACTGGTCCAGGTGACCTCCATTATGATGAGCTGGCTGGAGGTAGAATCAGAAAAAATCTAGACCATAAAGTAGAGGAAGTAGAGTGATGTGAAAGCAGTGTGGAAAGACAGACTGATGGCAGAGTGTGAAGAGCTTTTCAGCACCAAGCAGAAGAGTTTGGGGTTTCTCTGAGAGACAATAGGGGAAGTCGATGAAGCTTTCTGAGTGAAGGAATGACATACTGATGTCTGGGATTTTAGAATATCTGACAACTGCATGAAAGATGTATTGGAGAGAAAAGAAACTGGATAGAGGGAGACGTTAAGAGGTTCTTGCTATTCCCTGCCTGACTAGAAAGTTAGAGGGGTGTTGGAGGAGGACATAAAAGAGAACAGATTGTGGGAGGGGCTTTAGAAGGGTGGGACCACTGTTTTGGGCCTGGGGGTAGGGGAAAGAAGGGGAGAAAATTTGTAACTCAAAACCTTGTGGAAATGAATGATGTAATCAAGAAAATAAATTAAAATTAAAAAAAAGAGGTTCTTGGTATTAGTCCAACTGAGGAGTGAAAGAGAAGTAAAGTTGTGCCTGTATTAGGGAAGCTGTGAAGTACAGTCAAAGATAACAGGTTCCATGGGTGGCTAGGTGGCACAGTGAATAGAGTACCAGCCCTGGAGTCAGGAGGACCTGAGTTCAAATCTGGCCTCAGACATTTGACATGCTTACTAGCCATGTGACCTTGGGCATGTCACATAACCCCAGTTGCCCTCCGCTTCCCCCTCCAAAAAGCAAAAAAAGCAAAAAAAAGATAACAGGTTCTGGACACTGTGAGTGTGAGATACAGATGACTGTATAGCTGATGATATAGGAATGGAGCTCAGGAGACAGAGCAGAACTAGACAGAAAGACTTAGGATTCTGCTATATTAGAGATACTCATTGAATCCAGGGATGGAAGATAATGCCTTGCTCAGATGAGTATAAGGTCATGGGTCACAATGAGAGTAAAAATAAAATAGGCTTAGGAGGAATGAGCTGAGGAATAAGTGCCAGGGTAGAAGGGTATGATGGTAATGGAGGAAGGGGCAGATAGAGCTCAGAATCTCTCAGAGAGATGATAGAAGATGCCCCTAGTGAAATAACCTTTGATAATTCTGCCATTGGTGGTTTATAAAATCACAATTATTTTATACAGTGCAAACTGCAGCAATTAATAGATGGATGGATGAATTAATAGTGTGTAATTTCCACCAAGAAAAGAGAACCATCTTTCACAGTTGCCAAAGAGGCCTAAAGAGGCCACCCATACAGGAAATTTTGTCTCCAGAGATCATAAGTTGGGTGGGTAAAGTAGGGAGAGAAAGAAGCAAAGAAAAAGGCACTGAGAGAATGGATAAGGAGAAAGAACAAGAAGAGTTACAAAGCAGAAGAAGAAAGAAAGAAAACAGAAGAGAGAGGAAAAAGAGAGGCAGAGGGGGAAATAAGGGAGGGGGGAAGGGAACAATATAGGACGTAAGGAGACAGTCAGAGAGAAAGAATAAAAGAAAGGAAGGAGATAAAGAAACAAAATATAGGAAAAGAGAAGAAAGTAGGAGGAGTGAAAGGGTGGGGAGGAAGGAGGAGAAATGAGGGGGATATGAGAGAAGGAGGGAAAATAAAAGAGAGATTGAGTGGGGGTCACTTTCCCTTGTGAGCATCTATGTGACAGATCGTAGTTTACAAATTGACTCAGCTGCTTCAGCCTTGGACCAGGGTGGGACCAGGGCAGCTAGGGTCTTTTGACTTGCTCTGACTTGTGAAAGAGAAATGAAAAGGATGATTTAAAAGCCACAGAAGCCCAGAGGAAAGATCATAGATACAGAACAATAAGTGTGTTCCTGAAATTGTTGACTGGAGTGTTTGTGGTAGGTAATGTTAGCAGTCTTGCCATGCCCAGCGATAGAGGGACAGATTGTGATGGTGAAAGTGCTCTGACAATGTCATCTGATGTTTTGTTCCCACTTTCCAAAGCCTTTTTTACCCCCCTTTTTTGTGTGATGATAAGACCCAGGAAATTGTCAGTAACATGCTCCGGGGAAGCTGTGGAAAAGAATACCCAGTCTATCACTGGTGAGCGGCTCCTCCCAGGAGCCGGGCTGCTTGTGGGGAGGGAGCAGGCTCTCTGCACATGCTGTGGCCAGGAGATAGCATTGAGAGCCCAGGGCAGGGACGCCCCCCATCTAGTCTGGGGAACTGGGGAGCCGGCCCCTTTATCCAGCCACAATGTGTGCAAGGCCACACAATGTCGCACTATATTCGGTGCGGTGACAAAAGGCCCTAAAGAGATTTGTCAGGAAGGGAATGGCCAGGACACACATCATGCCCGCCATACAAAGAGGGCTTTTCAAAGGCATTGAACCAATACGTGGGTGCCTTGAAAAAGTCACTGTATGGATGCCTTCATTACAACCAGCTTTCGTTTCTGCAAATGTTCGGTGGTCTTTGGTCAGCCCCACTACACAGACAATCTTCAAGTCTGAGCCGATGGTGCTTCCCAGGGCATCTTGGGCAGCCTCTTGGTTCAAGTAGAAATCTCCTCTATGGGACTCCTCAAAGTCTTCCAGTCTCCAATCCCCTACTTAAATGGCTCCTGAAGCAAGGCTGGTGAGAGAAGGAGGTATCTATAGTTGCCCTGTGTGCGACTAGCCAAAAAGAGGAGTCCTCTTGTATCATAGCTCTTGCATGTGGGAATCCTCTGGGTAGCAAAAGTCATGTGGGAAGGGATACTGTGGGCCAGAAAGGTCAATACAGTATGTGTGTGGGGGTGGGGGATTTGGGGGTGGAGGTCTGTGTGTGCATGAGCACATGTGCCCAACCATTGGCACAGAAGGTAAGGGATAGAAGAGAGAGTGAACTGAATTCAGAGACCCCTGAAGAGCGAGAATGCCAATTCTCAGTCAGCCCACTGGAAAGACAGCAACAGGGTGGCCAGGTCTAGCCCACTAAGACTGTATGCACTATAACCATAAAATGTCAGAGCTGGGCCAAGGAACCTCAGATCCTATAGAGTTCAAATTTCTTATTTACAGAGGAGAAAATTGAGACCCAGAGAGGGGAAGAAAGTTGCTCATGGTTACCCAGGGAGTCAGTGACAGGGCTGGAACCCAGGTCTCCTGACTCTGGGTCCAAGACTTTTTCCATTCTGCTGGCAATATGAGAGATCCTCACCTCACCACCACCAAACCCATGTTCCTAACCTCCTCAGTTTGCTGAAATTTCTAATTCTATGCCTCATTCCCTGAATGCTCTGTTCTATACTGGGTAATGTGGTATTATAGGTTGAGAAGTAGCCAGACATAATAGAAGTAATACAGTGGTTTGGGAGTCGGAAAGTCTTGGTTCAAATGCTACACCAACTACTTATTAGTTGTGTGGCCCCAGAAAAATCACTGGGTCTCAGTTTCCTTATCTGTAAAATAGAGATAATCTGTACAAGGTTGTTGTGGGGATACAATGAAAAGAGAGAGGAAGGAGTATACAAAAATGACCCTAGATAGGAATCGCCTTCTGATGGAAGGCCTTCAGAGACTATCCACAACAAGCTTTTATTAAATGCCTGCTCTATGATACACATGCTAAGCATAGGGTTCACAGAGGTAAAGCCAGACCAGCTCTTGAGAAGCTCAAATACTGATGGAAAAGACAATATCCAAGCAACTGTGTACAAATGAGATATATGCAAGATAAAGTGGAGACAGGCACAACCGTTCATCTTTGGAAGAGCATGCATTGAGCCAGGGAAGTGATGAACTTGTCCATTCCCTTTGTTCCAGAGATCCCACTGCTAGGCATCTATCCCAAGGAAGTCAAAGACAGAAAAGTCCCAAACACACCAAAATATTTGTTGCACTTGATGTTGTGCTTGACACATTAAGTGTAAGTGAATGCTCTCTTGCCATCTTTCTAAATTAATATTGCATCAAGCCCTGCTGAAGCATTCCTTTTTTGTGATGGCAAAAAACTGGGAACTCAATAGAGTTCCATCCATTGGGACATTCCTAAGCAAACTGGGACAGGAGTGTAATGGAATATCACTGCGCCTTAAGAAATGATGAGCATGAAAAATGCAAAGAACAGTGGGAAGACTTACATAGACTGATACTCACTGAATTAAAAAAACAGGAAAGCTATATAGGTGATAGATTCAGTGATACAAAAAGAGAAGGCTTGGAAAGGGAGCTTTGTATCCACCCAGGCCAGGCACATGTATCCAAACACTTTTGCCTTCATTTTTTATCATTATTGCTATGTCAGTCCCCTTGGCTTCTGCAGGAAGGTGGGTTTCTGGTTTTGGCATTCTCAAAATAGCAGTTTCTAGGCCCCACGGATCTGTGGCATTGGTGAATTTGATATATACAGTCAGGCACTGTCAAGACCTTTACATAGAATATAAAACTGTAGAACTGAAAGACTCTGTCACCCTCAAAACTGAGGCCCAGAGTGGGAACACCCCTTGCCCAGGATCACATATGGAGACAGCAGCAGAACCAGGAATAGATTTTGCTCTGGGCCCCACAGTTCAAACTCTACTAAAGCCATGATCTCACCAGTGTAAGGACTCCTGTCACTGGTGCAGATCTCAGTATGCCGATGCCTAAATTAAAACCCTAGCTCAGTTACTGACTGCTCTGAGACACTAGGCTAATAGCTTAACCTCTCTGTGCTTAAGAATCTGAATCTGTAAAAACGAAGAGGTTAGACCAGGGGTGGGGAACCTGTGGCCTCAATGATGCATGTGGCCTTCTAGGTCCTCAGGTGTGACCTTTTGACTGAATTCAACTTTTATGTTCTGTGAAGTTTTGATTCAGTCAAAGGGCAGCACTTAAGGACCTAGAGGGTCACATGTAGCCTTGAAGCCACAGGTTCCCCACCCCTGGTGCAGGCTCTAAGATTCCTTCTGGACTAAATCTATAAGCCTAGGCCTCTGAATGTTTTGTGGGTCACACACAGATCACCTAGGATCTCTTTCTCCCACTGCATGACTAGCTCACCTTCCTGTCCAAGCATTCTTGGGGTAGGCAGACAAAGAGAGTGCTCATTTTCCCCATTTTGCTTATAGATAAAGAAACAGAGATCCAGAGATGAGAAATGAGAGGTCCAACAGACATATACAATCATACACATCTAAATTAAGGTCAGAATAATACCTGAGACTAAAATTTTTTTTAAAGCCTAAATATAAAGAATGATAATCAAAACTTTTTAAAAAAGTAATTGTTATTTCAAATCTTATTTGTCAGAACTAGAAGGGCCCTTGTAATTTTTCAGTCATTTCAATCTTGTCTGAGTCTTTGTAACCCTATCTGGCCTTTTCTTAGCAAAGACACCAGAGTGGTTTGCAATTTCCTTCTCCAGCTCATTTTACAGATGAAGAAACTGAGGCATACAGAGTGTGACTTGCCTGGGGTCACACAACTAACATGGATCAAAGGTCAGATTTGAACTCAGATATTCCTTACTCCAGGCCCAGTGCTGTCTACCACCCCCATCATTGCTTTTAGGTAGAAGTCACTTAGTTCAATCTCTTTCTTTTACAGAGAAGAAAATTGAAGTCCAGAGATTGGAAGAAACTTAACTAAAGCCAGAATAACAAGTTAGGAACCAATAGAAGCCTTGTCTAGAAGATATAGTATCACACTAATGTATTGTGAGTATGCAATAGTATAATGTTAAGTTTGGCGGTACACTATAGAAGCCGTATTTCAGAGCTGCAGTGTCCTCATCCGTAATATCGAGATGACCTTCAAGGATTGCTGTTGAGGCTACAGTAAGAATGGATGGGAAAAAATGGACAAATTAGATTAAAGATAGAACTAGTGATGGATGGGCTGCAGACAGTCAACAACAAGCATTAATTAAATGCTGACTCCATGACAAACACTGCACACCACAAACCATACGTCCAATCCTCATTGTACTGCACGCCTTCTACCCTACTCTTCAGGCTGCATCCCAAGCAGGGACCGCAGGCCCAAAAAGGCTTGGATGGCTTTGTGACCTGGATGATGACCATTATGAAGGCAATGGAGGCAGCTGAAGCCACACTGTCATCCTTACCTCCTTTCAGGTTTTTAAATAGAAACATGCCCTCAGGAATGACTCTTATTGTATATTAGAGGAGCATGTTGTGCTTAACATGTTAAGTGTAAGTGAATGCTCTCACCATCTTTCTAAATTAATATTGCATTGCGCCCTGCTGAGGCAGTAAATCCAGAGAGATGGGGGCTTGGTTACTGAGCACTGACAATACCAGTCTGGGGATAACTTATGGTAGCTCTCAGTCTCCATGGCAGGGTCTTTAAGTAGGCATTAGAGGGCAGGTTGGGTACCTGCCATTCCAACAGAGAGCCATGATGAGGACAAAGAGCCCCACCGAGGGCCATGAATTGAAAGAGAGAAGTTACTAAGGCAACAGGAGCCTCCTGTGCCCCTTTACTTAAGGTAGGGAAGTTGTGACAGGTTGGCCATCCTGGGACCCAAAGTCCTGGAAATGGGGCATTTCTGAGCTGGAAAAGACCTTGGAAGTCATTGAGCCTAGCTCTCCTTCATTTGCTAAAAGATGAAAGTGATGGAGAAAGACTTTAAATCGCTTACCTGAGGTGTTTTTATACACACATATATGTATATGTATGTGTACATATATGTACATGTATGTGTATGTATAGGTGTGTCTACATACATGCATGCAGACATATATGTTCATGCATACATATGTAGGTATAATCAGTGGCAGAATCAAATACTCTAGAGCCTGGGGCCTTTGCCCTATAAGCAGGTGTATGTCTGTATGTATACATATGGATATGTCTGTGCATATATTATAGACATCTGATGTTGCCTCTCCTATTGCCCTGTGCCAGGGCAAGAAAACTGCCTGAGTTCTTCTGCATCTGAAAGAATATCCCAAAGGACCAAGTCCCAAGTCCAAATGATCAACTTCCCATGGTGGGTAAAGCCAAGTTCTTGCAATCTGTAGGGGATTTCTCAAGGTCAAAAGAAAAAAAAAGATATTTATCAGCAGGAACAACACCAGGAGCCGCATCAGGACTGCAGCAAAGAGGGCAATTCTTCCTGCATGGACACCAATCCTTATCACCTTATACCACCACTTAGGGCGCTAGGTGGTACAGCAGATAGAGTGCCATACCTAGAATCAGGAAGACTCAGTTTCCTAAGTTCAAATCTGGCCTCAGGTCCTTACTAGCTGTGTAACCCTGAGAAAGTCACTCAACCCTGTTTGTCTCCGTTTCCTCGTCTGTAAAATGAGCCGGAGAAGGAAATCCAGAGATTTATAATTTCTTATGTAGATCACTAGATTGGGAAGTTAATTAGCACAGTGGATAGAGCACCTGGTCTAGAGTCAGGAAGATTCTGCCAATAAGACACCAAATAGTGGCACACGACAGAGTGGAGCATGAATGAAAAATGACAGAACATCACCACCGTGCACTTAGCATTCCCTAACCCACTGCCTAGGACCTTCTCCTCTTCCCTAGGAGCCCCATGGAGGGGAGGGCTGGTATTAGGACACAAAACATTGCCCTATGAGTGGTCTCTGACCACCCTCTTTTGGTGGGAGATCTCCCTCGCTGCCATATATCAAGCTCCTTCCCAACCAATGCTTGGTATTCCATGGGACAGTGTTATTTTCCATCTCCATTCTCTCTTCTTAGACCAAACATTTCACAAGGTCAGAGTTCCTAGAGTCCAGGAACCTAGACCTTGCTCATCTCTGCTCACCAGCCGACCACAGGCTCTTATACATAGCAGAATAAATGATGATGCCAGGATTGACAGGGACCACATAAATCTAGACCTGGAGGGGGCTTCAGAGGCTGTGTACCAACCACACAAGGAAACCAAGTGCCTAGGGAGGCCATGTCATTTGCCCAACGTCAGGTATGTAGTAAGTGGTCAATGTGGGAATTGAACCCAGGTTTTCCTGGCCCCAAGACCTAGCACCCCACATGGCAAACTTGAACTTTCAATAAACTTTACTTTTTCTTTGGCTGAGAAGACTTGAGTGGAATTCTTTCCACAGGATCCAGCATGTTGGTATTTTGGGGTCTCAGGCAGCCCTAGCCCTCTTTGGGCACCCTCCTCATTTTTATGGTATGGAGTGTAGCCTGTCTGCTACACTCAATTCCCCTCAAGCATCAGAGCCAGGATTTGAATGAGCACCTCTGAAAGCAGAGAATGCAAGGGTTTTAATTCCCATTTTACAGACAGGAAACTAAAGCCAGCTCAGAATCATTGCCTAGGGAGGATGAGCAGGAGGGCTAGCCTTCAAAGCCTTGTCTCTCAATTCCAAATCTAAAGCTCTTCCCATTCCATCTTCTTTTCATCCTCTCTGAATCCTCTCCCCATTTAGACTGGGGTCTCCCTAAGGGAGAAGGTCATACATTATGGCAATCCTGTAGTGTCTCTAGTGATAATAGTGTTATTCAGTCATTTTCAGTCCTGTCTGACTCTTCATGACTCTACTTGAGGTTTTCAAGGCAGAGATGCTGGAGTGGTTTTCCATTTCCTTCTCTGGCTCATTTTACAGATGAGGAAACTCAGGCAAATGGGGTTAAGTGACTGAGGCCAGATTTGAACTTTTAAAGTGGAATTTTCCTAACTGTAGGCCTGGTGCTTTATCCACTGTGATACTTAGCTTCCCAGTCCAGAGATATACATAAGAAATTATAATGCCAACTCAAACTGGCAGGTCCCAGTGCTCTTTCCCCTATACCACATCACCTTTCTAGGAGCTAGAGAGCTTAAGTTTAATAGCTGTGTGAGCCAGGCCAAGTCACTACATACCTCTCTGAGACTCAGTTTCCTCATCTGTAAAACCTGATGATCAGCCACCATTTGGACTGATGATCCTTGTTCTCCA
Source organism: Pseudocheirus occidentalis (assembly GCA_028646575.1). NCBI lineage: Eukaryota > Metazoa > Chordata > Mammalia > Diprotodontia > Pseudocheiridae > Pseudocheirus > Pseudocheirus occidentalis. The sequence goes on along the minus strand of CM053601.1, from coordinate 151,148,494 downwards.
TATTTCCTATGACTATTGCAAGGAAGCAGCTTTGAAATTCACCTTTTTAAGGAATTTGAAGACTTGGAAACACAACAGGTATTGCTGTTTTTATTTTATTTGTTGAGTGAATTTTTGACTTCTTACTTGTCATCAGGGCCTACATAGACCTGGTACTGTGTCCCATTCCTGAATGTCTAAATCTATGCTAAATGACCAACAAAGTTGCCAGCAGCTCCTTGGGTCACTCTGGAGACCCTCGATGCGGGCGGGTTCTCCTTTCGTACATTTGGAATGATTGTGGGTCTGTGGGGACCAGAGAAGACCTCCAATTAATTATTACCAGAGAACATGAAATCATAAACAAAATTCCTTGTAATAAATTTTTTAAATGAAACTGCATGTTTTATTTACACAACCAGCCCATCTCGGGCTTTCAATTCACCAACGAAAACAAACATGCTTTTTTATCAAACAGAAGTAAAAAGTATTCAATAGCCTTTCTCTCTGTCTGCACAACCCAGGACACCCGGGATGGGGTGGGTGAGGAGTGGGAGGGGGATAGGAGTGAGGGGAGGAAGGTGGGGTCTTCTGGCTTGTTGAGGAATAAATCGACTTATTTCAACATGCTAAGCTAGAATTAGGGGCCAAGGTGTTCTCTACATCTCTGCAGCTGGAAAACAAACAAATAAACAAACAAACAAAAGCCTTGGTTCCTGAGGACCAGATGAGCTTTTTTTTCCTTTTCATTCAGTTTAGAGACAGGAAAAATGAAAGAGAAAGCAGTATAAGAAAGACCACCCCCCAAGTAACACACGCTGCAGTCTGGAGATTGATTCTGGGCCACTAAGTCTGTAACCAAGGCCATTTGGGAGATTTCTCGGTGCATCTTGGGTGGGGGATTCCAGATTCCAATCTCTTAGTAACAGACCACACTTTTCTGCAATGCTTCACAGTTTATAAAGCACTTTCCTTGTATTGGCCCTATAATATAATGAAAATATTATTGCAACACATGTCTTTCATTCAATTACATATTCACCCATTCATTCGTTCATAAATTTATTTGTGTGCTTCTTTGTTCATGTCTGTCTGTTTGCCTGTCTATTTGTTCATTTGCCTATCCATCCATTCATCTATTTATCCACCCATCCATTTAATATCTATCTATCCATCCATTCATCTATTTTTGTCTGCCTGCCCATCTACCTGTCTATCAGATTATCTGTCTCTCTGTCAGTCTGTCTATGTATCTATCTACCTATTTATGTCTATCTGTCATCTACCTCTCTCTCTCTCTCTCTGTCTCTGCCTCTGTCTCTCTGTCTCTGTCTCACTGTCCCTATCTCTCTCTGTCTCTGTCTCTCTCCCTCTCTCTCACTAACCTGGTTCTCCCTATCTCAGACTAGAAATGTGATGGTCGCTAAGTGCACTATCCCCAGTCAGTACTTAATAGCATGGAAACTTTAACCCTTTAACCTGCTGTTTTTGCTGTCTGGGTTGGTTCAACTTCCTCCCTTTCAGTAGCCTGGTGGCTCCTGTTCATCAAGGACAGAGTGAGGGGATAAGGTAGGAAAGGGGAAGCGTGTTGCTATATTGGTGCCAGACTCATTAGAGATTTAACCTCACTGACATTCATAAGTCCCTAACTCAACCCCTCCAGTAGCAATGACTAAAGGCTACAACACATTTTGTAGATGAGAAAATGGAGATATACAAAAAGTGACCTATCCAGGGTACAGCAATCCACCAAAAATCCAGGACTGGAAGTCATATCTCCCAGACCCTAATTCAATGTTCTTTCCTCTATAACACAAGGCCTACATGGTGTGCTTTTCTGTATTACTATGCCGCGTAGTCCAAATGTTCTATTCTCAGTTTCCTAAGGAAAGATAAATTAAAGGCTCCTTTCCTCAGATCACGGATAAAGTTCTAAGTTCCTATCCTATAGGATAGGACTTTTGTTGCTATAATCTCCTTATCCATTTGATAAGTGAAAGATCTTAATCAAATACACCCTTCACTCTGATTTTTATAGAAATGCAAACTCAGTGGGGCCTAGAAGGCATGTTCAGAAGGCACCTAGTTCAACCCATACCTGACCAGATACCTTTTCTATAGCATCCTTGACAAGTTGTCAGCAAACCTTCATTTGAATACCTCTAGTGATGAAGAATTCACCACCGAATGGTACAGCCCATTGTTGGACAACTCAGTGTTAGTTCTTATAGTTCTATAATTTCCCCTTCCTGATAATAAATAGCTACTCTCAAGGATATCCATCTTCTATGTGAAAGCCCTTCAAATCCATGGATTTGTCTACCCAAGTATCCTCCAGGTTAAACATGCCCAGTTGGTTTAACCAGTTCTTGGATGGCATGGCAGATCCCTCACCATTCTGTCCATTCCTGAATTTGTTATTATTCTTCAAAGCATGTGACATTTAAATTATGAATATAACAACATCAATAACAGCTAACATTTGTGTAATGCCTACTATGTGCTAGGTATTTTATAAAAGGTTGGTTGTCCTTTGTACTTGAAGGGGACCAAAATGATATCACTATGCTGAGGTCAAGGTAGCGCGTGTCCTACTGTGTCCTATCTACTATCAATAGATCAATATAAGCTTAGAAGGCTCTACCACGGGTTAGGTACAAATAGGCCATATTTTATAAACATTATCTCATTAGAGCTTCACAATAACCTGAAGAGGTCAGTGCTGTTATCCCTATTTTTACCATTAAGAATATTAAGGTAGACAGAGGTTAAAGGAGTAGCCCGGAGTCACAAAGCTAGTAAGTGTCTAAGGTCAGATCTGAACTCAGCTCTTCCTGACTTTAGGTCCAGTGCTCTATATACTGTACCAGCTACCTTGATAAACAAATATGAACATTTCAAGAGACAAATACGCATAAAAATGCTGTTTATAACAACTGTGGATTTTTATTAAACACAAATTTTTAAGTATTCATTACATTTAACACAGTAGTAATAGACTCTCCCTGTTTGTTTATGCCCCCTTCTGAATGTTTTTGTTTTCTGCAGTGCGTATTTTAATGTTTTTTTGATACTCTATTGTTTTCATTTCTTTCTTCCTTCTTTTTTCCCTCCTCCCTTCCTTCCTTTCTTTTTCTTTGTTAATACTCACTCATCCCTTCACACGTCAACAGAATCCATCCCTTGTAACAAACAGAGTCTAACAGAACAGATTGGCAATGTCTGAAAAAAAAACATTTTATTCTGCACCTCTTGTCCCTTTACTCTATGCCAAGAGGTGGGTGCCATAATTCAGGAAGGGGGGATCTCTGCACTAACCAAAGTGATCTATTCAAGGGCAGACTGCGAGCCTGAGGAAGTGGACACTGACCATGACTAAGAAGCTCAATGGAGTCCAGGGTGGAGGGCCTATGAAAAGAGGCAACAAGGGCTGCTGACTTTAAAATAAATAGAATGTCCTTCTGGGAGACTTTGAACAATTCCCTAAATTCCTCCAAGGCTGTTTATATCTCTGTACAAGCTCTTACACCACCAGGCTGTTGAGAAAAAATCAGTTTGTTAATCTTAAAGCATCATCTTAAAGCATAATCTTAAAGAATCATCATCCTCATCATTGTCATCATCATCACCATCATCACTATCACCATCATCATCATCACCACCACCATCACCATCATCATCATCACCACCACCATCACCATCATCACCATCATCACCACCATCATCATCATCACCACCACCATCATCACCATCATCATCACCATCATCACCATCATCATCATCATCATCATTTCCACTTTTCTCCACTCTCCCCAGTAGCCAGGTCATCCATGTGAGCATAGGTTCATACATTTGGTGTCAGAAGAGACATTGAAGGTCATCTAGTCTAGTTCCTTCAGGTTTTAGATGAGGAAACTGAGACCCAGAGGAATAAAGTGACTTTACCAATGTTTCAGAGATAACGAAGGGGTGAGGAATGGACTTACCTTTGACTCCAAACCCAGCACTCTTTCCACTAAACCATGTTGTTTTCCAATAGGAATAGGGACTGGAGCTATGATTTCAGTGATATAGGACACTCCAGGGATGAAGAAGTTCCTCTCTGCTATGGAGGTCAACATTTGTTCTATATCTTATAATTTTAAACAGATCTAGAGCACAGAAGTTAAGTGACTTACCCAAGGTCACGCAGCATTATGTGTCAAAGTGGGACTTCAACCCAGGTCAGCTCACTATCCACTCTTCCACTTTGTCTCTCTGTTGCCTGTAATAAAGGCACAAAATCTGGAATCTCAAGGTTTTAGTTAGTTGCTTGTTCTTTCCTTCTTCCATTCTTTTGTTTCTTTGTTTATTTTGCCACCTTTTTTAGAGACATCATTCACTAAGTCAAGGACAGGCTGTGATTTGTCCATGGAGGTAGTACCAGCTCTAAGGAAATCACAGATTCTTGGACTATTTCTCTAACTATTGGAATAGTAAGGGTAATTAAGACTGTTCTTAATTAGTCTTGCAACCTTGGGCAAGTTCCTTCCTTTTTCTGGTCCTGTTTGCTCACTTGTAAAAAGAAGCAAGGGACCAAATGACCTCTAATCTTATAGTTGCTATGTTCTGTGTTCTAAGGTCCCTGAAGCTCTGATATTCTAAGACCTGTCCAGCTCTAAATATTCTGGTTTTTACAAAAGCAAATTCCCCATCTTTCTGACAGGTCACAGTTACTATCATACTTGGCTTGTCACTCAAGCACACAATGGAACACAAGTCACTGGCCACAGGAGAAAGGATAAATGACCCCTCTCTGAGATGTTTAGAAACATTTCTTCAGTTAGCTTTCAGCCCATAGACTTCCATCTGTTCAAGGACATGCATCTTTGAATAACTACATTATAATACTAATCATTTATTTATAAAGCATCTTTCCAGCACAGACACAATCCTTTGCTCAGGGCCAGCCAGCTCACTGGAGAAGTAGGTGGAGATTATCTCCCAGAATCTATTAGGCAGCATCCCCATCCAGGGATGGGATTGGCTACTTCATCTGCTTCTTCCAAGTCAGGGTTTTAGCAAGAAACAACTTCCAACAGGGCTTCACAAAGGCCAAGGGCTTTCCCTGTTCTTCACTAGGTCCAGCATCATCACCACTTAGAACATAGAATGGCAGATCAGAGAGGTATCTTAGAGCATAAAACATGCACTGTCTGAATTGGAAGAGACCTTGGAAAATGAACTATATACCATGTCAGAATTGGAGTTAGATTGTAGAATGTTATGGCAAGAAAGCACCTTGGGACATGTAGTTATCACCATCATGAAGCAATTATTATTATATTTAAATAATGATTCATATTTGTATAAGCGGAGACACTAAGTGAGCTAGCTTTCCTTCCTCGTTCCCTTTCTTTTCTCTTTCCCTGTCTTTTTTCTTTCTCTCCCTTCCTCCCTCCTTCCCTTCTTCTTTCCCTACATTTTCTCTTATTTCTACTTTCTTCCCCCCTCTCCTCCCCTCTCCTTCCCTCCCCTTCCCTCTCCTCTCCTCTCCTCTCCTCTCCTTTCCTCCCTCCCCTCCCCTCCCCTCTCCTCTCCTTCTCTTTCCCCTTCTCTTCTCCTTTTCTTCCATTCCCTTCCCTTCCTTTCCTTCCCTTGTTCCTTCAACCAGCCTTCATATATCATGAACATCCAAAATGACTGCCCAATTACACCTGCTTCCCAAGTTAATGAAACATCAAGAAAATAAGCACAAAGTCTATTGATTGTCCCCAGTTGCTTGCTTCCAGGTACTGCCTATTTACTGCATGTCCATAACTTTCTCTTCACACTTTCTCCCTTTCCCTTATACTTCTCCTCGAATACTTATTAATAAAGTTTTAAAGGGATGATTTGTCAACACACGGGAAGGAAAGCAGTGACAACTATGAGCCAGCACAGGTCTGTCAAAAAGGCAGGATTCTAGAAGAGCCTGCTTTGCTTTGGTTTTTATAGGGCCCAGTACTGGACCTACAGAACCATTCCTTTCTAATGTGTCATCTTAGGTTGGAGGTGATCTTAGTTCCCATAATCACCCATCATGATAAAAAAAATAATAGCATAGTCCCAATCCTGGGAAGGCGCTCCTTGCTGGAAAGGTGTGGAACATGTTCTCTGTAATCAGTATTGGCTGAGGACAGCCTAGCTCATATCTGAAACCCACCACTAGAAGGTTAACCAAGAGCTCTTATTTATTCATTCATTTAGTTATTTGCTTGTTCTTTCCTTCTTCCATTCTTTCGTTTCTTTGTTTATTTTGCCACCTTTTTTTTAGAGACATCATTCACTAAGTCAAGGACAGGCTGTGATTTGTCCATGGAGGTAGTACCAGCACTAAGGAAATCACAGATTCTTAGACTATTTCTCTAACTATTGGAATACTAAGGGTAATGATAGGTAGTAATTAAATAGCACTTAAAGTTTTGCAAAGTGATTTGTTTATATGATCTAAGTGGATCTTAGGTGTCAATTACATGTCATTATTATTCCTGTTTTTACAAAGGAGGAACCTCAGACTGAGGAAAAGATAAAGAACCATCTGAGGCAGGATTTGAACTCAGGTCTTCCTTAATCCAAGTCCAGCACTCTCTCTACTACCAAATAATACCATCCATTAGCATATCAAATCATGGAAAGGTTCTAGTCAGAGTATACATGGATTTCAGATAAGTAGTTTTCAAAGTCTTTCATAACATTGTTAGGCACAGGATGAAAGGACATAGGCTGGACCAGACCCAAAGGGGAGTGATAAATGAATTTGTTTCAACACCTCTACTAAAGTGATACAGGGATCTGTGGGAGTCTGATTTATTTGTATCAATGACTTAGAGGAATTCAGTTGTTGCTTTATCTTAATATGATAAATAGTATCTATGCACCTGACTCTTTGTGGTCCCAATTTGACATTTTCTTGGCAAAGATATTAGAGTGATTTGTCATTTCTTTATCCAGCTCATTTTAGAGATGAGGAAACTGAGTCAAAAAGGGTGAAGAGATTTGCCCAGGGTTACACAGCTAGTAAGTGTCTGAGACCAGAATTGAACATAGGAGGAGGAATTTTCCTGGTTCCAGGCTGGATGCTTTATCCACTGAGCCACCTAGTTGCCCATCATTAGATTATATGAAGCTAACAAACTGGCTAACAGAACCGGGGTCTCAAAAGGACTCAGAAAAGAATGATGGGGCTAAATCTTATAATATGAGATGCAATAGGCAAATGTAGAAACAAAAATAGTAATTATACTCTTTAATAGCAAAAAATCAGTAAAGGGCTTTTAACATTTAAATGGCAGTTAAATAATTCAATCCTAAAGACTTGGTGTATCAAAGAACAAGTTATGCACACAATAGATAATTTCATTAAAGAAAATGACAAAAATAAATGACACCATAACAAAACTTTTGGGATGCAGCCAAAGCAGTCATTGGAAAAATTATATTTCTAAATACTTTCATCAACAAAAGAGAGAAAGAGCAAGTCATTGAATTGGGCATGCAATTAAATACATTAGAAAAGCACAAATAAAATGCACAAATACAAAAATATAAATTATGAAAATCAAACAAGAGATAAACAAAAAAGAAACATTACATTTATATCTAAAGCCATAAAGTGTTTTTAAAATCTAATAAAATAGATAATACACTAGCCAAACTGTATAAAGAAAAATTAACAAATTATGAATTTCCAAAAGGGAAAAGGAAATAGAAGAAAACTAGAGCCCATTTTACCCAATTATATGGAATAAAGAATGATAAATGAATATTTTAAAAACATGCAATACCCAGATTAAAATAACAAGTAATAGAGAACTTAAATAATCTAATTTCAGAAAAAATAAATTGAACAAGTCATGAAGAAATTCTCAAAGAAAATATAACCTGCAGAATCAGGGGGATATACAAATGAATCCTATCAAATAATTTAATGAATAATTAATTTCAATAGTACATAAATTGCAGAAATGGGGGGGGGGAAAGGATCCTACTGAACTCGTTCTATGGGATAAATAAGGGCCTATTATCTCCATGAGGGATGAAACAGAGAAAGAAAATTATTCAGTATTTCCAAAATTCTAACATTCAATATTCCATTTGAAAATTGAATAAATTTTTTGAACAGGTTACAAAATATTAAACTGAGTGTATACTATAGACATGTTGGGTTTATATCAAAAGTGAAGAGTTGGTCCAATATTAAGAAAATTATAAACAGAACATAATAAAGTGTGAAAATGTTAATCACATTATTACGTCAATGGATGCCTGAGCAGCATTTTAATTTTTGCACGAGGCTTGATGGTTTGTTTTAAGAACCCTAGAAAGTCAACTAAAATTAACTGAAGTAAATAACTTCAGTAAAACAGTAGTATATAAAATAAATCAAATAACTTGCCCAAGGTTGTACAACAAGTAGTAAAGTTGGAATTAGATCCCAGATCCCCTAAATTATCTTTCTAGAATGTCATGCTACCTCCCCCTCCTAGAGGATTTTATTGGTCTCATTTTGTATCACAGCTCTCCCATATATACAATAAAAGGACTGGAAAAGACAGACCTTTCATATCTGATTAGCTATAAGTTAGCTCCCTAGAGCCTAGATTTTCTTTTCACTATTTTGCATGCTCATTTCTTATTTATAGGCAATCACATTTTCAGATGACATGATTCTAGGAAGAACAGACCATTGGTATGATAGATTTAAAACTTTTATAAAAGACTTTTCAGTGGCCTAGAATACTACTACTACTACTACTACTACTACTACTACTACTACTACTATTACTACTACTACTATTACTACTACTATGAATACTACTACTACTACTACTACTACTAACTACTACTACTAACTACTACTGCTACTGCTCCTCCTTCTCCTCCTCCTCCTCCTACTACTACACATTTATACACCATTTTAAGGTTTGCAAAGTGCTTTATAAATAGTATCTCACAACCACCCCAGGATGTAATGTCACACAGACCCTGGGCAAGTCACTTAACCCCAATTGCCCTGCCTTCCTCCCCCAAAAAAGACTTCATTAAGCACCTACTATGCACCAGGACCCAAGCTAAGCCCTGAGGGATACAAAGAAAGGCAAGGCAGTTCCTGGTCTCAAGGATCCTGAAATGTAATGTAAGAATTGGTTAAAGGAATTGGGATATTTTTGTCTGAACAACAGAGGACCTGGAAGGACTGTAAAAGTTGTTTTCAGGTATTTGAAATGTGTTACTATCGTTTGTCTTCCCTAATCAATCAATCAATCAATCAATCCATCAATAAGCATTTTTAAGAATCTTCTATATATCAGGAGGCAGAGAAGGAAATAGCAAACTACTCCAGTATTTTTGCCAAGAAAACTCCAAATGGGATCATGAAGAGATGGACATGAGTAAAAAACAAACAGCAATAGGTCTGGTGAGCAAACGGGTAGATGGTTCCCTGGATAGAGCATTCAGCCGGGCATCAGGAAGACCTGAGCCAAAATCCAGGTTCGAGGACTTACTAGCTGTGTGATCCTGGACAAATCACAGCCTTAATTCACTGGAGAAGGAAATGGAGAACCAGTCCAGTGCCTTTGCTAAGAAAACTCCATGGAGAGTGTGATCCACAGCATCATAGAAAGTTGGACACAACCAAACAATTGAACAATTGAACAGCAACAACATGTCAGACACTGTGTTATATACTGAGGAATAAAATTACCCATACTTTCATAAACTTACCTTCTAATGGAGGAGATAACAAATATATATACAGTATAAGTAAAATGTATTCAATACAAATCTATACACAATAATTAAACACACGGCAGTTTCAGAAGGAAGGTACTGGTGATTGGGAGCATCAGGAAAAGTTTAATAAAGAAGATGCTGTTTAAAAGAAGATGGACTTTATGAGATTGAGAGAAGGAGGGAATATATCCTAAACATGGGAATAACCTTGAGAAGGAAACTAGGAACCATGAATGAAAGTCCAGAAGGGGAAGATTTGGGCTTCTGGGGAGAGACAGACAGACAGATAGAGAGGCAGAGAGAGATAGAGAGATAAATAGAAAGAGACAGAGAGACTGAGAGAGACAAAGAGAGACAGAGAAAGACAGAGAGAGACAGACACAGAGAGACAAAATGAGAAAGACAGAGAGAAAGACAGGGAAAGGGGAGAAAGGAAGAGGGAGAGAGAGAGAGAGAGAGAGAGAGAGAGAGAGAGAGAGAGAGAAGAGAAGAGAAGAGAAGAGAAGAGAAGAGAAGAGAAGAGAAGAGAAGAGAAGAGAAGAGAAGAGAAGAGAAGAGAAGAGAAGAGAAGAGAAGAGGAGAGGAGAGAGACACAGAGAGGACAGAGTGAAAGGAGAGTCCTCCTCAGAGTCTGGAAGATGTGTGTTAAAATCTCACCTCTGACACATGCTTTCTAGATGATCCTGGGTAAGTCACTTAAGCTCTCAATGACCAAGGCAGCTTTCTAATTTTGTAAGTTGAAGAGTAGGTACTGACTCTTTCTACACGGGTAGAAAGAGAATCTTCACCAGAAGTTGATTATTCTAGTGACATAAAGGTTTAGTCAAGTTTCTTTAAGAGAAAAAAAAGATGACAAATTCCTTAACAGAACTGTCTAAAATTAGAAATGTCTACTCCAAGGAGGGGTGGGAGCACAGTGAGTTGCCCTGCACTGGAAGTCTTTTGAGCTGAGTTGAAATGGCAGCTTTGGGTTGGAGTGGGTGCCCACTGAGATGCCTTACAACTCTGAGATTATGTGATTCAAAGAACCAAAAAGTCAGGTCTCCTCCTTAGCCTTTTTAGCCTCTTCTGCATACCTTACACCTTCAGGTGGCCCAGCCCCCCTGCACACAGTAGGGGCCCAATAAATCCTTGCTGAGAGATTAGCTCAGGAAGCAGGGGCCTTTGTCTCTGCTCCCAACTTTCTGTTGATTCTTACTGTGTTAAGACTTTGTGCTCCTTGGGAACATCCAGTTATACAGGGCAGGGCACCCATCAAAGGCCTCTCCTCAGGGAGGCCCCCTTACTGGCTGAGCCTCCTTTCAAAGGCAGCTGTGCCCCCCGCCCTCCTTCACCCCAGGCACATCAAAAGACCCTTGCTCAGAAGTTTGGGCAGCCCTTGTTCTGATCATCAGCTGTAGCTTTGGCAGGGACCGCTGCCGGTCAAACGACTGTACGGAGCCCAAAGCCTGAGTTCCTAAGGGGGGACATCAGAGACCCAGAAATATGCCTGGGCAGCCCCTGGAGCAGAATGCTTTAGGGCTTTCTCCTGAGGTGTGGAGCGGAGGAAGGAGCAAAGGGGGCAAAGAACTGAGGGGCCCGCTGATAAAGAGGCTTCATACAGAAAGGCAGAAGACAAAACTCTCCCAGGCAGGAAAAGAGAATCCTGCTTCCTTCACAGTACGGCTTGCCAAGGTATAAGCATCTTCCCTAAGATGAATGGGCTTCTGAGGGAATTATTCACTTGGCTCCTTTACACACACATACACACACACACACACATGCCTCGTTGGAACATACCAAGATACAAACACAGAGACATACATAGAAACAAAAACATGAGGGCAAAATTACCCATACAAAGACACACATAAACATACACAGACATATTCACATACAAACATGCCTATGCACACAGATATAATCATGCATGCATAGATGTTCATACATATAGAATATTTTGTACACAGATACACATGCAAATATATGCACATAAACACACAGAAATAGACAGGGTGTCCCAAAAGTCTTGGTGCAGTTTAAATTCAATACCTTGCTTTGGGGGTATTTGGGGGATTTCCCATATACACCTGTACACATACTTATGCACACTTATGCCTACAATGCACACATATGAGAGTACATATGTGTGTACACTCATGCACAAATCGATACACTTAAATACATTTATGTGTATAGCTATACTCATATACACACAGCACACACAAATATAGACATCACAAAGAATACACAACCGCACATAAAGAATCTCCCATGAGCATGATCACACCATCTAAAGCTTAACCAGCTCAGACTCTGTATTTAACACCAAACCCACATCTCCATCTTCTGGACAAGGATGCCATGAGAGATTTTTGCCATATGCTTTGTCATATCTTTCATCTTCTTGTTTATAATGGTTATTCTCAGTCAAAAAGTCAATTTTCTTGGTAGAGAAAATAACAATTAAGGTGAAGCACTTCCTTCTTTCTTCCCACGGCAATGCCCTGGGCTTCTCATGAGTAGAGACAAAGATCCTTTGAGGACACAGCCTGATCAAGGAACCGGGAGAGGTGACCCTCAAGAGATTCTCATGCAGTGAGAGGTCCAAAAATTCAAGTGGACAGCACAATATGGCAGGTGTGGGATACTGAGACATACAGTCTAAGACTGAGAGCAGATTGGAAGTAGGGTTGGAACTCTGATTTAAAACAATTTCTGATAGCGTCAATGGAGCCCTCATACTATAAGTGAACCTTCAGCTTCTTGGGATACACCTCAGTGGTCCTCAGTAAACAAACATTTATCAAGTGTTTGTGTTCCAGGAACTATACTAGATGGTAGGGATACCAAGATAAAAGTGGAATCTTCTCTGACTTTGATTAGCTTACATTCAGCCTGGGGAAACAGCATTCACATGTCTAAATATATGCAAAATCCATATTCAACCCACTCCTGAACAAGAATCCTTTCTTCTATATACTTGACCGCTGGCCATGCAGCATGCTCTGTTTAGAGATGCCCAGAGAAAAAGGATCCACTAACTTCTAACTGAGGTCATTTTACTTTTGAAATCGATCTCTTCACCACTCCCACCCTAGGTTCAAACATGGTAGTCTCTGAACCAAACTACGAAGGAAGTTTCTCTTGCCACTCACATAGAAATGTCTCACTCAAATTAGGCATAGCCTCAAAGGCTGTGCAAAGAAAGTTGATGCGATGAAAAGAGTTCCAGGCTCAGAATCAGGTTTAAAATCAACGAGTAGCCTTTGCTAGCTGTGCAACATCAGGCAAGTTAGTCCTTGTTCCCAGAGCTCAGCTTTGTCAACCATAAATTAGAGTCCCTCATCAACTGGAATGACACCGAACAGGAAGCATTGTTAGATTTGTTAAGGAATCTTGGTCACACCTTCTGGGTCATAAATAAACTATCAAGTCAATTTGGGGCCCAAGAAATTCAAGTGCCTATCAGTGTGGAAGAGGGAATTGTAGGTAAACACCAGAAAAGGAAGATGATGAGGGTGGGAACAAGCATTTATACAGCCCCTACTATGTGCCAGGTATTGTTAAGTGTTCTCCAAATAATATCTCACTGAATCTTTGCAACAACTCTGTAAGGTAAATGCTGTTATTAATCTCCCCTTTACAGTTGGGGAAACCAAGGAAAACAGAGGTTAACTGACTTTCTCAAGCACAAGTTCCTGAGGCTAAATCTGAACTCGGGTCTTCCTGACTCTAGACCTAATACCATCTAGAGGTATTAGGTCTAGAGGATGGAAGAGCAGAATCCTTTTCCTCGGGCTTAGTTTCCTTCTCACCTCCTTCCATTTTGGCCACAGGAGGATCTTCTGAATGTAAGAGATTAAGATGATTTGGAGTTTCCCATCTTCCCACGGGGCATTCTGGCAGCATCCTTGAAATAGCTGATGGCAGTGTCTACGGTGGGTAGCCAAGCACAACCTAGACAGAGATCCAAGGCTCTACAAAGGATTTGCTAAAAAAAAAAAAAAAGCTATAACATACATAGTTGAGGAAACTGAGTCAGACAGAGGTTAAGTGACTTGTCTGGGTCTTACAGCTAGTAAGTGTCTGAGGTCAAATTTGAACTCAAGTCTTCCTGATTCCAGGCCCAATTCTCCATCCACTGCACCCTAGATTACTCCTTTGACACATTTGCTTTCTAACCTTAAGCCCCGTTTCCTCTGGATTTTGTCCGTTCTGATGGGATTTAAGGGGGGGTAGATCTTATTTCTACCAGCAAGTCGTACTATGTACGCCTCCTTAGTAAATGCTCATTTCTTTTTTTCTTTTTTTTTTCCATTTTTTTTATTGACTTGTTTGTTTACGTTTAGGTTACAAGATTCTGTTCCAGAGTCACTTGAATTACAGATTTTTCTCCCCTTCATCCCCATCCCCCACCCCACCCCCCATGGTAGCATACAATCATGTATAGGATATGCAAACTCCTTCACATTGTACAATAGTCTGGTTGTATAGGTGTTATAGCCAATGGAGTGAACAATGAGAAAAGAGAAACAAAAGCCAAGCATCGAAAAGAATCATAGCATGCATTGCTTCACTCTCCCTTTAAACTCTGATCTTTCTGGATCTTTCTCTGAATGTAGACATCTCCTTCCATCCTGAGACTTGTATAGTTGTCTTTTAACTGTGTGATGCTGAGAAGCATCCAGTTTTTCAAAATTGGTTGTCACACATATGATGTATCTGTGACTGT